>OZ010594.1:17733987-17898987 GCA_963932145.1 Acanthosepion lycidas
TATTTAGCAATTTTTTAAAGTTATATTACATAATTTAAACAATTTGTTGCTTATTCATATATCTTGCATATCATGCAACTTTTGAAAACCTAATTTTGAAGCTAAGGGGGTCATATCATACATGAGATATAAAATTAGTGCATGTACTTCTGGCCCTGGCTACACCATTGACCAAACTATATATCCATTAGCTGTAGTCAAATTAGCTTCAAAATTAGGTCTTCAAAGGTCGCATGATATGCGAGTATATACAGTAACTAAAAAAATCCTTATAGATAATCAAAGGAAGCAATAGTAAAAAGTGGGGGATCAGTTTTGTATTGTTCTTTAGTAATAAACACATCCCCCATTTTTTGGCCATAGTAGATTCATAGATGAAATTCCAAAACATCTTTATAGATCAAATGAAAGGATGATAGAAAGTGAGGGATCAGTTTTGTATTGTTCTTTGGTATTAAACTCATCCCCCATTTCCGAGCCACTGTATATGCTATCCATTTCTATAATCTAGACAGGATTTAAGTAAAAATATTCTCGTAAGTTGTTTTGTTATATATACCATATATACTTGTGTATCATGCAACTTTTGAAGACCTAATTCTAAACCGAATTTTAAGGTTCTCACATCATACACGAGATATAAAATTAGTGTATGTACTGCTGGCACTGGCTATGCTGTTAACCAAACTATATCCATTTACTGTAGTCAAATTAGCTTCGAAATTAGGTCTTCAATGGGCACACGATATGCGAGTAAAGACAGTACCTTTTTCTTTATAAATTCATTACTGAAGTCTTCATTTATGTAATAATGTTCCTTAATATTTCGACGTTATTGTAGGAATATTTAAAAACGAGTAAAAATGACAAAAAATAAACCTATTTAAATAAAGAGTGTTCCAATAACTTGGACCGATTTTAAATGTGAATTAAGTTTAAGCGTCTAATAATTTTTTTCTTTTTCTTTCAGATTTAACAACTTGAGTCTTTGGCAATTTCAACCATAGAAAGATTAACAATCAAACAACGTGTTAAAATTATTGAAGCCATTTACGAAAATGGACCTTCAAACAGAAATGAATTTCGTTCACTTCATGATATTTTTGGTCAACATAACCGACAAACCGAGAGTGCAATTTAAAACGATGTAACGCTGTTGTGGAAAGGTTCAATTCTTGTGCGTGATGACAAATAGAGGTGTCTGGATTTTCGGCCACATCCTTGTGCACTGCAGCAATGTTTTCAGCTGAACGGCGTAAACGAGCACAGTGGTGTTTTCACACCTGCCACTGACCCAGTTTGAATTTACGAACAATTTTTCCAATTGCATCTTGAAACTAACACATTGTTTGATTGCTAATCCTTCCATGGTTGAAATTGCCAAAGTTGTTAACTCTGAAAGAAAAAGGAAAGAAATCATTAGAGGGTTAAACTTAATTCACATTTAAAATTGGTCCAAGTTATTGGAACACCCTTTATTTCTCACATTAATTTGTTCAAACCAAAATACATGTGCAAATAAATCAAATATTTAAAAACACCTTCAGTATTATTCTTTTTATTTATTTCCATCATTTTGGATTTAGATTTTATTTTTTTGCCTTTGAAAAAAAAACAATCAATTTGCTTGCTTTAACTGATTTAAACATTAAATAATCATCTGAAACAAACCAACCAACTGCATCACCATTCATTCACGAATGTAAGTAAGCAACAATCAAATTAATGAGTGTATTTTTTAGATGCACAACTTAAAAAAAGTACCAAACAGTTATCTCCCTTTTAGTTACTATGTCTATTTTTTTTTCAGTGAAGTGCCGATTTAACACTTTCAGAGAAGCCAGTTTCAGACAAATGAAATTCGCTATTAGGAATCAAACCCAACAGATGGATTCATTTGAGAAGGTAAAAAAGGAATTTGTTTCAATTCTAACAAAAATCCAGACATGCATTTCTCTGTGCATTTAAAATGTGCTATATTTACGGGGTGGGGGTTGGTGTTCAATATGGTGTTGGGGCAGATAGAGCATATGTTATAGCATTTTCAAAAAAAAATAAAAAATAAATCTTTAGTTTATCAATTTTTAAAACATTTTTCTAAATAAAATTTATTTTCTTGTTTTTTCAACCAATAAAAATGCAGGCATTTTTATTGATGCACCTTCTATTTATTACCACAGAAGCCGCTTATTTTGGAACAGCGTCTTTTTGATAATAATAACCAGCTGATAACAGTAAGCAAAAACAAAAAAAAAAAAAAGAAAAAAGAAAAAAAGATGGAACAATTTCCATTCTTTGTTAAAACATTTGAAGTACTACTTCATCAAACCAAGACTTCTTACATCTCCAGGTAAAACTGTTTATTGTAATCACTTTGGATCAGGACATGTTTGGCAACAATAACCGGCTAATGAGATTAAACAAAAAGTATAAAACAAATTATAAACTTACATTATTAAAATGATAAAAAAAAAAAAAAAAACTCACTTGAAATTACAATTTTTAACCCCATCAGCCCTTTCAATTGTCCTAAGTTCCTGACTGAATTGTCATAAAAATTTGAAGATGATGTCAGTGGAATTAAATTGATATATCTCAAAAGCTGTTGACAATTAAGACTTTGAAGACGATTTCATATGAAGGTAAATTGATTTCTCTTTCAAATGATAACAAATTTAGCCTTGTTGGAATTACTGGTCAAGGATTTGGAAATCTACAATTTTGTAATTTCTAGCCTCTACTTGATCATTTTTTGCTTTGTTTTTTAATAATATTGTTCCCCTAATATCAATTTGCCATACAAATTGACGATTTGTCTTTATTCCTCTTTCTTGGGATTCACTCATTTCATGTAAATACAATGGGCTATATCAAATCTTGCAAATTTCTGAATATGTTGTTTTGTGTTATTGGTAAAGTTGCTAAAATTCATAATAATTTTTTATTTTATATTATCCCCCACCCCTGCCATGCCAAGTACTTTTGAATGTTGCTACATTTGTTTTCAAGAATTGTTCTGTGTGTAGCTACACATCTGGTTTTTAATTCCAACCTTTTCACATTTGATGGAACCAATTTCAAGTTACTCAAAGTGACATCATATAAAAAGTCTTCTTTTTTTGTTATTAAAACACACTTTGATATACAGTTCCCTTATGGAGAAAGACAAGTTATTTCATGTTGGCTGTTTCTCTTTTATTACAGCAGCCTCCAGAATTTGAAGTCTTCATTTTTTTTTTTTTTTTTTTGCGCTGTGTACTGTATAGGTGACCATTAAATGCACACACAAATATTTCAGTTTTAGCATTTATACAATGTCACCTTGAGTGTCTTGAAATTGCCTCCATCAAACATAAGAATGCCAAAATTAAAAACCAGTTGTGTAACTACATAGAACAATCCTTGAAAACAAATTTAGTAACATTCAAAAGTATGGAGTGCAGGGATAATATAAAATAAAAGTTAATATATATATATATATATATATATATATATATATATATATATATATATATATATATTGAAAAGTAATACCTTATTTTATGTATGATGGACACCCCACCATTATAACTATAATTTTTACAGGACAGGAGATATCAACAAACATAAAATAGAGAGTTGCTTTTCAATCAGCCTGTATATAAAATGAATATAGATTCATTTGGCTTGATTGCAAAAATGATTTCAAAGAATTTTTAAGCTACCAACAGGTCTCGTTCATGCACATGTGTAATCACAACATGTCCTAAAATATAAAACACAGCAGAAATAAACATTTTCTATTTTGTCTTGCAATTTCCACAATATAGTTCTTGATATTTCCAATAAGCACCACACATATATACACATGTATGTATGTGCGTGTACATATATATATATATATATACATGCACAAACACTATGAATATACATTTTATTCATAAGGAATAATCCTTATGAATAAAATGTAGTGAGGTCCTGGTAATCTATATTTTGAAAGCCACAATTTTGCATCTAAGATAGAGAAAATAATTTCTTCGAGTCATTTTTCTCAGAAAAAGATAAATAACATGAAATATGACAATCCATGTAAGCTCATTGCCAAAACAAGAAAAGTTACCAATTCTTTTAAGAGGCAATGTCTGAATTGAATTGGTTGCTGAGTGTTGAAAGCCATTCTTGAAAATGATTTTGACTGTCTTTGTAACATTTATTTCCTCCACTATCAGTTTCTATCAAATAGATGTTTATGTGTCACCAGTCAGCCCATTGATAATAAAGTTCTATATATATATATATATATATATATATATATATATATATATATATATATGTGTGTGTGTGTGTGTATTTTTTTTTTTTTTTTTTTTTTTTATCATGTTCTCAATGACTTATCAGAAATTGGGCTTTGAAACCAGGACAACTTATGCTGGACTATCAGTTTACCAGACACTTACGAAAATAGTAGTGACTCATGGCATTTTTAAGGAAGATCGGATATGATTTACTGCACATTTTGTAAGCAGGAAATAGCCAGGCTTTTTAAAATTTTTATTTTGCCAGAACAATTGAATTATCAGCTTACTAATTTATACTAGCCAATGCTCTTAATAATAATAATTTTAAAATAAGTCAACAGACAATATTTTGTGATTTGTCTAAATGTAGCTTTGATGTGGTACAAGGCCGAATGTATGGGGTACCCAGTGAGGATCGAACTCACTATTCAGTCGTAATTGTTCTAGTGAAACAAGTTTGCTAGCCATTACATCATGTTGAGATATCCAATCAGATGATATTTTATTTATGGTAACTGGATTTTTTGGCAGCTTACCTCACTTGGTTCCCATTGTTTGATAATGGGCAACTGAAAAATGGCGCTTTTATTGTAGTCAACATTGCTTCTCTGCCTTTTAGCTGGGGACAGTACTAATAACAGTTGGCCAAGCCACAGGGAGCCTTCCGCCCAGGCAGTACCACTCCTTTGGGATGGGGCTGGGTTCATTGCTTTGCACCAGAGGCGTCCCCAAAATTGGAAGTGCCAAAGGGGGTTAGGCAATTTTTCCATAGCAATGCTATCAAACTCACTTTAAACCTCGACCGTATATCCCACACGGTTGCAACATGGGCATTCTGGTAAATACCTTGCTTCTCAGCCTTTTGACTAAGATCAAAGTAGCATCTGTTCTCATCAGCTTAATCTGATTCTCTCTTTCGCTCTCTACATCTGTCTTCCTTTCTTTCATTTTTTCACTGAAACCAAGTAGTGTCTTTTTTTCCTGTCCACACAATCAGAACGAAATAGTCCATTATTTATGAGGTGTTGGCAGGGGTGTAATGGTCGTGCGAACTAACAAAGGCCGGAACAAGCACAATTATAATAGGATTATTTTTTCTTTGGTTTTGAAACTACAATAAAATTAATATCACTATTGAAAGGCCTGTGAAAATTTCATGGTTTTCCTATCTGAGTTTTCTAATGAATCTTAATTCTTCAGTTAATGGTTGAATAAGCTCATGGCAAGTTGTATGCCATGGAAATTCCCCTATCGCATCATTAAATTTTTGAGCTTATGGATTTTAACAAAATATCGCAATAACAATCATAAAGAGCAATGCTGGTCGTTATTTTAAGAAGTAAGGGGATACAAATGAAAAAAATAAAATAAATTAAAATTGACAACTTTTTCCATTTCACTAAAACATCTGTTAAACATCTTCCATCTTTCTTTTTCTACACAATCAAAACAGAATAGTCGATTATTTATGACATTTTGTTAGATGTTAAGTACTTCTATCGGCCCTTTTCACTTTTCCCCTCTTTCTATGCTATCAAAACAGAATAGTCCATTATTCATGCAATACTGGCAGGGTGTAAGGGTCATGCAAACTAAGGAACTAAATAAAAAAGGGTGAGACAAGCACAATTACCATAATTCCTCATGTATAATACGCATTTTTTTCCTTTAAAAAAAAAAAAAAAAAAAAGCAAAATCAGGAGTGCGTATTATGCACAGCTACAAAAAAATCTTTAAAAAAAAATTGTTGTAAAATAAAATAAGAATTATCCTAAAACCAAATTAGAATATTATTCTATGTTTAAAACCATATTTCAAAATAAGAGTAGGAAACGCTGGCCGTAATGAAATTGGAGACATACAATTTATAGGGTTTGATTACCAAACGAGGTGTGCGTATTGTGTGAGAGTAGAAGCATTTTCCCACTCTTTCAGTAAATTTTAGGTGTGCATATCATGGATCAAGGTGTATTATAAAATGGGGAATTACGTTATATGATGCTCAAATAAAAACCTTACCTACTCAATTAAGGAAATTAAATTCTTTCATTAAAAAAAAAATACTTAGGATAAATTGCAACTGCTTTTTCTTAAGTCAATCTAGTAAATGGTAGTCAAGCCTAAAGTAAAACAAAAATGTCTACATAACAGAAAATGTAAAGAACAAGAGAATTAAAATTCATAAAACTTTTACGAACAAAGTCATCCACAGTCAGAACTGTTCCTTTGTTTCCTGTTTAGGATTGGGTTTCTGGTTCCTTCTAACGTCTACTCCAACTCTATACTTCTAATATCTCTGACTGAGCTCTGAAATTTTATTTACTATTTTATTTTTCTTCTCTCCCAATAGGAGTAGTTAGGTTCACCCATCGTCAGGTTCACACTCCTCCATAGTCTTTTGAACAGGAGTAGAGGTCTATCCCCCATTTCCTGTTTAAGACTGAGAATACGGTTCTTTCTAATGTTGACTTCCACACTATACTTCTAACATCCGCCTGAAATCTGAAATGTTATTCACTTATTAAATCTCGTCCTCTTCAAGTTTAGAGTTAGCCGTTATCTTCTCTGCATAGCTGCAAGAACTTCACTATTTGCCAGTTACTCGTGCCCATACAACACCACACAGTAACCGTCTACTTTGAGTGGCTCTTGGGCCTTGTATTGATGGGTGGAGAATATTAGTAAAAAAAAAAAAAAAAAAACACTATCTCTCCATTAAGGAAATTCAATTCAATTTTTTCATTAAAAGAAAGTCTACATCACAGAAAACTTCAAAAAGCAAGAAATTCATAAATGCAATTATGAACAAAGTCAATCATGTTCACAACTGTTACTTTGGGAAAACAGATTCCCAACATGAAGACATCCCCGAACACTACAATTCTAAATTGTACAATCATTATCTATACTCCTTATCTTCATAACTATCTCCTCTTACACACCTCATACAATAGCATTCTAGCTCGAGTGGCTCTCGAGTCTTGTACTGAGTGCATTTTAGTATAAGAAAAACAAACATTGAAAATTTATGGATTAATGTAAATCAGAAGTTTTGTAAAAACAACAAACTTTCAATTCGCTATCATTGAAACATACCTGGAAGAATTTGTTGAAGAGGGGGAACAATTTTTATGATGAAAACAAGTTTGTTTTTGTATCAATGACATCTACCCATTCTAATTTTGTTTTTTGGGGAGGGCTGAACAAATTTTTTAACTAATTTGAATTTACATTATTCGGACAGTTATCCTCATCTTCATTGTCATATACACAATGTTTTGCCCGTTGTACGCTCAGGCCTTTGGGTGAGTGGAATTTCAAACTGAACCCTTTATTTCATCCACTGGGGTAGATCGTTCTAGTTCCATGTGCCATGCCTCTTCTGGATGTCTCAGTTATTTTCATTTAACTCAACTTTCCAAGTTTGGTTCACCTCTGCTGTGGCCAGGTATTGAACTCACAACCCTTTGGGTCTAGTCACTCGAGGACATGTGGCCCTTGACAGCAGTAGCAAACTATCATTAATACAAGATTATACTGTACATAAAGTTGGGGATCGGTTTTCTATTGTTATTAAGTAATAAACTGATCACTCATCATCATTATTATTATTATTACATATCATAATTGGAAAATAGATTTAAAAACACACTTGAAAAACCTTACAACAGTAAGTATTTAATTAAGTTTCTCAGACTCACAGCAAACATTTTATTGAATTAGTTGTCCGAACAGGCCAATCTGATTATAGAGTATTATCTGGTTATTTTGCATTAGTCTATATTGATGATTCTCAAATTAGCTTCAAGGGGAGGTATTGCAAACATAAGGGGAGGAATTAGGCATTAAATTATATGGAAATGTTATGTGCTGTTAGAATTAAGATTTCAATTTATGAAGCAATTTTGCTTCAAGAACTGTTCAAATAACACAGTAAAAAAAAAAAAAATAAAAAAAAAAAATAAATAAATAAATCACATTTTAAAATAGTGCAGAAATGTGACCTGGGAATCACTAATCGAGGTCATAATTATTTGCTTGTAAAATCCATGACAGCCAAGTAAATTATCTCGACTTGTAGCCACAGATTTCAGAACATGTAGTTAATAATGGTGCACCAGGCTATGAGCCTTAGTCGAGGAAATGTTCTGAACAGATTAAATATCATTATTGATAAGACTTTTGCTAATTTAGCACTTTCAGGACTAGTTTTAACTCATTTTCCGTGCATTTAGCTCCCATAAATTGGCATCTAGCCCCATTTTTGGGGATGGGGAGTTAGCATTATCATCCTTGCCTTTGTTGTTATTATAAAAACGTTTTGACCTTTGTGCTCTCTGGCCTTCATCAGGCGCTTGTCGAGCTAAGAGAAAGTTTTGAACTGAACCCTTTATTTAATCTCAGAGTTTGCATTCTGCTAACGATGTCTAAGGAGTTCTTATTTAGTACTGCTTGCCATTTCAACCAAGTTCAATCCCTGGGCTTGGTAGTGCAGACAGACTGGGTGGATGGGAATAGGGTGAATAATAACCGAGTGATGCGTGTTGTGGTGTATGGGATATCGATTCAGAATGAGTAGTTTAGTTCATTGCATTCACTTGCACATAAATACCAGTGGGAAAAGTAAGAGTCTATATATTCTCACCCACCAGCGATAAGTTAAACTGCAGGACAAATTGGGTTCTATAGCCTTGCTTGGCAACCAGTCTACCATAGAAAGAAATGGCATCCTACTGCGGGAAAATCTTTGGCCTAGTCAGTCATGAATCCAAAGAGACATGATTGCCAAAGTGTGTATCACGTACGGCAATTAACTGACTGAGTAAACCAGGTGGTACTAAATGAGAATTAGACATCATGACCAGCAGAATGAGAATAATCTACCCTATAGATTAAATAAAGAGTTCAGCTTGAAATTTCTCAAAGGTTATCCAGATCTGACATCTGAAGACGGCCAGAAAGCAGAATAACAACAAAGATGAGGATAACAGTCTTTACTGCAAATAATAATAAAAAGAGCTAGAAGCTGAGGAACTAGGTTTGGTCCCAAAAGTACTAAATTAGTAACTGTTGTTACTAGTATCAAAGAGTACACTGGCAGTATTCCACAATATCGCCAGAGAACTATTGGGTTATATAAAAAAAAAAATTGAGTAATCCTTGAGTAATCCTTCAAGAAAAATGTCAATAAATGAATTTGCAACAAATTTCGGCTAAAGAAATTGTCCAAAAATCGGTTCTAGGACTGTAGTGCAGGTTTCCTCGGAGAGCCAGAGAGATAAGAGACAGTAGTACTCTACAGTTCCGATGATGCAACCCATTACAACGTCAGAGAGATGGTGCCGGCCTAATAATAAACGAGATACACATACCAATACTGACCAAATGGCAATAATCAATACAGGCTTTGAGTTAGAAGCAAATACTCGGTCAGCAAAGAAAAGAGTCAGAAAAGTTGCACGAGTTGCATGGCCCGAAGGGAAAGAATATTGGTCCATTGGCACAGTGGCTATCATATCCATGTCATTTAGGATGGGCCTCTGTCGACGTACCACGGATTTGAGAAGACCCACAATGATCAAATCCATTATCAATCCTGCAAGTAAAAAAAAAAATATGAAAATATTTGAAATACAAAGATAAAAAAAACAAAGTTATTTTTGCATTGCATGAAAATCAAAGACATGGCCAGGATTTGAGGTTGCATCAGTGTCAATGATTGTGGTCTCACTGGAGTCAAAAATGCCGACACGGGTTGCGGCCGCACCGGAGTCAAAGATGCTGACACGGGTTGCGGTCACACCGGAGCCAAAGATGCCGACACGGGTTGCGGGCGCACCGGAGCCAAAGATGCCGACACGGGTTGCGGGCGCACCGGAGTCAAGGATGCGGACACGGGTTGCGGTCGCACCGGAGCCAAGGATGCGGACACGGATTGCGGTCGCACCGGAGACAAAGATGCGGACATGATTTGCAGCCACACTAGAGACAAAGATGCAGACACAAGTTGCGGTCAAAGATGACAAAGATGCAAACATGAGTTGCAGTCACACCAGTGTAAAAGCTGTGGGCACGGGTTGTAGTTGCAACAGTCACAAAGATGCAAACATGGCTTGTGGTTGCAACAGAGTAAAAAATCCAGACAGGGATTACGGTCACAGCAGACTCAAAGATTTGGAGACAGGTTTCGATTGCACCAAGGTCACAGACAAAAGCAAATCCTGTCTAATAATGTGTTAATAAATTAAAGTTTATTTATAAATGCTAGTTGAATCCTCATCCTACAAGCAGAAAACGGTTATCATAGAAGTTCTCTTACCACTAAAATGTCTGTGCAAGATTAAAAAATATTATCAATAGAAATATTATTTTATTATATGATGATGAATTATTGTAAATGAATTGTTATATATGAATATGAATTATTCTATTCATATTATCAATATATTAATCAATATTATCTCTTTATTTATATTATCATAGAAGTTCTTTTACCTCTAAAATTTGTGTATAAACAACATATCCCAGTAAACACTATGTACAGTTACATACAGCTGATCATACAAGGAACATATGTATAAGTTTCTAATGTTTATAGTATTAATAATAATAATAACTAATTCAGCAAATTTACTTTTTTTTTTGCTCCACTTGTTTAAATAATTCAGTACCATTTTTAAAAAATTTAATTGAACAGTTTTGTTTTTTTTTTTTTGCTTATTTAGATAATTCCATAAATTTTTTGTCTACTTGACTAATTCATCGAAACCTGAAATATCAGATGACAACAATGCTTATTATGAATTTTGACAAGGTAAATATAAATTAATTCTATAGAAACTTGAATTTAAAAATTAAATTTAATTAACAGAAACACTGCTTACACATGGCATTTTTTAAAAAATTTGAATTAAAAGTAATACAGAAGATATTTATTAAAAGATATTTTTTAAAATTTGTTATGCAAATTATTACCAATTATGTTGTAAACACCATTTGTTATATATATTAATTATTCTGTACTTAATACAAATAAGTTTTGTCACTTCTATTCAGCACCTCAACCTCAGTGTGTCACAGAATAATTTTTTTTTTTTTGTAATTTTTCAGTCCACTCTTCAGGAGGTTTCAACAAATGACTGCCATTTTTCTCATTTGTCATTATCTTTATACTGAGTTTGATGTAATTAATCTTTGGCTGAAATATTTTTGACACTTCTTTTACAGCTAATATTAAAAAATAGAAATTTTTACAGACAAATGTTACAATTTTTTTCATATAATGTCAAGCTTTCTTTGAGACACTTCTTTCAAATGTAAGTGTATAAGACAAACCTAAACTATTATTTCAGCCAATGTGAATTGTTTTAACAGATCACAACATTTATTAGAGAGATGAAATTTAAATTTTTATTATTGCATTATTCTAAAATTTTAACACATCAGCAGATAGCTATTAATGTCAACAAATGAGCACAAATAATTATTAATTAAAAAAATGTCAGTAATTAATGTATATTATCCATAAGTACATGTACGAGAATGTCATTTTTGATAAAAGTTAAAAAATAACCATAAATACTGTATAAATTGTGTATATTGTCGAAAACATCTTTTTCCACATTGTAGCAATTTCTGCTATGTTATAATGCTTATAACTTAAACAATAATACTCAAATTTTTTTTGTCTACTTGACTAATTCATCGAAACCTGAAATATCAGATGACAACAATGCTTATTATGAATTTTGACAAGGTGAATATAAATTAAAAAACATAAAAAGAAAAGTATATTTAATCACATTTCCCTAATATCTGTCATGATTTGTAAATTCACTTTTCGAATTTAAAAAAGATATATATTCTACTTATTATCCAATCAAAAGCGTTGCACTTAATGTAAATTTTGAAGTTCATAAGCTGCTTCATGAAGGGCTAGTGGATAAATTTTTAGTAGGTGATCAAATTATTTTTAGCAAGTGATAAAATTATCAAAGGTAAGAAAAATTTTCAACCATAACGCATGGGATTGTCAAAGAAATGACCAGAGTTTTCAACCAATTCAGAAAGGTCACGAATTTTCATCCAGTACGCAGAATGAAGACCCAGAAGGGAAAGTTGTTTGTTTAGCAGAATATCAACTATTTAGGAGTCATTTAATGCAGACTGGCAGCAAACAGCCTGCATGCACATAGAGGATGAGTTCAGTGGATTTACAAAAATAGAAAGGGATGTAAAGCAAGGATGTGTTTTCTCACAAGACTTATTCAACCTAAATAGCGAGGCAATTCAGAGTGAATTGGAAATCCTACCAGGATTCATCACTGACGGCCACAATCTCAACAATGTAAGATACACAGATGACACAGTAAAGAAATTATGAAACCTCCTACAGAAGGTAATTAAGGACAGCGAGAAGGGACTAAGCATAAACTACAAGAAGACAAGAATGCATGGTCATCAGTAAAAGGATCAGCCCGAAATGAGATTGCAGGTCGGGGACACTAAGATCAAGCAGGTGCGGAAGTTTAAATATCTGGGAAGTGTTCTGACAGAGAATGATAAGTGCAATGCTGAGATCTGAAAATGTATTGGGATGGCCAGGGATGCATTCCAAAAGCTAGGCAGAGTATTATGAGACACGAGGATTTCATTAGTAACAATTAAAAGAGTACTGAGCTCCTGCATTACATCTGTCCTCCTTTATGGCAGTGAATGTTAGACAATCTCCTCAAAGATGAAGAGACTTGAGGCAATAGAGGTATGGTTCTACAGAAGGATGCTGAGGATATCATGGACCGTGTATGCCAACAACAATGAGGTTGTGAAGAGGATGCAAACAGAAGAAGCTTATACTTAACATCAGGAAGCAGCTGAAATTTCTGGGACATGTTATGAGGAAGGAGGGTGTGGAGAATCTTATACTCACAGGTCAAATAGAGGGTAAGAGAGACAAGGGAAAGCAATGCATGACATACCTGGTGGGCTTAAGCAAGTGGATGACAGAACGTAGTCTGTGGGAGGTGGCAGAGGGACAAATCTTATTGAGAGCTACAAGGGATAGGGGAGGAAGTGGAGAGCCATGATCGCCTATGCTCTGAAGGCACACGACACATAAAAAGAAAGAATGCAGAAAATTTAATTTTCGGGGGAGCATTAGTAATTTCTTTTACAAACATATATGCTGGTAATTTTTTTTTTTTTACTATGAAAATGTATTGCTGGTATTTTTACTATAAAAATATTTTTTTTATACTTTCATAGTGTTTTGACACCAGTTTGGGAGTTAACTATTTGCCTATTACTTGACACCGTAACAAGTGCTACCAATCTGGGTTAGGTTAGACCGGGAAACAACAGCAATTAAGAGGTGGTTCCATGCTCCTGGAAACCTCCCCATCAGAGGCCTTGCTACCGGATGTAGTTTATCGTCATACCCAAGAGGCCAGAAAGGAAAGAAGCTAAATTGGTAAAAATCCCTAGATACAGTTCCAAAGCTCCCCTCATTCTGCGATTTTTTTTTCCTCTTTCAGTTGGCTGCACCTTTTATTGAAAGAGCATTTTCTGCCTTATACAAAACTAGCAGGATAACCCGTCTTCGACTGGGTGTTTCATTACTGGGAATTTTTGCCGTTCATTTGGAGCAGTTTAAGTTTAGAGTCAGTCCACCCGAAAATCAATATTATTAACAAAATTTGGGTGCAACTGAGTCACATCCCCAAATGGGGGGAGGTGGGTAACAATTTGAAAAGGGAACTGTATAATAATAAGTAATACTATTGTAATAATTTAAACTATTTTTTTTATTAAAGTTTTTGTGAAAGATATATATCTGTTGTGGCTTGTTTAGGGGCTAGAAATAAACAACATGGAAAACGAAGGTAGCTTGAACAAGTGTATTGAAATAACAGACATATACAAAGCAAGAGTGTTAGTAATAAGCAGATAGAAGTGTTCATCCGAACGATCAGATTACACTGCATCTCGACTGCTCAACGACCGCCTCAAGGACTTCCCCAGGAAGTCTTACAGTTAGTATTTATGAGAGGAGGAAGAGTTCATTCTACTGTAGGAGGGTTTACCACAACAATATCCAAGAACAGATAGTAAATAGTAAAACATTGCTGAGAGTTATAATGGACAGGAAGTAATGTAGAGCCATTGTCGCCAAAAATTTGGATTCAAAACCAGCACTGAAGAATTGTCTATCAAAGAAAAAAAAAAATTTCATCGAAATCAGATGAAAACTGTGGAAATGCATAAACAACATCTGATCACATACACATTAGGTTGGTGCAAAAATAATGTCGGTTTTGACGTTAAAAAATACGTCAAAAACCGACATTATTTTTGCACCAACCTCATACACACACACACAAACAATCTAGCAAATTATAGATATAGATTTTGTATTTCTTTCTCAAAGATTGTTTCATCAATCTTTTAAGATCATTTATATACTTTTTGATCTGTTATCCTAACTTTGTTAATGTTAGAAATAAGAGGGAAGATGTTCTATCTTCTACTAATTTCTAATGGCAACTTTGAACAAAATAGAAGTGGCTTTAGATAAGTGTTCAAATATCCAATGTTCCAAGGACATGAATGGGTCAAGATAATTTGATAAAAATTCAACACTTGAAAATGAGCAAAAAACACTTGAGAGGACACACACATAAAACCCACCCACCTATCTCATATATATTATGTTGGTGCAAAAATAATGTCGTTTTCTCACATATGCTACTATGTGAGAAAACGACATTATTTTTGCACCAACATAATATATCCCAGTTACTGCCAAAATGGAACAAAGTTTTTTTGTGACGCATCACATTTCAAGAAGGAAGTCAACAAATAATGTTACTTTTCCATTCTGTCATTCACTTATCCATGATTAGGTGTGTGTGTGTATGTGTATATATATATATATATATATATATATATATATATATATATATATATAACAAAATGTGCTTAGCAACTAGAAGAATTTAGTATATTGAATTCATATTGTCAACACATGATAGTAGTACTTTATGTAATTTTCATTTGACAATATGAATACAATAGTTTTCTAAATTCTAGTTAAGGACATTATTTATATATATATATATATATATAAATAAATATATTTTGTATGAATGATTCATGAATTTATAAATTATATTTGCACCTTTTAATTGAAATTAAAATAACTGATCCAATGTGCAACTCTCGGATAATAAGTGCGACATTACTGTAATTCTTGAACAATATAGTTCATGCCATATTCACGGAAAACCTACCAGTAAAAAAGAATTCTTATTGCTATATTTGTACAAAAACGCAAAACCTTAAAATTTAAATTCAAACTCAGCGTTGCAACCGCACGTTCCAAAACAATAACATTTCTCATAGCATTTTTTCGGATTACATTTCTATTTTCGTTGTCCTCTTATTACTGAGAAGTAAAAACAAGAACAAAAACAAAATCTACTTCCATACCTGATGATGTCTGTAGGAACAGATAAAAGCTTGTAAAATTAAAAAGACCTTATGCAACTGGAATTAATAAATGGGGATCATATCATTCATATACAGGTTCGGGGTTGATGTATCTTATTTAGATTGCTTGTGACGAAGTATTCTCGCCATTTAAATCATTAACCTCTATATTTGTTTTTTGTATGAATGATTCATGAATTTATATAAATATATATATATATATATATATATATATATATATATCTGATTGCTTCAAGCCGGGATCAGAACTCGACTGATTTGGCATCAGCCAAAGATTCTACCTCTAAGCTATCGGCATACAGCAGAGAAAGGGAAATTTTTACCAAATTATATACATGATGTATACAAACACCAGTAGCCAATAGTGCTTAATTCATAACTGAAGAATGATACATTATTAGCAGGAGTAGCCACTGTCTTTTAAAATTATCCTTTCTTTAGAGTGCTCAATCGGGAAATGGGAACATACACAAGTGTAAATATAAATTAAATAACAAGATATTAGCAACTGTATATGCGTACAATAGTGTGTATACGTAGATAAGCAAATAAATATTTATTTAATTTACAGTGAAAACAAAACAGAGCTATGAAGTATATATTAATAAATGTACATATATCTATGTTTGTAGTGCAACTTAAAGTTTCATGGTTTTCCAATTCATTAGGCATACATGGGGATGGGTTCATTTATTACAGTTGTTTTTTTTTTGTTTTTTTAAATACTGTGTCTCATGGGAGGAACATTAAATTATACTCAGATTCAAAGCTCAAAGTTAATATAAACAATACATTATTGGGGTGTAAATTCAGAATATTGAGTGAATGGAGGGAGATATTGGGAAAAAGAAAAAAAAAATTCATACAAGCTTAAAGTTTATATGGTACATGGTTCAAAGACACATGGCACAGTGGATAAAGGCTGTTAGTTAGATCCAGTGACAGAACCCAAAGAGTGCGAGTTCAATACCCGGTTAAGGCAGTGGATAACTTTCAAATGGGAATTAACAGGAGATAACTGACTTCCATTAAACATGGCACATGGAACTAGAAGAGTCTACCCCAGTGAGCAAAATAAAGAGTTCAGTTCAACATTCCAACCACCTGAAGAAAGCACGAGCGTACAACAGCTGAAACGTAATAAAAATGGTGATGAAGATGTGGGCAATAGCCCGAATAATGTAAATAGTGTACATGCTTTTCTGTTTTTTAGGCAAGATTTAAGTTAAAGAAATTATAAAGCTTAAAAAAGAAGCGACTAGGCACAGTGGATTGTATATTGTCTATAAATAATCTCTATATGCATGCTTATCTAATTAAATAATTGGATAGATTTATTTACTGCAATTTTTATTTTCGAGTCATTCAGTTACAAATAGAGCAGGTTAAAATCGTTTTGTGCCAGACCCACTATGTCTTCTCAACTGAGCAATGGTGTGAGGAAAAAGATCATTCAGACCTCCAGTAACTGTACCAAGATTCATACTCTGGCTTCCATCTTCAAAGTCCATCCAAGAACCATCAAGAGAGAATGATGAATAAGTTTAAAAAAAAAAAAAAAAAAAAAAAAAAAAAAAAAAGGAACAGTAAATAGGAAAACTGGTTCGGTAGGTCACAACAGGAAGAGGAAGTTCCACTTAGAGCTAAAGAGATGAATTAGAAAAGATCCAACTCAATTCATAAGACGTTTGGCATGTGAGAGAGGAGTTTTAGCTATGACAGCCCAAAGAGCAGTGAAAAAAAGACTTGAAAATGAAATCGTACTTGAAACATGCAAGGCACCTTGTTACTCCAGGACAGAAGGTTAGAGAGGACAAAGATCATCTTGAAAAAGTTGGAAAATGATGTGTGTGTGTGTGTGTATATATATATATATATATATATATATATATATATATATATATATATAAATTTGAACTTTATTTCAATACTTTATTAGCTTCCAATCCTTAGCTATAATTAATTAATTAATGATGAACATGCCATTTTCATTTGATTTATTTCATCTTGGTTCTTCTGTTAAGCTTGGAGAGTAATTATACATTCTTATTGCTCAAAGTGAAGTTCAATAATGTTATAAAAACCTCTGAGAATTCCAGTAAGATATCTTTAATCATTTCTAAGATAAAGCAGTTCACAACAACTGAATGATTTTGCTGTTACACCTGGTATATAAAAAAAAGGGGGAAGGTTCCTAACACCAAAACAATGTAAAATGTTGATATAAATATATGTCCAAAAGGCCATCATTGTACCTCAAAGCCACAACAAATGTTAAAATGTCCTCTGCTTGCTTCTGCATGCTCATGCACCCACCAGATCATTGACTGGTGGGCCCTTTCAAATACTCCCGCACTGTCTTGTATGGTTTCACAGTCCTCCATGACATGATGAAATGTCTCTGTATTATTAATATCTGCTGCATAAACCAATTGTCTGTGCATGTATATATATATATATATATATATAGGCATGTCATCATGAGACTTGGACTTGAATCTCACCAAGAAAGTGACTTCCTGATATCTGTCTAGAGGAGGTGTTCACATCATGCCATACCTTCGTGCCTGAAAACCACATCATGAGTCGACCAAAAGTCTTGTAAGTGAAGTTGGCTAGACAATCAATGATTGTGTTAGCACAAAGTCAAGTCATTGTGATAAGAGTGATTGAGTGTGCTGGCCTTGATGCTGATCACATTAGATAACACGCTCTGTCCCAGAAACTGTAACCAAGGTCTGTTCAGCATAGTTGCAGTATAAACCAAAGATGAGCTCTATGGATATTAAACAAACACAAATATGCCTGAGCGAGCATCTGCAGTGGAGAATAGCTGGACACCCTAGTAGATGGGCACCTTTGGATACAAGTGGCTAGCCATATTTATTTTATACAGGGTGCGATAGATAAATTGTCGTCTAAATTACAAAAAACATGAAAATAACACTGACATCTCATTTTAGCAGATATATTTATCAAAATTACACAAAAATATCTTGAAATACTAAAGAATAAATTTATTCAATCAAAACAGCACTGGCTTCAACCACAACCTAAAGACAATTTTGGAATCTCTTGCAACAATTCTAGACCTTCTCCTTCCTTGTTTAAGTTGATGAATGCTGCCATAATCCTTGCCTTCAATTCATCTTAGTTGTTACAAGTAGTTTTGTTGGACTCTTGCACAACTGTGCCCCACACATAATAATCAAAGAGTTTGCAGTCTGGGGAGTTAGGTGGCCAGATGTATAGTCACAGAAATTGTATCATAGCTATGACGCGGTTCACCTGCTTGTGTGGCATGGCGCAGAGTCCTGTTGCCAAACAGAGTCTTTCAACAGTCATCCACTTGACCTAGAGCAGCACTAACTCCTCAAGGCACTTGATGAAGGCTTCCGTGTTTGAGCCCCTCACCAACAAATTCGGGAGTTCTTTTCTCTCCGAACGATCAGGGTGAGTTTTCCAAGCTGGTGTACCTTCGGAATCATCATCCAACTCTTTCTGCATCCTCTGCACAGTTCGCGGATTGACACCCAAACATACTGAAATGTTTGTATTGGAGCTATCAGCATTAATACCAAGCAGTACAGCATGCCGTTTCCAAATTTTTGGCTGAGTGAATTTTATCACGGTGCTCTTTTTCTCACAGACAGTGCCCAACTGACCCTTAGTGCAACCGACAAAATCAAAAAACAAACAACGAAATAGTGCTTGTTTACGCAAATACGGCTACGAAAGAAAGGCTGAAATAAGGAGATTTTAAAACGGGAAGTATTAAAATAAATTTTTTAAAAAAAGCAGCTATTAATACAGAAATCGATATTTTTCAGAATTTAAGAAACATTTTTTCTTTTAAAATTATCACTGAATTAAGATACATTTTCGCAGCCATATTTGCGTAAACGGACACAAAACCGGGGTACAGTTTTACTTTTATGTTCAATTCATGCGTTAACACAATATCGGTGTGGGCTTTATTTTTCTCTCAAAGTAAAAAAAAAAAGTAAATGATTTTCGAAAGAATTGAATGTCATCTTCGAACTAAAACTAAATAAAAAAAACTGCATTTTCATCCAAAAGTGTAGAATAGATACTTCAATTCCACTAATTAGCCGAAAAAAAAAAAAAAAAAAAAAAAAAACCCAGCTTAGAAGGGCATACCATCTGAGCATGATGAAAAAAGGCCCCCTCCAAACTTAATAAAAACAAAGTTTTATCGTCAAAATGTTTACAAAGACCAAAGCATTTTTTTTATTATTTAAAAATTTTTTTTACTCCTTTCTAACATGTTCGAAATTTTGGTTAAAAATTTGTTTTTTTTTTTATGCGTCAACGTTGTAGAATTAAAACGTTGTCGCATTTTTTCCGGTAAAAAAAAATAACGCATTAATTTGGAAATTCTTGCAGCAAAAATCAAATAACTGTTGGATTTTAATGAAACTTTCAGGAATTATTCATAAATTATTTTTGAAATTATTATTTTCAGAAAATCTTGGTAAAAAATACATCTGTTACTTACTTCCCACTTTGACATAATTAATTTCATGAAATTAAATTTCGTACTCCAACGGGCGTGATGATTTGTAAGGAGAAGCTTTTCAATTTTCGCTTAATAAATTAAGTGTCTTCTTCAATTCTTAACTTAACGAGTACAAAGGAATTTTTAAAACATTTTTAAAACTTTTATAAATTATTAACTTAAAAAATGAACACAATTCTTGTAAAAATTCATTATTCACCGAATATATTTTTTTCTTCAGACCAGTGTTGTTAATATTATTTATAAAACAATTAAAAAGCTTATCTAATTAATTTATAATTGGATTTACTACAATTTTTATTTTACGATTAGAAGTTTTCTTATGAAATTAAAAACAAAAATTATCTATTTATTTAAACTTAAGTTTCTCTTACCGAATAAAAGATTAAACACAATTTGTGCATGGTGTATCTTGTGGGTGCAAAGTAGCGTCGTTAGACTCCCGATAATCCACATTAATCCGTGACAGGATATTTCCATGGCAATCATTAGGGGCCGTAGTACAGCAAGGGGAGAATCGGAACGGGCGCAAAGGGCCAGCTGACCCCAACAAGACGAAGAAGGACAAGAAACATCTTTTGTCTTAATCTTGTCAGAGTCGTTTTCGGAAGTATTGTTCATTTGGTCAGATTTTAACTCTGTTTCCTTATCGTCCAACGGTTTCTTGTCGGGGGTGTCGTTGTTGTCAACAACATTAGTAGTATTTCTCTTCCTTGTCGATGTCGACATTTTTCACGTTTTCTTTTTTTTATGGGGGGGGAGGGATTCGATTAATTTTGAAATGATGTTTGTTTCCCCTGCCACCACACTAAACAAATAAATTTCTGGCTTTTAAAAAATACAAAAAAAAAACGTTTCAAATCGACTCTTTCGAAGTCTCCGCCAACAAAATGTGGCAAAATTTGTCCAACACGAAAAATGGGAAATCCCCTTTCTCGAGCATTGTGGGATTGAATCACGTGACTCGTCCTCGGGCTTTCATGGCATGGTGCATGATGGGATGATGTTTTTTTTTCTTTTTTCTTTCTTTTTTTTTTGTTTTTTTTTTTTATATATATATGGAAACCGTTAATCGACACAATTTTATTTTATTTTGTGTTGCTAGCATTGGTAAAAGAAAAATAAGATAAAATTTCTCTCGGCTTTGAAAAAAAAAATAATGAAAAAGACATGTTTTATAAAAAAATTGTTAGATGTTAAGTTATCGCTAATGTTTCTGAGAAACAGATACCGACAAGTTTTATATCATGCAGTTTTTATGTACCATCAAAAAATGGATACTTTTTTTCCACAATGAAAGAAAAAAAGCGATACCTCCTGTTTAAAAATATTCAGGAGATTATCCAATTCAAACGAAATTTTCAAGACTTATTCATTAATGAATGAATATTTTACTAAGTAGGTTAATTTAAAAAAAAAAAATCTTTGGGAAAATATTTGGAAAATATTTTCGTCGTTTTTTATATCTATCACATTCTTCTCCACCTCTTCTTCTCCACCTCCAACTCCACCCAGCTGTGAGTAAATAGCAGGACAGACCAGGTTCTATAGCCTTGGATGGCAACTGGTCTACTGCAGAAAGAAATGGCAACCTACCGCGGGAAAAAATCTGCCTCGTCAGTCATGTATCTATACATGATCGTCTAACCGTGTATCACGCATGGCACCTAACTGACTGATGTATACTTTTTAATTTTGACGGGGTGGAGGTCGTCCAATTTTTTTACAATTAAAAAGAAATCCCTGAAGATATTATTTAAGTAAAAGAAAGAAAAATACGCAATATCAAGTGTGAACATACGGAAAAGCCGGCCGGCATCTTTGCCGAAAGACAATTCAATAACACTCAAAAAACATTCTTTTTAAATTGGTGCCTGTGTAATTTAATAAAACGAGTTATTTTCTTTCAGAATCGACAGAAAAAAATCTAAACTTTAAATAATATTTATTAAAAAAAAGACTGACTTGTAACTTTTCAGTGCAATTTTAATTTATTTTAAATTAATAATCCCATTGTTGTTCGTCACAGGCGTTTATTCATTGTATTGAAAATTTTTAAAAAATGTAAAATTTCCGAATGTGAACATTTTTAAAGAAATTATTTTATTTTTATTTTATTCGTCCCTTTTAGCAACTGTTAGATGATTTTTGGTATGGATATACAAAGAGGTAATAATTTTGATATCTCGCGTTGACTGACTACTATTCAATATCGGAAGAGTATTATGATGTTAATTTAATTTCATATTTTCCGTTCAGTCACTATAAAAAAAAATAAAATTATTAATTATCTTTCTTTCTTTTTTATATGCCATGTCCTTTCAGGACGTATGCGATCAAGGCTCTCCACTTCCCTCTATCCATTGCAGCTCTCAACAAGTTCCTTTCCTCTGCTTCCTTCCTCAGACCACGTTCTGTCATCCACCTGCTCAAGCTCGCTAGGAATGTCACGCGTTGTTTTCTCTTGCCTCTCTTTCCCTCTATTCGACCCGTGAGTATCAGATTCTCCAGGCCATCCTTCCTCATCATGTGTCCAGAAAGTTCAGCTGCCTCTTCCTGATATTGAGTGTAAGCCTCCTCCTTGTTTGAAACCTCTCTACTAAGTTTAATAAAAGCTTATAGCGTATACAAGGTTAAAGAAAATTTAGTTTTAAACACAAATAGAAAATTCTTGATTTTTATGTAGTGGATCTAAGAAGGCTGCGTGAATATTTTAATGTTTAAATGAAATAATAATAATTTTAAATGAAACATGCAACATCTACAAACATAAATTTAAAAATCAAATGATAACGATATTGAATTACAACAAAAAGGATATGTTTGGAACAACATATATATATTTTATATATGCAGAATATTACAGTTTTGTTTTGTAAAAATGTGTGCATAAGCTTGATCAGTGTCTTTTAAAGAGAAAATTACGTGCATGTATGAATATGTTTTCAGCGTTCGACTGCAATGGGGTCGCAATGCAGTTTCCTTTAAGGTTACATTTTCGTAGGCGAATGAAATGAAGAAAGAAAAGAAAAAAGAAAAAAACAAATTTGTGTCTGATATTTATAATTAACGTAATCACGTGACAGGCTCCTGGAAAAGAAGCGGGAAAACTTGACTTGGTCACGCACTGGAAAAAGACTTGTACGTGGGTGGGTTGTAACGCCCGTTTGTGTGTTTATTGACCAATTAGAAGTTGAGATTTCCTGAAAATATGTATGAAGCTGGGTAAGCTCTTTGATCCACTTTTTGCGCAGATTTGTACAAAATTCAACATTGATAAGAAAGTGACATCGGGATGCTAAAAGTTTACTGTTGGTCTTCAAGTTTTATTTTTTAATTTTTTCCGCGCTTTTTCCGAAAGGGTAGAATTATTGTAATCTGCTTTATAAAGTGACTTTGTAGAATGTACTGCTTCTCGAGTGTTGTGGTCACCAATGTTGAATAGGTCAAATAGATAATGCGGCTGCGTGTTGAGAAGGTAATCAACATTCATACATAATACTTAAGACATCAAGGAAAAAGAACAATGAGAACCAATTTTTTTTAACGAAGAAATATGTATAAATTCGACAATAATACAAAGTAGTTGCAATATGAGTGAAAAAGGGAGAAAAAGTAGCTTCCCCTTGACTGTAAGGAAATGTCTTAAAGAAGATTTGTCTGAGTAAATGTTCAGAGTTCAGTGTTGAAAATAGAATATTTCTTTCAGAAAATTGTTCAGTAGTTGCAACTTACAAAGTTGATTTAACTTGGTGTGTCCACTGAGAACTGATGGTGTGTCACATAAAGTTCTGTAGTGTGTATGTACGTGCGGAGTGAGTAGGATGAAATACACGAGCGAGTAAATGAGAACTATTGTCTCTGGGTACCTCGACTGTGGTTCTGAAATTACTACTACTGGTTTTTTGGAATGCATCCAATATTTATACTATCTAGAGTGGCTCCAAAAAGAGACGCTTAGTACATTTTTGAATATACATGAAAAATATCCTATTGGACGGAAAAATGGACCAATCAGCGATTTTGTAGCAAAGCTTGTTTTGAATAAAGTGTAGGAACAAATTTACTATGGTGGAATGCGATAGATAAATTGTCCTGTTATTTTTAAGTATGTATTTATTGACCAATTAGAATTGGAGAAAATGTAGGCGTGGTACTACAACTTCATATGCTAGCGTATATAAATGAAACGTTATTTCCACTCTGTTTCAAAAACTCCAGTTAATCCTTAAATTCACTAACAGACTTCGAAACACATCTCTTGGATAAATATTGGACTTTAAAGAGAATTTTAAATATGTTGTAGTGGATCTAAGAAGGTTGCGTGAATATTTAAGATTTTCTAATTTCTCATTAAGGAAGTTTATTTCTCTGGTGGCTCATAATTCCCGTGTGTATCTTTCGAGTGTGTGAGTCAAAGATGCGACGAAAATTCGTTTACTATTTCTATTTATAGTTTTCTTAACAACGAAATCGGCTCCAACAGGGCTTGGTAGCTGTTCCAAATTTTTCTAAGAAATGCGTGGCGAATGTAGTATTTTTTATTTTTTAGCCAATAGGATCTCTTCAAACATTTAAATTAGAGATGAATTTGAGAAAGATTTTTTTACGTCGGCTGAGCCTATTTTTGCACAAATTTTGACTGTTTTGTTATGGAAATTTCTCGAATCTTATTTTTTATTTAACAGCCAATGAAATTCAAGAAAATGTTTGAAATTGAGATGAGAGTTACTAAAATGTTGTTTACACTTTTCGTATTCAATGGCGGCGCAATGAGTAACTAAAAAAGCAGTATTAAAAATTAATGAAAAGTTTATTTATACAAGGAAAAGAATTTTTCTTTTCACACAGATCTTTCAAACATAACCGAAATTTAAGTTCAAAGAAGGCATTTAAAATATTTAAAATGTTTTCCGTTTTTTTTTATTTGTTTAGAAAGACCGTGGCGGTGTCAGGTCGACCGAAATTTTCCATCTCAAGAGTCGAATGACCAAAATCACTTATTTTGCTGAAATATTTCACGCTTCTCAGATGTAGATTCTACAACGAATCCAAGGTATAATTTTTTTTCCTTTCAAGGAGTTTTATTAAACACCTCAATGTATGTCTTGTCTATGAATTCTCCCTCTTTCCAGGGGTTTAAATACACCTCAATGTGTATCTGGTCTATGAACTTTTCTCTGTTCAAGGGGTTTCATTGAACACACCTCAATGTGTGTTTTTTTTGTCTTTGATCTTGTGGTGGTTGTGTTACTTGATTAAATTATATGGATCAATAATTGTTGAGTAAATAGGCTGCGTAATGAAATTAACAATTTCCTCTCGCATAAAAAATTCAGTATTCAATAAACATAGAATTAAAACAGAGAAACAACAATTTTTGCATAACAATGAATAAAATATTTATATAACGAAGAGGTACAAACAACTGGAGTAAAGAGGTAGTTTTAAAAAGTTCAAACGTCCTTTTATGTTTAGATTGAAATGTTATCAAAGTTCTGGTTTGATATAAGTTGTTGAATGGTCTGCACAATAATGAGAAAATGTGTTGGGTATTATTGTAATTTAAGGAAAAATAAACAGTTCAAGTTGGTACTTAAAGTAGAGAAATATTGTTCATAACTTACTTTAAGGTTTACGGAATTGTCGCTCTTTGATTTGTTTTCACTTGTCGTTTGAAGAGGATATTCTGTAGTTGGAGTAAGTGGTTCTTAACAAGCCGTGTTTATGTTAATTGCAATAATTAACGTTGAGCTTGAAAGCGTATGACAAAGATTCGTGTATCAAGTTGAAACTTTTGAGTTGATTGTTCGTGATAAAATATTGCTGCGTGAGTTAGTGTTCTTTAAGGCTGAAATCATGTTAAGGAACTTTAACGTAAAGCCTGGAACTGTGTGACGAGTTCAAAGGATTCCGATCGGCTCACTGTCGAAGATGAAAGACGTTTCATATGTATTGCTAACTTTGGTTACGTAGTAGGCTCACAGAAGCTTGACAGATTTTGGCAGAATTATTTTGTTGGTCAGGTCAAGAACTAGGTCGATGCTATTCGAACATGACTTAAATATTAAGTGACTAATTAGGAGTTGAGATTTCCTGAAAATGTTTATTAAGCTGAATAAGCTCTGTGATTCACTTTTTGTACAAAAATTGATATTGATAAAAAAGGTGGTAGTAGGATGCTAAAATCCTTTTCATTTTCATGGATTTTATTAAACACACCTCAACGTGTGTCTTTTTACCCTTCTATGTTAAAGGACTTTATTAAAACATACCTAAATGTGTACATGTAAACTTACCCTTCTTCTCAAGGGTCATATTATATTCACCACACGATTTATAAAATATTCAAATAAATTATTATTTGTTGACAAACAAACCTTTATCTTCTCCTTCATTTTAATTTCATTTGTTTAATAAATGCCTATCTTCATCATTGCGTCGTACATTGGGTTAAAATTGCTTTATTCCGGACAGCACCCGGAATAATAAGTAATCGCTGCCACTATTTCATACGAGTTAGCCCCAACAACTAAACACTTTCTGCGCCCCATAAATCAACTAGTCGTATAATTGAGAAAGTCAGTTCCCGCAATAGCGGTACCTAATTTATTAAAAATCAGAAAAAAAAAATTACATTCACATCGTATTCTACGGAAGGGCGCCTGATTATAAAAAAAAAAAAACAAAAAAAAAAAAACACTCTTAATTCCCAGAGAGGCAGTGGGTTAACGCACTTGGCTGTGCCAGAAGCGTTCGTTTGGAGGCGCTCCTTATGATTGTAAGTACACAATGATAGTGTTACTTCTCTTTCAGCACGAGGTTAAAGCTCCCCCTCACTGGGGCACATGTTCATTTTTATGGTTTTCTCTCTCTCTCTCTCTCTCCTTTTGTACTCTTTCTCACACATGCATATATACACAAACGTGTCTATCATACACGCTTGTTACACACACACATACGCAAACAAGCACATTCTTCTTATAACTTGTTTTAATGTTTTTTTTTCGTTCGTTACGATTGTCGTCACATCTCATGCCTTTTGTTAATACATTGTTGTTTGTTTAATGTTTAGTGTTGCTCATTTTTACCTGGACTCACAATGAGTCTGCCAATATTGTTTGCAGGATACATTTTCCAGGAGCTCGTAAATATCAAAAGAACATCCTTTAATATTTTTACTTCCATAACAAATTGTCGTCCTGTTCTACAGGGTGTCCAAAAAGTCTCTTTACAATTTAAAAAAATATATATATTACAAAGGCAATTGATATGGCACCACAATTAGATGGCCTTCAACCAACCATCATTTTCCAGCAAGATCGTCCTCCACCACATTGGGGATTATTCGTGGGTTCCTAAATCAAACATTTCCAAACCAGTGGGTTGGAAGGGATGACCCAATTCCCTAGCTATCTTCCTTCACCAGATATCGTTCCCCTGGATTTCTTTCTCTGGGGTTATGTTAAAGATATCGTGTACCCAACAAAGATTCCGGACATCACTGATTTAAAGCAAAAGATCACTGATGCCATTGTCACCATTGATGAAGCTATGCTACAATGAATGGGAATGGATCACGCTTTAAGCCTATAAAAAGGCAATAATATTTTCACTACACCCTCTCTTTTAGTCCCTTTCAACTCTCCCTTTCAGATGTAGTTGCACTTGGGTAAACCATTCACCATTGGGACACATGTTCATTTTTATGATTTTCTCTCTAGATTTTTGTGCTCTCTTTCACACATGCATATACACACACGTGTCTATCACATGCTTCTTACACACACACACAGAGTCTTATAACTTGTTTTAATGTTTTTTCCGTTCGTTACAATTGTCGTCACATATCATGCCTTTTGTTAATACATACACTATTGTTTAATATCTATTGTTTAGCGTTACTCATTTTTACCTGGACTCACATTGAGTCCGCCAATATTGTTTACGGGATAAATTTTCCAGGAACTTGTATATATTTACTATCAAAAGTGCTGATTCACGCAACATAATGGTGACTAACATACTGCCAGTCACTCCGCAACAATGCTTGTTGCGTGGCTTTTGCAATCGGAATAATTCGTGGTTTATTTATTTATTACTAAAACAATTTTTTGCCATTTTTTATCCATGAATTATGCACCGCACCCGAAAAGGAAAAGTTGGGTGGGGCATCTGAGGGGGAAATAAAATAAAACCAATAAATAAAATAATAATAACGAATTAAAAAAACGCCTCTTGGGGACGCTCCCTAAATCTATAAAAAAGGCAGTGACATTCTGTCACTCTCTCTTACCGTTATTTTTAAGATGTAGTCGCACGAAGATAAGAACGCTGCCGCTGAGGCACATTCGCTTCCCTCCGTCTCGCACACATGCATATATACACATGTGTCTATCACACACACTTGTTACACTTACTTCTACACAAACACCTTCACTATTTTAAATGTTTTCTTCTTTCATGTTCACTGTTTTGTAACATGTAACAATATTCTATTGTCTATGTATACCTTTGTTTTGTTAATACATACTTATGGTTTGTTTATATATATAGTGTTGTTGTTACTTTTCTCATTTATTACCCGGACTCACATTCGAACCCGAAATTTTTGCTGTGGGGTAAATAAACCAGGAGACACGCGTTTTCCGAAATGAAACACAAGCAGTACCCCTGAAACACCTACAAAGTACGCACTAAACCCACAACCTTATTAATATCCATATGCCAAATAAGATGGTAAGTTTTACTTTTAAAGATTCTAGAGTCTATATTTTTGTGTGATCTCCTAAAATGAGCATTTTCTTTTTTTAGATCTATTATTTTACTGCAGAATATTTTTGTTTTGATTTTAAAAGTTTTTTTTTCTTTTTCTTCTACCTATTTTCTTGAATTTGACCAACAGTGTTTTTCCGCATATATGACATATAAAGGTTTTATTAGGTTGGTGCAAAAATAATGACGTAATAATGTCGTTTTTTGACGTTAAAAAATACGTCAAAAAACGACATTATTACGTCATTATTTTTGCACCACCTAATAGAAGCCAATACTTCAGAAACAAAGCATAAAATAAACAGATGTTTTATAACTTATTTTAAAAATTAATGGCACTAATGATTAACTTATTTTAAAAATTAATAGCCCTAATGATTTTAGACAAATGATACAAACAAGTAACAGTTCTCCACTTGACCAAGTCCCCATAACCCAGTTTGAGAAAGTTTACTTTCTGTGAAACCATCGGCTAATGTATTCAAGGTAAAGGAAACAACTTTACAGTTCTTTTAAGGAAGAAATCAATTCTGCGAAATTTTTCTCCCTATGAAACGACAACAATTCAATGAACTGCTGTGGTTTCTGAGGTTTGTTTTTTTTGGATTAGCATGGCGTCTTTATGTAAACACATTTATCTCAAGGGTTCTTAGAGATAATTATTGACTTTGGCAGAGGAAATAACTTCCTACCTGTTTGTACGACCTCCCAATACGTGTCAATTTTGCGCGCGAGCTTATCTCCGACAGTCAGATAAGAACGCTTTACACCAATTGACCTTCTTATGACAAACTTTCTTCTTCGTAGGTCCGGTTTATGCTGGAGCCGAAGCGGTAGACATAGGTCCAGTTTTTGTCAGGTCATTTTACGAATGCTGGCTTACAAAACACCGGCTCCCGTACGATCACCGAAGTTAAGCAACGTCAAGCCTGGTCAGTACCTAAATGGGTGACCACTTAGGAATATCGGGTGCCGTAAGTTTAGATGTTCGGGTGGTATAATGAGCTTACGGCCTTATGACGTTGAAACACCAGTTCTCGTACGATTACTGATGTTAAGCAACGTCGAGCCTGGTCAGTACCTAAATGGGTTACCACTTTGCTATAAAATGTATTGTTGATCATTTTAATATAAATAAAAATTGGCAATTTTTATATAAAGAAAATTATTGATCGTATTTTTACTATAAAAATGTATTTTTATACTTTCATAGTGTTTTGTTTTTGTTTGGTGGTTCATTATTTGCCCATTGCTGGAACCTTAACAAGTGCTACCACCCCGGGTCAGGGTGGACCTAGGAAAAATAACAATTAAAAAGTTGTTCCACGCTCCCGAAAACGTCCAACCACCCGATTAGATACCTGGATGTAGTTTATTGTCATACCCAGGACTAAGACACAAGAGATTATTGAGAAAGGAAGAGGGGACAATAAAAACTGTTTAATCCATGCCTGGCGATTGCCACGTCCATGAAACTCAGAGTTGTACCAAACGGCGAGAAATAAAACATATATTTATTAATAGTTCTAACTCTGTTATTATATATCGAGCACTTTTTTATAACCTTCGGAACTCACTTCTATTTCAAATTACGAGGTCTGATAAAAAAAAAATAATGATCGGGGCTGTTGCTATGGAAACAGAGACAAATGTTCGCAGAATGAAGCCGCTTGGCACAAATTGACCTTGAACTCTGTTGTGTGTGCATGATAAGTTCCCGCTCACGTTCGCTGTTTATAGCAGGAAGGAAAGTGAATACAGCAGTGTGTTTCCGTTCCCTTTGAACCTGCCTAGATGAGTTCAGGGACTGCCTACCTCCCCGGACGAAACTTTGCCCTACGGCAAAGCCTCGTCCGAGTTCCTCTCTGTCGAGTTTGACAGTTGAACAATCTATGCGACTGCTCCTCAATTCCCACTGTGACCGATTATACAGATCTGCAACCGGAAATTTTCAATGTCCGGTTTGTTGTCACTTGTTCCGAAAGGTTTTTATTCATTTATCTATTATTTTATTCTCATTCGGTCAAGTAGGTGACTGCCTTTGAAGAAAAACACAGACTTTATTACTGGTCATAAAACCCAAAGCACTTAAAATCACAAACCCAATCCCTCACTCCTATGTGGATGTCCCAATCATAATGTCCCAATCTGTAATAATCACTACAAAAAGCTGTTACACCAACTATAAATATGTTAGTTTATTTGCCGCTAAGTCAAGTTCAAAGAGAAATAGAGAGAAATAATATCCTACCGAAGTGCTCTTTCACTCATTAACTCTTTCATTTGTCGACTTCTGTGACATGCCAGTGACTAGACGTTTTCTGACTATATGTCAAACTAGGTAAAAGTAGACTCATACCAATCGCAATTGCTAACGTACTTAAAAGTGGGATCTAAATATTCGGTTTCTGTTCATAAAACCAATGTATCGATTACAGACGACAGATGCTTGTGTGCCATCTGTTTAAATTCTGTTGCTTGTAGGTCTTCAATAGACCTTTACTAATTTTCATCAATTTCTGCCAAGGACAAAAAATTAATCAATGTCGTTTTACGTGGAATATTAATAACTAAAAATACCAATGAAAATTTCACCGTTTAGATTTCTGATAAGATATCCTAAGATAATGATGTAGTAAGCTCATGGCGTATTCTACAACAATAAAATATCCACAGAAATTCTCCTATCGCATTGTTAAATATTTGAGCTTTACAACTTTAACCAAATATTGCAATAACAAACATAAATATGAATGCTGGTCGTTATTTTAAGAAGTGGGTACAAATGAAAAGATCTGAAATTGGTAACTTTTTCTATTTCATTGAAACAGCCGTTAAACAATTCTTTCTTTCATTTTCTCACGGAAACCAAATAATGTTTTCCCGCTTTCGACGCGATCAAAATGAAATAATCCATTATTTATTAGGTATTGGCAGGAGACGTTAAGCACTTCTATCTTCGCTTCTTTCTTTCTTTCTTTCTTTCTTTCTTTCCGTCATTTCCTGACTGAAACTGGGTAGTGTCTTTCCTCCCTTTCAACGCTATCAAAACCGAATAGTCCATTATTTATGAAATATTGGCAGGTGACGTTAAACACTTCTTTCTTTCTTTCTTTCTTTCTTTCTTTTACTGACTGAAACTATGTAGCGTCTTTTCCCCTCTTTCCACGCGATCAAAATGGAATAGTCCATTATTTACTAGGTATTGGCAAGGCGTAGCGGTTGTACGAACTAACAAAGGGAGGGACAAGCACAATTATAATAGAATGGAATAATAATAATAATAATAATAATAATAATAATAATAATAATAATAATAATAATAATAATAATAATAATGGGGAGCGTAAAGAGTCCGTTTAAGTCATTGTTTGGGTGAATAGATTTTTTAGAAAATTGCTAAGTGGTAGGCATCTACATATAAACTTCTGTAATTTCCGTCCGTCCGTCTTCACACCCTCTAGCCATACATTGGCCAATCGAAACGAAATTTCAGGGAGAAGTGCAAACAAGTAAGAGTTACAAAGTACAGTATTTTTTTTTAAATGTAAGCTGCTGCCTTAACTACTGAAATCATTTGTTTTCTAGCAAAAACAACTCGATTTTGACTACTTTTTAAGTGTTTTCAGAATCTGGCAAACTCGATTTTCCTTAACAAGTATCCAGTTTCCAGTCCGACCTGCATTTGCGAAAACTATAAACAAATCACAAAACCAAATGCTACAAAAAGTTGGAATTTGCCTCCAGAAATAAATATTTATGTATTGATTGACAGTTGTATGTTTCATGCTCGAGAGTAAGAAATCCTAACAATTTATTCTTCACTGTTTAAAAAGAAAAAGGAAGAAAAAAGAAATGTTCTTAAAAAATATTGTTTACCATGAATTCATATAAAATTAAATTGAATTAAAGAAATTATTAAACCACGAAGTATAGTTTTTGTCAAAGTATTTTTCCAAACAAATCAGCTTATTCAAATTTCGTCGATTGGTTTGCGAAATTGAACGAAACGTAAAGTTTGTAAACCTCGACAACACATGTTAGCGATATCTTCAACAATACTATATACTGTGAGGATTGTAGTTGTTTCCAGCGATACCCTATGTGGTCTGATGAAAGACCGTCTTCTTTGAGATGTTGCCCAACCTGTTTACTTTTCCTGCAATGTCTAATAAGTCTCACTTATCTTTTACAGTTTCTGTGCCTAAACTTTGGTTGCCATATTTTCATTAGATATGTGCTGTTTCCAGCAGACATTAACTCTTACTAGTTTGTATTATGTTCCGTATTTTCTGAATATGAAACTAAAAAAGAAATCTATTCACCATTGAATAACATCTTTTCTAAGTCACTAGAAGAAGAATTTTTACGTCACCAAAAGAGTCTACAGATGAATTATCGAGGAGTCTTTAATGATTGACATAACAAATATTTATTTAATAAAAATGCAATATTGCTTTCTTGTATATCTTCTCTTTAAGTTTATGTATATACAAGAATGCAGTTTCCAGTTTTCTCTGCGTTTGCGAGAACTATAAACAAATTACAATGCCAAATGCTTCAAAGAGTTGGAATTTGGCTCCAGAAAGAAATATTTACGCATTGCCAGTTGTATGTGGCATGCTCAAGAGTAAGAAATGCTAACAATTTATTCTTCGCTGTTAAAAAAGAAAAAGAAAAAAAAAAAAGAAATGCTCTTGAAAAATATTGCCTACCATGAAGTCCTATAAAATTAAATTGAATTAAAGAAATTATTAAACCACGAAGTAGGATTTTTGTTAAAATATTTTTTCAAACAAATCAGCTTATTCAAATTTCATCGATTGGTTTGCGAAATTGAATGAAACGCAGTTTGTAAATATCAATACAACATGTTAGCGATGAATTCAATCATAGTAAGTGCTGTGACGATTTCAACACGCGTTAGAGGGTTGCAAAAGAATTCTAGCATATAAACATTTACATGTTCAGTTAAAATAAAACAATAATCCTTGACAGTGGCTAACAGAATAGCCGAAAGCGCTGAGAAAGAGAAAAATTGAACAATTTTTACACATTTTATATCCAGAAAAGGAAACACTTATACGGACACAAGAAAAAGTTCATAAAAAGATTAACCACAGTACCAAACGCTTCAAAAAGTTGGAATTTGGCACCAGAAAGAAATATTTACGCATTGCCAGTTGTATGTGGCATGCTCAAGAGTAAGAAATACAAAAAAGGAAAAAAAAAAGAAATGCACTTAAAAAATATTGTTTACCATGAAGTCCTATAAAATTAAAATGAATTAAAAAAATTATGAAAACGTGACGTAGGGTTTTTATCAAAGTATTTTTCCAAACAAATCAGCTTATTCAAATTTCATCGATTGGTTTGCGAAATTGAACGAAACGCAGAGTTTGTAAATCTTGACAATATATATATATATATATATATATATATATATATATATATATGGTTGGATTGATGTGAGTTTGTGACCCTGGGTTTCACGCTTTTGCGATCGTCAGACAAACTGATTAATTTTTTTTAAATTTTGGGTTTATGTAGATTGCGTGTATTGGTGTTATTATGGAAGTGGTGGTGGTGGTGGGGGGAAACGTCGTCGTGGTGTCATCGTGCTTTTCACATATATATATATATATATATAGATAGATAGATAGATAGATAGATTTAAATACAGTGTAACCCGGATATAAGAGAGTTGTCGGGACCGGAGAAGAAGTCTCTTATATCCGGGTTTGGTCTAATTTGTTTACATTAACACAGGCTCTAATTTGGGACCAAATAAAATCTCTCTTATATCCGGTTTCTCTTATATCAGGGTCTCTTATATCCGGGTTACACTGTACATACATACATATATATATATGCGTGTGTGTGTGTGCGCGTGTACATACACATGTTGAACTAAGCCTTGTAAGTGAATATGGATCGACGAAGCTATAAGGAAGTTGTCGATGGTTGTGCTAACCCAAAGTCACAAGTCATCGTGAGCGAGGTTTTAAGTATACTATCTTTGTTTAGAACATTTATCACACCTAAAACTGTAATTAAGGTCTGCTCATCAGGCATAGTTGCAATATAAACCACAGCTTGGTTCTATAAGTGTTGAAAAATACATATGAGTGGCTGTCTGCAGTAGGAATAAACTAGCCCCAACACCCTAGCTGACGGGGGTATTGGAAAACGAATAGCGAGCAAGCAATCATTTCTATTATTATATACACTCGCTATAGCAAAAAGAATTTCACTGGGGTATCAAGAATCTCTTTTAAAAACGTAAAAAGTACATTGGACCAGTTTTAAGTAGAAAAATGAATTAACGAAAACATTTCGGTAAATTAAGAACGGAACTTTTTAGTATTATCATTTAAACTTTTGCCCCCTGCATCACATAACACGCATAATGAGAGCATTTATTAACTAATTTGCCTAGGGAAAGGTTACTGAAGAGAATAATCACTCGAAGGTTGGTAATGAACGATAATACTTAGGGCAAGAACAACACATATCAGAATCGCCAGCGGCGCGTAGAAGTAGTCAACTGCTAGATGTGAGTCAAGTGAAATCCACAATGTATCTCCAACGGCAGGATATCTACCAAACGCCCAACGCGGTCAAATGTTGCACAAGGCCGAATTTAATGTAGAGCATCCGAGCCTGTAGACTTGGCCAAAAATTTCCCGTAGACCCCGTATAAAACGGGGTCGGGTACTTGTTTCCCGATACGAAACTCTGCTCTTCGACCGGGTCTGGGGATCCTCTCTGCTCGAAAGCAGAGAGTTTGACCAGCACAGCTGGAGACCAATCTCCAACTGCAAATCAACATACAGTATTTACTACTACATTTATGTGAATGGAGACATACCCATTATCGTCCATTGTTATTTTTAAAAAATTGTTTCTTTATTTGCATTATTTATTTTATTACTTATTAGATCAAGCTAGCTGCGACATTCATGAGTTTACCATGCCAAGCATCACGATCCTGCATCAAGACCAGAAGGGTCATTCTGTATCATAACATAGCTGGCCAATGTAAGTGGTTGTTTGGCGACCAGCCCGTCTTGCGTTATTTGCAGGTGTCCAGAGCAGTAAATCACTCGCGAGTTCTTGTTTTGCTCGCCAGCCGTGAACTACAAAGCGTATTTTGAATTCGCGTCAGATTCTAGAAATATCAGCGATGGGTCCACAGATCTGTGATTTAGTTGGACGATGGCTCCAAGAGATGGCCCCTCAAGCTATACTTACATTATTTATTCGCAGACTATTGTCCACATTTTCGTTGTTAATTATCATAACGTTTCGGCCGTTGTACACTTCGGCTTTCATCAGTTTCTTCTCGATCAACCTTCATGGAATTCCGAGCTAAACGCTTTGTTTAATCTATGTGGTATATTGTTCTCGTTCCACTGACCATACTTAGGGAGAGTCCATCTAGTTCTTATTTTACTACTGCTCAGATAGATACTGCTTGTCCGGTTTCCACTGAGTCCAAGTCCATATTGCTCGGCCCAGGGCACAATTACTATGTCATCAAGTTCACGAAACAATGCTTTAATTTACTAAGCGATTGTCCCGTGGAACACGCTCGATTGGAGAACTTGGAGACTTAACACTAACCTGACTGCTGATGAGGTTACTACTTCTGCTTGTTACGTCTGAATGGACTCACCGACACTTCTCTTTTCCACTGCTGCTATTGAGCTTTTGCTGTCATTTCATTTTCTTTATTAACGGCACCCGTGTCATATTTATTTCTATGCTAGGCCTACTAAGGATATCCTCAAAGATGAGAATATTCTTTCAGGCCTCTCCTTCTCCAGTGTCCTTCTCTGTCTAGTTTGATGTGTACATTTTTCTCTCGAAACATGAACCCCCCACCCTCCCAAAGCTCGTGGAGTGGTTTTGCGCTACCTTCTCTACAGTTTGAATTCAGAGTTTTCCTGGTGCCCACCCGCGACTCGCTAGTATTTGACCCATAACTGGCAGAGAGAAGAGATAGTCTCGCGTTTCCAAAGGACATTACTGCAAGCGTAAATTCAACAGCCTCGGTTTATATTAGAACTTGATTTCATTTTCTGTGCTGATATCAATTATAACACCCGTACGTCCTTATTTAGAAAATAATATTATTATCGCTAACAATTAGACAGCTGAAATTTTATGGAATATATAATGATAAAAGAAAGCCAGGAGAATTTAACACACACGGGGAACGATGAAAGCAAGAAAAACAGGAGGAAACTTATGTGACAAGATTACATTATTTACATTATTCGGGCTATTGTCCTCATCTTTGTCGCCATATTTATTACAACGTTTCGGCCGTTGTACACTCCGGCCTTCCTCAGGAGGTTTGAATGTCGAACTTAACCCTTTATTTCGCTCACTGGGGTAGACTGTTCTAGTTCCACGTGCCATGTTTAATGGATGACAGTTATCAGTTATCTTCTGTTAATTTCCCTCTGCAAGTTTTAATTTCTTTTCATGCCCGACCTGAGTTCAAAAGAGACATTCTAACCAGCCGAAGAAGGCCGGAGCGTACAATGGCCGAAACGTTGTAATAAATATGGAGACAAAGATGAGGACAATAGTTCGAAAAATGTAAATAATGCACATAATACCTCATCTCAGAAATATAGACAGATACTGAAGGGCCGAAACGTTGTAATAAATATGGCGACAAAGATGAGGAGAATAGTCCGAATAATGTAAATAGTGTCCATAATACCTCATCTCAGAAATATAGACAGATACTGAAGGGCCGAAACGTTGTAATAAATATGGCGACAAAGATGAGGACAATAGACCGAATAATGTAAATAATAAACATAATACCTCATCTCATAAATATAGACAGATAGTGACAAGATTATGTAAATAGATGGCAGAACAAAGAGTCACAAAGACAAGAGGGTTAGAAAGGCTGTAACAGGTACTTAAATAAAAAAAAAGGACAGGAAGATGTGGAGAGTTATGATCACCTACGTATTGAAAAGACATGGTATATAAAAAAGAGTTATTAAAATAAAGACTCGTGTTTGTCATTTTTGTTTATATTTTATTCCTATCAATTATATTTTCCTTCATTCAGAACGTGGACGATTATGACCCTCCACATCTTTCTATTCTTTGTAGTATTAAGCAATATTTGTTCCCTAACTATCACTTCTGGTCCCTGTTCTGTTATTCAAGAAGGTAAGTTATGCACTGTTTCTATATGTCCCTTTTGCTTTCAATATATCTTGTGAGTGTGAAATTTTTCAAGTCCCTTTTCCTCACAGAAATTTCAACCAGATCTTTCTAATTCTAAGTATTAAGCTTTATTTTTTCCTCAAATTTTCATAAAAGCTCCCTAGTTGCTCAAATGTTCCGAACATGGTATTCTCAGCATCCTTCTATAGAACAACATCTCTGTTGCCTCAATTCTCCTCTTCATCTGTGAGGAGATTGTCCAGCATTCACTGCCATATAGGAGGATTGATATTACATAGCAGTTAAGCACTCTTTTCTTTGTATTCTCAGCATCCTTCTATAGAACAACATTTCTGTAGCCTCAAGTCTCCTCTTTATCTGTGAGGTGATTATCCAGCATTCACTGCCATATAGGAGGATTGATATTACATAGCAGTTAAGCACTCTTTTCTTTGTATTCTCAGCATCCTTCTATAGAACCACATCTCTGTAGCCTCAAGTCTCCTCTTCATCTGTGAGGTGATTATCCAGCATTCACTGCCATATAGGAGGATTGATATTACATAGCAGTTAAGCACTCTTTTCTTTGTATTCTCAGCATCCTTCTATAGAACCACATCTCTGTAGCCTCAAGTCTCCTCTTCATCTGTGAGGTGATTATCCAGCATTCACTGCCATATAGGAGGATTGATATTACATAGCAGTTAAGCACTCTTTTCTTTGTATTCTCAGCATCCTTCTATAGAACAACATTTCTGTAGCCTCAAGTCTCCTCTTTATCTGTGAGGTGATTATCCAGCATTCACTGCCATATAGGAGGATTGATATTACATAGCAGTTAAGCACTCTTTTCTTTGTATTCTCAGCATCCTTCTATAGAACCACATCTCTGTAGCCTCAAGTCTCCTCTTCATCTGTGAAGTGATTATCCAGCATTCACTGCCATACAGAAAGACTGATATTACATAGCAGTCCAGCAATCTTTTCTGATTTGGCCAACTGCGGATAACTGAAACAATGATTGGCAGTCCACAGATGACGAGTCCTAATGTATCAATAATATCGCATCTTATTAAACGCTCATCAACCCACAGTTGAATTAGCGAGACGGAACCGTAAGTTCTACGCTAAAATTTTGTTTTCTCGCACTTCTTGCTTGTTCCGGCTCCATGCTTTCCAGCCAACTCTGATCTTCAAAAACTTAAATACAATGTCAATTGTTATCTATTGTCTTTCTGATTACTCTCCTATTGCCCTCGTTCCTTAATAATGTTTCTGTTTTCTAATTCTTTTACATTCAGGAAATCCCTTGTGTCTTAGTGGCTTTATTGCCTTGCTTGGGTTGAATTCGATTAAAAAAAATTAAATTGTAATTAGCCAAATTAATATATCTATATGATTTATTTTGGATATCCGAGTGGCATAGTGGTACTGAAAAAATTGGCTAACATATAAATTTTTTTAAGCATGTGTTGTTCCAGGATGCCACAGTCATCAAATTTTCAACGTCAGGTGATTGTCCTCTTTAAGAAAGAATATCCTACTTGGGGACTTTAGTTTGAACAACGCATCTAACATTCGTGCTTTTGTTCTGTTTTAAGCTACTAAATTTCTATCATTTGTTTCAAAGAACTGTAACAAAAATTCCAACAATTAAATAAACAGTACCAAATTTTCTGTTAATTATTTACCCATAGCTGGGGGGACAAGAAGTGGATTCATACCTTTCCCAAGGGTATTAGCACGTAAGCGAATGTAATGGATTCGACTGGAATTCGAACTCGGCTCTCCGATTCCTCAATCCGAGCCGCGAATTTTGACATCATTCTGGGTTGGTTTTTTTTACCAAATAAGTGAATTTGTTTTGCTCATGCTAAATTTAGAAAAAAAAAAAAAAAAAACCGAAACAAAACAAAACATTATATAAAATTCACTATTTTTTATCTATTAGGTTGGTGCAAAAAGAATAACGTAATAATGTCGTTTTTGACGTATTTTTTAATGTCAAAAAACGACATTATTACGTCATTATTTTTGCACCAACCTAATATGTTGATTGTGCTAAAATTATTCAACTTTTTAAAAAGAAAAATCTTAAGTTGTTGTTAAAAATTGCTCCTAATGTTAAAGATTAGTGCAAAACATTGATTTATTTAAGATGGAATCATCTATTATGACGTCTCTAATTTGTATTTAGGTACATTGGATTTATTTTCAATTTTTCTAGATGAATTGTTCACCTATATTGAATAGGGTCTATTACTGTACATAATTGTCATAATAAAATTTGTATTTTCTATGAGTATGACCTTAAGAAAATTGAGATGTAGTAGAGTGGAGACCCCGTATCATAGATTCGAGTAACACGGGACTCTTGCACCGGCCCTGCGTGGATTCCGTCTATCATTATAAATATTTTCATAGAAATTGTTTTAATAAGCTCTCCTTGGTACCCCGACCACATGAATTTAAGCAGACTGAAACGAGGCCTAGTTGCCAGTTTAAGATTGGCAACTAAGTATCATCTTTTTACTGTTGAAATAGATGCGACCGTAAATTTTATCCTGTCTACAGGGCAATAAAAGTGTTGATTCGTGAATTTGGTGAGATCGCAACTGTGAGTTCAATCTCTGAACCGGGCAAGCGATAAGGGAGTGTTGCTAAAGTGTGTAGAGATAACCCACTTGGCACAGATTGAACTCTGTCGCACATACGCAAAAGTTATAAACTTCTCGCTCACTTTCGCTGTTTATATCAGTGCTCGGAAGGAAAGTGTGTAGAGTGTGGTTGTCTCATCATACAACTGAGGTTCGATCAGTAACCATGGCTTGTGCAGCAGTTTTTAGCCATGCACAACATTCTTCAAGTCCGTCAACCACCATATTCCCCAGAATCTCGCGCCATGCGATTTTTTGCTCTTCAACAATCAAATCCCACTTGAAAAGAACAACATTTCAAGACATCGAGGAAATCCAAGAAAATAGTAACGAAGCAGCTGCTTGCTATCCACCAAAAATGAGTTCCAGAAATGCTTCAATGGAAAAGACGCTAAAGTGTGTGGCTTCAGAAGGAAGATGTTGTTGTTTTCTCTTTATAGCTCCAGTGCCGATACTTTTTGATCAGACCTCATACTCCTGAGGAAGGCCGGAGTGCACAGTGTCCGAAACGTTATGATAACAACAACAACAAAGATGAGGACAATAGGCCGCATGTAAATATTTGTATTTTCCGATCTATTGTTAATTCACCTTAAAATAAAATAGATTTACTAAAATTCACACCAAATTCTCCCAGAGCGAGACCTTTCCATTGCACTCTAGTTGGGTTGACCTTTGCGATCGTCCCAAATGTGGCGACTTGAGTGCGCTATTTCTAAATGTGGGGGTCAACGTTCACGCTCACTCTGATAAACAAAACAAAAACAGATTTTTTTTCTTCTTTTTTAAAATAAATTGTAAAAAAATCCTCGAATATGTAGTGGATGTGTTAATAATGGGTAAATACTTGTGGAGAATAGGCTGCGTGAAAATTAACGATTTCCACTAACATTAAAAATCTCTATATTCATACATGGAATAAGATACAAAACTCAATGGAATGATTTCAAAACATAACACTTAGATTTATTAATGTTTGATGTACAAGCATGCGAACTGAAAAGGTAGGACAGAGTCGTGTCCCTTTGATTTGGTAATATTTGTACCGGAGTTCATATTAAGAAGAAGTAATATTAAACTTGTAATTTAGAAGAATAAAGTTTTGAATTGTGAGTTCTAAAGTTGGTAAAAGTTTAGGAGTGATTTCAGAGTTCGTGAATTTTGGTAATTATCTTTAACGTCTGGTCAGCAACCTCTTGCGTCTTAGTGGCATTATCACCATCTTCTGTCTTCCTGAAACATGTTCTTTTATTTTCCTTTCTCCTCACTAAAGTCTTGTCATTCTCTTTCACTCTCTGTAAACACTTGCGTCTTAGTGGCATTATCGCCCTGCTTGGCGTGAAATGATTAAAAAAGAATTAAATTTGAAACTTGATCATCTTACCATCAGCTCAGTGACGGGAATCTTTTTTCTATTTGTATACGAAGAACCAGTTAGTCTGCCACAAGGTCACATGTGCAGGGCACTTCAAGAGGATCAAACACATTACACATAATAATAATAATAATAATAAACACCTCCTAGATCAGTTCGTTAACCACTAAACAAAAACAAGAGCGATCATTAGATTATTATTATTAAGTTTAGTCTGGTACAAGGTAACAAATCTGGAGCACTCAGTGTCGAATTCACTACACAGTAATAATGATCTATCTAGCTCGTTAATCATTACACGACGGTGAGGTGCCCATTCATTTCGCTTTGGTACAAGTCTACAAGGGTAGAGCACTGAGTGAGGAGCGAATTTGCTGCACAATAATAACGGTACGTGTATTGTTTGACTAGCTCGTTAACCATTACACCACGGAGGGATTTTTTTTATTATTAGGTAAGGTGAGTACAAGGCCACAAATGTGGAGTACCCAATTGTACAGTAACACGTTTTTAACTTACTACTATTTATTAAACAAATATAACTTTTTTTAAACAAGTTTCTGGAGCCACACCAAGATAAAATAATTTTTAAAACGGAGATCATAGTTTTTATTTCTAAAATAAGATACAATATCACATTAAATAAAATAATAACTTTTTGTTTTTAGGCAACTTTTTTCAGTAAAATTTAGTTACCGACATTATTGATTTCTCGCAAATTATTGCGAAAGGAAGCAAATTTTGGAATAATTTAGTAAATTTAAAAAAAAAAAAAATAATAAAAAAATTTATATTTAGATTTTTAAAAAATAGTCTTATCTCCAAGCGAAATTTTACAAATTAAATTTAAATAAAAAATCGATTTTAAATTTAAATAAAATTTTTAAATAATTTTATTTATTTAAATACAGCTATAAATAAGTGAAAAAAAAGAAAAGAAATAAAAAAAAATGAAGCTTTTAATAAAATCTCCAATAAAAAAAGAAAAAAAAAAGAAATGGCTCCCCAAGGTGTGGTATGGTTCTAGTTAAGGTGCTTGGTATAAAAAAAAAAAAAAAAAACTTTTATGAGATAGCTGCAAAACTACTGCTAACCGCAGATGACTAAAGTTGTTTTTTTTCTTTCTTTTTTCTGTTATGAATTGAAGAGGAAACTTAAAATTTAAACCGTTAAAAATTTACTGACGTTCGATTTAATAAAGTACATTTTTTAGGAGTTTTAATTTTAAAACCGCTTTCTTTGAACAGCGTTGCTGTTTTTTATTTCGGAGAAAGCTAAATTGTTTGCTTTTATTTTCTTTTTTAAATATAAATCCCGTGTTTTACTACTAAGGTTTACTTTCCCTTTTGTTTTTTTTTTTTGTTTTTTTTAATCCTTTTTTATTTTATCATCAACCAATTGCTGAGTCTTATATTGGATTCCTCGACCCCACCCACTCCGACTTTTATACATAAACAGTAACACATACCATTCTGTTTCCTGGATTCGTTTAGTAGTGTTGAACTGAAGCCATAATACCTCTCTTCTTATATGTATAAAAAATATATATATATATACACACACACACCACATATGATTTTCTCTTTCTTTTCTTGAACTGAAAGATGAAAACTAAAAGAAAAAGTCTCGATATCACTGTGCAGTCGAATGAATGTAGCAACATGCTTACCCAACAACTCATTAAAACTTTTAAGGCTGCTTTTTCTTGTTTTTCTACTGCCGACGACAGACGAAAAGTGAAAAAAGACACAGAACTTTCGGCACAAAACAAAGACGAGAGTAGCCACCACATTAATCGCAAAACAAAAAACAAAATTTTAGTCCCAACTATTTATTCAAACACAGACTCATTATTCCAGGACGAAAAAAACACGATACCAACAAGTCCATCTCCCGTGTCCCCAGACTCTGCGAAATCTCTTACGTTTGTAAATACATCGAGCTTGGAAGATATTAGAGGAACATTTCTAAAGATTACAGTCGACGTATGGATAGAAAATATAGCAACAAAAATTAGCGAACATGAAAAAACTGTACAGTATAAAACACCAAATTTTAGGTAAGTACAAACAAACTTTACGAAGTAATTTGGGGCGGGGGTGAATTCCTTTCAAGAATTTTGACATGTGTGTGTTAAACTTTGGTTTTTGAAAAGGACTTTCCGAATTCTTAGGAAATAGTTCTTTATTTTTATTTAATTTTTTTGCATGATGTCAAGGTTCACAATATCAATTTCGGTGAAGAAAGTTTTTTTTTTTTTTTCAACATAAAAGAAATTTATCGTTTTTGTGTGTGTGTGTGTGCATAAAGTGAAATCTTTTTTGGACTTAAATGCAAAGCAAAACAAACTTAAATTGAATGAAAGTGACATGAAAAGAATGTCATTATAGCACTGAAGATTCATTTCTTTCTTCTTTTTTTTTAATGTTAAACACTTTGACTTGTAGTTAGAAATTCAAACAATTTTTTCAATTATGTTATATGAGTTTTTGAAAAACTCATAATTGACAAATATTGTTTATACAAAAAAAGAAAAAGTAAATATTTATATTTCAAAAACTGTTTTTGAAATATAAATAATTACTTTTTTTTATATAAACACTTTTATTTTCAGAAATCGGTCTTAAACTGGTTTATAAAAAACATTCTTTTATTTTATAGCGAACTTAAAGGGTGTTTCAATAACCTGGACTAATTTTAAATGTGAATTAAGTTTAAAATCGGATCAAGTTATTGGAACACCCCTTTTTTTCCTGTGTAGTTAAAAAGAAAAAGAAGCTTTTTTGTTTGGAATTTTTTGCAGACGATACACTATACAGAATTAAGACTGAACAGTTGAGTAATGTATATGTTGCTACACTAAAAAACAAAACAAACAAAACAAAAAAAAAACCACTAACTTATTTTACAACCCCTACCCACCAACAGCATTTTTTTTATTTAAATAAATAAATGTCTGAAGGGTTGTGGAAATAGGTGGTTATTTCACCTATCGAGCTTTAAACCAACAGTAAGTCCTCCGACCAGAAATAATTTTATTTTATCTTCAATTTTCATATTTTACAAATGTTACAAAGAAAAGAAAATTGAAAAATTTAACAGCGTTAATAGGGAATCAAGTTTCCAATGTAATTTCATTGTAAAATAAAAAATACTCATACGGAAGCCAAAAGCAAATATGCTCGTATGACGTGATTTCTAAAAAAAAAAAAAAAAAAAAAAATCATAATCTAGTTTTTTTCTTTTATTTGATAAGCACCTAGATTATGAATTTTCATTTTTCAAAAACTTTTTTTTCTAGCAACGTACCAAAATGTATTTATGAAGTGTAGCTTAGTTTGACTACAAGCCCCAGATTAACAGAGATCGAATTCAGGCAAAGGCTAAGATTTCGAGACTTTACATTTTTTTTTCGAGTCAAGCAGACAAAAACACTCGTGTAACACAAAACAAAAAAAAACCCTGCGTACTTTGTGGGTGATCGAAAAATAAAACTGACAACGTCCAGTTTAGCATTTTTACAATGTAAACAGACCCCCCCCCCACACACACACACGTATATAAAAAAAAAACACTTATAAGTCAGGTAATAATATAATCGTTCTCGGGACTTATTTAATCTCGGTTTTATGTTTCACGTAGGCTGTCAGATGGTTGTTCAAAAGATAACTGAAGGTCTCGAAAGCAGATTTTCAAGGAGGGTTCACTTGAAAGATTAGCGTAGAAGAATAATTCTTTGTTTTCCTCGGAAGATCTTGTGTCGATTAAAAGCAAAATCGATCAGGTGAAGTTAGCGGGCGTTTTGCAGATTCAGTTCCTCCTTATTCCCAATCCCAATTCAATAATACATGACTAAAGTTTATACCATACTACGCACTTCAGCCCCCACCCATGTAAGAGAGAAAACAGTCTGTGACATTGTTGTTTTTTTTTTTTTTTTTTTTTTTTTTTTTTTTTTTACTGTTTAGAACATAAAATAATTTAAAATTATATTGAGATGCTGTTTAAAAAATGCTCTTAATCAGAAAGCTGCTTTCTGATTTCAAAGTCAAAACATCGTGTGGACGAGAAGATTGTGTTGCGCCAGTCTCTTAAAGTGAAGTAAACCGATCTGCTTCGGCAATCAGCATTCGTAATAAAATATCCTTTTTTTTGTATGTTCTAACGCCGACTACTGGTTTTTAGTGTTGCTGTATGAGATATCTTAACTTAACTACCTCTTGTCCTCGTGGACGTGGGGGTAATGTATGATGACCTAGCAATTCCCACTGTTGGCTTTTTTCTTTTATTTTCTTTTTTTTTTTTATTTTTACCAAAATAAATGCTTAGTCTGACACAAGGCCACAAAGCAGGTCACCCAGTAAAGATTAAAGTGGATATTTACAAAAACTTCACTTCATCTACTAGCCTCGATCGAGGAAAGGAATATAAAATGCAGTGGGTCGGCCTGTCTAAAAATTCTGTCCTTTTTACGTAGGCTGGTAACGCAGACCTCTAACACCGGTGCAAAAGTAAGCAGCTATCTACACAACGATCCAATCAAAGTTTCTTTCTGGGATGTTTTTTTTATTTATTTACCAACAGGTCTCCGGTTTCGAATGGCTTCCGCTTACTGAATTTAAAAAGCACGTGGGTGTTTATCTCGGTGGTTAAATCAGAGGTCGGTGAGGTTGTGTAGTTTCACCAAACAAAAAAACTATGTAGGAATATTTTCCTTCTAAAAATGTAAATTTTTTTTTTTTTTTTTTTTTTCCTATTAGTTATTTTTTCTGCGAAATAGCTTTTATCTTTGGGAATATTTCAGAACGAAAATGTTTAAAAATGGAAGCGCGAAGCTTTTAAAAAAATGAAGTTTCCATTCACATAAAAGGTAAAAAAAATGTCACTGAATTTTTATTTTTTTTTTAACTTCATATCCGGCATTTATGAAATCGAAAGCTCAATTTGCAAAAAAAACTGAACCCTGTTCGTCTTCATTCAGCGGTGGGTAAATTTACAGGAGCCTAGACAAGACAAAAAAGTATTTATTAATAATTTGGTTAATTTTTTTTTTCTTAGTAACACCACGAATTAAAAATTGTTGCCGAGAAAAAGAAAATAATTTTTTTCTTATTTTTTTTAAGGTTCTCGTACTTTAAAAATGTGTCCATTATGAATTTAAAATGAAAAAACAAACGCTGTACACGCAAAAAAAAAAAAAAGATTCGGTTTAAAAAGTTAAACGTACAGTGTAAAAAAAACTAACTCTAAAAGATAAAAAAACAAATCTCGAATTACAGTTGGCGATTTTTAGATGAAATATGTATTCTAGAGGAACTGCTGCCCAAATACGCGTATTTTTGCTGTTTTCCAATAATAAACTTGGGTTTTTATTCAGCGCAAGGTGACCACAACACTGCGAGGAAAATCGTTTTATTAACAGAAATCAAGCGCGACTCGAACCATGACGCTGCTAAGACATGTGTTAGTTAAAAAAAATCCCTTTTTTAAAGCAGTCAGTTTGTTTTGTCACGTTGAGTGAAATTAGACCGAAATAAGTTTTTAGTTTTCAGTACAATCGATAAAACTAAAAGAGAAAAACATTTTATTTCAATAGATCGATATTTTTTAAATTGGTCGTGAACTAAGCTTAGTGATTAAAGAAAGCAATTGCCTAAAACTTTGAAAGGTTTTAATTTTGTATGTATTGGTTTCGATGGAGAAAAAACTCTTCAAACTAAAAAAAGGTTTCAAATCAAACAATGACGTGTGTGTGTTATATAGTGGTTTACTAAGCGTAGCTTACAGCACAAGGTCATGGTGTGTACTTCGGTAGTATTGCTAAATGTAACTCTAAGTTCTATGCTAACAGTTTCTTCTCTCGCACTTCTCGCTAGTGGAACTCTTAGGACTTTCAGCTTTCAAGTCAATTTTGATCTCCAAAAATTGAAATCCAATGCCAATCGGCGTCTTCTGTCTCCCTGAATGCCAATCGGCGTCTTCTGTCTCCCTGAATGCCAATCGGCGTCTTCTGTCTCCCTGAATGCCAATCGGCGTCTTCTGTCTCCCTGAATGCCAATCGGCGTCTTCTGTCTCCCTGAATGCCAATCGGCGTCTTCTGTCTCCCTGAATGCCAATCGGCGTCTTCTGTCTCCCTGAATGCCAATCGGCGTCTTCTGTCTCCCTGAATGCCAATCGGCGTCTTCTGTCTCCCTGAATGCCAATCGGCGTCTTCTGTCTCCCTCTCTCTCTCATATATACATACATATACACATATATACACACACACACACACACACACACACATATATATATATATAATTTTTTTTTATCTCTGATTTTTTTTTTTTTTTTTTTTCACACTCGCTAACTCCTTGTATCTTAGTGACTTTGTTGTCTTGTTTGGACTAATATGATTAAAAAAAGTTCATAAACCAGTTTTGTTGCATAAATTCAATCGACAAGATATCTTTTATCTGTCTATATCTCTAAGATTGAGGTATCACGATTACTTACATTATTTAGACTGTTATCCTCATCTTCATTGCCATATTCACAACGTTTCGGCCTTCTTCAAGTGATTGGAATTTCGAACCGAACCCTTTTTCGTCCACCGGGGTAGATTGTTCTAGTTCCACGTGGCATGCCACTTCCGGGTGTCTCAATTATTATTTCTCTTTATCCACTAGGCAATTGTCTCCTCAAGGACATATGGTCCAGTGGATAAGGTCGCTGGTTAAATCCATTGACTTGACCCAAAGTGTTGTGAGATTTTTAATCGTATTTTTCTAATTTTCGATGAACTTGTACATTTGAATTAAAATCGTGTAAATTTTTCGAAGTTGGTTATTTTTTATACTTTCGACCATCATGAATTAGAAGTATTAAAGATGAAGATTTGAAGCAACGGAAATGTGGTTCAACAGAAGGATACTGAGGATACCATGGACTGAACATGTGAGCAGCAACGAAGTTTTAGAAAAAATGCAAACAAAATGGAAACTCTCATCATGAAGAGGCAGTTGAGGCTTTTAGTGTACATAATGAAGAAAGAGGGCTTGGAAAATCTGATACTCAGAGGACAGATTGAGGGCAAGAGGAAAACTGTGAATAACATACTTAATGAGCTTAAGTAGATGGCGGAACAGAGTTTAGGAGAACTAACAGACGATTTATTAAGAGCTACAAAGGACAGGAAGTTGTAGAGGGCCATGATCACTTACACCCTAAAGGTACACAGCACATAGAAGAATGAGCTTGAATAAATGGATGGCGGAACAGTTTAGGAGAAATGACAAAATTTATTAAGAGCTACGAATATAATGAAAGTTGTAGAGAGCCATGATCGCCTACGTCCTGTGGGGTACGCGACACGTAAAAATGTACCCCCAGAATCTCTTAAAAATGAAGGAAGATAATTCTTTTTTTGTCGTTTTATCTTGTTTTGGTTGCTTTATTTAATCATTTAAACTTTTCGATCCTGTTGAGGTGAAACACAAAAGTACTGAAAGAATAAGTTAAAAAAAAAAAAAAAAAAAATATTGTTGTACACTTGCATTTCAACCAGAAATGACCCTTTAAAAAAAAATTCTAAAAGTTAGGGTGTACAGTTTATTTATTATATAAATTTATTATAAATTGATACTTCTACAGAAACGGAAGCAATATATTCTCTAATCCCACATGATTTGTTAAACCGGCTAATATTCCTCAAATAATATTTCTGAAACGTATTTCATTTCTTAAAGATCTTTTTTTTTTAACTACAGAGAATTACGTTGTGATAAAAAAAAAAAAAAATGGCTAAAAATGGTTCTAAAATCGGCGATTTCAAAATAAAATCTCCTTCCAGCAAATTTAAATTAGAATTTTGCCAATTGGAAATATTAAATTTATTAGCTTGAAATTAAAACTAAAATAAAATCTTCAAGAAAAGATTTATCATTTTTAAAAATTTTCTAAATTTTTTTTTTTTTTTTTTTTGAAAGAGTTTCTGTGGAGGTACTCACTTAAAAGATTACACACACACACACATATATATATGTATATATATATATATATATATATATATGGTGCGATGGAAAAATTGTCTGAATTACGCAAAAATGAAATGATCTCATTTTAACATGTATATTTACCGGAATTACACCCAAATATGTTGAAATGCTAAAGAAAGAGTAAATTTATTCAATAAAATCACGATAGGCTTCAGCCACTGCCTTTCAGACGACTTCGTAATCTCCTGCAACTCTTCTGGACGGTCTTCTCCTTCAAGTTGGTGAATGCTTTCAGTTCATCGTTGATGTTCAAGGAGTTTTGTTGGTCTCTTGCTCAACTGCACTCCACCTATAATAATCAAGAGTGCTGCAGTCTGGGGATTTAGATGGTCAGGTGTAAGAGGTGGTGTGGTTGCAGAAATTGTCTGTCAGCCGTGACTGGGTTCTCCTGCTTGTGTGGCATGGTGCAGCATCCTGTTGCCAAACACGGTCTTCAGGCAGCCATCCTTTTGACCCAGGGCAGCACAACCTCCTTAAGGTACGAAGAAAAACTCCGTGTTGAGTTTGAAGTCCTGTGGGAAGATGAATGGAGACACAACGTCGCCATCACTAGTAATTACGCCAAACACCTTCGTAATCACCATTAGATTAATCCAACTCTTTCCGAATCCTCTGCACTGTCTTCAGATTGACGCCCAAACACTCTGAAATGTTCGTATTATTTTTTTTCTTACAGTGCCCAACTGACCATACAAGCAGTTGACATAATCAGAAACAAACCACGCGCATGCGCGAAATTAAAATGGCGACAATTTACCCACCGCACCCCCCCCCACACACATATATATATATATATATATATATCATAATCTGGTGTTCTTTGTTCATATATTACTGTTCATGTTCTCCAGATTACGAATTAAAAAAAAACAAAAAAAACTTAAGGAAACACGTTGGTATGAGCGTATTTTGTTTTGACTTCCGTCGAGGTTACTTTTTTTTTATTTTATTTTTTCGTTGCAATTAATTTACATCATACACAGGACTACCCCGTCCACCATATTAACTTTTTATAAAATTTAATTACAAAAAAAGTTATCTGGAAGGCTTATGGGGAAAGTGTTTATCTCTCTCTAGTCTGTTATGGCCTCTGTTTCTTGTACGATTCCACCACAAAAATTCCTGTTTAAAAGTTGCGAAATCCCGTTGAAGAGAATAAAATAAAAAAACAAATAAAAAAAAAACAAATCGTATTTCACTGCTTTCAAGACCCAACTAAAAAAACGTGTCGTAAATTCTTGAGGCTTGACAACTCCCCTTTTAAAAAGAAAAATGTGGAGTGAGTATGTTTCCCCGCCCCCTATTTTCATAGTAGTCGGCTTTGTTCGAACGTACAAACGTTGTTCTTTCTGGTTATTCATTCATTCATAGCTTCTCTCCTCCTCCCTTTACCAAGAGTTAGAATGAAAGTGGGCGCTGATGCTTGAATGGGAGTATATAAAAAGACCTAACTTCACATTAACATTCATTCATTCATTCAGGGAAGAATCAGACAGCGGGAGCAGTAGTAGTAGTAGTAGTAATAATAATAGTAGGTCCAGTAATGTATGCTCCATAAGGAACTTTAAACTGAACTTTTCTGTATTGTTTCAAGTGACATAAAGTTAAAATCATTTTCACAGAAAACATTTATTTTTCTATTTTTGATGTTTTTTTTTTGTTTTTTTTGTGTGTGTGTTTTTAATCGGATATTAACCCCTAAATGCCGCTTCATGGTGTAGACGATCATAGCTCTTCACAGCTTCCCGTACCTTGTTTCTCTAAGCAATGTTTCACTTTCTTTTCAATCCCTTTTTGTCCCCACCCCCGCTCTTTAAGCCATTCAAACAAGCTTGATATTTTAATCAATGTCTTCCTTTGTCCTTCTTGCTTCCAATACTGTGAGTATTCTCCAAGCCGCCTTTCCTCATCATGGATCCCAGTAACATGAGTACATCCACTAATTTTCGATACTTAGGGCTTAAAATGAATTTTTTTAATAAATAAAAAGCTTTCTTGAAGCATTTATTTTAGTTTTTAATTGAAAGCTAAAGGATTAAATTTACTATTACCAGTAAGCAAAATACTCTAATGTATTTCAAACAGAAATTATATTGATTGGAATAGATTTTTTTTTCTTCTAAAGTATTTGATTAGCGACCTTTTTAGTCTTTCATCGCAATGCACTTCTCTGTATTACAAAACCTTTCAAAAATATACAAAGCTGAAACTTTATTTGAGGAATTTAAAGTATAATTAATCCGATTTGAAAAAAATGCTTTCCTTTAAGTTTAAAATAATACGGAATTTTTTTTTTTTTTTTTTTTTTTTTTTAAAGACGACAGTAGTTGTGTTTTTTAAGACATCGCCATGTTTTACGTAATTAACGAGTCTTGATTGTTGTTCTACGGGGACTTCATCTGTAAAACATCATTTGACGTGAGCGCCTTTCTTATGTAATTTTTAAGTACTCAGTAATCTTAAAAATGATGGAAAATGTTCTCCGTAATTTAATTTTTGGAATGTTGACTTGAAATTTACTATAGTCATCGCTCTTATTTTCTGATAATGTCGTGTATGGTCGACCGTACTTTCAAAAATGGGTGCGTTACATAATATTTTATATGCATAAAAACCTTGGTGCAAAATGATATGTATTCAGCTTTTTTTTATTTTTGGTTAGTAAATATAGTTTTCACTTAATAACAGTATCACCTAACCGGAAAAAGTAAGGCAGGATTTTAAAAGATTTATATATTTTAAATTATTAAAATTAAAAAAAAATGAAAACAATTCTTGTAAAAATTCATTATTCATCGAAAAAGTTTTAAATTGGTTGTTAATAAATTTTATTTATAAAAGCAATTAAAAGCATTTTTAATTAAATAATGTCTGTTTTATTGCATCTTTCATTTTACGGTTCGGAGCTGATTTTCGGGAAATGAGTAATAGTTTGAAAAAATGATTTACATTCTCCAAGGAGTCCTGCTTTTAACTAAAATATGTAAAAAAAAAAAAAATAAATAAAAAAAGTAATTCCATTCATTTGTGAATAAGTTGTGAAAGTTTCGTTAAAATCCGAAAATTATTTGTTTTTTGCAAGAATTTCCAAATCAATGCGTTTTTCAACGGAAAAAAGTGGCTAAACCACTAATCCTAAATATTACGTCGACCGCTGACGCAAGAAAAAAAAACAAGATTTTTAACCAAAATTTATAACGTGCTAGAAAATTTTATTAAGAGGAAACACCAAAGTATTTTTTATTTTATTAAATTTTTTAATTTAATAAAATAATAAAAAATACTTTGGTGTTTCCTCTTAATAACATTTTGATAAAACTTAAGTTTGGCGTTTTTTTTTTTTTTTTTTTTTTTTTTCAGCTAAAACGTGGGGGTACTTACATTAATATCTGTACATGGATGGATATATGTATATATACTTATGTGCATATACATGTCTTTGTAAGCAGAGCCGTTGCGTATTACCTGCCGATACCCCCCCCCAAAAAAAAATAAAGAGTAGGGAGCCTGATTGGGGTCCCTGTACAATGTTTTATGACCCTCGCTATCTTATCAACATTTGCTCTTTTTTTTTTTCCCTACCTACATTTATATACGTTACAAATTAAAATTAGCACAACTATTAAAGGATGAAAATTTTTCGCAGATTTTGACGTCATTTTGGGGTTGTCTTTTTTTTTTTTTTTTTTTTTTTTCTTCTCGTTCTAAAAGAAAATCCAAACCCAATTTGACTGATCAACTAGTCTTCTATAATTATTTTGCATTTAACCTTATTCCTTCGTCTAGAATTCTAGGACCACCCTCAATACCTCACAAAATGACGTTTCGTACACTATGACTTCAGGGTCACTGTCCTGTGGTACAACCTGCATAAAACTACCTCGGATCGGGTGGGGGCAAGCTTAATTGGGGGTCGCGAGTATTGTTGGGCCAAAGATTACTATGGGAAATTTAGCGTCATTTTGCGGTAAAGAACAGTTTTGGAAATGCTTGCAAAAATCAAATTTTCGGATTTTAATGAAATTTTCAGGACAAATGAATGAAATTATTTTAACTTAAAATTATTCAACTTTTTAACAAGAAATATCTCAAGTTGATATCAAAAATTGCCGCAAAACTTATTTAAGATGGAATGATCACTTTCAATTTTTCTGATTGAATTGTTCATATGATCCATTATTGTACATAATTAGGTTAGAATAAAATCTGTATTTTATATGAATACGACCTTACGAAAATTGAGATTTAGTAGAGTGAGGGCCCTGTTTTGTAGATTCGGTGGGTGTCCATGAGACCCTTGCACCGGCCATGTCTGTAAGTATAAATTTCCTTGTAGTGAGCACTTTTTTTAAAACTTCCTGGCTGCTTACATGTTTAGCCCATGGCATTCTCAGTATTGGTCAATAGATGGTCTGTGTCACTTCGGGCATTTTCATCTCTCACGTGACTTTGAAATTTGAATAAACTGATTTCGTTTGGCCTAGTTTTTAAATTTTTTTTTAATCTCGCAAAGGCAGGACGAAATGGAAACTGGATTTTTCTGTGTTTTATATATATATATATATATATATATATATATATATATATATATATATATATATATATATATATATATATATATGAGGTTATAGTTATTCCAACGATAGAAAAGTGTATATATTTAAAGAGAAGAAACCGCAAACGTTTTGGTTTATGTGGACTTTTTAAAATATATATATAAACTTAGACATGCAAAAAACAATATTGCATTTTTATTAAATAAGTATTAATTTTAATCCCTGTTTTTAAGAATAGCGGAAGCATTTTGTATGATAAAACTATTAATTTTTCCAAAAACATTTTATGAAAAATTATTGTACTAAGCTACGCACCCTAGTAAAAAAAAAAAAAAAAAATAGAAAAAAAATTGTTTGCACTTTCTACCCTAAATTTGGTTTCGATCAATCAATATATGGTTATTTTAGAGGGTGTGGCGGACAGACTAACGCAAGTCACACAATTTTATTTTACAGTTAGACGCGATTTGGAAAGTTTAAATTTTTTAAATAATTTCCTTTTAAGACCTGTTTGTACAAATACGTAAAGGGTTATTCATTAAGACGGATGAAATTCAGCAGTAAATAAATCAGTGTTATTGGTGAAAATTCATTTATTTCTCTATTGGATCATATTGTTGAACTTATAGCAATTATGTGTGAAAAAAAAATATGACCCAAATGTCCGCCAATGCTTCGGCGGCACACCTTCACTCGGTGGTCAAAATTTTTGATGACGTCTCCGCTGTGGTCGTTCAGGACTCTTGTTTCAACTTGATGTTCCCGTTAGCGCATTACACTCTAATACATTCAAGCTTACAGCATCTGGTATTCCCAAGCGGTCACTCATCTAGGTACTGACTCGTCTCGACGTTGCTTATCTGCAGGAACCGGTGTCTCAACGTGATATGGCTCTAAGCCTATTGTCATCAGAACTCGGTCTGTGACGAGAAATATTCACTGCAACTAAAATGCAAAACACAAAAAACAGAACGTTATAAAGAGTGTTCCATTAAGACGGATCAAATTCAGCAGTAAATAAATTATGTGTGAAAAATAATATCGTCCAGATGTCCGCCAAGGCTTCGGTGGCACACCTCCACTCGATGGTCAAAAGTTTTGATGTCTCTGCATAGTTGCTCCTCGATCTCGCCAATATTCCTTAGCTCATCCTTCAGCTGGTGAATTGTTGTTGGCTTGAGGTGACTTTGAGATGACCCCAAAGGAAGAAATCTAAAGGCGTCAAGTCGTACGATCGTGGTGGCCAAGTGACTTCACTGTTTCGAGAGATGATGCTACTTGGGAACTTCTCATTCAAATTCTGTTTGAACGTCCATTTTCGTAATAGACTTTGATAACTTTAACATGTTTGTTAATCTTTACATGGTTGAAATTTCTAAAGACTTAAGTTATTAAATCTGAAAGAAAAAGAAAATAAATCATTAGCCGCTTAAACTTAATTCACATTTAAAATCGGTCTAAGTTATTGGAACGCCCTTTATATATAGTTGCGTCTAAGTATAGGATGCCTCAAAAATATCAGCGACACACACACAGGTAAACCACGACATGTTGTACGGCATTTCTACTTGCGGAGAGTGCAAAAAAGAATGTGCCCCAGTTGGTGGACTAAAACGTCATATGAAAATTCACCAAAATATCATTTTAACATTTACTGCAAGAGGCGCCCAACGTTGTAATATCTGCAAGACTAAATAGCCACAACCGTACTGTCACTACTTGAGATTCAGTCAAGCAATAGCATTGGGCTTACGGCCATATAACGTTGAAACACTGGTCAACGTCGAGCCTGGTCAGTACTTAGATCGGTGATACCAAGAGCTGTCACATCTGATCTGCTACTTCTGTTATGTATCTAAAGGAGAATCTGCAACGTTATCACTCCTGACCTAGCATCTCGGCTTCAGTCACTTTCCCACCGACGTGACGTGGCTTCCCTGGGACTTTTCTATCAATATTTTTACCCTAATTGTTCTGATATGCTTTTCTCTTTGGTCTCTCAACATTACCAATTTAAGCGCAGTACTAGATTGGCAGATAGGTAATCATTTTACAATTAGGTAATCATTTTACAGTTAAAACGGCTAGATGTAACCATAAGTTCTAAGCTAAGTTTATTTTCTAGCACTTCTCGCTTGTGGAACTCTCTCCCGGCCTCTTTCTTTCCACTTAAATTTGATCTTCAAAAATTTAAATGTAGTATCAATCGTAGTCTTCTGTTTTCTTAACTTCCGTTCTTTTATTGTTCTCTCCCCTTAATGTTTTTTTTTTCTTTCTTTTTTCTTGTGTTTTTCACAAAGTAAAACCTTATGCTATAGTGGCTTTATTTCCTTGCTTGGGGTGAAATGATTGAATGGTTTATGATGCTTCGTTTAATGAAAATATTCACGTATGATTGATACGGAAGAGCGGCATCCGTTTCAATACGATGTTCTACAAATCGCTGGGTGTATCCATTCTCATCCATGGGTGTGAAAATTGGACCCTCCTGGTTGAGGCAGGAAAAGACATCCAAGTGTTCGAGAACAAATGTTTGAAGTCTCCTATTGGAAGTACAAAACCAATGACTCTCTACGGAGCAAGGTCAAGTCTTGTGGGCCGACAGGAAACTCTCCTCGCTACCATTAAGCATCGGAAGATGGCAAAGTTTGGCCACGTCATACGGCATAACTCTGCAAGACCATCATGCAATTCAGTTGAAGGCGGACGCTAGCGTGGACGGCAACGCAACTACTGGTCAGTCATCATCAAAATGTGGACAGGTATGCTCAATGTCGGAACTCGTGTGAGCCACCGCTAACAGATAATCCTGGAGGAGGTTATCTGTTTCTTCTGTCTTTAGGTCCCCTTGACAGTATCATGATGATGATGGCCCTTTCTTTGACGTTGCTGTAGAGTCACAAGTCACGCGTGTTTTCGAACGTAGTTTCGTAATTGCAACGAAAAACGCGTCTCCGTTTAAATCTCTGATCGGTAAATTCAAATTTTACTGCAATCGAGAAATTCTGAGTTTGACAAGAGCCAGACACGTAGTCATTTCACACAGAAGGAATTGTCGATGAGCACCCCAATACTCGACAACGAAATCCGCCAATGACTACGACAATCAATAAATAAAAAAAGGATATTTCTTATTGATTGTAGTAACTAACTTTTTATGGACGAAGTTGTATTTTCAAACTTGTAGAAAAAGCGTTTCGAATTGTAACGTTTTTCTTTTTTTGTTGTTGTACAGTAACGAATTTCTTCCGTTCTTCCTCATCGTCATCATCATTCTCTTGAATGCAGAAGTCACACTAACTCTATTCTATGGCAGCCATCAGCAATTATGGTATAGTCATACCTGCCGATTGTTTGACCAGTTTTTGCGTTGGTATCCTCTCCTACGTCCACCTTCAATAATGCCTTGCGTGATGGTCTTGCACAGGCTGTCATGCCTTGTAATGTGTCCAAATGATGCCATTTTTCTCCATTTGACAGTGGTGAGAAGTGGTTCCTGGTGGCCCTCAAAACTTTCAACTCTTTTCCGCACAAATTCATTAGTTTTATGTTTCCAATAGAAAATGCAAAGGAGTTTTCTCATACATTTGTTCTCAAACGCGTGCATTCTTCTCTCTGTATCTGTTATAAGTGTCAACGTTTCACATCCATATAGGAGAATGGAGACTACCTATGATTTGAACGGTCTGTACTCTCTTTCATTATTTACTCTAAAATATTTATTTTTGGCAACAATAATAAATGTTCTCATACACTTAATGATAATTTTATACTTTTATTCTTTTCTTATTGATTCGCTTCTATTATTGTCTTTAAAGTAATAAATCTGTGGTACATTTGATAATCAACTCCGGCATCCATTGTAAAAGATATATGATCGTTCCTTGTCATGCTAGCGATTCCAATAGCGAAGCCGTCTGGAGTTCTAACTCCCGTAGAGCCATCTATGACAGTATGGTCAAAGAGGAAGGACCAAACTGAAGGCGACCCTCTGACACCGAAGACCCCAACAGCGGAATAGGCAAAGATCTACACGAATTCGATGGCCAAACAAGTCGGGCTAGCGTAACCATGGCGGTACTTGACAGGCCAAGTATCCTACAGTCTGACACAACCAGGTTTGCCAGATCTCTCCTGTCTTAACCATCTATGAGTCCCGAGGGAGGCGCTTCTGGCTAAGTGTGAGGGGCTTCTCCGCTGTGCAGAGGTGTCCACCAAAATAGAATCCACGCTCTCGTCAAACTTCCTTTGATTCACGGCCATCACCGTCACCAGCGGAGAGAAAGGGAATAGGAGGAGAAGATGACGATTCCGATGCGAGCGGGTGCCGACAACAAATTACCGTCGTTAACGGAAAATATAACGACTTCTTCGATTTGTCAACCGTTAAACGTTGACTTTTTTTTTTTTTTTTTTTTTTTTGTAAATATCTCCAATGGCAGATGAAGATTTTACTTTCAGGCATTTAATGGATATTTATTGCATTAAAATACAATTATGGCACAAGGCCGAAAAAGTAGGGTTGAGACTGGTCTTCACTAAATATCTTTATACCTAGCTAATCCGATTCACGACCCATTCACTCTTTACAATTTACACCTTCATCACAAAAACTCGTCCGTCGCCAACCAATCCTCCATACACCATAATGCCACATCCTCTCAAGGGATACACCATAATGCCACATTCTGTCAAGGGATACACCATAATGCCACATTCTGTCAAGGGATACACCATAATGCCACATTCTGTCAAGGGATACACCATAATGCCACATTCTGTCAAGGGATACACCATAATGCCACATTCTGTCAAGGGATACACCATAATGCCACATTCTGTCAAGGGATACACCATAATGCCACATTCTGTCAAGGGATACACCATAATGCCACATTCTGTCAAGGGATACACCATAATGCCACATTCTGTCAAGGGATACACCATAATGCCACATTCTGTCAAGGGATACACCATAATGCCACATTCTCTCAAGGGATACACCATAATGCCACATCCTCTCAAGGGAGACCTTCAAAACGCGACCCATGCCATAAAATTCAATGATAATAACTAATATATATATATATATATATATATATATATATATATATATATATATATATACAATTCTGAAGATGAAAAATGAGAGGGAATAACAAACTAAACATAAACACAAAGTAAACTAAACATAACTAATGTTAGTAAGGCCCGTTCAACCCTCAAAAAAAGGAGACTGCTGTATTCTGCCCGTTGGACAAAATCAAGAAGCTCTCTCGCTAAGGGAGTGGGAAGGGAAAAATATCTACGGACATGGGGAATAAAAAGCTGACCCAGTCGAGATAAAGAGGGCCAAAAACAAACTGGGGAGGTTGGGAATCTCGACGTGGATCATAACCAAAGAGGCAGCCGGGAACAGGCCAGGAACAACACTTACATTAACTAGGTACACTAAAGCTTGTCTAACCTAACCAGGGGGAGGGCTCCATAGGAAACCACTTCGATGTAACGTAAGTTGACCTAAAAGAGAAAATCAAGGCTAGCCCCGTTCAAACGAACCAAGCTCGCCTTAGTCACTCATCTTTCGCACGCATTTAATGTTAGAGGACCTTGCAAAACGACAACAATAAATAAATAAAAATAAAACGGGAATTATTGTCTCGGTACGTTGATATTTATAACATTGATTTATTTTGTTCCAAGAAACCAAAATCAAACCGGCCTGTGTATGGCGATAAATTACATCCGCGTCCTGGGTAAGACGATAAATTACATCCGACGGCAAGGCCTTTCATCAAATGTTTTGAAGAGCGTGCAACAACCTCTTAATTGCTGGTGTTCCCAGGCCCACTCTGAACCGGGGTGGTAAAACCTGTCGGGGTTCCAGCTATGGGCAAATAGTTAACCCCTTCAAAAGGGGTCAAAACGCTATGAAATTATAAAAATAGGGTTTAATACCAGCAATATTATTTTGTAAACATTATTACCAGCAATACATTTTTGAAGAAGAAAAAAAAAAATATTACCAGCAATACATTTTTGGAAAACCAACAAAATCTTATCGGCATTGAGGTTGATGTGTCGTAAAGCAAACCGAATAAAACCAAAATCAAAGGACTCTATTAATATCGGAGTTTGACAACGCAATATCTTTGGAAAAATATTATGGAAATGGTTTTGTCACTAATACCAAATGGAAGAATAACATTCATAGACACTAGACGAACAACCATAGCATTCACACTTTGAACAATATTAAAAGAACTATCAATAAATTTCAATTTTTCTCTGTAAAAGCTTTGAAGAGCTTGAAAAACCTCCAACACTTGAGTTAGCAAATGACACGGAGGTTTGAAGAGAACTGATAGTTGTTGATGAAAAAATCACACTGATTGCAGTGTACCTTCAATTCGAAACCGCTCACAATACACTTATTTTTAACTGGACTCATATTGAGACAGGCAATATTATTTGCGGGATAAATGTTCCAGGAACCCATAAATATTTAATATCCAAAGTGTTGATTCCAACAACGAAATGATGACTACTATTTCTACCAAGACAAACTAGTATCCCGCAACAAATAATATAAATTATTCTAAAGAAATACACATAAAATTATTCGTGTAAATAAACAATCTAATAAGTCTTTGGAAAAAAGATTATCAGCAATACATTTTTGAAAAAAAGATTATTAGCAATACATTTTCGGCGAGGAAATCAAAGAGAATGGAGACTATGCAGCCGCTCTCTATCCCCCCCCGCCCCCAATGATTTCCAGGGATGCTTCTATTAATGGAAACGACGCTGGATAAAGTGTTTGACTTCTGAAAGAGGCTACTTTGAAGGAGATTCAGTACCGAAATGTGTTGTATTTTTTATAGCGCCATTTTCGATAATTCTTGATCAGACATCGTATATAGTATTAATAGATTTCTTTTTATTCTGAAATTTTTCGCTTTCCGGCAAAAGTATTCGAGGCTTTAATCAATTCTGAAGTGGTTATGCATCTTACCGTCTACTACCTACTCTCTGACAAACAACATGGCTTCCGTTTTGCCAAGTCTGCCGCTGATATGCTAAAGGCCATCTCTTGATAATAACGGCGAAGTTCGAGTTGTGACTTTAGATATCTCGAAGGCGTTTGATAGGGTCTTTTACGTCTTCTACGCAAACTCCAGGGCTACGATATTACAGGATGATTGTTTGATTGAATTCAATCGTTCGTATCAAATCGTGAAATGAAGGTCATTTTGAACGGATTCGCTTCCAGATCCTTTTACACGAACGCGAGTGTCCCCTAAGGCTCTATTCTGGGTGCTACGCTGTTTCTGATCGTCAATGATCTTCCTGATGTCATCAGTTTCCAAGTAGGCATTTATTCAGATGAAACTACCATTTTCTATTGTCTCGATAGCAAATCCGTCAGAGCTTACGAAGTTAACCTGACAGCTGCTCTTGAAAAAGACCTCCAGTCAGTTAACTGGGACAGAAAATAGCGTGTAAAGTTTAATACCTCCAAAACGAAACTGCTCTCATTTAACTAGTGTGTGTGTTATTTCATTTTAGCTTGGGAATGTAGTAATTCGGTCAGGAATGAAGATCTTGGAAAAATATAAGTTACAGATTTATATTTTGGTAAGATTCAATAGCAGCATTCTCGAGATTTTCCTGTCTAAGTAAATTACTTTCTCTTTTAATAAGTGTCGCATTCTTTAGATCAGAATTGTGGTTGAATTTATTTCTATGTATGACTAATGTATTTGATAAATTATTGTATACAAGATCCTTTTTGTGTTCATAGATACGTTTTGTTTTTTGTTTTTTAAATTTCTGCAAGTTTACCCAATGTATTGTGAGGAATAGTTATCTTCAGAAGACACCAGAAAATATTTAATTACAAATTTATCCAAATTCAAACCATTGGATACACAACTGGAAGTTCTTAGCTTAAAATTTGTCACCGGATTACGGAAAAATGGTATTACGGATTTCATGATTAAAAACCACCAACATGATGGCTCTGATTTCGGCCAAACGAATTTAACCACACTTCCCCACCAATATATATATATATATATATATATATATATATATATATATATATATATATATGAGCTCTCCCGTCGGTTTCGACGTATGACGATCTGCCAGCTTATTGATTCAGTTATGAAAGTTTATGCGATAATCTTAAGTGGCACTTAAGACCCGCGAATGATTTGCAAATGAGGCCGCACATGGCGCAAGAGTGAGGATTGTGGGATGAGGTCACCGTTAGATTGGCTGACCTTTTAGATCTTGCTCACGCTTCTTGAAGACGATTCAGACTAGCAGATTAAAAACTGCCGAGTCCACTAAAACATGTTGATCTCCATTCTACCCGCTCCAAGGCTAAGTACTCGAGGGTGTTACGAGGTATATTGACAGCTGACAAGTTGCTCTTCAGCTAGTCTTTGTATCTTAGCCATGGGCGTACTACATTCCTGTAGCACTGATCTAACTGGCTGTACATTAGGATCTTGGGTATCCTGTCATCAAATATTCTCAAGACATGACCATTCCACCGTAACTGAGACTGTATGAAGAAAGTTTCGATTCCTCGAATATTACATCTGTTAAACAGGTCTACATTTGATGTCCTGTCTTGAAGGCTAGCTCCACAGATGGCACGCAGACAGTTTTTATGGAAAATATCGTTGGCGTATATTGTACCTGTTTCAAGGATGTTTGGTTAACTAATTTAAACTATTATAACTATTTTAGTTTTAATCCTTTTAAGTCCACGAATTAATTTCTTGGTGGCTGTATAAAATTGGCTAAGAAAAATTCCAAAATTTTCTTTCAAATAAATGTTATTTTCCAAAGTACTTACAAACCTAATTTGAGACCGTCTTCAGGTGTTGCGCATTTATGGATGGATTATACGGTAAATTGAAAATAATTTTTACCTCCATGCAAGGTGGTTAAGATTTAAGGTAAATTTTTAAGATTTTAAAAAGAACATTTTTAAGATTTTTAATTTTAATATTTTTTATATAACACTTTGCAACAATCATTTAAGAACTTTGTTGCTATACTCGTAGTTAGACTTAAGTTTTTGCTTACCTTGATGAAGCACTAATGTATTTTCGACTAATATCTGTTTAAAATGTGAATGTGGGCATGCGTGTTCCTATAAATGTTATGAGTTCAATACCTGGGCACAGCAGAGGCGAAAAAAACTTGGAGAGTTTAGTTACTAAAGGGAATTTACTGAAACAGAGATATCCAGAAAAGGCATGGAACCTGGAACTAGAACAATTTAAAGGGATCGGTTCGAAATTCCAACGTATATCACCTGAAGAATGCCAGGGCGTACAACTACCGAAACGTCGTGAATATGACAAAGATGAGGACGGCAGTCCGAACAATGTAAATATACAGTATAAATTGATTGATTTATTTTTGTTTTGTTTTACGGATTTCGTTTGTTTTTTTCTTAACACCGAAACATATTTCAGAAATATTTTTGAGTGAATATTGCATTTCACATCTTAAAGAAAGTAATGATTTGAAATGCAATTTCACATCTTAAAGAAAGTAATGATTTCTTCAGATACAAGTGCTAATATTTAACCCGTAGCTAGGGAGAAGACATGGTTCCATGCTTTTCTCGATGGTATTTGCGCGTAAGTGAATGTAACGAATTTGTCTGGAATTCGAACTCATTCGTAATTTTTTTTTTTTTTTTTTAATCGGAATCACTTCAAGGAAGGCATTAAAGCCACTAAGACACAAGGGGGTTACAAGGTATGGAAGAATTAGGAACAGGTACAATAATGAGCAGAAAGAGAGAAAAAAATAATCAGGTGGAGAATAGATAGCGATTGGCATTGCATTTAACTTTTTGAAGATTAAAGTTGGCTGGAAAGAATGGAACTAGAAGGGATTTCCACAAGCGAGAAGTGCAAGAGAAGAAACTGTTAGCATAGAACTTACGGCTCCATCTAGCCAACTCAACTGGAAATTGATATGATCTCGACACCAGTCTGGTGCTGCGCTTAAATTCATGAAGTCTAGGTACCTGTGCTATAGGTACCTCTAATAAATCTATATACGTAAGGTTTAAAATAATTTTTTTTTTTTTTTTTTTAAGATGAAAAAGCTTTCTTGAAGCTTTCATTTTAGCTTTAATCGAAAGCTAAAGGATTCAGTAAGCAAAATACTCTATGGAGTATTTTCTTTTCAAAAAGAAATTATATTGATCGGAATTTTTTTTTTTTTTTTTTTCAGTACAACCGATAAAAACAGGCCATTTTTGACACATTTGTAAACAAAAATTAATTCTCGGTAATAAAAATCTTCCAAAAATAAAATATACTTCTGAAATATTATTTGAGAAAAGTAGCAAATTTAAAGTTAATCTGATTTGAAACGAATATTACTTATAGCATAAAATGTTGCATACAAACATTTCTTAACTACGGGGTCTTGTTTTTACGTATTAATCGATTTATTGACAGCCGAACGTGTTCATACTTAACAATGGTGGAGCAGACAAAGTTTATAAGGAGGGTAATCCTTAAAACGTGACCTTTTTAATGGGATCGATTTATCGGTTTATACATCCATATTTCAGAAATTCTGCACGTAATCAGACATACAAAACCAAATCGAAATTCTTTTAAAAATATTCGGTGTCGTTAGATTGTAATAAGATTTACAATATAAGATTAGCAAATATAATTTTTCTTAATGACAATATTTCCTAAGAATTATCGCATTGAAAATTAATTTTTTAAAGGATTTAAAAACTTTATATAACTTTTCAGTTTCATATTGTTAAAAAAAAAAAAATCTTGCAAAAAAAAAAAAAATTTTTTTTCGCCGTACAATATTGTCTTCTTCATAGAAGAAATTAAAAGCTTCTAATTAAATATTTAGACTTATTGTATTTTTCTTTCTTTTTTTATTCAGATTTTCGGTAAAACTGGGTCCGTTGTGAATAAGCCCTGAAAATTTCATTTAAAATCGGATAATTATTTTATTTATTATTTTTTTATTTTTTATTTATTTATTTATTTTTTTTTTTTGCAAGAATTTCGAAATTGTGTCTGTAACCCAAAAAGAGACTAAAATTTGCTATGCCAAAAGTTAGTACAACGGGTGACACAAGAAAAACTTTTTTTTAATGAAAATTTTGAATGTTCTAAAAAGGAGTTTAAAAAAACAAAAAGAATACATAATCTAAAAATACTTTGATCCTTCGTTTTCATTACGTTCGGAGCATAGTTTTATCAGGGTTTCTTTTTTTTTTTTTTTTTTTTTTTGTTTTCGTTTTTTATAGAAAAGACATAGGCAACCTTACAGTGGTGCTAGATCAGGACCGATAATATTGCAGATTCTACTGCATCCACTCTTTCGCAGTGTTTTTAAAAAGCGATAATTGTAATAAGACCTAAACACATGAAAGTGAATTTAAACATTTTCTTCTTGACTTTAGAAAAATATTAAACATTTCTTATTTACAAGAATAATTTGTATATTTACAGCATTCTAAAAATTAATACAATTAAAAACTAATGCAGCGCAATATCTATCCGTTAGCTATTTTTATCCATATAATAGATGCGAATGTCACTCACATTATTTTTTCAACTTTTACTTTAAGAACAAAAAAAATGTATAAATTCACTTTCATCTGTCTACTTTTTATTACATTTTTTAATCATCGCCTTTTTAAAACGATAAATATTGCTGAAGAGTGAAGGTAATTAAAAAAAAAAAAACGAAAAAAAAAAAAACGGTGTCATGGAAGAAATCGTCCTCTTGACATGCCGTTTCTTTGCGGGCTCGTTTATCCAAGTTTACCAAATTTTTGTAGATCGTAGGTGGCAAAGAAGCAAGAAACCGGAAGTGATTTCCACCAAAAATAGATATGAAAATTATTGCTTGCTATACTTTCATCTTATCGAAGTATATCTCGCTTCTAGTATTCAGTTACTGTGATAGCCAAAAAAGTTTGACATTGTAAGATACTCATGGGGCGTTTTAGATAATGATTTTTAATGATTGACTGATTTTTTTTAATTTTTAATTTTTTTTATTTAACGGCATATCAACTCCTTATGGGTCATTTAATGCCAAAATTTAATTTTCTTGGGAGCTTTGAAGTAATAAAAATGTTATTCTGCTTTCCCATTTGAGTACATGGGACATGATACTTAGCTTCTGTGCATGTATATTTATGTTTGGGGGAACATGATTACTAGAGGCGGTGATAAGTATGTGTTATGTTGCAGATTTTTAAAGTTATTTTTTGGAATACCGTTTGATTTATTTAAAAAAAATGTAGAATATTATGTGAATTAATCTCATGAAATAGTTCCTTCATGTTTAGAGGCATATCAACTTCGCTGGATTATTTAATGTCGGAATCTAAATATTTTGTGAGTAATTTTATGCTTTCAACTACAGATATTTTGTACAAAAATTTATATTTTCAGGGTATGTTTTTTATTTATTTTTAAATTTTATAGATCCTAAAAATGTATTGTTGGTAAATTTACTATAAAAAATGCTGTTTTGGGAGTTCAGTATTTGTCCATAGCTGGGACCCTAACAAATGCTAACACCCTGGATTAAGGTGGACCTGAGAACTAGAGCAATTATAAAGTGGTTTCAAGCTCCTTAAAACCTCCAATTACCTGATCGAAGTTCTTGCTGCCGGCTGTAGTTTATCGTCACACCGAGGATGAAATAATGATTTTTGGTGATAAGTCATAATAATTAACTCCTAGCTAGACGGGGAGGAGAAGTGGATTCATACATCCCCCACCCACCAATGTAATTGCACGTAAGTGAATTTAACGAATCCAACTGGAATTGGAACTCTGCTCTCCGATTAACAATTCTAAGACATTATCCATTACACCACCCGCACATCTACACTTACAGCACCTGATAATCACAAGCGGTCACCCATCTACGTACTGACCAGGCTCGATGTTTTTTTTTTGTTTTTTTTTTTTTTAAACTTCGGTAATCGTACGTAACCGGTCTTTCAACATGTATTCGTAAGCCCCGTAAGGCATTTGATTGGTTTGCTTTATTTTCTTTTATGGCATATCGACCTCAATGGGTCCTCGATCCAACAAGATTTTTATTGCTGGTAATATTTTTCTTTCAAAAATGTATAGCTGGTAATAATTTTTTCAAAATTTTATTGCTGGTATTAAAACCTATTTTTACACTTTCATAGTATTTTGACCCCTTTTTTTGTGGGGGGGGTAACTATTTGCCCATAACTGAGACCTTAAAAGGTGCTACCATCCCCAAGTCGGGGTAGACCTGGGAAAACCAGCAATTAAGAGCTGGTTCAACGCTCCTCGAAACCTCCTGATCAGAGGCCTTGTTGTTGGATGTAGTTTATCGTCTTATCCAGGACGCGGATGTAGTTTATCGTCTTACCCAGGACGCTAAAGCATTTAAAAGCACTTGGACACGTGAATCGCTATTTGAGTGGTACACGATTTAACAGAATTTTTTTTTTTTTTTTTTTTTTTTTTTTTTTTTCATAGTCATAGGTGATTAAAAAGAAATGAATTTCCGATAATAGTGATTTTCTAAGCCTGGCTTAGATGTGATACAAAGCCGAAAGTATAGGGTATCCAGTGAGGATCGAACTCGCTACTCAGTCGTAATTGATCTAGCAAGGCAAGCTTTCTAACCATTACACCACGTTGAGGTGCCCAATTTCCGATAATAATATGCAGCGGAAAAGGTTCCGGGCAGCAAATGAAATGAGCCATTAACTACTACAAAATTCGGTCTGCAACCGAAAGTGATGCTGCCGTGTATCTGATAATGTTGAAATGTGGTTATGAATTGGCTCTCTTCGAAAATCAGACATTGGATTCTGACAAATACAGTTCCTGATTGGACAGATTCAAGCCACCAGTCGATGCAAAGCATCTGGGATCGAATATCGGAAGGTTATCGTCTTTTATCCAGACAACGCTAGGTCACACGACTCTTTACAGACCTGTCGTAAAATGGTATAGCTTGGTTGGGATGTTCTACGACATACGTCATACTTACTTGACCTTGAACGTACGGATTACTTTTGATTTTGATCTCTATTGAATTATCTTATTGGGAATAACTTCAATATTCATTAGAAGCAGTTCATCATCCAGAAAGATGCCAAGTTCTGGGAACAGGAAACGATAAAACCTCTCCAAAGATGGCAGAAGGTATTTGGATAAAATGACACTTATGTAGCTGAACAAAATCTATGTACAAATATCAAAATATTGTCTCCGAAATTCACTTTTGTTGCGACCCAATAATTCGTCCTCTGAGATGTCCACCATGACATTTTCAGTCCCTAATTGTGACGTCACAAAAGAACGACGCTTGTTTTGCGTCATGAAGTGTAAAAAAAAAAAAAAATATATAAAGTCAATGCTTTGTTTACCATGTCCAAAAAGAAATTCACCGAAAGTCCAGGCTCAGCGGGAAGGGGTTATCTAAAAATCTCCACGATTTCCATCATTTTGTACCCACCCACAAGATAAACCCCGCCCCAAAGAGCAGTAGCCTTACGATTGCTAATATTTCGTGCGTGGGGTCAATTATGAATCAGCGAATGTTTATTGGGACTGATCCTTTGTCGGACATCGCCCATAAATTCCGAGTTTATAACACCGAAGCTAAGATTTCCAAAGAGGCAACAAAAATTGATGAAAGCTCAAGCAAGGTTCTTAAGTACCGTACCCCAAACTTCCGGTAAGTCAGCATTGTCTATGTACGCATGCGTGTGTTAAACTGTTCCATGAGGATGCAAAATAGCAACGATTCCTGATGTTGTCGGTCTTAATTCGAATACGTTTTAAGCGGTCGGGTGTTAGAAATTGCGAGGGCAAGAGTTGAAAACTATTAAAGGAAATTCAACATAGAAGTGGTTTTTTCACACATCTTTTAGTCCCGTAAACTCCACTGAGGATTCTGGGTCCACCGCTTTCAACAGCACTAAACACTGTGGTTTCCATAGCAAGTAAGATTTTAACGGGGTTAGCTTGCAAGTCCCATGCCCAACCGGTCTTTTTACACTTTGTTTTTGCTAACAGTGCCAGGGTTTCCCAAGCGGTCTACTAAGAACTAACCGGTCTCGACACTGCTTAACTTCGGCAATCGAACAATAACCGGTGTTTCAGTGATTTTGATCGTAAGAACTCGCGCGCGCGCGCGCGCGCACACACACACACACACACACACACACACACACACACACACACACACACACACACACACACACACACACACACACACACACATATATATGTGTGTGTTACAAAAGAAAAATGTATTTATACAGATAACTCAAAAAAGGAAAAAGCACGGTATTAGCATCTGTGTGATGTGCCACGTGGATGGGTTAAAATCGAGTAGTTGGCCTGCCCAGGAAAGAAGACCCTTTTTCTCTTTCTATTGATACAACATCTCTGAATAGAAAGAGAAAAAGAAGCTTGGTGTCTCTTACTTTTATGGTTTTTGAATATCATGCCACCTAGAGGACGTCCTGCCAGATAACGTTGGTTAATCCACACAGGTTCAATAGTGAAATACTACTTGTTTATTCCAGAAGGGTAACATTTAGGAATTTCAAGATAAATGAAATCTATATAATAAGAGATGATTGTCTGTTCGTCATGCCCTGTCTGCATGTGACTGTATGTGCATATGTCTGTGGTTATGTGTGAATGACTTGCATGTTCTTGTGCCATTTAATGTATCTCTCGCACACACAGTATCGAGAAAATTGCTCGAATACATTCGAATTGTAAATTGAATGAAAATTAATAGCAAGGAAAATTATACTAAATAATAATTATTCGAAATACCTTCGTTTGAAATACGTGTGTGCTCTTGCTTTGAGAGTCAATGCGGATTTACCTAGAAGTAATAACGTCCTTGAAGGATGGCATAGGGCTTCTTTTTTTTTTTTTTGCAGCAAGTGTCATCCCGTCATCCCACAATATGAAAATTCTTAGACGCTCTAAAAGGGAACAGGACTTGCAAGAAATTCATATTGCAAAATTAAGAGCAGGTTGCCAAAATACGAAGAGCGCCAAGAAATCCGACGACATAAATGAAAGACTTAAAAAATTAGTAGCATCCTTTTAACAAATACTCTTCAGTAGTTGACTATTTACGTGCAGTATCATATAACTTAAGGATTTTTTCTCTTACTAAATTGTTTTATTAACGATATTTGTATTTCGAATAATTATCATTTGTTTATTTCCTCTTTTCATTTTTACGTTTTTATTGCAATAATGATCGCCTACGCGTGTATCATTCATGGTACACAATTGACAGACTGACTCTCTTGTAGGTCAGTTTTTAAGCCTGCCAATGGATCATATCGAAATCTAACTATACATACCGTATTTTCCTGTGGATAATACGACCCCATGTTACTCGTATCGAGAAAATTGTTCGAAAACAATTATTCGAAAAGCATTTATTCGTATTGTAAATTGTTTGAATGAAAATTAATCGAAAGGACAATTATACTAAATGATAAATATTCGAAATAACTGTTTGAAATACGTATGTAGTCTTGAAATAATAACGCTTTTGAAGGATGGCATAATGCTTTTTTTGCAGCCACTGTCATCCCATCATCCCAAATATGGAGATTCTTAGACATTCTTAAGTGAACAGTATTTGCAAGAAATTCATATTGCAAAATTAAGAGCAGGTTGCCAAAATACGAAGAGCACCAAGAAATCCGGCGACATAAATGGAAAACTAAAAAAATTAGTGGCATCCTTTTAACAAATACTCTTCAGTAGTTGACTATTTACGTGCAGTATCATATAACTTAAGATTATAAGGATTTTTTTCTTACTAAATTGCTTTATTAACGATATTTCTATTTCGAATAATTATTTGTTTATTTTCTGTTTTAATTTTTATATTTTATTGCAATAAATAATTTATCATTTCGAATAATTATCATTTAGTATAATTGTCTTTTCGGTTAATTTTTATTCAAACATTTTACTGTTCGAATAAATGTTTTTACAATAATTATTTTCGAATAATGTTCACATAATACCCCTCCCTCCCCCACGATTTGACCGAGTTTGAAAAAGTTGCTGGACTAATACTTTCTCTTTCCACGCGTCCTGGGTAACTCTTACTCTGGCTGATAAGTCAACATTCAATGCACGGATGAATTGTAGATTTGTAAATGTGTAACGAATATATATAATGGACTCTGCCGTCGATTTAGACGTATGGGTGTCTTTCAGTTCAGTTTTTAATCTTGTACCTGTCCCCGTTGCCTTAACTCTCTAACCAGTGGACTTGTTGCTCAGGTGGAATAGCAAAGAAGGAATACAGAACTGAACTGTAGACTATCCACACAGATTTGTTTAGAGTGATGAAGGCTTGTGTAGAATCGGCCGCACTCATTGGGAGTGCTGATAACAAGAAGTTGATGCAAATATTTGCCACGAACACTATGAACAACACCCCTCCAGGTTTTATTATCACGGAGGGGTGTGTGTGTGTGTATATAATATATATATATATATATATATATATATACATACACACACACACTTTCTTCCCACAACACTGCAGCAGGAATTTCAGGGAAATCAAAGATGGACTCAACACGTGGGCTGCTTTACAGTCCCAACAATTGAACGAATTAGGTTTGAAACGTTTGTTCTTCTCTTGCTAATAAACCTTTCAGAAGGAAAATGAAAGAAAAAAAACAAAACACGATAATATGCAGAAGAAAACGTTTGTTTGGAAGTAAATTGTGCAGTGATCTATTTAAAAATATCAACCAATGACGTAAAATAACAAAAAAAAAAATGAATAAAAAAAATCATAACATTCTGTTTTTACCAAAATGTGTACAGTGTAATTACTAAGAAATATATACATTTGTGCTCTTCTGAGAAAGACTAGTCTACCCAGCCCACTTGTTAGGATAGGCTTGTTTTTCTTTTCTGGTTAAGTCTAGTTTTTACTGAACTTCATTTGTCTCTCTCTTTTTTTCTTTTTTTTTTTTTTTTTTTTATCGATTAATAGTACCTTTTATGGGCGCGTGGCCGAGCGGTTAGAAGGATCGCCTTCCTAACACGAGACCCAATGTTCAAATCTTATCAGTCATTTACACTGTTTACATTGTTCTGACTCTTGTCCTCATCTTCGTTGGCATATTCATTACGTTTCGGCCGTTGTATGCTCCAGCCTTCTTTAGGTGATTTGAATTTCGAACCGGCCTTTTTTTTCATTTACTGGGTTAAATTGTTCTAGTTCCACGTGTCATGCCTCTTCCTGAAGTCTCGGCATTATCTCTTTAACTCGACTCTCCCAAGTTTTTGTTCACCTTCGCTGTAGCCAGGTATTGAACTCGACCAACTCTTTGGGTCAAGTCTCTAGATTCAGCCAACGCTTTTATCTACTGGGCCATGTGTCATCATGGTCGATTTATCAGCTGGATGGGGGGGGGGCGATTACCAGCCGGTACCTTTTTGGAAAGAAAGTGCCTGAAAACTCGTATCACGCGTTGACCCAAGTCTCCCGAGTGAAATTGGGTAGACGAAACTATTTGGGAGCCGTCAATGGTTGTACAAGCACGAAGTCACAAGTCATCGTGACCGAGGGTTTGAACGTACTTGCGCTCTTTCCCAGAAACTGTAACCAAGGTCCGCTCAGCATAGTTGCAGAAACGCAGGTTGTGTGTGTGTGTGTGTGTGTGTGTGTGTGTGTGTGTGTGTGTTGAACAAACACAAATGTTCCAAAGCAAGCGCCTGCAACAGGAATTGGCTTGTTGTCCTAGGAGACAGATATACTCTGATACGAGCGGCCATCTACCACCAGTAGATATTTCCAAAGAAATGCCATGCCTAAAGTTTCAAATTTTTTATAAATAAAAAAATTTTCTTGAAGCTTTTATTTTAGTTTTTAGACATTTTTTTATCCACCTGTAAGCACAATGTAGCTATAAAAATCTTTCAAAAATCTACTTTTCTGAAACTTGAGATATTAGCTGTTTTAAAGTTTCTTTAATCTGATTTGAAAGAAATATCCCTCAATAACAATACTAGATGAATATAACGTGAGCGCCTTTTTATATTTTTAACATCTCAGTAATTTTAAATTAAGAAAATATTCGCCGTATTCTGTTTTATTGACTTTTAGGTGTTTTGGATTTAAATTTACTATAGTTACCGGTCTTATATTCTGATAATGTGGTGTATGGACATCCGTATTTGAAAAGATCGGCACGTCTATTTTCACACACAATTCTTTTCAAAACACTGGTAGTCGCTGAACTGTAAGATTTTCCATTAATGATTAGAAATTATAGTTTTTAACTTACTAGCTATATCACCTAAACGGTACAAATTACTTACTAGCTATATCACCTAAACGGTACAAATTACTTACTAGCTATATCACCTAAACGGTACAAATTACTTACTAGCTATATCACCTAAACGGTACAAATTACTTACTAGCTATATCACCTAAACGGTACAAATTACTTACTAGCTATATCACCTAAACGGTACAAATTACTTACTAGCTATATCACCTAAACGGTACAAATTACTTACTAGCTATATCACCTAAACGGTACAAATTACTTACTAGCTATATCACCTAAACGGTACAAATTACTTACTAGCTATATCACCTAAACGGTACAAATTACTTACTAGCTATATCACCTAAACGGTACAAATTACTTACTAGCTATATCACCTAAACGGTACAAATTACTTACTAGCTATATCACCTAAACGGTACAAATTACTTACTAGCTATATCACCTAAACGGTACAAATTACTTACTAGCTATATCACCTAAACGGTACAAATTACTTACTAGCTATATCACCTAAACGGTACAAATTAATACAGAATTTTTAATTCTTTTAATTTTTAAAACTTTATAAATTATTCTAACTTAAATTAAAAAAAAAAAAAAAAAAATGAAAACAATTTTGTAAAAATTCAGTCATCGAAAAAAATATTCGCAAGACAATAGTGTCCATAATATATCTTGTTCATAAAAGCAATTAAATAATGTCTTGGTTTTATTTCATTTTTTTATTTTACAATTCGGAGCAGGCTTTTGGTAACTGGGGAGAGGGGAATTTTTTTTTTTTATTTTTTAAATGATTAAAATTCTCCAAGGATTTCAACATATAAGCAATATAATTAAACATTAAGCGGTACAAAAATGAATTTCTCTAAATTTGATAAAAGTGGTGGGAGTAGGCGGATAACAGAAAAAAAAAAATTTAACAAGATTTTCTAAAAAAAAAAAAAGAAACTCTTTTACCGCAAAAATGGTTCTCGCTGACGCAAGAAAACAATTTTTAGCCAAGATTTCAATAAAAAAGATAAAAAAATAATTATTAAAATCAAAAAATACTTTTGCTATTTCTTCTTAATGATTGCATAACGATTTTGACGATAACACTTTGTTTTAAGTTTGGAGCATTTTTACATCACGGTATGCTCATTTATAGCGAATCTTTGGAGGTACCTAAATACGAATAATTAAAATGGACATAAAACAGAAATAGAAGCAACATTTGCCGTAAAATATTAATATCGAGAAGCAAAAATGAAGAAAATAATTTAAAAAAAAAAAAAAGCAGCTGGTTTATCGATCCTCTTTCATCTTACTAATTAACCCATAGCTGAGGAGGGTAAAGGTGGATTCATACCTTTCTCAAGAGCATTTGCAGTCACTCATCTATATACTGACCAGGCTCGTTGTTGCTTAACTCCGGTGGTCGTAGAGGAACCGATGTTTCAAAGTGATGTTTCCGTAAGCGCATTACACCATTAGCACACCCAAGCTTATAGCACATGATATTTCAAAGTGGTCACCCACTTAGCTACTGACTAGTCCCGACGTTGCTTAACTCAGGTGGTCGTTCAGGAACTGGTGTTTCAAAGTGATGTTCCCGTAAGCGCATTACTCTCTAATACATCCATGCTTACGGAACCTGGTATTCCCAAACGGTCACCCAGCTAGGTACTGACCCGGCTCGACGTTGCTTATGTGCAGGAACCGGTGTCTCAACGTGATATGGCTCTAAGCCTATTGTCATCAGTACTCAGTCTGTGACTAGAAATATTCACTGCAACTATAATGCAAAACACAAAACAGAACGTTATAAAGGGTGTTCCATTAAGACGGATCAAATCTTATTTCTCTATTAGATCATGTTATTTAAGTAGTGGCAATTATGTGGGGAAAAAATGTCCGCCAAGGCTTCGGCGGCACACCTCCACTCGATGGTCAAAAGTTTTGATGACGTCTCTGCATAGTTGCTCCTCGATCTCACCAATATGCCTTATCTCATCCTTCAGCTGGTGAATTGTTGTTGGCTTGAGGTGACTTTGAGATGACCCCAAAGGAAGAAATCTAAAGGCGTCAAGTTGTACGATCGTGGTGGCCAAGTGACTTCATTGTTTCGAGAGATGATGCTACTTGGGAACTTCTCATTCAAATTCTGTTTGAACGTCCATTTTCCTAATAGACTGCGATAACTTTAACATGTTGTTTGATTGTTAATCTTTAAATGGTTGAAATTTCTAAAGACTTAAGTTATTAAATCTGAAAGAAAAGGAAAAAAATCATTAGAGACTTAAACTTAATTTACATTTAAAATTGGTCCAGATATTGGAACACCCTTTACAAAAATGTGGCACATAGAAAATCGAATTTACATCGAATTTTGACAATAGATTTCTCTACACGCTTACAAAATTCAATTGACAAAAAAATCTTCTTTAGTGGTGAAGCCCATTTTTATCTTGGTGGATTCGTTTATATGCAGAATTGTCGCATTTAGGCTGATAAAAATGCAAGGAAGATTGTTGAAAAGTCACTGCATCCATAAAAGGTCACTATTTTTTTTGTTTTTTGTTTTTTTGTTTTTTTTTTTGTTTTTGCTAGCGGAATCATTGGGCCGTATATTTATAAATTTGAACGTCCATTTTTGTAATAGGCTTCGATAACTTTAACATGTTTGATTGTTAATCTTTCCATGGTTGAAACTAAAGTTGCCAAAGACTTAAGTTATTAAATCTGAAAGAAAATAATTCGGCCGCTTTTACTTAATTCAAATTTATAATCGATCCAAGTTATTGGAACACACACACACATATATATATATATATATATATATATATATATATATTATTCGTACTATTATCCTCATCTTTGCCATATTTATTACAACGTTTAGGCCGTTGTACGCTCCGGCCTTTTTCAGGTGGTTGGAATGTCGAACTGAACTCTTTATTTCGCTCACTGGGGTAGACTGTTCTACTTCTGTTTTCCACTGCCTTAGCCGGGTATTGAACTCACACTCTTTGGGTCCTGTCACTGTCCTAACTAACGCCTTTATCCACTGTTCCATGTGTCCTTGAGGGCATATGTGTATGAATTTCTGGATATTATAAACCTAATGTCTTCCATTTTTGTTACCAGTGCTCATATTGCAATTTTTGCTTTTAACTTTCAATCTTTTTACCAGAGCTCATATTGCAATTTTTGTTATCGCTTTTCTCTGGCACTCCTTATTACTGGTTCCCATATTGTATTTATTTCTATGCTTGGTCGGCTCAGGAGATTTTTGTGGCCTAGCATATGTGCTGATTCCTTAAGTTTACGAATTTTCCAATGGTGTTCTTTGTCTATGATCTCAACCTGATCCCACAGAGGGCGGTGATCTTCCTTCTCTCCCCATATGTGGTCAGCCACGCCTGATTTTTTCACTTCCCCCTCGTGTTACAGGTTTTTGGTGTTCTTGAAGCCATACCTTAAGAGGGCGGCCTGTCTCCCCTTTATATTTCTTTCCGCAGCTGCACGGGATAGCATACACACAGTTTTTAGTCATGTTCTCCTCTATGGGGGGGGCGCTCTTACTCGAAAAGGCTATGGAAGTAATTCCTGACAGAAAACCCAGAGTGGAAACCCGATGACGGTTGGCTGTCAACAGTTCATGAAAAAAAAAAACTCGTGTTAGTTTACTAAAACTCTATTCTTAATTGATATTAGGTTGGTGCAAAAATAATGTCGTTTTCTCACATATGTTACTATGTGAGAAAACGACATTATTTTTGCATCAACCTAATAATTATGACGATACATTAGTCATTACGATTGGTTTCCCAAATGGAAATTAATTATAAATTAAACTAATAAGATAATATTACTATTATCACAAGATAAAATTACTCTTATAAATACTAGAAGTCTATATACAGAAACTGAACTTAAAAGGCTGTCAACACTGACAACTTGTTGGCAACTCCAGCATTCAAGATGGTCTCAAATGTAATACCCTGCACATTTATTTTAATAAATATTTTAACATTTTTTTTAAATTAATATTTTAACATTATTTTGATTAGTAATCATAATTCAATCATTTATCATCATATTAAAATGTCTATAAAATGCTTCCGTGACAAGCATCTCAAATAGCCCCTGACAACAGCAGAGTCCAACTTCAATCTGGAGAATGGATGGAAGCGAAGAACTAGCGCCTCATAACCAGCTGCACCGGGTAGATGAAGCTCGACTGCCCAGGAATGCAGTTCAGCTAAGGGAAGAAAAAAATTGATTTTAAACCTCCGCTACCTTGCGGTCATATCCAAAGACGGAAAAGGCTATGGAAGTAAATCCGGAGTGGTGTCCCGAAGACGGATGCCTGTCAACACTGACAACTTTCTGGCGACTTCTGCAGCAAAAACGTTCCCAAATGTAATGTCCTGTATTACTTTGGATTTTGTCGGTACGGCCGTGAGGCGGGCCATGTTGTCAGGGCAGCGCATGGCCTTCATATACCATCGTCAGTCTAGGAGAAGGAAAAATCTGAATTTAGTCGACCTGCTGCCTTTTTAACTTCTGTGAGGAGGGATTGGGTAACCTGAACATCTCTGCCGCAAAAGGAACCGACAAGACATCGGACGATTTTGCCTTGAATGTCACTATGAACCACAATTGTGAATTGGAGGGGAGTTGTGACCCCGGTGGCGGCGTAAAATGCACTAACTGAACAAAAATGTTATTTTTTTGTAAATATTTCGTATTTCAAATCTAAGAATGCATTTTTAAAATTGTAAAATATGAATTATGTTTTATTCTCTCTCCTCTGTTTGAAAATTTTAAATATAGGTTTTCTAGGTTTTGTGATATCAACGAATACTCGTTGCCACGTTCGTGATGCTTGTTGTAGTAGAGACTTTGTAATCGCAGACACAACTATAGTACGCCGTTGAACAATAGTGGTATCAGATGCCTTTGATCCGAACTGAGAAATAGTATAGTGAATAGGGTAGAGAATAACTGTCCGTATCGCAGTAGAGGATAGAGTAGAAATAGCGATCCGAATTGTAATAGACGATAGACTAGAAATAGACATCATTTAGAGATCACACGACTTCGTATATATGCATTTCCTCTATGGTCACGTGATACACTTCAATAATGGGATCGCCTGTGTTTACTCTCTGGCGATCTAAGTTCAAACACAAGTGTCGGCAGCGACATTTCATTCCTATATAATACTAGGAAAGTTGACTACCATTCGTCCATGTATAGTCTGGTACACTTGCTCTTAGAATATTGCTGCCAATCTATTTCGAAATCCGTGATAAAATCCAAATAATCTGCAATGTTATTGGTACTGACCTGGCATCTAGATTTCATTTTCCCATCGTCGTAATGTAGCTTCCCTCTCTCCCTCCCCCCTTTTTATATAAATATTTACATACTAATTCTTCTGGTGAGCTTCACTAAGTTATAAAAAAAATTTAAGCGGATTATTAGATTGCCGGAAAGATATTTTTACAGTAGAAATGGCTAGATGGAACCGCAAGTTCTATGCTAATAGTTTCTTCTATCGCACTTCTCGTTTGTGGAACTTTCTTGCGGCTGCTTTCTTTCCAATGAAGTTTGTATTTAAATCAACCGCCATCTTTTTTCCTCATAAAATTCTGTTTTTTATTATTCTCGCCCCCCTTATATTCATACTCAGTAACCCCCTGCGTGTTAGTGGCTCTGTTGCCTTACTTGGTTTATTATTATTATTTTTTTTATTATTTATTTCAGTGGAAGTAATCGACAAGTATTCAGTGGCGTCCATCAGTCGCTCATTCAATTGATTTTGCTATACTTAAATCGAGCACAAGACAGTTCCATGGTTAATTTGCGGACTTTCTCGTGTGGCAATCGCACTCATGATACGATCCCTGTGAGTTCAAAGTTTGTATTCCGATTTCGCAACAGACGGACGTTTTGTTTGTATGTTCAATCGTGACGGTTCAAGGCTTGTATTTGGCCTCGTGGTAAGGTTTTGTTTTTACAATGATGTTCCCAAGAGCCACACGAGGTAGAGGGTTAAAAAATAAGTCCGTTTATAGTCATATCGAGGGAGGATAACTGCTAACTCTAGACTTGAACAGGTTAAGACTGTAATGATCGGAGAAGTATCTTCTTGGGAGTCGGTTCCACAAAGCAGGGGATCATGGGGAGGAGCACTTCCAGAGGAACTTGCATCTCTGTAATGGAATACGAAGCGAAGGAGTGGTTCGCTACAATACGCGTGGCATGGCGGAACTTAGTTCCACCAGTCCTAACCATCACGGCTAAGGTATGTAGTTCGCCTGGCTACTTTCCATGGAAATAGCTATAGAGCAGTGAAAGGCTATAAAGTGACTATAAGAAAGGGGTTCTAGGGTGGGAAATAATACATCACCCACAAGGACGTGGAGATGCTTTTGGACTTTTTTGAGACTGGACGGCTCCTGTCAATATATGACAAATAAAATTTAGTGCGAAGTTGTCTTCCTGCCTACGCAAGTCGGTCAAAAAAAATAATACTTGTTTTAATTTAATTTCAAATTTATTTATTTTTTTGCAATCTGTTCTCTTTTTCTGTTTCTACCCATAATCACATACACACGGAAAGCAAATAGATTTTTTGGAAGGGGAAGTGTTTGCGATAGTTCGCGTAAACCTTTAAAAATATTCTTTAATTAGAATTTCTATGGAAAGAACGCAACATTTTTGGGGGAGGCGGGAAGATGTAGTCACCCGGAAGTAATTTAATAAAATAAAATATAAAATAAAAAAAATATATAAAAAAATATAAAAATTATTAAAAAAAAAAAAAAAAATATAAAGGTTTAGAAACCCTGGACTATTGTTGATTTACGCTCACTCCAGGCCTCAGATGGAACTCATATGTACGATAAGAGTCTGGAAAATCTGACTTCTTGCATGGTTCCAGAAAGTACCTGGCTTTAGCCATGCTTTATATTTACAAGCTTCAGATTAGACCAAAAATGGAGTATTGATGAGCTACCCAGGCTAGAGCTACCCAATCTTCACTTCAATGGCGGCTTCCTTCCTTACCTTTTGTTTGAGATTGTGTGGAATATCAGATTACGGACGATGGAACATCTAGTTTGCCCCCAATCATTCATGCACACTTAACAACCTTGAAACAATAACACCCCAGGCAAGGCTGTGTCTGCAACACTGGATCGGTGTGGACTAACGACTCGATAAGACGACAACTTTTCGAATAACATGTACTCTTATGTACTGTGTCCCTTCAGGACGTAGACGATCATGGCTCTCCATCTCTTCCTGTCCCGTGTACCTCTCAATAAGTCTTTTATTTCTCCCAGACCCTGTTCTGCCATCCACTTAAGCCTCTTTAGTATGCCGAGCGTTGCTTCTCCTTGTCTCTCTTTCCGTCATGCAAGTATCAGATTTTCTAAGACCTTCTTTCTCCTATCCTGGGTATGATGATAAACTACATCTGCATCCAGGGAAAGACTATAAACTACGTCCAACAGCAAAGCCTCTTATCAGGAGGTTTTGAGGAGCGTGGAACCACCTCTTAATTGCTGGTGTTCCCAGGTCCACACTGACCCATGGTGGTAGCACTTGTTAGGGTCCTAGCTATGGACAAATAGTTAACCCCGAAACTGAGGTGGGAAAAGCATTTAAAAAGTGTAAAAATAGGTTTTAATACCAGGTTTTGAAAATCATATTACCAGCTATACATTTTTCAGGAAAAAATATTACCAGAAATAGATTTTTGACAAAACAAAATATTACCAGTAAAAGAAAGTTGTCGGCATCAAATAACTACATTGAGGTTGATACACCGTAAAAACAAACCAAACCCTCCTTTCTCATTACGTGTCAGAAATTTTAGCTGCTTTTCCTCTTTGCATCCTTTCCAAAACCTCATCGTCGCTCACATGTTCGGTCCATGGCCTCCTTAGCATCCTTCTGTAGAACCACATTTCTGTTGCCTCTAGTCTCTTTATCTTTGAGGAGATTGTCCAACAGATATCACGTAGCAGTTCAGTAATCTTTTCTTTGTTACCAACGAAACCGTCCTGTCTCGTATATTGTCTGCCTAGCTTTTTGGAATGCGGCTTTGGCCATCCCAATACGTCTTCGGTCCTCAGGGCCGCACTTTTCGTCTTCTGTCGGAACACTTTCCAGATACTTAAATTTCCGTACCTGCTTGATTTTAGTGTCGTCGACCTGTAAATTGCATTTCAGGCTTATCTTTTTGCTGATGACCATGCATTCTGTCTTGTAGTTTATGCTTAGCCCCTTCGTCTCGCTCTCCTTCGCTACAGTCTGTAGGAGGTTTTGAAGCTACCTTTTTGTGTCTGCTATCAGCACTGTTTCATCTGCGTATCATATCGTTAATATTTGCGGTCGCCAATGGTGAATCCTAGTAGGATTTCCAGTTCTCGGAGAATTGCCTCGCTGTATTGGTTGAATAAGTCCGGTGAGAAGACACATCCTTACCTTATGTTCCTTTCTATTTATATATATATATATATATAGACACACATACACTAATCATTTTAATTGATTCTGCTGATGAAAGTCCTCAAGGGCTGTGGATTCTTTTCGTTTCTGAAACAGTTCTTTGCTTAATCTTTACAAGAGTTCGACCAGAAAAAGGATATTGCTGCTATATCTGAGATGGAGTTGCACAATCCTCTTTCCAGGATTATAGGGTTCAAGGTCGTTTATACGGTCATGTGGGCGATTATTTTCCACCCTACAATCCCTTTCCCCACAGACGTAATGTCGAAAGCTCATCACTACTCTATCGCTATTTCCACGGCTTCATTTTTCAGTTCCATTAGTTTAGACCATTACAGCTAAGACCCGCCGTGTTGCTTTCACGGAGTCAAACTACCCTTATTTCCTCTGTATTCCATTTGTAAAGAGGAAGCGGTGGAAGCACAATTATGTAGCGTTGATTAGGTCAAACCTTCTCGAAATAACCACATGTGCTTTGACAAGCCAGGTCGATCAGAGCTGGAGTGAATTTGGACAAGTTTGTCGCACCCAGTGTGCTTGGTGCACCAAACCTTGCAGTCTTCAAGCCAATCGTTATCTATTTGCCATATGCTTATATCATGTACTCTCTACTTCAGCTTTTTACATTCATATCACATACCCCATTCAGTAACCATGTGAAAGGCTTTCCGCGCGCTCTGCGACGGCTTTCCGTGTGCTCTTGCGAGCCTAGGCAGATCGCAAGATTTTTTTTTCTTTGTCGTGCTTTGGGGCTTCTTTGAAACGGCTCATTATTTATCATCTCACAGTTACGTCTCTGTCTTTGGGCAGAGTGCACTCAGAAGTGACTCCGTCAAAGGACAGTCGCAACTGAGGAAACATATACTGAGAGGTGCCCAGTCCTGGGGAACAGCTGCCCGAGGCCGCTCACTCTCATTACACTAGAAAGAGACATCTGTGCTTGCACTGATGCCAGCGCAACCGACGGTTGCGGAGATGCGGGCAATTTTTTTCTCGGCGCGGGTGTACGCACTCTGGCCCCAACCTTAAAAAAGAAAGACGTTGTCACAACTCATCTTAGTGGGGAGACAAAGTAAATAACTTGTGCGTGTTTTTTTTTGGTGGGGGTGCTTATTTGTGTTGTGCCTTTTTATTTTGGTGTGTTTTGTGTGATTGTTTTTTTACAAGTTTGTATTGTATTTATTTTGGTGTGTTTTGTGTGATTGTTTTTTTACAAGTTTGTATTGTATCTTTTTTGGCTTGTTTGTGTGTTTGCCCCCCCTTTTTTTTTGTTTGTTTGAGTTGTGTGTTTTTTGACTTGTGTTGTTTTGCTTGTTTGAGTTGTGTGTGTATTTTTTGGTTTGTTTGTGATGTGTGTACTTTTTTTTTTTTTTTTTACTTGTGTCTTAACCAATTTGGTTATTCATTTTTCAGTTAATTCACATATATCTATAAAATCTTATCTTTGTGTGCGTTGAAAAGTTCTCATCCAGACCAAGAAACGTTTCATAAAAAAAAAGTAATACTTACGTTTTATTCTGAGAAGTTGCTCGGTTCAAGCACTTTCATCATCCCCACCCTCACAGAAATGTATGTCTGATTGAATAAATTAGAGATATTATGTCTGCTAAATTTTAGCAAAATCCGTTCATATTCACGAATAGCCTTCTGTGCGTTAATGTTAAAAGATGAGAGAAATGTGCTACAGCTGTTTAAACTTTTTATTTTAATTTCCCAAGTACTTTCGATCTTCCAAGATCATCTTCAGAGATGCAAGTGGTACAAAACAAGTATTTATACAAGGCTGTGCGTTGTTGTCCATTACTGCAATTTTTTCGTTATGCTTTTAAATGCATATCTCTGTAATTTATTCGGTCAGACATACTTTACAGAGAATTTGCTGCCTAAATACACACACACTATATTATATATATATATATATATATATATATATATATATACTCTCCCGTCGGTTTCGTCGTATGAGTATCTGACAGCTTATTTGATTCAGTTATGAAATTTTGTGCGGTAATCTTAAGTGATATTACAAAGGAGGCAACATCATAACTTAATCAACTAAGCTGTCAGATACTCATACGACGAAAGAGTCTCTCTCTCTCTCTCTCTCTCTCTCTCTATATATATATATATATATATATATATATATATATATATATATGGTTGTAATTAGTTGAGCAGTGTTTATTGCTTGAATTTTATTTTACACAGAGTTCAAATCTACTCTTAGTTTAGTGGATGTTCATAAGTTTTGGATTTATTCAACTATTTTTTTTCCTTTTAGTTTAAGGGGTTAAACTTTAAATAAAATATTTTTTCTTTATTCAATCTTTAAAAAACTACTGATAAATTCATAAAACCTTGAAAAATATCGTCTGCTGACACCTTTTTTTTTTTTTTTTTTTTTTTTTTTTACTTTAAAAAAAAAAAATTCTTATGACTAACAACTGGTTTACTTTCCTATTTACATTTTCTCCTTTTTAACTTAAAAGAATATTCGTCTGTAACTGTGATTACAATGTACGTCATTGGGTTGCTTAGCAACTCAGAAGTAAACTAGAATTACTGAATCATTAAAGATTAAAGATAGAACGAAAGAATAAAAAAACTATGGGAGGAAAAGGAAGGTTGGTTAAGTGGTAAGGCATGAGGAAAGGGCACAATTTTTTTTTTCTCTTGGAATTAGCTTGGAACCAACGGCTGAAGAACAATTATTTACTTTCAGGAATGGCCTCTTTTTGGTGTCGACCTCGTTTCTAAGAGATCTCGTTTTTTTTGTTTTTGTTTTTTTTCTGTCTTTTTTTTTTCTTTCTCTCTTTCTCCCAAATATTTGTACTTATATAATGGGGTCATTTTCTAGTGACAACTATTCCCCGACCCCTACTGAAATATGGCACATATTTTTTTCCTGTTTCCTTTGCTCGCCATTTTTTTAGTTAGTGAGTGCCTCTTTTCAACCGACCGGACGTCTGTACACAAATAATTGACAGGAAGAATTTTTATATTTGGTAGACAAAAACACCGTAGATATGGTCGGCCCTAATAATATGGGTAGGTTTACTTCAATAATAAAAAGGTCATCATATTTTGCACAGCATAGATATTATAATAAGCTTTTTTATTTCTATAATAAAAGGTAGACAAGGCGCTTCCACAAATTCTCTAAAAATTAAGCATACCATAAAAAAAAAAAAAAAAAAAAAACTGGTCCAAAGCATTTTGGATCCTTTTTAGAATATTAAACATTATGGTTAAAAATTTTAGTTTTCTTGCGTCAGTGGTGGTGGGGATTAGAATAAGAAATTTTAGCGCATTGGTTTGGAAATTCTTGCAAAAATCAAATAATTGTCAGATTTTAATGAAACTTACAGGACTTATTCATAAATGAACGAAATTATTTCAGAAAATCATAGTAAAACATTTTTTTTACATATCCCACCCCACGTGGGGGGGTTATGTAAAATATATTATTTGATTTCATCAAATTTCGAGAAATTTAATTTTTGTACAGCTTAATGTTCGTATTACTTACACGCAGAACCAGGGCCTGTGCTAGGAATTGCAGGGCCCAATCGTAAAACTGATGGCGGGGCCTCTGTAGAGGACCGTGGGGTGAAGATGTAAAGAACACACGTGGGTTAAAATTTCCTGCTAGCCGGTTTAGCTACCTGAGAATGTTGGACTTTAATTAAGTCCAAAGAAAACAAACAAAACCGATAATTCTATACAAACAAATATATGCATTAACAAGTTACAAGCACATGGGCAGTTACATTGAGTTTGTGTGGTAAATATTGTGTGTATATTGTGGTGAGTGTTCGTACGTACGCACGTATATAGGTATTGTTCTTAGCGTGTTCCCAGAATTTGGGAAATGCTGTATTGGTGAGAGCTAGCATATTGGTATTAGCTGAAATGAAGAGAAAAGAATTGCATCACCTCCACGCGAGGTGGTATACGGCCCAAGGCCTGAGGGGAAAAGAGAGATCGAGGCAAAAAGGTCACCCAATATTTATAGCCAGGGGAGAGACCCCTGGTGAAGGATTAAGGAACTAACTCCGACATCCCTGCTCTAAAAAGTAAACATTTATGTATGTATATATTTCGTGTAGTGTGATCATCTTTAACTCTTTGTCAATTGTCTGTCCACTACAGAGTCTTTGTAACCCCATGTGGCTTCCAAATGTTTCTTTTGAATTTTCATGCTCGCATAACCTTGTATGGAGATTAGACGAGTTGGTGAATCCACTTGTTGATAATGCACTAGTTGCATTCTTACTAAAAAAAAAAAAATTGCAATAAATTCTATCAGCAGACTGAGTATATAATCGAAGACCTTTCATTATTTCATAATCTCTTAAATTTTTATTTATATCTGCTGTCCAACTGGTTACGTCATGCATGTTAATTACATGTCATGGATGCACGGTGGAGTAATGGATAGCAGCTCGGTTTGAGGAATCGGAGGGCCGAGTTCGAATTCCAGTCGAATCCATTACATTCACTTATTTGTTAATACCCTTGGGAAAGGTATGAATCCTATTCGTCTACCCCCAGCAATGGGTTAAATAGCGGGACAGATCGTGTTCTATAGCTTTGGATGGCATCTGGTCTACCGCAGGAAGAAATGGCAACCTACTGAGGGGAAAAAAATCTACATCGTCATTCATGTATCGAAAGATACATGATTGCCTAAGCGTGCATCACACATGGCACATGACTGAGTCATGGATGATCTATTAGGTTGGTGCAAAAATAATGACAGTTTTTGACGTTAAAAAATACGTCAAAAACAGTCATTATATTTGCACCAACCTAATATCATTGCATTATGTTTGAGTCTATTTTTTATTCCGGAATATTTTGATAACACCTGTGTTTTTAATTTTCACCCACCATAACATTGGCTAGTGCAGGTTTACCGATTGCCACTTTATATTTACTCCCTTTGTCTCGATCTTTGTTTCTGCTTGCCATAATGCAAGGCTTTTTATATAATCTTTTTTTACAAAAGTCAATGACAATCTGAAATAAAAAAAAAATAAAAAATGTATTAGCAAGGATGGAAAATGCGGAATGAAGGAATCAAATTTGAAGGATAAAACAAGGAAAGAACTTCAATATTAAAAGTTAAAGAATTATTGTCCCAAAATTTCAAAATTTTGAGTAATCACCTTGTAAAGATTTTGTACGCATTTACTCTAATAAATTCTACCAGCAGACTTTGGTCTGTAATCTAGGTCTTTCAACACTCTTCTCATTTAGAAGTTTCCTCTTACATTGAAACTTTTAAAAACACAACCCCTTTTCATTTCATTTCTTGGAAAGCTGTTCGCTGGAATATTAAGACTTAAATTAAATAATCCCTTACATTTTTATTTATATTTGCTGTCCAATTGGTTGCGTCATCATACATGTTAATTACAACTGTAGTCATGGCTGATCTATCGTTGCATGATGTTTGGGGTGGTCTTTTTTTCTATGGTCATAAGTAAACTTTCTGATTTGGCCCCGTCTTCTGGTACATTGAGATCATTTTCTATTTGATTCATAGCTGCATCATCCTTTTTGTAATTTGTTATCGATGTCATTGTATTCATCAACTGGAATTGGACGCAAGGTTATATAGTCATTTTCTGGATAGTTTTTCTTCATCCCCCAGTTCATGGGCGCTTCAAAGATGGAGTGACAAGGAATATTTTGGTAGCACCTGTTTGTTTGTTTTTTTTTTTTTTTTGTTTTGTTTTTTTGTTTTGTTTTTGTTGTGGTGTTTTTGTTTTTTGTTGTGGTGTTTTTGTTTTTTGTTGTGGTGTTTTTGTTTTTTGTTGTGGTGTTTTTGTTTTTTGTTGTGGTGTTTTTGTTTTTTGTTGTGGTGTTTTTGTTTTTTGTTGTGGTGTTTTTTTTTTTTGTTGTGGTGTTTTTTTTTTTTGTTGTGGTGTTTTTTTTTTTTGTTGTGGTGTTTTTTTTTTGTTGTGGTGTTTTTTTTTTGTTGTGGTGTTTTTTTTTTTTTGTTGTGGTGTTTTTTTTTTGTTTTTGGTGTTTTTTTTTTGTTTTTGCTGTTTTTTGTTGTTTTTGCTGTTTTTTGTTGTTTTTGTTTTTGTTGTGTTTTTTTTGTTTTTGTTGTGTTTTTTTTGTTTTTTTGTTTTTGTTGTGTTTTTTTTGTTTTTTTGTTTTTGTTGTGTTTTTTTTGTTTTTTTGTTTTTGTTGTGTTTTTTTTGTTTTTTTGTTTTTGTTGTGTTTTTTTTTGTTTTTTTGTTTTTGTTGTTTTGTTGTTTGTTTTTTTGTTTTTGTTGTTTTGTTGTTTGTTTTTTTTTTGGTCTTTTCTTTAAAAAAAAATGACAATCTGAAATAAAACAACTGTATAAACAAGGAAGGAAGAAGGGTAAAAGGAAAGAACATTAATATTAAAAAACATTTATCCTAAGATTTTAAAGTTTTGAGAAATATCCTTATAAAGATTTTATACGCATTTACTGTAATAAATTCTAAAGTATTATGCCCAAATACTTGAACTGCTGTAATTCTACAAAATCTTATAAGGAAACCACTGTTGAAATTTCATAATTATAGGATAAGAAATTTTTGGTCTGTATTGATATGAAGTTCATAAGTACACAGAATGTCATAGTAAATATCACAATGCAATGTTTTCCTATTCATGCAAGCAAATATAGACTATTAAACATTTTATCTAATTAATTAAAATTTGGAAAATACAAAAAAACACATGTGCAATGCTCTAAGGATTATAAATTTTGTAGAAATTCAGATAAAATGATGAACTGCATTCTTCACTGCAAGATTTGTTTGGGTTTTTACCGGCAATACAGTGTACACTTTATAACTGGGGACCATAAGGACATTACTTCTATTTTTCAGGGTTATTATTTATCAGTGGTGAGCCTTTTTCCTGAGATCCAACGCTCTCCCTCTTTCACTGTCTCCCTCTCTTTCTCTCTCTCTTTCTCTCTCAAGCTAACCGAAAGAAGATTCGTAAGAAATACCTATGATTATGTTGTTACAGCACAGTATGTCCTTAAATACGTAACAAAACACAATATATCCAAAGAAGTAATGATACTTACGTGAAGAAAACAGTCTTTACACAATATACAAGGAACTTAAAGTACGAAACTTAATTTAAAAAAAAATGAGAAAACGTTTTTATCGTAGAGTAACCTAACACAGACAAACTCTGTTAAAAAAAACATAACCTTTTGTTTGGTGATTGAAGTGTCATGACAATTTTCTGTTAATATAGTATGCATAATAAATTAGGAATAAGAATTTAAGTAGTGGTTTATTCCTCTTAGAATACAGAAAAAGGCTTCAAATGATAACTCTGGCCCAATTTGATCAAATTGGCGAAATAGGCTTAAAACAGTACCTGCTTAGAACTCCTTGGAGAATGTAAATCCAATGGGTCAGTAGAGTTAATGGCAATGAAAATGATTTTATTGACAGGCTTCACAGTGGCAGGCCGACTGCTTTTATATTCTGATTATAAATGACAAGAATCCTGATAACTAAAATTTAGTCTAATCTCTTTGCTACGTAATAATGATAGATTCCGTAATCGAGGGAAGTTTTTTTTTTCTTTTCCTTGGTACGTATATGATCATGGCTCTCCTAAATTTATTTTCTTATTTATTCATATTTGTTAAATAGCTTACTCAATACGAGTGTTAAATTCTCTAAGCCCACTTTTCTCATGAGGTCCTATAAATTTGATCTCTTTCTGATCGGAAGTCTCGATCCATTTTTTTTTTTTTTTTTTTTGGTGCTCACTTGTCTTGTCCATATCAGCATTCGTCGTTGCTGCAAGTCTCTTCATCCAACTTATAAGCAAATGTACTGAAGTTTTTATATTTTATTCAAGAATTATAAAAATTTAGTTATATTGAAGCGCTTTTTGTTTTTATTTCCTTTTAATCAGTATCACTCATACAAGGCAATAAAGCCACTAAGAGACAAAGGGCTAGAGGCTGTGAAGAATTAGGAACATAAACATTTAATAATGAGCCGGAAGAGAAAATAGTAGTCGGGAGGACAGTCCATAACGGTTGACATTGCTTCTAAAAGTTGGCTGGAAAGCATAGAGCTGAATGGCAGTCCACAAGCGAAAAAAGAAACTTACGGTTTTATTTAGCACTTTTTTGTGAGCACTAAGATACAAGGGGTTACAGGGCGTGGAAGAATTAGGAACAGAAACATTAATAATGATCGGGAAGAGGAAATAGTAGTCAGAACAGTCCATAACGGTTGACATTGCTTCTAAAAGTTGGCTGGAAAGCATGGAACGGGAAGGTAGTTTCACAAGCAAGAAGTGCGAGAGAAGAAACTGTTAGCATAGAATTTACGGTTACATTTAGCCAGATCAATTCTAAATTGATGAGATCACGTCGCCAGTCTAATTATACGCTTAAATTCTAAAACTCTACGTGCCATAAGAGCTCATCCGAATATTAACCGTGAAAGTATGTATAGAAAAGACACAGGTAAACAACCTTACGTCTGAGTCTGAGCCTGAGACACCAGGTCAATATTGCTGATTCTTCTTTGGATTTTATCAAGAATCTCTAAATATACAGCAGAAACACCAGACCATATGTGGCAGCAATATTCGAAGCATGAACGAATGGTAGACTTATGAATATGTAAGATCTACAAGCAAGAAGTGCGAGAAAAGAAACTGTTAGCGTTGAACTTACGGTTACGTGTAGCCAATTAAACTGTAAATTGAGGAGACCTTATTGCCAATCTAGTACTGTGCTTAAATTCATATAGTCTTGGTACTATAGCGAAGAGCTCATCGGAACATTTACCATGAAAGTATTTATAGAAAAGGCACAGGGAAGCTGTTATAGTGTGGGAAAGTGATGCCAGGTCAGGATCAATAACATTGCAGATTCTTTGGATTTCTCATGGTTAATTTTCTTTTTATACTAAATCCTGTTTCTATTATGTTTCACTTATGCGATGGGGAAGTGACTGAACCCGAGCCACCAGTTCAGCACCAATAATATTGCTGATTCTTCTTCGGTTTTTATCAAGGAGCTCAAGGTAAATAGCAAGGGCACCGGACCATATGTGGCAGCAATATTCTAAGCATGGACAAGTGATAGGTTTATAGATCAGGACCAATAATATTGCTGATTCTTCTTTGGATCTTATCAAGGAGCTCAAGGTAAATAGCAGGAGCACCGGACCATATGTGGTAGCAATATTCTAAGCATGGACGAATGGTTGGTTTACAGATCAGAACCAATAATATTGCTGATTCTTCATTGGATCTTATCAAGGAGCTCAGGGTAAATAGCAGAGGCACCGGACCATATGTGGCATCAATATTCTAAGCATGGATGAATGTTAGGTGTATAGATATGTAAGATAGATTCTTGAAAGAAAAATTGTCTAACACGGCACAATGAACCAACTTTCTTAGCAGCTGACCTAGCAATGGATTCAGTATAGTCCTCCTCTTGGGATTTTATCATGAATCTCTAAACATATAGCAAGAGTACCAGACCGGATGTGGTAGCAATATTCAAAGTAAGGACGTAGGGTAAACTTATAAATATGTAAGATACATTCTGTCGAGAATAATTGTCTTACACGGAACTAACTATTATCTTACAAGGAACCAACTTTCATAGTAGTGGACCTAGCAATTGATTCAATATAATCTTTCCACTTCATGTCAATAGAAAAGGTGCAATGAGACACTCTTCTGGAGGTTAGCATCAGCCATACTGATAGAAGGTAAAAAGGTTTTTTTCAGATATTTGAAAAAACTAGGCAATATTTTGGTTCTGAAGATAAGAACATTTCAAGTTAGAAAGTCAAACTTTGGTTACACAATATTCCAAGCAGGGACGAATGGTAGATTTAAAGATGTGTAAGGGAGGCGTAGTGCAGTAATGGATAGCGGCTCAGATTGAGGAATCGGAGAGCCGAGTTCGAATTCCAGTCGAATCCATTATATTCACCTACGTGCTAATGCACTTGGGAAAGGTATTAATCCTATTCTTCTCCCCCAGCTATTGGTAAATAGCAGGGCAGATTGGGTTCTATAGCTTTGGATAGCAAATGGTCTACCACAGAAAGAAATGGCAACCTACTACGGGGGAAAATATACCTCGTCAGTCATGTATCGAAAGATACATGATCGTCTAAGCATGTATCACGCATGGCACATGACTGAAGACTTATAGATAGCTCATCCGTGAAACTATAGGAAAGAAGCAAGGAAGCTAAATTATGGCGGCGGGAAAGTGACTGAAGTCGAGATGCCAGGTCAAGACCAATGACATTGCTGATTATTTGGATTTTATCAAGAATCTCTAAATATATAGCAGGAGCACGAAACCATTTGTGATAGTAATATTCTAAGCATAGATTTAAGTTAGATTCTGGAGAGAAATTTGGTAGAATAATAATTTAAATAAACGTTTTGTTTTTTGTTTCTATTTAATGCCTTCATTTTTGTAGCGGGTCGGACTTTCTGCGTTGGATCTGTTCAATTAAATTTAACTTTGTGCTAAATGCTCTATTTCCAACTATTACCGTTTTTTCACGTAATACACAAATGACACAGCCCTGATTCTGGCTCACTATAGTCGAATGCGGGGACACGGCCATTATGAAAGTTCGTGAAATATGCTACTTTTTTTTATTATTATTATTTATTGGGCACAACCGTTAAAAAATTAGGCAATCTAAAATGCTACTGAAATACGAATTCTTGCACAGAAAATGAAGCAAATCTGGTCAAAATCCTATTTTTCCTGGACTCAAAACAGCCAAAATCTACTTAAATTGGATTTACTTGTTTAACGGAGAAATAATAGCTATTTAATGGTGTATTGCAACAAAGGGAAATAAATCTTTCATAATTAAAACTAAAAAACAAACAAGTTAATATCTATTCAATTTTATTTCAATTTCTTTTTTCTCAATGTGTATCGGCGATTTAATGGTCTTAACCTCAAAAGTCATTATCACATTTTCGTAATGTTTATGACTCGCAGAAGTAAATGAAAATGTCTTTTCTCTTCTGTCTTTTCTCTTCTGTCTTTTCTCTTCTGTCTTTTCTCTTCTGTCTTTTCTCTTCTGTCTTTTCTCTTCTGTCTTTTCTCTTCTGTCTTTTCTCTTCTGTCTTTTCTCTTCTGTCTTTTCTCTTCTGTCTTTTCTCTTCTGTCTTTTCTCTTCTGTCTTTTCTCTTCTGTCTTTTCTCTTCTGTCTTTTCTCTTCTGTCTTTTCTCTTCTGTCTTTTCTCTTCTGTCTTTTCTCTTCTGTCTTTTCTCTTCTGTCTTTTCTCTTCTGTCTTTTCTCTTCTGTCTTTTCTCTTCTGTCTTTTCTCTTCTGTCTTTTCTCTTCTGTCTTTTCTCTTCTGTCTTTTCTCTTCTGTCTTTTCTCTTCTGTCTTTTCTCTTCTGTCTTTTCTCTTCTGTCTTTTCTCTTCTGTCTTTTCTCTTCTGTCTTTTCTCTTCTGTCTTTTCTCTTCTGTCTTTTCTCTTCTGTCTTTTCTCTTCTGTCTTTTCTCTTCTGTCTTTTCTCTTCTGTCTTTTCTCTTCTGTCTTTTCTCTTCTGTCTTTTCTCTTCTGTCTTTTCTCTTCTGTCTTTTCTCTTCTGTCTTTTCTCTTCTGTCTTTTCTCTTCTGTCTTTTCTCTTCTGTCTTTTCTCTTCTGTCTTTTCTCTTCTGTCTTTTCTCTTCTGTCTTTTCTCTTCTGTCTTTTCTCTTCTGTCTTTTCTCTTCTGTCTTTTCTCTTCTGTCTTTTCTCTTCTGTCTTTTCTCTTCTGTCTTTTCTCTTCTGTCTTTTCTCTTCTGTCTTTTCTCTTCTGTCTTTTCTCTTCTGTCTTTTCTCTTCTGTCTTTTCTCTTCTGTCTTTTCTCTTCTGTCTTTTCTCTTCTGTCTTTTCTCTTCTGTCTTTTCTCTTCTGTCTTTTCTCTTCTGTCTTTTCTCTTCTGTCTTTTCTCTTCTGTCTTTTCTCTTCTGTCTTTTCTCTTCTGTCTTTTCTCTTCTGTCTTTTCTCTTCTGTCTTTTCTCTTCTGTCTTTTCTCTTCTGTCTTTTCTCTTCTGTCTTTTCTCTTCTGTCTTTTCTCTTCTGTCTTTTCTCTTCTGTCTTTTCTCTTCTGTCTTTTCTCTTCTGTCTTTTCTCTTCTGTCTTTTCTCTTCTGTCTTTTCTCTTCTGTCTTTTCTCTTCTGTCTTTTCTCTTCTGTCTTTTCTCTTCTGTCTTTTCTCTTCTGTCTTTTCTCTTCTGTCTTTTCTCTTCTGTCTTTTCTCTTCTGTCTTTTCTCTTCTGTCTTTTCTCTTCTGTCTTTTCTCTTCTGTCTTTTCTCTTCTGTCTTTTCTCTTCTGTCTTTTCTCTTCTGTCTTTTCTCTTCTGTCTTTTCTCTTCTGTCTTTTCTCTTCTGTCTTTTCTCTTCTGTCTTTTCTCTTCTGTCTTTTCTCTTCTGTCTTTTCTCTTCTGTCTTTTCTCTTCTGTCTTTTCTCTTCTGTCTTTTCTCTTCTGTCTTTTCTCTTCTGTCTTTTCTCTTCTGTCTTTTCTCTTCTGTCTTTTCTCTTCTGTCTTTTCTCTTCTGTCTTTTCTCTTCTGTCTTTTCTCTTCTGTCTTTTCTCTTCTGTCTTTTCTCTTCTGTCTTTTCTCTTCTGTCTTTTCTCTTCTGTCTTTTCTCTTCTGTCTTTTCTCTTCTGTCTTTTCTCTTCTGTCTTTTCTCTTCTGTCTTTTCTCTTCTGTCTTTTCTCTTCTGTCTTTTCTCTTCTGTCTTTTCTCTTCTGTCTTTTCTCTTCTGTCTTTTCTCTTCTGTCTTTTCTCTTCTGTCTTTTCTCTTCTGTCTTTTCTCTTCTGTCTTTTCTCTTCTGTCTTTTCTCTTCTGTCTTTTCTCTTCTGTCTTTTCTCTTCTGTCTTTTCTCTTCTGTCTTTTCTCTTCTGTCTTTTCTCTTCTGTCTTTTCTCTTCTGTCTTTTCTCTTCTGTCTTTTCTCTTCTGTCTTTTCTCTTCTGTCTTTTCTCTTCTGTCTTTTCTCTTCTGTCTTTTCTCTTCTGTCTTTTCTCTTCTGTCTTTTCTCTTCTGTCTTTTCTCTTCTGTCTTTTCTCTTCTGTCTTTTCTCTTCTGTCTTTTCTCTTCTGTCTTTTCTCTTCTGTCTTTTCTCTTCTGTCTTTTCTCTTCTGTCTTTTCTCTTCTGTCTTTTCTCTTCTGTCTTTTCTCTTCTGTCTTTTCTCTTCTGTCTTTTCTCTTCTGTCTTTTCTCTTCTGTCTTTTCTCTTCTGTCTTTTCTCTTCTGTCTTTTCTCTTCTGTCTTTTCTCTTCTGTCTTTTCTCTTCTGTCTTTTCTCTTCTGTCTTTTCTCTTCTGTCTTTTCTCTTCTGTCTTTTCTCTTCTGTCTTTTCTCTTCTGTCTTTTCTCTTCTGTCTTTTCTCTTCTGTCTTTTCTCTTCTGTCTTTTCTCTTCTGTCTTTTCTCTTCTGTCTTTTCTCTTCTGTCTTTTCTCTTCTGTCTTTTCTCTTCTGTCTTTTCTCTTCTGTCTTTTCTCTTCTGTCTTTTCTCTTCTGTCTTTTCTCTTCTGTCTTTTCTCTTCTGTCTTTTCTCTTCTGTCTTTTCTCTTCTGTCTTTTCTCTTCTGTCTTTTCTCTTCTGTCTTTTCTCTTCTGTCTTTTCTCTTCTGTCTTTTCTCTTCTGTCTTTTCTCTTCTGTCTTTTCTCTTCTGTCTTTTCTCTTCTGTCTTTTCTCTTCTGTCTTTTCTCTTCTGTCTTTTCTCTTCTGTCTTTTCTCTTCTGTCTTTTCTCTTCTGTCTTTTCTCTTCTGTCTTTTCTCTTCTGTCTTTTCTCTTCTGTCTTTTCTCTTCTGTCTTTTCTCTTCTGTCTTTTCTCTTCTGTCTTTTCTCTTCTGTCTTTTCTCTTCTGTCTTTTCTCTTCTGTCTTTTCTCTTCTGTCTTTTCTCTTCTGTCTTTTCTCTTCTGTCTTTTCTCTTCTGTCTTTTCTCTTCTGTCTTTTCTCTTCTGTCTTTTCTCTTCTGTCTTTTCTCTTCTGTCTTTTCTCTTCTGTCTTTTCTCTTCTGTCTTTTCTCTTCTGTCTTTTCTCTTCTGTCTTTTCTCTTCTGTCTTTTCTCTTCTGTCTTTTCTCTTCTGTCTTTTCTCTTCTGTCTTTTCTCTTCTGTCTTTTCTCTTCTGTCTTTTCTCTTCTGTCTTTTCTCTTCTGTCTTTTCTCTTCTGTCTTTTCTCTTCTGTCTTTTCTCTTCTGTCTTTTCTCTTCTGTCTTTTCTCTTCTGTCTTTTCTCTTCTGTCTTTTCTCTTCTGTCTTTTCTCTTCTGTCTTTTCTCTTCTGTCTTTTCTCTTCTGTCTTTTCTCTTCTGTCTTTTCTCTTCTGTCTTTTCTCTTCTGTCTTTTCTCTTCTGTCTTTTCTCTTCTGTCTTTTCTCTTCTGTCTTTTCTCTTCTGTCTTTTCTCTTCTGTCTTTTCTCTTCTGTCTTTTCTCTTCTGTCTTTTCTCTTCTGTCTTTTCTCTTCTGTCTTTTCTCTTCTGTCTTTTCTCTTCTGTCTTTTCTCTTCTGTCTTTTCTCTTCTGTCTTTTCTCTTCTGTCTTTTCTCTTCTGTCTTTTCTCTTCTGTCTTTTCTCTTCTGTCTTTTCTCTTCTGTCTTTTCTCTTCTGTCTTTTCTCTTCTGTCTTTTCTCTTCTGTCTTTTCTCTTCTGTCTTTTCTCTTCTGTCTTTTCTCTTCTGTCTTTTCTCTTCTGTCTTTTCTCTTCTGTCTTTTCTCTTCTGTCTTTTCTCTTCTGTCTTTTCTCTTCTGTCTTTTCTCTTCTGTCTTTTCTCTTCTGTCTTTTCTCTTCTGTCTTTTCTCTTCTGTCTTTTCTCTTCTGTCTTTTCTCTTCTGTCTTTTCTCTTCTGTCTTTTCTCTTCTGTCTTTTCTCTTCTGTCTTTTCTCTTCTGTCTTTTCTCTTCTGTCTTTTCTCTTCTGTCTTTTCTCTTCTGTCTTTTCTCTTCTGTCTTTTCTCTTCTGTCTTTTCTCTTCTGTCTTTTCTCTTCTGTCTTTTTCACAAGTTTTGGTAGTTTTCTTTGCTCTAAAAATAGGTGCGTTTTATACCCTGTGCAATTTTTCTGGTTTTTTAAATTTTTTAACTACGTCTTATACTCCCTAACATGTATACACAAATGATTATGGTATATATATATATATATATATATATACACACTCATACAGAGGAAACATTTATTAATTTAACATGTTTCACTTTTATTAAAGCTTCGTCAGAGATTGAGAAAACAAATGTATCGTGTAACCATTTCTATATGCATGTAAGTTTGTAAAAATTCTAATGTCTAATCAGGTATCGGATGATGTGTAATTGTGTGTCATCATCTAAAAGTGAAAGATTACATGATTGACCAATGACAATCGAACCAAACACAATTGAATATATCAGAATTCTGTTTTTTATTTTTTTATCTTGTCTTTTTTTTTTTCTTTCAAACTATAACGAAGCTTTCATAAAAGTGCAACTTGTTTAGATTGATAAACGTTTCTGGTCCATATTTGATTAACTCAATGAGTTAATCAAATATGTACCAGAATCAGACAGAATGATAAAGAACAAATACGAAACGTTTATCAATCTAAATTTTATACGGAGCCTACAGGCTCGGAAACCCCACATTAAATTCGGCCTTGTGCCACATCTGACCGCATTGGGCGATTGGTAGTTATCCTGCAGTTGGAGATTCTTTGTGGAATTCACTTGACTCGGTTCTAACAGTTGACTACTACTACTACCAAGCACCACTTGCGAATCTTAGATATGTTGTTCTTGTCCTAAGTATTATCGTTCATTACCAACCTTCGTTTTAATTATTTTATTCAGTAACCTTCCCTAGGTTATAAAAATCATAAAATTTAAGTAAACATTATATCAAATTGAATACGAATTATGGCATGAAAATTAAGTAACTGATGTATTGGTCAATGTCGTAAGCTGTTTAAAAAAAAAATAAATAAAATTAAAGCGTATATTCGGAGTTTACAGTTTCAATTTGTTCAGTTAATGTCTGGCACCTTTTAAAGCAATCTTTGGAAGGAATTTGAAGCTTCCAATTTCAGTGGGCATGTCGAATCGTGATTCCTGGTTTCTGATACATTTTTCACATCAAAATCTTTTAGGCCACTGATGAACTGCATAAAAACTTATGTACAGTGTGTTGCAGCAAAGGCCGACACTTGACAAAAACAAGAAATTGGCAATAAAAACAAATGTTGCATATGCAGAGACCCGACAGTTTATTTAGCAACAGTTACATTATTTTTCAATGTAACCGCAGCCGGCGGCGACGACCATCTCAAAGCGGGCGCGAAATGAGTCACACGCTTTGGCGACCATGTCCTTGTCCATAGCGGCGAACGCCTCCACGATGGCTGCCTTCAGAGATATATATATATATATATATAGGTATATGTATATATGTAATATATATATATATATATAATATATATATATATATATATACACACACACACACACATATGTGTGAAAATATTGTAGAAAATAGGAAAGAAACTGGTTAGGTAAATAATCCAAAGTTCCTTAGTATTTTTGTTATTTTAAAAAAATAGTGCTCGATACGAAAGTAGAGCATAAATATAATTATTTATTTAAAAATATGATTCCAACTCGCTACATAAGAGGTCTCATGTTTCAAAAGAAGAGCCGAAAACTTCAAAATAATATTTGAATTAACTTGAGTTAAAGTAGGCTCTGTTCCATCTTCAAGAGAAATTTTTTGGGGAATGACTTATTTCTGAAATTTACGAGTTTTAACAGTATGGTCAGAATTGAAATCAAAAATTTCCATGGTAACATCAAGGGCGGATTGTTTAGAATTGGCAGGGGAGTGTTGTTAATAATTTGTATCAGTATAGTTATTTTCATAGATGCCGGGCCAGGGTAAGTTGGGGGTCTCTAAATTTACGACGGAGGAAGTTTTCGCATAGTCTGACTTGAGCGTCTACGGAGATTTATTTATTTTTATTTTATTCTGTTATTATATCTCTTTATGAAAGAGATTTGTATATATAAAAATGTCGTAACGTTTGTTATTTGACGACTTCATAAAGGGTTATCAGTTTTTGTAGGGTATTAAAACTATGTATATGGGCTATGGATTTTAAAATTTATTTTATTGTATGCGTGTTTTTAGCTAGTTATTCAGAGCGTAAGTTCGGTTGTGTCGGCAGAAAACCGTTAATTCTTGCCTGTTGTTTAATAGATTTTTATTGTTTAGAAGCTTAATAATGTGTAGTTTCTCATGGAGGCACAAAGGGCATGGGTCATCCCAAGTTTTGCAAGTTCTAGTCCTGTTAATGATTTTCCATTTTACTTTAGGTGTCCTATTTTTTTCTTTCAGGTGCCAAAAATATTTAGATAGAGAGGTCTGATGTCTAAAGTTTATGTTGTTGAAGGAGCATTTATGCTGCCTACATCTGGTTTTAAAGGTATTATTCGTGGACCCAATGTATATCATATTATTGTTAGGGTTCTCCGTGGATGATATAGTGCATTGGTATACCACAGATTTGATGCAGCACTTATTTTCTAATGGGCAGTCTACCGGGTTTCTACACTCGCATAATTTTTCCCTATCATTATCTGATTTAAGTGTAGAGTTATTAAAACTATTCAGGTAAGGGGGTTTAAGGATTTTATTATTGTGTCTTCTTATACCTTCTAGATTTTCAGTGCAGCTGTAACTCAATTTTAGTGGGTCTTATTGAATATATTACTAAGCCTACTTTTGGTGGGGAAGTGTTTATATACACATATATATACCTATATATATATATATATATATATATATATATATATATATATATATATATATATATATGAACGAAAACATTAAACTATATACAGACAAGACTATCATCACTGTCGTGTCCGTATATTGTTTAATATGTTGTAATTGACATCTTTGATAATGGCTTAAGTAAGCCGAAAGCTTAGATTGTATTAAAAAAATATGGATCACTATTGTGACTTTCTTTCTTCGTTCAACCGTAATGTTATTAAACTTATCAGATGTTACGAAAAAAATTTTCATAAAATAGACGACACTTGTCTATATTATTTAATGAAACTTGTGTGTGTGTGTGTGTATATATATATATATATGTAATCTCTTACACCTGAATACTTTGAAACAGGTTTGTTTGAATCTGGCCAAGGTCTGTCTATCCAGTTTAACTTTTTCGAATTTCCGAAGTAGTTGGTTTATATAATCGGTAGGGATTCATGATCACTTAACCTTTAGGACCGGAGGGTCACTACATAGACTGCAGCAATATCTAGTGTTGTTTATAATTATATATATACACACACACACATTACTCATTTATTTCCTCTTATTTGGTGAGTGCATTAAAAGTTCTCTTAACAGTATCTAAAATATCTTAAGCGACTCCACTTCTGAAGTCAGTCTGGCTTAAACAAGTGTTACTAAATACGTTATTTTTACATTTGTATTGAAGAATTCTACCAGTTCAGTTCCACTTAAATGCATCTTTTTTTCTATTAGGCCCGAGTATTACAAATTTAATCATTTTAGCAGCTGGATTACCAATTCTTATAACAGAAATGAAGCAATCCAACCACTGGCCCTAATCCCAATTTGGTTTTAATATCAATTACTCATTTAAAAATAAATGGTACCTTGTTCGACAGTCTACAAGGGGGGAGACTGGTGAGGTAGCCCAATAAAGGTTACATGCCGCACCACATACAGATTGTCAGTGGTTAGCAATTTATGCGAGCATTACTGACAGAATATGGCTATTAGATTATTTATCTCGGGGAAACTATGGTGCAGGGCGGAACGCTACAGGACTCATCAGAATAATGGAGGTCTTGGGTTGCTTATATCTCGACATCCGCCCCTCGGCATGGCAAGCAGCTCCTAAATAAAAGGATAAACAAATATAGTCTGGCAACTGTGCAACTGCAGAAGTTTCCGTCCCTCCATTCAGTCCAATTTAGTTTTCTCTTTACCCGAAGATACTCACAGGACAATGGATTTTTTAAAATTCAGACTTTTCCTTCTCTTAGTATGGCTACAATCCATGACAAGAGTATAGGCCACTTTACTTTTTAACCCATATATGTAGGGCTTTTTATAGCATTTCCGAGGGCATAATGGCTCTTTTTTTCTTCTTTTTCCTTTGTCTTTTTTCTCTCTTTTTTTCTTCTGTCTCTTTTTTTCTTCTGTCTCTTTTTTTCTTCTGTCTCTTTTTTTCTTCTGTCTCTTTTTTTCTTCTGTCTCTTTTTTTCTTCTGTCTCTTTTTTTCTTCTGTCTCTTTTTTTCTTCTGTCTCTTTTTTTCTTCTCTGTCTCTTTTTTTCTTCTCTGTCTCTTTTTTTTTTTCTCTGTCTCTTTTTTTTTTTCTCTGTCTCTTTTTTTTTTTCTCTGTCTCTCTTTTTTTTTTTCTCTGTCTCTCTTTTTTTTTTTCTCTGTCTCTCTTTTTTTTTTTCTCTGTCTCTCTTTTTTTTTTTCTCTGTCTCTCTTTTTTTTTTTCTCTGTCTCTCTTTTTTTTTTTCTCTCTCTCTCAAAAAGACCTCAATACTTTTTATCTTAGCTTCCGAAACGTATCTTGAGTATGTATTCTTTGATGTGCAATACGCACATTTTTATCCAAAAATGTCAAGTCAAGTCCTGCTTGCATCCTATACAGAGAAAGTGTTTTTTGTGCGTGTGTGTACGTACATATATTGTATGAAAAATATTGAAATACACGATATTTATCGAAGAATTATTGTTCTAGATCAGAGCTGCTTAAACTTTTTTCATCCGTGACCCCAATTTTAATGACGAGATTTTTTGGCGGGCGTAGGCACTAACCAACTGCACTGAAAATACATCCATTGTCACTGCACTCGTCGCAATGGCGCCGCACTCGCGTTTTATAACATAGAAACTCAAATTCAAGGGTTGGAATTTAATTTTCGTCACCCCAGCATTTCGCTTCGCGATCCAAAGTTTAAGAAGCATTGTTCTAGATTGCTATTGAGTACCATTCTGTTCACCTTGACATACGTTAAACTATATAATTTATGTATTTAAGGAGCGTTTTTTTTTTGTTACACACACACACTATATATATATATATGCATGTTTCATTAAAAACGACAGACAAGGTACTACGGTTAAGCTTTTTATTTTTCTTGTGTTCGAACAAGAGCTTTCTTTTCTGGACAAAGAGTGTGTAAAAACTGTCCGAATAATTTATATTTCCGAACGCTTTCGGCTATACTTTTAGCTATTATCAAGGATGATTCGATTTTTCAGCTTAATTGAGTGTGTGCATTATGTGTATATCTTAGTGTGTATTAGGATGTTTTAATTTTCGAATACGATTAGCACATTGTGGCCTTGTTCGTAGTTAATATTGTTAAGAGTTGTTTTTTTTCTTTTAAAGAAATTGTTCAAACAGGCCTATGATCCTCGAAGCAATACTGAGACAGCAAAAAACACCATCTAAAAATAAAATTAATCCTCAAATGTATACAAGAAAAAAATACCATGCTTACTTCACTACACTCACTAGTTCTACAAAATTCACCATTTGTCTCTATCTACCCGGATGATGATTTGAGTCGAAAGGTTGGAACATATTTGTTCCGAAATTAATTTTGGACAATTTCTGACGGAATTCCCTCCTTATATAAGAAGGATTTTTATAATTTGGAAAAGTCTTAAATAACATCTGCTATTTAAATTTACAATATATATTATGAAGGTGTGACAAAGTGGAAAATTTATTAACGACGCGTTTCGTCGAGAGCGTTTACTCTTTTGGGGTTCGTCATGTTAGATTAAGAGAGACAGCTATGTATTTTTTTTCTCCCCTTTCCTTGCGATATCTATAGAAGAGACTTCTATTCAGCTGGATTCAAATTTGCTCATAATATTGGATCCGATGAGGAAATGTCCGATTCCTTTTAAGGTGATAGGGAAATCAATGTGTTTTTTTTTGTTTGTTTTTTTCTTTTTTAGGATTTGAATCAAACCAAATAACTTTTTTTTCTGTATTTTTTTCTATATTTTTTTTCTTTTTCTTTTTTTTTAGTTTAGAAGCAGCCATATTGATTTTTAAAGTGGCAGTGAATTTTTATTAAATAAAACCCCTTCAAATACGATTGTAGCACTTTTCAAAACTTAACCTTCAAAATAAGGGGGCGTCATTTATATTCCGAAAAAAAACATGGTATCTATATATGTGGGCAGTCTTGTGTGAAATATTCACTTAGTACTGTGGTTCCCAGAGGGCGGGGCGCACCTAGTAGGTGAGGTGGAAGCGGGTAGCAGGTGAGGCGAAATTATTGAAAGACAAGGATTTAAACTTCATATACCTAAAATAAAGATGATTTCAACATTTGAAATATAATGGACTACTTGTAATTGCAGGCATGGATCCCAGTATAAATAGTTATAAATAATTATTGACCTATTTTATCATTGATATTTTTGCATTATATCACGTATTAAGAATGCAGTAACTAGGGTCTGCAAATTGGAGGAGAGGGTTATCAATGATAACCGTGGTTATTTCCCTTTAACCCTCTCTCTGTTTTAAATTTTTAAATGTACTTTTTATCATATAAAATTTGAGGGGCGAGCTAATTTTAATTTCGAAAATGCGGCCCAGATGGAAAAAAACAACTAGGAACCACTGACTTAGTAACAGCAAGTACACCACTGAGCTAAATGTAGCATTTCTTGAACAGACATTTCTCTTATTTCTTATCAGCGAAGTTCAACAACGAGCCTATGAAGAATGTCTTTAAATAGTAGCCATTATTTAAGACTAAATTCACGTTTTCGCTTGTACATCTCACGTTACCTTTCGACTAAATATATATAACAGTAGATTTACTGTTAGATAAAATCATTTTCGTGGTAGCCAAGAACATCGTCTCCTAAACTGGAGATTGCTTATTCATTCCTGGTTCAACTGTTGTGGATTGAATTAAACAAAATGGCGGACGCTTTTAGATTTTTGAAGATCGGAGATGACTGGGAAACAAGAAACTGAACGACAGATTGACAGGCGCGAAAAGAACGGTCAGAATAGAACTTAGGTTGCTAGTCTATTTGAGACGCATACAATGGAAGCATTTTATTGACAGTTCAGTACATTGTTAAAAAGGTTATCATGGCCGGTGGGGGGACAAAATCCAATATATATATATATATATATATATATATATAGTCATACACAGACGGGCTGTTTCGCTGTATCACAGCTCATCAGTGTGACTAGACGTCTAGGATCGAAGCACAACTGAATTGGCGTCAGTCGGAGATTCTACCACTAATCCGTTGGCACACAGCAGGGATGAAGGTGAATTTAAGTGTATTTATTTTTAGATAAACACACAGTGACTGAGAGAACTCACTTCGATTGAACGAACACACATGCGCACACACACACACATATATATATATATATATATATATATATATATATATATATATATATATATATCATCTCATCTCCAGGTAAGATGAGAACGAATATTGTACGGTCTACGTTTAAATCATTCACTGGTTTCTTAGAGAGGCTGTTTATTTATCAACCCTAAAAAAAATTTTTTGTTCTTCAAACTCACGGGACATGTAGCTTGTATAGCCTTTTGTTAAATTATTTATTTTTCCTAAGAAATGACATTTTCTGGTGTACAATATTATACCTATTTACATCAGCCCTAGTTTGGCGTCGGATTGCTGTCTTTGATACTAAATCTACAGGTCATGACCCATTTAGGAAAGGCAGCCTCTTTCTTTCTTAAAAAAAAATTGTATTTTTGTTTTAAATTTCAATTGTTTACTTACCAGTCATTTAAAATCGCCTGATGCGCTGATTCCCATCGAAACACGACTACAATTGTGTAGCGTTTTTGATGTAATATCTTAACATATATATATTTCCTAACAGTCACTAATCTCCTAAGGCAATGTACACAACAAATCTATCAAGAAATTAAAAGGAAACTGTTGAATCCTCCAACACAACAATACAAAGAATATTTCTACACATGAATATATTCTCTTCGAACATAAAGTAATTGACGTAATTTTTCAGTTGACCAAATGAATATACAATAGCGTTTCTAAATTCTTATAGTTGCTAACAGCATTTTGTTTGTTGTTTATAGATACTTTTTCAATAAATTCATCCCGTTTTTACCTTGAAAAAGACCACATTGGATGAAATGCGTCGGCTAAAACTACAGTTTTCTAATGGTCTTTTCCGTTATACATAGTCTTTTTCTACAGATTAATTCTGAGAAATGTTTATATGCACGCACGTGTGTATTTAGGTAGCAATCCTTCTTTCATGCAAGCTTCATTAAATATGACAGAAGGTGCTTTGATTAACTTTTATATAATTGATCAGATGATCTTATTTTCCGTAGATAAATTATACAAAAACTGTCCAAATGCTTTATTTTTCCAAGTGCTATAACTTAGGCATTATCATGGATGAATAATATTTATTTACTGTTAACTGAAAATGGATGGATGGATGTGTGTGTGTGTGTGTGTGTATGTATATATATATATATATATATATATATATATATATATATATCACACATCTTTTAGGCATGTCTGAATAAATTACAGGCATTATGCCTGCTAATTTTTAACAAAAATCCGTTCAAACTCACGAATAACCTTCCGAGTATTGATGCTAAAGGATGAAAGAAATGTGCTATAACTGTCTAAATTTCTTTTATTTTCATTTCCCAAGTATGTGTGTATTAACTATAACAATGTATATTATGTTTTGTCATGAGTCGTTCTAAGCGTCTTATAATTGCTTTAGTTTTGGGAGAAAATAAAGACAATATGAGCCGACAAAGCTTAGATCGACTACCAATATAATGAAGGAATATCTAAATGTTGGATTGTTTTTGTCTTTTTTTTCTCTTGAAATTAACACCATTATTAGACGCTTGGAACATAAATATAATAAAACATAATACATTCGTTGTTTGTTATATTTAACAATATATGTTTGAACAATGATCTACTGCCCCTATGCACCATATATATATATATATATATATATATATATATATATATATAATGAACTAATAATAACAATAAATTGTGTTTCTCACCGTGCTGTACTCATAAATGTTTTTATCAAATAGTTTTTTTTTAAAATGAGTAAAGAAATACGTAAATAATCTTCCATTTTGAATATTACGATGGTTTAAATTCAAATGTACCTAATTTTGAGCTGTTTAACAATTGCGGGTTTCAAATACCATTCATAATGGTGGACATTCCTTAAGTAATGTGAGATAAAAAGAAATTCTTTCAAGAAAATTATTGAAGCTAGCAGATATAAATTCCTGCAAGTCTCAATGCCAACAATCATGTCTTTAACAAGTAACTCTTCTTTGTCCCACAAACCAGACTCCGTGGCCGAACTAATAGGCATGCTTCGCTTTAAGTGTGGTTTCCCTGCGGTTAAAAAGGGATGCAGGTTCGATTCCTGTTTGAGGCTGACCTTCTCTTTACTATTTAATATTAAAAAAAAAAAAAAAAAAAAAGTAGCGGTGACAATTCAAAAATATGTACCCACTAAAAATAACGTTTATAATAATGAGAAATATAAATGTCTAACAATTTGAAGTTGTCACGTGACGTTTTTGGCTTAGAAAAGGGTTGAAATTTGTTTAGCGTGAATAATTAGCTTGCGTATCACGTATAAAAATGAAATCTTTTAATGACTCGTCGATTTAACATAGCCCATCGTGCGGTCTCACTACGAAATCTGAAGTCGTATAGATAAATCTACTGAATTCATCAAACGACTTTTTCGACAGCTTGCTGGTGTCGTTGTTCTCCTCCTTCTTGTTGTTCTCCTCCTTCTTGTTGTTCTCCTCCTTCTTGTTGTTCTCCTCCTTCTTGTTGTTCTCCTCCTTCTTGTTGTTCTCCTCCTTCTTGTTGTTCTCCTCCTTCTTGTTGTTCTCCTCCTTCTTGTTGTTCTCCTCCTTCTTGTTGTTCTCCTCCTTCTTGTTGTTCTCCTCCTTCTTGTTGTTCTCCTCCTTCTTGTTGTTCTCCTCCTTCTTGTTGTTCTCCTCCTTCTTGTTGTTCTCCTCCTTCTTGTTGTTTAAACACAGGGCTATAGATCTTATTCATTTATTTTTAATAATGCCATACTCCAAATGATGGCCTCTATTCACCATACACTGTTGTAGTGGATTTCTAAATTTTTCTATCACTTGGAAGTTCGAGAGCATACATCTTCCAGATGTATTTCTCCTTGCCTTCGTTCTGCCATCCATTCACACACTCTAATTAGGCATGTTGCTCACTGTTTCCCTTTACACTTTTCTTTCAATATCTTGTGAGTGTTAGATTTTCCAAGATTTTTTCATATAGTTGGCTTAAGGCCATATCACGTTGAAACACCGGTTCTCTTACAATTACCAAAATTAAGCAAAGTCTAGCCTTGCTGGTACTGGAACATTGGATGTGCGGGTAGTGAAATGGGTTACGGCTCGGAGAGCTGAGTTCCAATTCCGGTTGGGTTCCTTATCTTCACTTCCACGCAAATAACTTCGGGAAAGGTATGAATCCAGCTCTTCACCCCAGCTATGGGTTCAATAGTAGGGTTTTTATCAGTATATTAAAATATTTTTAAAAAATCTCAATCTAAAATACTTTCTGGCTTTAAATAACCTGCAATAGGTTGATAAGCTCTAAAAGACAAATCAATCGACCAATCCTAGAAATCTTCACTGTCACTTCCTGATTTTAAGTATGTGTCGTAATAGTCCCCCTCTTTTTTTTTTTTTTTTTTTAAACTTCTTTGATTACATTATTCGGACTATTGTACTCATCTTTGTCGCCATATTTATTACAACGTTTCGGCCGTTGTACGCTCCAACCTTCTTCAGGTGGTTGAAATGTCGAACTGAACCCTTTATTTCGCTCACTGGGGTAGACTGTTCTGGTTTCACATGCCATGTTTAATGGATGTCAGTTATCTCCTGTTATTTTCCCTCTGAAAGTTCTCCACTGCCTTAGCAGGGTATTGAACTAACACTCTTTGGGTCCTGTCACTGGATCTAACTAACGCCTTTATCTACTGTACCATGTGTCCTTGAAGACATCTGTGTATGAATTTCTGGGTATTATAAACCTAATGTCTTCAACTATTTTACCAGTGCTCATATTTCAATTTTTGTTGTCATTATCGCTTTTCCGTGGCACTCCTTATTACTGGCTCCCATATTTTATTCATCTTTATGCTTGGTCGGCTCAGATTTTTGTGGCCTAGCATATGTGCTGATTCCTTAAGTTTACGAATCTTCCAATGGCGTTCTTTGCCTATGATTGCAACCTGATCCCACAGAGGGCGGTGATCTCCCTTCTCTCTCCATATGTGGATTTTTCCACTTCCCCTCGTGTTACAGGTTTCTGGTGTTCTTGAAGCCTTACCTTAAGGTGGCGGCCTGTCTCCCCTTTACATTTCTTTCCGCAGATAGATTCTTTGATTGCATGTTTCGTCTAGTGTTTGTAGACTCTGTCGTTTTAAGTTTTTTTCGTCTGTAAGGTCGAAAACAGGGTTACCCAATATCAACTGTTGGGTGAACGATGAGCACCTGAACAGAAAATGGTGGCCGATATAAAAAAAGATATTTCAACATATGCTACCCACCTCCCACACAAAAATATATAAAGAACCTGTATTCTAAAAAAATCAAAAAAAAAAAAAAAAAACCAGGCTGATTGATAACTGGGTCACATACCTCAATAAGCTATAAATATCCTCTGACATAATTGGGTCACTTACCTCAATAAGCTATAATGACATAATTGGGTCACTTACCTCAACAAGCTATAATGACATAATTGGGTCACTTACCTCAACAAGCTATAATGACATAATTGGGTCACTTACCTCAACAAGCTATAATGACATAATTGGGTCACTTACCTCAATAAGCTATAATGACATAATTGGGTCACTTACCTCAATAAGCTATAATGACATAATTGGGTCACTTACCTCAATAAGCTATAATGACATAATTGGGTCACTTACCTCAATAAGCTATAATGACATAATTGGGTCACTTACCTCAATAAGCTATAATGACATAATTGGGTCACTTACCTCAATAAGCTATAATGACATAATTGGGTCACTTACCTCAATAAGCTATAATGACATAATTGGGTCACTTACCTCAATAAGCTATAATGACATAATTGGGTCACTTACCTCAATAAGCTATAATGACATAATTGGGTCACTTACCTCAATAAGCTATAAATATCCCCTCACATACTCACATAGCTGGGTCACTTACCTCAATAAGCTATAAATATCCCCTCACATACTCACATAGCTGGGTCACTTACCTCAATAAGCTATAAATATCCCCTCACATACTCACATAGCTGGGTCACTTACCTCAATAAGCTATAAATATCCCCTCACATACTCACATAGCTGGGTCACTTACCTCAATAAGCTATAAATATCCCCTCAACAAATAAATGTTTTGGTATTTACTATAGTTTTGAGAAGGTTGTCATTAACATTGAGATAGTTCTTCAGATGAAATAACATTTTCTTCCGGATATAAATCAGATAAGGGAAGACCAACAAAAAGTATTCGCTGAATTTTTATTAGTTGCTAGTCGTGTATATTCTTTTTACTTTATAATTACGAATAGAACTTTTTTTTTTTTTTTTTTTTTTTTGTCAACACTTGCCACCCAAACCATAAAACTATAATACAATCTGTATATAGTTTTCAATGTTCAGGTTTGCTTTCGTTTTTTTTTTTTTTTTTTTTTTTTTCTTTAATACGAGAACAACCACGTCTGCGTTATTTGTTACTTCCCTTTGGCATTTTTCTTAATGACATAGTAAAATCAGCTTATGAACTAGTAACAAAGTTTTACCAAACAATTTTGATATACATTTGAATCTCTGGCCTTATGACACATCTAAACTACGTTTAGAAAATAACTACAGTAAAATCCCCGACAAGCGGACTAAGAAGGCCTTCTGGATATGAGGAATTGGTTACAAAGTCCGGATAGGAGGAGTTATATTTAGATTAAAATAAAAGAATTGAAATTAGGTTTAACACTTATTTTCAATCATTTATAGTAAAGAAAATAAGCTAATGTTGAGTGAAATATAACGGAATTGATTTTAAGGAAAAAGAAATAAATTATGTAATGTTAATGAAAATTCATTAAATTAATTATGCCACGTATGCAAACCAAATAATGTAACCAGGATTTTTTAATCGCTGTTGCATGATGATTCTTGCACTTCTAATGTCATTCACAACTTTTTCCGCATTTTGTTTTACTTTTGTTCTTGAAATTTTTTAAACAAAAGACACTTTAACTCTGCGTGCGTTATTGCAATCGTCATAGCTGAATGCTGGCTTTCTTTCCATAAAACTGACTTTCAATAGCTTTTTCAATTTCACTCCAGGTTTCATCACAATCATGCATCTCATCGCTATCTTATTGCAGATGTGTCTCCTTGTCATCCTTTCTTCTTATTCCCATCATCTTTTGCACCAATCCAAGCCATTAGGGTTAAATAAGCATATGCAATTATCCAAAGGAAATTTCCTGAAAAACAAATTTCAAATCCGTTACATATCACCCAAATAGTCCAAATATACACATCAAAGTCATGTCCGGATATGCGGGATTCCGGATATGAGGCACTCCGGATATGCGGGATTCCGGATATGAGGGATTCTACTTTACTTTGAATGTTTACTATACAAGTGGACGTTTGAAACTTTTTTCCATATGAAAGTGGGCAATGACCCTAAAAAAACTGGGTTGGGAACCCCTGGTTTAAAACATTCACTGTCATACTGGAGGCTAGATATAGCAATTTTCTTTGGATGTAACGAAATATTCCTGTTTTAACACTTTATTTTCTAGGAGGCCCCTTCTCGTTATTTCGATGTGTCGTCGGATTTCCGGGTCTCATTTTCCGTCCTGGCTTCATTCTGATGTCTCCGAAGCATACACTTCTGGCTGCCTCATTTGCTGACGGTAAATACTACCCGTCTTCGTATCGTTAAGCTTACGGTCAAATCTAGCGGAAAACACCGATTTTCGTTCGATCACCGAAGAGAAGCAATGTCGAGCCCGGTCAGTACTTAGATAGGGGACCGCTTAGGTGTACTGTAAGCAACCTGCTATGATCCGAAATGATCGGCTTTAAATAACCTCCAAAGGGTTAATCCGTAAAAAAATAAGAACGATCAATAAACGATCAAATTAATGATTTAGTAAAGGGTTTCTGCCTCGATTTACGGAATGAGTTATAATTATTTACATGCGGACTGTTGTCCCCATCTTTATCACAACGTTTCGTTCGTTGTACCCTTCGGCCTTCATAAGGTGTTAAGTCAATCCTAGTAACCCACAGGGAATTCCGACATTAGTCCTTTATTTAATCTCTGAGGTTAGACTCTCTTTCCGTTCCACTGGCCATGTCTAGGGATATGTCATCTAGTTTTTATTAGGTTGGTGCAAAAATAATGACGTAGTAATGTCGTTTTTTGACGTATTTTTTAACGTCAAGAAACGATATTATTACGTCATTATTTTTGCACCAACCTAATATTTTTAGTTCTAATGAAACAAGCCGCCCTTATATGTAAACTTGGAGGAACATCGAAAAGGCATAGTGAAGGGGGGTGGATTGTTCTCATTCCACTGACCCTGTCTAGGGACACCTCGTCTAGTTTTTATTTTTTTCTACTGTTCAGTGATTGCTCGTCTTGTTTCCACTGAGTCCAAGTACCTACCGCCCGTCCCAGGGATTCACGAAATTCACTAACCAACGCTTTAATCGACCAGGCTATTGTCCCGTGGGACAATTCTCTGTGGGGAACTTGGAGCCTTAAATCTAACCTGATGCTAATGTGTGTCGCTTGTTATTCTTGACAGCACTTATTGAACTTTTTGTCTTTTGTTACTGCTGCTGCTTTTGAAGATTGGCTATCATTTGTCATTCTTTATTAGTGGCTATTAAAGGGTTGATAAGCCATAGAAAAAAAAAAACAAATCTATTGTTAATCCGCATGCAGGCAGTTTGTTCACAGAAGCAGAGAATGCATACGAGTTAAACATCAGTCTTAAGGAATAGATATACTCTCAGAGGATTCCCCGAGGAGGAGAAATTGACTTCTTCCTCCTGCGACAACTGTGTCGCACTGCGTGCTATACAATTTCCAGCGAGTCAGGAGAATAATTGGAGGGAGCAAAAGAAAAAAAAAAAAGTTGCCAAATAAGATTTAAGAGAATTAAAAAAAAACTCGTGTGACTAATCGGCACCTATCGATAATGTTTTTTTTCCTTCGATCCATACGGGCCACGTCAGGTGTTTAAGAACTAATTTTAATTTGATTTGCTGTTCATGTAGCGACAAAAGGGAAGAAACTTACGCTACTTAGAGGGCAGGCACACACTATTGTAAAGGATCAGCCGTAGTAACGTATGAACGAAAATATAAGTACGGTACCTAACTCTTCGTATCAAATATATTTTACGGTAAGCGTTCTTTCTCGCCATTTTTCGGATGAGAAACCTAGACTGTATGAATTTAACCGCAATACCTGACTCATTTTACAGTTAGATGTAACCGTAAGTACTATGCTAAATTTCTTCTCTCGCACTTCTCGCTTGTGGAACTCCCTTCCGGCTCTGTGCTTTCCAGCCAACTTAATCTACAGAAATTTAAATGCAATGTCGATCGCTATCAGCCTGTCCTCCCGATTACTTTTTCCCCTTCCTGCTCATTATTAATGTTTCCGTTCCTAATTCTTCCACCTCTGTAACCCTTGTCTCTCACAAAGTTTACAGTAGAAAGGGCTAAATATAACCGTAAGTTCTATGCTAACAGTTTCTTCCCCCGCACTTCTCGCATTTTCAAGACAATTACCAAACAAGGTTTTTATTTCATGCAATTCAAACTGTACTGCTTTCGTTTTGAGCAATCAAAACTTAAAGAAACGAAAGGTGCAGATTTTTAAGTCCTACACAGTGGATGATCCGATGGCATAGTACTCGTGTACAAAGTCCTTACAGCCGTTCCTTTCTCTAATTTCTTCAGTAACTCCTCCTTTTCAAACATAGATAAAGATTTATGCTGACGCCTCATACCTCTGGCAGTATCAACTGCACCTCCTGCCCTCTTGGGTGGCATCCGGAATGGGTGAATATGCAGTTATAGGTAAGAATTATTCAAAAGAAGTTCCGAGCCATAGGAGTTTTCGCACCGTCGGGTGCCGGATTAAAGAGGGCGGATTGCAATAGAAAGGTGTGAAAAATAAAAAGACGTTTAAGATTAATTAAAGAAAAGGAACCTGTGTAAATGGCAACACTGCTGGGAGAAGGAAGAGGGAACAGAAAGCAGTAAAACAAAAATGAAAAAGATCAGCATCATTATGTCCCATAACCAAATGCGGTCATAGGGTCGCTGCGTAGCTGACCACCTAACCAGTTCAATCCTCGTATCTGTATTGACAGCAAGTTCAGCTAACACGAGACATTATTCTAACGTTTTATTTTAGTTGGGGATATTATGGTGTAGTGGTTACGTTACTGCAACATTGCCATCCGCTATTTTCCTGACCCACAATTGACCTCACGACATCTTATGCTTCTTACCTCTAGCAGAATTATCTGCAACTCCTGCTCTTTGAGGTAGCACCCTGAATGGGTAAACATGCAGCGATATGCAAGAAATGAGCAAGTCCGTATTACCAAAACATTCTGATGCAGTCGGCTGCTGGGGAAAGTCGTAAATAACGTGTGACGCTTCCCTCGTAGAGGCTGAACGAACTAATGGCGTCTTTTCTTTTTTCTTTCCTTTTTTTTTTTTTTTTTTTTTTTATACAGTACTGGATTTCGGACGTCGAATTGTATACGAATTGCAAACATAACTACACTTATGATTTCATTAGTCATTTACGAAGTTATTTGTGTTTGACTTAAAAATAGTAAATGAACTACCGGATAAAACGCAGTATTATACAAATTAGTCATTCAAAAGTTGTTGAAACAAATGTAGGAGGTAGACCAAATTTAGTTAGTGGCGATTTACGTAGACAGTATGGTGTATCGTTGCTACGCAGGAGTATAAGATGTGTCGACGAGAAAATCCATCTCCTTCAGGACGTTGGCAATCATGGCTCGCCACAATTTCCTGTTTTTTGTAACTCTTAATAAATTTGTCTTTTTTCTGTCTCTCTCAAACCCTGCCCTGTCATCCATTCACTCCTACCCGCCATTTTTAGGGTGTGCGTTGTTTTCTTCTGAAAAATCTTCAATTTTTCTTGTGAGTATCAAATTTTACAAACTCTCTTTTCTCATTATGTACCTTAGAATTGTCAGCTGATTTTAACTATAAGTGTCCGTTTTGTTTCGATTATCTCTAGAGCTTCATCATTGCTCACATGCTCGTTAGATAATCCGACGGAACACGTTGAACGTGAGAAAATAGTATTTGTTTGTTTTGTTTTTTTTGTTTGTTTTTTTTCCGACTAGTTTTGTCTTTCGGAAATGGCCCGGTTCACACTCCTTTTGAACAGGAGTAGTGATTTGTCCTTTGTTTCTTGTTTAGGATTTGGATTTCTAACGTCTTTTCATTCTCTTTCCCTCTCAGTAGCCCCTTGTGTATTACTGGCATTATTGCCTTAGGATTGAATTGATTAAAAACAAAAGTCGAACACTTGGATTTCATAGCTAAAGTTAACCGTTGTTTATAATCTGATTTGAATGATTTCAGACCAAAGTAAAAGCTTAAACGACGTGAAACTGTCATAGAACTGATATTTACAGCATCCTGTAGGGAAGCAGTATACATCTTCCAGCAATAACATGTTGAGGATGTGCTCTTTACAATGGTTTGTTGGGAATGCGTTTCATCAAGTGATCAACTCTAGCACTGTTTTTTATTTATTTTTTCCTTGTTAAATGTCCCTGAATTTTGGAAATTCACGATAGCACTGTGCCATCTGTTTTGTTATAACCTATTTTTGCACTAATTTCACGTTCGCAATAGCTTTCCTCTCATTGCGTAGAACCACAATTTGGGCCTTTCGTATAAATGAAAGTGAGGACCCTTGCCCGTATTCTAAGCTCAATTCATTGCACAAATACGATCGTAATGGCTGCTAATTTGGCAATGGCAAAACTCTTCTGACCATTAGTTATGTGTGAATAATGGCTGTTGCAATAACAAGAAGCTATGGCAACATAAAATTTCGTACAAAAAAATAACATAGTAACAGCTAAGTGTTTTGTGAATATGTAATATATATAATGTGTGTGTATTTAGACAGCAAACTCTCTCTTATGCATGTTTAATTAAAGACTACTGACAATTTATTATTGTCAGTCTCTCTCTCTCACACACACACACACACACACATATATATATATATATATATATATATATATATATATAAAATGGACAAAGTCCGACAATTATTTTACTGCTTTTTAATTTGGATACGCTTTGAGCAAATATGAATGTACGTGAGAGATTCATGGAAGATTTTAGTTTAAAAGCAGTAAAATCGACCTTGCTAATCGAACGGTCCTCTATGACTCGATCGGTTAAGGCACGTCAGGCTATATGACGGTTCTGTATAGGATACAGGTTCGATTCCTGTCGGAGGACGAATATTTTCTATGAAAATTTCTCGGATATTCAGGCCAGTAAATGTTATTAATAGTGTTTATAATAAACAGAGCATTTACTTATATAAAGAATGTATAAACATACACTGAGGATGGTGCAAAAATAAGATATTGCCGGTGAGGTGGAAAGGAAGACATTGTAAAATAAAATTCATCGTATACATTGGTTCAAGGTAGAATATGAACGGAAGTCTGATCACGAGCGTGCTCTTTTAAGCAGTCAGGGTAGATAGCATTTTTCTCGTGTTTTTGCATTGGTGACAACGTTCGTGATTTGATCCGGCGTTTTATTTATTTGTTTTATGAACCTGGTACGATGCTCAGTTCCTGTACCGCTCTAGTGAGTATCTGACTCCTCGTACTGTCCTCTAACTTTACAAGAGCTAGATCGCATTCTCCATCCTCGATAGAGCCGAAAGTGTCTCGGAGTCCTCGTGGATAATGATGGCAACCCACCGCCATTTCCTCCGTATTTTATTGATGAGAAGTTCCACTCGAACACTTTTTTCCCCGTGAACCACTGCTCTGTGGAATCTACTCCCAAGAGGATGTTTTCCCTATCACTACTATCTTAACCTATTCACGTCCAGGGTAAACTGTTATATTCCTCAATTATCCTCATAAACTACCCCCTAATGTATTCCTCTTCCTCTTACTCGAAATTTAAAAATTTTAAGACGCCTCTGCGAATGTCTCTTTTTGGATATTAGTAACTTTTTTACTAAGTGTGTAAATATTCCAAATATGGTGGCCTCTCCCGTCGTATTCGACATATGAGAGTCAAGTAGCTCAGTTCCTAGACACTAGCGCATATAATTTGATTATAGTGGTGAAGGCTTTGTGCAGAACCAACCGCCCTTTTTGAAGGGCCGAATACAGAGACCTGGTGCGCCCAAATAGCCCTCCGCATGTTTTGAATTCAGAGTTGTCCTTCTCCTAGACCAGTTGCCATCCAAGGCTATAGAACCGAGTTTCTTCTGCTATCCACCCATAGGTAGACGGAGGAAAAGACTAATAACTTTCCCATGGTTAAGTGAATGGATTCGACTGGAATTCTAATTCTACTCTCCGATTCCTCAATCCGAGCATTATATATATATATATATATATATATATATATATATATATATAGGGCTCAAAAAAAGACATTCGCAGGGGCATCTGAAAATTTTTAAATTTCGAGTAACTATACAACATTTCGCTTTTGTTTATCATTACTTGTTTTGATAAAGTCGGATGACGAAATACGTCGGCCAAAACTAAATACTGCTTTTCTATTGTCTATATCATTCAATTTGTCTTTTCTACAGATATATTCTAAGAACTTTTTTTACATACACACAAATATATATATATATATATATATATATATATATATATATAAAATCTTTTGTACATGTTTCATTTAAGACGACAGACAAGATACTGCGATTAAACTTTTTAAATTTTTCTTGTGTTCAAACAAGTGTTTTCTTTTCTGGACACAGTGTGTAGAAACTGCCCAAATATTCTGTAATTCTGAGCGCTTTCGGCTATACTTTTACCCATTATCAAGGATTTTATTTTTGCTTTTTAACTGCGTGTATGTGTTGTGTGTATGTTTCCAAACTTATAGGGATATTTTCCGAACACGGTCAGCATATTGTGGCCGTATTATTAGTTAATATTATTGAGTGTTGGGCTTTTCCTTTTTATTAATAAGGCTTCCATTATTTTTAATATTTTTTTTACATAAGGATGAGGTCATTTTGCTTGTACTTTCTACTAGTATGTTTCGGATGGAGTCTAGTAAATTTGTGTGTGTGTGTGTGCGTGTTTAAATGTGTTCTGATGGAGTTGTAGTCAGATAGGTGTAAGGTAAGGCGGCTGGATAGGCATGTAGTGTGACCGATGTAATTATGAGTTCGGTTTGATCAGTAACACGGTTCCTTAAGGGTCATTTGAACTCGTAGAAAATGTTGGTTCTTTGTAGTTTTCATTTTGCAGGTGTGTTCTTATTTTTTAGGTTAGCTGTTTTAAATTATTTGTAATAGGTAATTAATTTTTTTTTTTTTTTTTTTTTTTTTACACGCACATGCGGAAAATTTTGGCATTTTCTGTTTCCAAACTCTTATTAAATTTAAAATAACAGAAGATATCTATTTTTAAATTTGGAACCTCTATGAAGTTTACATTCCGACCCCGATTTTTTATATTGATGTTCCTCGCATATTGGGGAAAAAAAAAACAAAAAAACTGCCGGCACTTGACATCAGATAATTGATAAGTTTTTTTTTTTTTTTTTTTTTTTTTCGGCTTACTTATCAGATTTCTTTCAGCTGGTCAACGACCAAGCCAGATTTGCCAACTGGAGTGGTCAGGTCAAGAATGTGTACTGAATTCATTGCTGTACTAAGATCATTAACAAGAAGGATATGCGAATATATATACACACACACACACATATATATATATATATATATATATATATATATATATATATATATATATAAAAGGGTGTTTCATTAAGACGGATCAAAGTCAGCAGTAAATAATTAATATTATTTGTGAACATTTATTTATTTCTCTATTGGATCATGTTATTTAAATCATGTCAATTATGTGTGAAAAATAATATCGCCCAAATATCCGCCCTAAAGTCGTACGATCGCGGTGGCCAATTGGCTTCACTGATTCGAGAGAGGATACGACCTGAGAACTTCTTGCATTTCTGTCTGAACGTCCATTTTCGTAAATGGCTTCGATAACTTTAACACGTTGTTTGATTGCTAATCTTTCCAGGGTTGAAATTGCCAAAGACTTAAGTTGTTAAATCTGAAAGAAAAAGAAAAAAAATCATTAGAGACTTAAACTGAATTCACATTTAAAAACGAAATTGAAACACCCTTTATTTAAATGGGTTTGTTTTTTTTTTTTTGTCATTTTTACTCGTTTTTAAATATTCCTAGAATAACGTCAAAATATTAAGGAACATTATGAGATAAATGAGGACTTAGTGATGAATTTATAAATTAAAAAGTACTGTATATACTCGCATATCATGCGACATTTGAAGACCTAATTTTGAAGCTAATTTGACTACAGTAAATGGATATATAGTTTGGTCAACGGTGTAGCCAGGGCCAGAAGTGCATGCACTAATTTTATATCTCGTGTATGATATGACCCCCTTAAAATTAGCTTCAAAATTAGGTTTTCAAAAGTTACATGATATGCAAGTATATATGGTGTATATAACAAACCAACTTACAAGAATATTTTTACTTAAATCCTGTCTAGATTAAAGAAATGGATAGCATACACAGTGGCTCAGAAATGGGGGGATGAGTTTAATACTAAAGAACAATACAAAACTGATCCCTCACTTTCTATCATACTTTCATTTGATTTTCAAAGATTTTGGAATTTCGGCTATGAATCTATTATAGCCAAGAAATGGGGGATGTGTTTAATACTAAAGAACAATACAAAACTGATCCCTCACTTTTTACTATTGCTTCCTTTGATTATCTATAAAGATTTAAGTACTGTATATACTCGTATATCATGCGACCTTTGAAAACCTAATTTTGAAGCTAATTTCACTACAGTAAATGGATATAGTTTGGTTAACGGCGTAGCCAGAGCCAGCGGTACATACGCTAATTTTATATCACGTGAATGATACGACCCCCTTAAAATTAGCTTCAAAATTAGGTCTGATGCTCCTGTTATATATTTAGAGATTCTTAAGATCCGAAGAATCTGCAATGTTATTGTTCCTGACCTGGCATCTCCGTTTCAATCCCTTTCCCAACACCGTAACGTAGATTCCCTGTGCCTTTTCTATACTTTCATGGGGGTTGTTCTGACGAACACTTCGTTATGGTGGCTAGCCTTCGTGAATTTAAGCGTTAAGATTGGCAGCAAGGTCTCATCCATTCACAGTTGGGTAGATGTAACCGTAAGTTCTGTGCTAACAGTTCCTTCTCTCGCATTTATCACTTGTGGAACTCCATACTTTCCAGTCAACTTTGAGCTTCAAAAAATTCAGATGCAACGTCAATCGTTATCTACTGGTTTGATTCATTTTCTATTATTCTCCCTACTTAATGTTTTCTTTTTACTTATCCTTTCACACTGTGCCTTTGTGGTTTTACTGCCTTGTTTGGGGAGATATGATTAAAAAAATAATTTAAATAAATAAAAAAAAACCTTATTAGATTGTTGAGTTTAATGACCTTTCAAAATCCTTTTGGGTAAGGAAGCTTATCTGAGAGAAAGACCCCACCACCTGACAAAAGCCATACTGTGAGGGTAGGTAAAAATTTCAAGTTGGTATCTGGCCCGATTATACCCACGTTAGGGGGCATTTGTTGGTTGGTTGTTTTGGTTTAGCGGCACATCAACACCTTAGAATCATTTAATACCGTAATCTAAATATTTTGTACGCAATTATATTCATTTATTTATTTATTTATTTATTTATTTATTCACTTTATTTATTTATTCAGAGATAATAATTGTTTCAGTGATACAAGTCATAGCTGGGGGAGAGAAGAGTTGGGTTCATGCCTTTTCCAAGGGTATTTGCGCGTAAGTGAATATAACGAACCAAACCGGGATTGGAACTCGGCTCTCCGATTAAGAATTCTGAACCATTATCCATTACACCACCCGCACATCCAAGCTTATAGCACCTGGTATTCCCAATCGATCACCCATCTATGTACTAACCAGTCTTGACATTGCTTAACTTCAGTGATCGTACAGGAACCGATGTTTCAACGTGATATGGCCGTAAGCATATTAGGGAGGAAGAAATGTTTTTTCTCGTGGCGCTGTCAAATCTACCCCTCACCCCTCATAGATGGAATAAAAGGTTCAATTCAAAATTCTCTGCAAGATGTAAGAAGGCCAGAAGAAACAAAGATGTGGTCGTTAGTCCGACTGGGCATAATGTAAATAATTTGGGTATACATCAGTCACAGTTGCTGATAATAAAGCGTACAATTCTTTTTGTCCCTCAGTTTAAGGAATATCGTATTTAAGGAGCTACTGCTTCACACATACACATATATATTGAACACAAATGTGCCAGAGCGAGAACCTGCAATAGGGATTGGGTATCTTCGAATACGAGTGGCCAGCTATTGTATAGTATTAACTGCATCTACCAGTCTGAATGTCCGAGAAATTTCATAGGTTCTCCCACAGGAATTGAACCTGTATCCTACAGGGAACTGTCATATAGCCTGACATGCTATACCATTTAGCTACAGAGGAAGCGTCTGGTTAGCAAAATTAAATTACTGTTTTTAAACAATAAATTTCCCATGATTTTTCTCGAACGATCATCTAGGCTCGGATCTTAACGTAAACAAATGACATCATATATTATGAAACTGACGTATTCCGACAATTTACTTTAATATTAGGTTGGTGCAAAAAATAATGTCGTTTTTTCACATAGTAACATATGTGAGAAAATGACATTATTTTTGCACCAACCTAATATGATAATATATTTTTTTATATGAAATTTCTCAGACATTCAGGCAAGTAAATGTTAGTTAATACTGTTCATTTACTTAAATATTTGAATGTATAAAAATAACGTATAAACAGAAAATATATTACATAATTGTCTGATTTTGTTCGTTTCATAATATATATAAAATACTCTCTCTACACGCATAGTTGTCGGAGAGGCATATTTTTTTTACTTGATTTCTCGAACATCCAGCCCGGTAAATGTAATTACTACTGTTTAATTTAAAAAAAAAAAAAAAAAAAAAAAAAAGCATTTACTTAAATTATATCTATAAAAAAAAAATAACGTATAAGCAGAAAATATATTTAAATCATTGTCGGACTTAATCCATTTCACAATTATATGATCGATCTAGAAAAATCGGCGAAGGTGTGTGTTTATAAACAGTACTTTGAACTTTGCTAACCAGACTCTTTGAGGCAGAATGGTTAACAGCACGTCACACACACACACACACACACACACACACACACACACACACACACACACACACAATGAGTATTTGTAATGTAAAACGCCCAAAAGCATAAATGATAGCAAATGTAGAAAATAGTTTTTATCTAATTTCGGTTGGGGTGGCAAGGTGCATAGCAAAATCTTACCAATGCTAGACAGCTGCGAATCGGGAATCGTAAAAAAAAAAAAAAAAAAAAAAAATGGCCAAGAACCTTCCTTCTAGTTGGCAAACTATTCTCTCCATTGATTTAAATATCTCGTATCGCTATTTCCATGGATACGGCGTGTTTCTCGTTCCAGATCTCGCACTTAAAAAAAAAAAAAAAAAAAACTGACGAAAACTGTTGGTAAAGGGTACGCGATAAATCGGTGTCCTGGATTTTCTACGACTGCTCCAGCCGTGAAGTAACCCCCTCCATCGACTTTTTTTTTTCTTTTTTTTAGCTTATCTTTTGACATTGAGAAAGGAATCGGCGCTCTAATTTCCCTGAGAAAGGCATAAGACCAGTTCTCCTTGCACTCTGTCCATTTGCTAGAAATGTTCCTATGTCATGACGTGGGCACATTGTTAAACCGCTCTTCCCATCTTCAAGCATTAACGCAGTTTCTCAACCTTTATAAATAAAGGCACACCTTGGAACAAATGAAAAATCACGGTTCAGCAATTTTTTTAAAGGGTAAACACTTAAATGTTATTAAATAAAAGCATAGATTTAAAAATGTTTCTATTCAACTATTTGTTTAGCTTATTTCGTGTGAAACCTGTGGCTGGTGTGTTTTCGTGACTTCTTCAGTGTTTGGTTGAATGTCCGATACGCAGACGCACATTTCTTCAGTTCAGCGTAGTTTTTATCGCTTCTTATTTTTGATGTTATTTAGGGTTGAGAAGCACAATTCACATGAGTAGGAAATGGCAACAAAACTGATAAAAGCTATTTAGCTAATGTGGGATATTCCTTTAACATCAGGAAGTCTCCTTCCTCTCAATTCAACCGTGGTGAAATTCGAACCCGGGTCGCATGGTCAAAAAGCGAACCTTCTAACCAATCCGATATATAACATTGGAGTCAACACTTAGAGGCGACAGGCTGTTTCGTGCTGGACGCATTCGTGGCCTGACGATTGCGTCCAGTATGAAACAGCCTGTCGCCTCTGAGTGTTGACTTCAATGTTCACTTTTATATACGCTCTCTCTGATATTGAGCACTTTATCCCATAAATATAGCACACCTTAAAACTAATGTATATATATATATATATATATATGTATATATATATATATATATATATATGTATGGGCAAGCAATATTTCGCGGCATACTAGTGTGTCGTAGCTCGCCGGCTGGGAATCATTGCAATAACGGGATAGTGATTACTTTCATTACAAATTTGAAGATTGTCTCCTTAAACAAGTTTACTGCCACAAAACACTTCTGTTGCGTATTGCCTCTGAGGCATATATGTGCATCACGTGGCGGGAAAGAAAGAAAAAAAACTGTGCCAAGGACGCACATTTGCGTCATTCGTTCGTTTTAATTTGTTTGCCAAATTAGGCGTGTGTCGTTTTAAATAGCTTCTAATGGTAAATTTTAAACACCAGTGGCACCATGTAAGGGTTCAAATGCCCAAGGCTTAGGTAAATGTATGGCAGAATAAGAAATGGGAGACGGGCAGTGAAAAAGAAAAACGTTCCTAAGAAATAGGAATCTCGGAAGAGCCATGATCTCTACAACCTGAAGAGACGCAGCACGTAAATCTCTCTTTATATATATATATATATATATATATATATATAAATACATACAAATAAAATAGACATTTTCAGTCACGCGCGTACATACACAGCGCTGCAACACATTGCAACGCCCGCAATCCTTTCATAGCATATGCTTCGCCAGGGCTACATATGAATTTGAATTCAGAGTTGTCCTTCTCCTAGATCGGTTGCCACCCAAGGCTATAGAACCCAGTCTGTTCTATTTTACCTATACTCGGTGATGGTGGATTCATATCTTCTCTAGCACAGGTGAATGTAATGAACTCGACTGGAATTTAAACTCAGCTCTCAGATTTCTCAATTCGAACCGCTATACCACTGTATCTTCACCAGTCTGTTACACCAGTTTCTAATGGTAACCAACAGAGATAGATGGTATTATTTTCAAGGTCCTAGTGAATGGGTTAAATAAACCGGATTCTATGGCTTTTATATACAATGTTGAGGTATTTCGTAATGTTTATCTCGATCTTATAAACTACAATTACTTGTACCTAGTCGAACTTAACGATCTTAAATGTAAATCATGGGATTGGCTTTTTATATGCTATCAAATTGATAGATTTTATGTTAAAGTAAGGACGCTAAATTTCAAATCCGGTTGAAATGACGATTTAAAATGCAAGTTTTCTTTTGTGCGTATAAAAAAATCGTTTCCAACATTTGAAAATTAATCAAATCGCTTGCAATATAAATAAAGCGTAAATCGTTTTGTATAGAAATGTCTGTGTAGTAACTTTAACCAAAACCTCAATAGTATTATGTAAGGATTCAAATATCCAACGTAGGATGGGGGGGATTAAGTAAGCTTTCGAGGGTAGTTTCTTGCGATTTTTCTGGGTGCACGGATAGAAGATACGCTGACTGCCTGAAATGTCACAAGTGTATTTCGTTCGTCCCCTCTCTCTCTCTCTCGTCCTACCTCTCTCTCTCTCGTCCTACCTCTCTCTCTCTCGTCCTACCTCTCTCTCTCTCGTCCTACCTCTCTCTCTCTCGTCCTACCTCTCTCTCTCTCGTCCTACCTCTCTCTCTCTCGTCCTACCTCTCTCTCTCTCGTCCTACCTCTCTCTCTCTCGTTCTACCTCTCTCTCGTTCTACCTCTCTCTAGTTCTACCTCTCTCTCGTCCTACCTCTCTCTCGTCCTACCTCTCTCTCGTCCTACCTCTCTCTCGTCCTACCTCTCTCTCGTCCTACCTCTCTCTCTCGTCCTACCTCTCTCTCTCGTCCTACCTCTCTCTCTCGTCCTACCTCTCTCTCGTGTCCTCTCTTTCTCGTCCTACCTCTCTCTCGTGTCCTCTCTTTCTCGTCCTACCTCTCTCTCGTGTCCTCTCTTTCTCGTCCTACCTCTCTCTCTCGTCCTCTCTTTCTCGTCCTACCTCTCTTTCTCGTCCTACCTCTCTTTCTCGTCCTACCTCTCTTTCTCGTCCTACCTCTCTCTCTCGTCCTCTCTTTCTCGTCCTACCTCTCTCTCTCGTCCTCTCTTTCTCGTCCTACCTCTCTCTCTCGTCCTCTCTTTCTCGTCGTACCTCTCTTTCTCGTCGTACCTCTCTTTCTCGTCGTACCTCTCTCTCTCGTCGTACCTCTCTCTCTCGTCGTACCTCTCTCTCTCGTCGTACCTCTCTCTCTCGTCGTACCTCTCTCTCTCGTCGTACCTCTCTCTCTCGTCCTCTCTCTCTCGTCCTACCTCTCTCTCTCGTCCTCTCTCTCTCGTCCTACCTCTCTCTCTCGTCCTCTCTCTCTCTCTCTCTCTCTCGTCCTCTCTTTCTCGTCCTACCTCTCTCTCTCTCGTCCTCTCTTTCTCGTCCTACCTCTCTCTCTCTCGTCCTCTCTTTCTCGTCCTACCTCTCTCTCTCTCGTCCTCTCTTTCTCGTCCTACCTCTCTCTCTCTCGTCCTCTCTTTCTCGTCCTACCTCTCTCTCTCTCGTCCTCTCTTTCTCGTCCTACCTCTCTCTCTCTCGTCCTCTCTTTCTCGTCCTACCTCTCTCTCTCTCGTCCTCTCTTTCTCGTCCTACCTCTCTCTCTCTCGTCCTCTCTTTCTCTCGTCCTCTCTTTCTCGTCCTACCTCTCTCTCTCTCGTCCTCTCTTTCTCGTCCTACCTCTCTCTCTCTCTCGTCCTCTCTTTCTCGTCCTACCTCTCTCTCTCTCGTCCTCTCTTTCTCGTCCTACCTCTCTCTCTCTCGTCCTCTCTTTCTCGTCCTACCTCTCTCTCTCTCTCGTCCTCTCTTTCTCGTCCTACCTCTCTCTCTCTCGTCCTCTCTTTCTCGTCCTACCTCTCTCTCTCTCGTCCTCTCTTTCTCGTCCTACCTCTCTCTCTCTCGTCCTCTCTTTCTCGTCCTACCTCTCTCTCTCTCTCGTCCTCTCTTTCTCGTCCTACCTCTCTCTCTCTCGTCCTCTCTTTCTCGTCCTACCTCTCTCTCTCGTCCTCTCTTTCTCGTCCTACCTCTCTCTCTCGTCCTCTCTTTCTCGTCCTACCTCTCTTTCTCGTCCTACCTCTCTTTCTCGTCCTCCCTCTCTCTCTCGTCCTCCCTCTCTCTCTCGTCCTCCCTCTCTCTGTCGTCCTCTATCTGTCTGTCGTCCTCTCTATCTCTCTCTCTCGTCCTCTCTATCTCTCTCTCTCGTCCTCTCTCTCTCTCTCTCTCGTCCTCTCTCTCTCTCTCTCTCTCTCTCGTCCTCTCTCTCTCTCTCTCTCGTCCTCTCTCTCTCTCTCTCTCGTCCTCTCTCTCTCTCTCTCGTCCTCTCTATCTCTTTTCCCTTTTATACAAAAGTGACCCAGATTGAAATTTTGCAGCTTTGTAACTGGAAATGATGAAATAAGAATTGGGTTTCATTTCGCCGAAAAAGTCCCGAGGGGAAATTCTTCGAATTTTCCCTCGTGCAGAAATAAATTTTATTGTACAGAGTAGGGGGGCAAGGTTGAAGCCGAGCCTGAAGGTTGCTCGTGAGGAAGATACCGCGCATTAGGGTGGGGAGACAACGACGAAGCCTACTGAAGTGGCGGCATTTCTTCAGTGTTGCCTCAATAGTAATTTGACAATTCTATCACCATTATTACATCGCCAGGTTCTGTATTAACCTGGACTCGGTAAATATCTATAAAAGGACAATTTACTAAGGAGCAAGCTGGTTTCACCTCAACGAAAAATATGGCTTTGTATCTTACTAAGATGACCTTTTATCGTTATTAGTCAGCACAAAACTGCTCTGTTAATCCCCACAGAGATCCTTCCCTGCCCTCCATTAGAATGTCTGACGCTCAACTTCTCGAGAGCAACTCTCTGCGGCTGCTCGGTCTCACGTTGACGGCTGACCTGAGATGGAACAAATACATTGGATCAGTTGCCTCGTCCACCGCAAGGAAAGTTGGCTCCCTGTGCCGCGCCAGGAAATTTTTCTCCCCGGAATCGATCCTCCAGATCTACAAATCAACAATTCGCCCTTGCATGGAGTATTGCTGCCATATATGCTCTGGAACCCCTTCTGTTTGCCTCGGGGTTCTTGATAGGCTCCAGAGGCGGATATGCAATATAATTGGTCCTGATCTGGCATCTCGTCTACAGTCACTTTCTGACAGATGCGCTGTCGCCTCTCTCTGTCTGTTTTACAAATACTTTCATGGCAATTGCTCCGAGGAGCTGCATTCGCTGGTTCCCAGACTTTCGAGTTAAAGTGCCCTACGAGGCTGGCATCCCGCTCTCACACCTTCACTGTCGAAACTCATAAATGTAGCCGTCTCTTCTACTCCAATAGCTTCGTCTCGCACCTCTCACCTGTGGAACTTCTTTCCCTATTCCAGTTTCCCTGAGAACTATAATCTCCAGCTATTCAAATGTAATGTCAATCGACATCTCCAGTTGCCTTGATCTATCCACTACTCTTCTTTTCATCCTTTCTTCTATCACTCCTATCTGATCTTGCTCCAAATTTTCTGTAACCCCTTGCGTCCTAGTGGCTTCCCGCCTTGCTTGGGGTGAAACGCTTAAAAAAAAAAGTTGGGTCGGTATTTTTGTCTGCATTTCTGATTTTTGTATTTCATAGCATAATACACCTCAAACTGCACGAGCCCTCTCAAAAAAAAAAAAAAAATATGGCACAAAAATATTTCTTGGATCTTAAATGCCAAGCACGACTACTTCTTCCCAAGAACTGCTACTTTGGGAAACGCTCTCTAGAGAGGATGTTTCCCCAATTACTACAATCTGACCCTCTTCAAGACGATGGTCGGCTAATGTTTACACGGACGCCATAGTCCATCAGTATTTGTACATTGCCTAACTCCATAATACTGTAAGATCTTTCAATAATTGCGCCGGCCCCTCTCTTCATTAGCTCGCACGACCTTCACGCCTTTACAATACCTTATAAATAATGGACTATTCTTTTTTTTAATCGCGTGGAAAGAGGAGAAAAGAGACTACTTGGTTTCAGTGAGAAAATGAACGAAAGAAAAATGAAGGAAAGATAGGTTTAACGTCTGTTTCAGTGAAATGGAAAAAGTTGTTAATTCAAATATTTTCATTTCTATTCACTTAAAATAACGTTAAGCTTTAATATCTAACGATATGGCAGGAGATTTCTACGGATATTCTATTGTCATAGAACTTGCCATGAGCATATTCAGTGATAACTTAATATATGAGGAACCGTAGAAAATTAAAATTATCACTTGGTCTTATGGAGTGACAAAAGATGGCGGTCGGACTTAAGTCCTGCCATAGCCGATTCGTACTTGTATCGAACTCCACAATACTTGGATATTGGATGCAAACGTAGCGTTTTATATGCGATGATGTGGTTCCTGGCTTTCTAATGTTTACCTCGACGCCGTAGTCTACCAGTATGCGTTGCTAGATTAATTTTAAAACACTGTAATAGTCGATATAAATTGTTATCTGACATGCTATCAAATGCAGCAAATTCCCCGTGGTTGTGATGCTCTGCTAAACGAGCCTGCCAGCAATTGTCCCACGGCGAAGTGGCCCGGAAATCTGAATTTATGTCAGTGTTATGTAATTCTAGATATAAAAATATGACGTGTGTGGCTCAAATACAAAAGAGAAAAAAAAGAGAGGTGGTGGGTATAAGAAAAAACGCATTCATTTTGATAGCAAAAAAAAAATGTCAGCATAATTTTTTTTTTTTTCTTTTTTTTTTTAACTAAGTCTTTTTGCATGGAACTTTTTCACAGTGATATTCACCGTATACAAGGCCCAAGAGCCACTCGAAATAGTTACAGAATAACAAGCAAGTTTTATGGGGATGTGTGGAAGAAAATAGTTAACGTTAGACTTGATCACGATTGATACGTTCTTTTACGGTTTACCGACCCTTTGAAAGTCATTTAAAGCCACAAACTATTTTTTGATTGAAAGAATGTATTTTTATTTATTTATTTTAGAGATAATGATTTAGTGATACATGTTTTACTAATTAACCCATAGCTGGGGGGAGAAGAGGTAGATTCATACCTTTCCCAAGAGTATTTACGTCTAAGTGAATATAACGAACTCAGTGGAGATTGGAACTCGGCCCTCCGATTAACAGCTCCGAGCAATTATCCATTACACTACCCACACATCCAATTTTTCAGCATCTGGTATTCTCAAGCAGTCACCCATCTAGGTACAGAGCAGGTTCGACTTTGTTTAATTTCGGGGATTTTACGGGTACCGGTGTTTGTTTGTTTGTTTATTTTTTTTTTTTTTTTAGATTCATTTTAATCTTTAGGCATCACCTTTCTTTGGAGGTACCTACCGTATTTGACGGCATATAAGACGCACCCCAATTTCAGCAGGGAAAATTAGTGAAATTATTCGTAAATGGTACAGCCTAGGCTATATTTATGAAGTATTGTTTTGGTTAAACAAGCCATGATTACAATTAAACGAAAAATAATAGGAAAAAAAGGAACACAAGCCTATAAAACTTATATTATATCCAAAGGTAAAAAAACAAAATAAAAATCAAGCAATTATTACAATTCAGCAAATCGGTACAGTTGCCATTAAAATTTTGTTCATCTTCAAATCCATAAAATTCGACGTCTTCGTTATCAAAATTCTGATATTCATTTTCAATACTACTATCATCGTCGTTAAATAATGCGTCATTTTCCGTTCCATTGAGAGAATTGCTAATGCCACACTTTTTAAAGATTTCGTAACAATTTCTGGTCTAATATTATCTCAAGCTCGCTTCACCCATTCGCAGACTTGTGCAATGTTGGGTCTTTTTATTCTTCCTGTAAGTGTAAGGTCGTCATCAGGCATTACCATCCACGTGTTCCATTGCTAATTCATGTTTAAGTCTAAGCTAATAGGAGTTGCCAGGTAGCTAATTTCGGCTGACTATCATGAATTTTAAACCTACATATGGCATATAAGACGCAGGGGAATTTTAAAAGATATTTTTATTAAAACAAAAAAAAAGTGCGCCTTGTACGCCGTCAAATGCGGTAATTATAACACAAGCGTGTTCCTTTCTTAGATTCAACCTGATATTAAAGGAACTTATTCAACCTGATATTATGACTTGTTCGTGACCAGAATGGATTTTATATTCAATAAAACATGTCCGAACGAAGAAATGTTTAATTTTGTGTGTGTAACACTATATTTGGGTATCGAAGTCTACCTGTTCATTTGAACACAATAAAAGCGAATGGTGCAAGAGAAAGGTGTGATAGAGGAAAGGTAGCAGGTGTGTAAGAAAGCTATAAACAATCGATAGGAGGGAAAATAAATGAGGCTTACTGTATTTTGTGGTCATATTACACCTTTCGTATTTTTAAATTGGGTGAAGCTATATATATATATATATATTTTATTTTATTTTTTTTTTTTTCTGGGTAATGCGCACACCTTACCTACGAAGGTACAGTTTTTGACACATAGCGTGGCTCAACTTTCTCTCCCTCAATAAATTTTAATATTGGCGAAGCAATAATTATTCTTTTACTATTTAGGTAACTGTCACCTGATTGCCGGTAATATGTTCAGAGTTCAAATCTAAAATTTGTCTATTTTATCAGAAGAAAATTTAAATACAAAAAGTCTAATACCAACTTCAAAAGGCCTTGTAAAGGACCGTGTGGGTTTGTGAATTGTTGAATTAGAAACACGTGCTGTTCATTCCTGCTAGAAGGTCCAACTACAAGAAAATGGCGGACTCAAGTTGAGTCCAACCGAAGATTTAAAGAAAACAAACAATATATATTTTAAGAAAAACTAGGTAATCCGTAGGAGTAAACCTAAGTAGGATAAAATCCAGAGCAAATAATTTAAATAAAAACAGACCACTTTAAGGTCCCATGTAATAAATTATTTCACCACAGCCCTTTTAAAGGACTGCGGATCATCAGACTTTACTTCCAAACAAATATATATCCCTCTAAATTACCCCATCCTAGTATTGTTGCACTAGGGTTTCATCTGGACTAGAACCCTTTTTTTTTTTTTTCTTAATACGTACGGCCCTGGTATTATTGTAGTGGGTTTTTATCTAGACCCCCATAGTTTTTAAAAATATTAGGGAAGAAGTACTAACTCACTAAGCACCCACTTCTGCAAGTACAGCGTCTTTCTTCCTTCTCTCTCTGCGTGCGTCTTCCTTCTCTCTCTGCGTGCGTCTTCCTTCTCTCTCTGCGTGCGTCTTCCTTCTCTCTCTGCGTGCGTCTTCCTTCTCTCTCTTCGTGCGTCTTCCTTCTCTCTCTTCGTGCGTCTTCCTTCTCTCTCTTCGTGCGTCTTCCTTCTCTCTCTTCGTGCGTCTTCCTTCTCTCTCTTCGTGCGTCTTCCTTCTCTCTCTTCGTGCGTCTTCCTTCTCTCTCTTCGTGCGTCTTCCTTCTCTCTCTTCGTGCGTCTTCCTTCTCTCTCTTCGTGCGTCTTCCTTCTCTCTCTTCGTGCGTCTTCCTTCTCTCTCTTCGTGCGTCTTCCTTCTCTCTCTTCGTGCGTCTTCCTTCTCTCTCTTCGTGCGTCTTCCTTCTCTCTCTTCGTGCGTCTTCCTTCTCTCTCTTCGTGCGTCTTCCTTCTCTCTCTTCGTGCGTCTTCCTTCTCTCTCTTCGTGCGTCTTCCTTCTCTCTCTTCGTGCGTCTTCCTTCTCTCTCTTCGTGCGTCTTCCTTCTCTCTCTTCGTGCGTCTTCCTTCTCTCTCTTCGTGCGTCTTCCTTCTCTCTCTCTCTTCGTGCGTCTTCCTTCTCTCTCTCTCTTCGTGCGTCTTCCTTCTCTCTCTCTCTTCGTGCGTCTTCCTTCTCTCTCTCTCTTCGTGCGTCTTCCTTCTCTCTCTCTCTTCGTGCGTCTTCCTTCTCTCTCTCTCTTCGTGCGTCTTCCTTCTCTCTCTCTCTTCGTGCGTCTTCCTTCTCTCTCTCTCTTCGTGCGTCTTCCTTCTCTCTCTCTCTTCGTGCGTCTTCCTTCTCTCTCTCTCTTCGTGCGTCTTCCTTCTCTCTCTCTCTTCGTGCGTCTTCCTTCTCTCTCTCTCTTCGTGCGTCTTCCTTCTCTCTCTCTCTTCGTGCGTCTTCCTTCTCTCTCTCTCTTCGTGCGTCTTCCTTCTCTCTCTCTCTTCGTGCGTCTTCCTTCTCTCTGTGTGTGTGTGTCTCTGTGTGTGTGTGTCTCTGTGTCTGTCCCTCTTTTCCTTTTCTCTTTATCCTCCTCCTCTTTATTGCGCGGTAACTTATTAAGTAATTACGGGAATTGCCAATAAATTTCTGAGTTTTGATAACAATTCTTAGAACTGAGTCAATTATGTACAATATTTTCCTTTCTTTTTTTTTTTTCTTTCACTTCAATTTTCGTTCATAAAAAATTCCACTATGACGTTATTAATTTTTTTTTTTTTATTATTGAACTCCGGCTCTGTTCAAGTTTGGTCATATTTTTTCAATTTATTAGTAACTTGTCATACGTTTAGGCTCAAATTTGTGTAGAAACTGGCCAAGACCATGGTCTTGAGTACTTTCGACTATTTAGCTCATTAATGTCGTCACTTTACATTTAACCTGTTAGCATTGAAATATTCGTGTATTCTACGAGGAGTGGCATTAAAATTCCACCCTACTTTATAAATAGGAAAAAAATTTAAAAAAAATAAAATAAAATACTGAAGAATCTTGTCGGTTCAATTCTTGCTACATACATTACATTTGTTGTTTTTTAATTTACTCACACACATATATATATATATATATATATAGTCCGTTTATACGTTATTTTTTTTTATGGATACTTATTTGATTAAATGCTTTGTTCTTTTAATTAAACAGTATTAATTATAATTACCGGCCTGAATGTCCGAGAAATTTCGCAGAAAATACGCGTTCTCCGACAGGAATCGAAACTGTCTTGTTATAACTCACTGCTAGTGTTTCTATGTCTTGCTTTAGGCACTCACCGTGATGACTTAGAAATTCTCTCCGACTAACTTACTGTGGGGCACCCGAGTCAGTGGTCAAAATTTACCCAGCCCCGCCAAAGTTTTTCTCAGCCGAGTGTCTATCTGAAGATAGAGCCCGACTGAGTCATCCTCCGCTCGAAGACGGAGATCTTATCTTGTCGCCAGCCTGGGGTAGACTTTCCTGACTCACTTTGAGTTCTTTATTTAAGGCGTCTTGCCTAGTTCATTTGCGTTACGGGGGTGTCTTATTTACTCCAAACCAGATACATATTTAAATATAAATTGGCCAAGCATAAATCTAGTAAAGCGCTAATATCCCATTTTCATTTCTTTATCTTATGCTAATGCTCTGTCCACTTTGCATTATGAATCTTTCCTCTTGTAGATTAGATTCACTATTCTTTTTATTCGTACCACAGTTTTTAGTTGGTAGCATAAGATGATCAATGGGGCTCTAATTTGTCTACCCATGAAGACTGATGGGCTTTTCGACCTTCCAGGATGCGGTATTGTTCTATAGCATAGCAGCAATCTTGGAAGAAATATTTCTATATTTTCTTTCCGTTGTAGACATATCTTCAATCCATTTTTTATAATTTGCATCATCCTTTCTGCTAATCCGTGTGATCGCACATAGTACGGTGGGGCTTTATATGGTTTGCATCCAATTTTCTTCAACCAGTAACAGTTCCTCATCACTGAACTCTGGGGCGTTGTCAGATACTAGCGTTTTCGAAATTCCATTTTCACAGTCGAACTTCTTTTTGTTTGAAACTTGTATTACTTCCGCTTAGCCTGAATATTTCAGTTTATTACTTCTGGCCAGAATGTAGTAGTAATAATCCGACTCCATTAGCGTCCTGGGTATGACGATAAACTACATCCGCGTCCTGGGTATGACGATAAACTACATCCGCGTCCTGGGTATGACGATAAACTACATCCGCGTCCTGGGTATGACGATAAACTACGTCCAACAACAAGGCCTCAGATAATGTTTTCGGAAAAATAATGTTGCCAGCTATACGTTTTTTTGAAAAAATAATGTTGCCAGCTATACGTTTTTTTGAAAAAATAATGTTGCCAGCTATACGTTTTTTTTGAAAAAATAATGTTGCCAGCTAATGCGTTTTTGAAACAGTAATATTGCCAGCTATGCGTCCTGGGTATGACTATAAACTACGTCCAACAACAAGGCTTCAGATAATGTTTTCGGAAAAATGTTGCCAGCTATACGTTTTTTTTTTGTTTTTTTTTTTAAGAAATAATGTTGCCAGCTGTGTTTTTGAAACAATAATATTGCCAGCTATGCGTGTTTGAAAAAATAATGTTGCCAGCTTTGTTTAATAGTACTGTATATTTAATATATATATATATATATATATATATATATATATATATATATATATACACATACACACACACACACCTTAATTTGGCATTAAATGACCCACAGTGGTTGATATGCCATAAAACCCAACCAACCCACTCCATTAACATGGGCATAATCCATGTGTACTCTGTTCCAAGGTTGGGACTCTTTAGGCCATGTATGTGTTTTTGTCTTTCAATGCATGTTTTACATATTTTTCTACATATGTAAAATAGCCTGGCCACCATGCGCCTAGCCTTAATTTCCTTTGCGTAGACGTTATTCCGCAATGAACATCGTCATGTATTCTTTTTATAATTTTGCTCTTTAGCATTGCTGGTGGAAGTACTACGTCTTTGTTACAAATACTACACTTTTTCTAAAGATAACTTGTCTGACCTCTTTGAAGCGCCTTTTTGTCCGTTAGCAATAATTGTACTTATTTTTCTTATCCTGAACAATATACAGTTCAATATGTTCTCGTTTCGTATCCTCCGCTAATTTGTCTATCGACAAAATATTAGCTTCGACCCAGTGTTAGAAAGTATCTTCGATTTTTTTCCTCCTTTCTCACTTTCAGATGTCTTTTACATGCGGGATGGTATTATGTTTCACGTACTCCATGTCAAAGGCAAATGCTATTAACATTAAGGCCCATCTTGGAATTCTAGAAGACGTTACCTTAGGAAGTTCCTTCCTAGGATTAAATATGAAATTATTAAATATGAATTGAATTCTAAAGGTCTTCCTATTAATCAAAAACTGACGAGCTCTCTTTGTTCTCTATATTATGGCCAACTCTTCTTTCTCAATATTTAAATAGTTCACGTCGGCTTGTGTCAATTTTCTCGAAAGATACTTCATCGATTAACCATCCTGAGCTAATAATCCCGAAATTGAGTGTTCACTTGCGACAGTTATTTCCTTTCGAGAGTTAAATATTTTTACTACTGGCTTCTTTGACAAAAGAGCTTTTAAATTTTCAAATGCCACTTGTTCTTTGGCCCCAATAAATTCCACATTCTTTTTTTCTTGCAGCAGCAAAAGGTTCTGTCAATTCGGAATGTAGCTCGTCTGTAGAAATATACACGTCCTAAGAAAAATTCCTATTCTTTTTTTGTTCTTAGGTACTTCAACTTTTAATATTTTGTCAATTAACGTTTGGTCTGGTGATGTTAGATATGGAATATGGTTTGGTCTGCCTTTGTTAGATATGGAATATCCGAAAAATTATACATATTCGTTAACTGTTAATCCAGCATTTTTTTAACTTATTCAAAACAGTATTGGTTTTCGATTTTAGATTTTAGTAATTACTAACACCAATATAAATGTCGCCCTGGTAGCATATTGTAATTTTATATCGCTAACAATAACTTGCTCTATAGTTGAAAAATCGCACTTGCGATTTTAATTCCATATAGCAGTCTTAATAATCCTATTAGCGTGTTTATTGTTGTGTACTTTAAATTCTTCGTGAATAGGTATTTGATGGCCTGTTAACTTCAGATCAATCTTAGACAATGTTTTCATGCCAGTAAAGGAGTTCAAACCCATTTTACATTGGGGATAGGATATGAATCTATGCGTATTTTGTAGTCACCGCAAATACGCAGATCCCCATCCTTCTTTTTTAAAATTACTAACGTAGAGGCTCATTTACTCCTTCCTGGCGAAAATCGTTCAAATAGATCTTGTTCCAGTATTATTTTTTTTTAGTTTTTCTACAACTATTTTTAATAATTTTGTCGAATTTATGTTCAATACTTCATTTCCTATTAGACCAAGATTCTTTTCACAGTTTACCATGATCATTGGTAATATGTCAAACTTATTTTTAGATCCACAAATAACCTAATGCTTTTATCACGGATCTGTTGAACCGATTCAATTGAACAAGGCTTTTCTTTAACTTTGTTTTCCTAATTTCTTCCTGAAATTTCTGAGTATCAACGTCACATCACTTCCTGTATCTTGTTGCATGCCCAATAAATTGAATCGATTTTTTTAATAGCTTTTCTCATTTATTTTTTATTTTTCAATGAAAAGACGCCCATACTTATTTCCTCTTTTGTTGGACCGTCTCTACATTTCTCTTTTTGGATTTACACATACGTTTAAAATGACTCATTTTGAAACGCTTTTCACATCTCTTTATATGCCGGAAATTTTTTCTTTTTCACTTTGATTTGTCACAAATTTACGCGAATCTCTGGAGTCGGTTAATGAGGTAAATCCATTCAACAGTTATTAATTCAGTTATGCACCAGGGAGGAATGAAGTGATCCGAATCTGCCGAGAACATGCGTCTTCATGGATGATAACACGCCGGTTCGCCATTACCATCTCTCGAGCTTACTGAATCTTTGCGTCAGCAGTGTAGATTAACGTGCATTCTGCTTCATTCTTCGTGTGCCGCGCTTGTCTGGCCACTTTCAACCTTCTCTGTCCACTTGTACACATTTCTATTCCTGTCCCCCTTTGTTCTACACTGCGAGCGGAGCAGCCATGTTTACACTGTAACAGCAGCAAGAAAACTGGCGCAATCAAGCTCAAACTTCGATCACGTGACCACAACAGTGTCAACTACAAGCGTGAGCAAAAGTAAGTGTGACAAACTGAAAGGTTACCGATAATTTTTTATTTAGCCTCGTATTTTTTGTCTGTCTTCGACTTGTTCTGTTTATTGACTTTGTACCATAAATGGCAACTTTAAACGTAGGCGATCATGGCTCTCCACATCTTCCCGCCCCTTGAAGCTCTTAATAAGTTTTGTCTTTTGTTATTTCTCCCAAACCCTGTTCTACCATCCATTTAGTCAAGCCCATCTAGTACGGGGTGGTCCGAAAGTCTTGTCACCTTACCGAAATGTAATGAGAACAATAGAAGAACTAGTAATAAATACAAAACACGTGTACTGGATTCAGTATATTCTCGTTCATTGACGCGGTCACACATCGAGAAGGTCTGTATGAATATCATTATTCTACACCGAAACACGGAATTCTACCGGTGGTCCAAAAGTCTTGTCACCTCATCGACGCTCACATATCAAAAAGGTTCTGGATGAACATTATCATTTTCAAAATAGAGAATTATATTATCTATAGGTGACAAGACTTTCGGACCACCCTGTAAGAATCTCTTTACCCCCAGAACTAAATAGAAGGGCATCCTTATAGGTAATCAAATGTCTGACACAAGGTGACATTAATGGGTTGCAGAAAGAGTCTGTACAGGGTGGTACGAAATTCTTGTCGCCCCCATAGCAAAATGTAATGAGAACAATTTAAGTTTATTTACTTGCATTGACGCTGTCACACATCGAGAAGGTCTGTATGAACGCCATCATTCTATATTGAAAGCAGGGAGACAGAAAATGGAATTCTACAGGGTGGTCCGAAAGTTTTGTCATCCCCTACCAGAACGCAATGGCAACAATAGAAGAACAAGTATTAGGTTGGTGCAAAAATAATGACGTAACAATGTCGTTTTTTGACGTATTTTTAACGTCAAAAAACGGCATTATTACGTCATTATTTTTGCACCAACATAATAAAATAATACAAAGCAGATGTACTGGATTCAGTATATTCACTTTCATTGACTCTGTCACACGTCAAGAAGGTCTATATGAACACCATTTTCGTGGCACAAAATGGTGCGGCGCCATGTCCTGTGTGATATTCTACGAAGCTCTGCTTTGTTGATCGTTGCAAAGGGTCACCGAATGGCGTACTTCAACTGATGGGTATTCTGGTATCGTTCATGTGAAACTCTCTTTGATAATATCCCCACAAGGCGCTGAAATAGAAAATTATATTACGTAGGGGTGACGAGACCATCGGACCACCCTGTATGTTACACGTTACTTTCCTCTGTCCATATTTCCTTCAATCTATCCCGTGTGTATCAGACTTTCCAAGCTCTCTTTCCTCATTACGTGGCCTAGAAATTTCAACCGCTCTTCCTGATGTTAAGTATAAGTTTCCTTTTTGTTTCTATTTTCTCAAAAACCTCGTCGCTGTTTCACCTATAGTATCCTCAGCATCTTTCTGTAGAACCACATTTCTGTTTCTTTAAATCTTTTCTTAATCTTTAAGATTGTCCAGCATTCGCTGTCATACAGGAGGACGGATATCATGTAACCGTCCAGTAATCTAATTACTCATGACTAAACTTAATAGCGTTTGGTTATTGCATTCTTGGCTTCTGTAAAATAAGCGTAATTTATTTTGCCTTAAATTAATTTTATTTTTTATAAGATTAGATATTAACAGCAATTGAAATGGATATGTTAAAATAAGAAATAATAACAAATACATTTTACATAATCATGAAGTAATATCGAAATGTATAAACCAAAATTATCGGCCCTTCCTTGTCAGAGCTTAACGGACGAGAAATGTTCGCACTTACTTTTTGAATAAGAGTAGATGCTTATCGCTTATTTCCTGTTTAGGATTTGAGTTTCCGTTTCGTTCTCCCAAAGTCGTTTAATTCTCTTTCACTCCCAGTAACCCCCTTAGTCTTAGTGGTATTATCGCCCTGCTTATAATTAAGCCTAACAACCCGCCTTCTTTTCTGTAAATTTTGTTTTGCATTTTATACCCGTCGACCACTAGTTTTGAAAATGATTGCTAGGCTTTAAAAACTATACTTATACGCCGCAAATTTTTAACATTTGTGTATGTATATATATATATATATATATATATATGTATATATACACACACTACAAGCCGATACCAGAAATAGTTTTTTAAAATCCTGCGAATTTTAAAATGCATAGGTGAAAATGGTCATTTACTAAAGGTATCATAATTCCAGTTGTAAAGTAAATTTGTTCTGTTTATTGTGAATAAACATAGTGCTCTTTTGTGAGTCAATTTAACATATTTCATATATATATATATAGGCAGCAAGGCTTCTGATTAGAAGATTGGAGGTTTTGAAGAGCGTTAAACCACCTTTTAATTGTTGTTCCCATGTCTGCCATGACCCTGGGTAGTAGCACCTGTTAGGGTCCCAACTATGCGCAAATAGTGAACTCCCATTAAAGAACTATGAAAGTATACATATTTATAGTAAAAATACCAGCAATACATTTTTACAATAAAAACACCAACAATACCTTTTTTTATAGCAAAAGGACCAACAATACATTTTATCTGTAGCTGAAGGCATACAATGCGTTCAAAATATTTAAGATTTCTGCATTAAATAACCCAGAGAGGTTGATATGGCGCTAAACAAAACTAACCGCTTGTTTACAAGTCGGTGGTAAAGGTTTGCATTTTATAGCTGTCGACCTCTATTATTTTTTATTTTATTTTATTTTATTTTATTTTATTTTATTTTTTATTTTTATTTTTATTTTATTTTTTTTAGGGGTTTTAGGCTTGAAAACTCTGCTTGTACGTCGTAATTTACGGTAATTTTATTTAATCTTATCTAATTTGGGATATTTTTGTCCAGTTCATTATAAAATTAAGTTAGACCTATATAAATGGTTCGTTGACTTGATTTAAGTCTGACTTGTCATAGCTAATGGATTTACCGTTCTATTTATCAGATTTTTGCTAGCTTTTTTGATTTTCACTAAGCGGTCCACTAATGTTCTCTTTTGTGCGGTGGATTTCGATTTAGGAAAAGTCTATTGTTACTAACGCACAGCAAATAAACGGTAAGACGCTAAAAGTGCTTACTGAATATATAAATAGATGTATTGTAAATAGTGTGAGGTATTTTTAAATATATTCCTGAGAAGTTGATACTAAAATTTGCTCCAGATATTATCTACCTCTTGGGTAGGGAGGAATTTGCTATTAAGACAACGCAGTAATGCTTAAGCATTTCCAGACTATCGTCTGTTGTTTTCGAAACGGCCAAAGAAATTTGATAAATAAATATTTATATCCTGTGATCAGGTTGTATTATATGACGCGCGAATTGGTTAGAAGGCGAGGCAAAAAACATTTGGAGGAGGAGGACTTTAAATTACATTATTTCGTTTTTGTTTGACTTTTTCTTATTCAATGCTCTCTCTCTCTCTCTCGCTCTTGCAATTATTAAGACCCACCCCTTCTATTTTTCTAAAAATAGTGGATACGAATCAGCCGCAAACTATAAAGTTCAATTCTCAAAGGGATCGACAAAAATGTAATTTTAAAATACGAAGCAGACGCAGGCAAGTTGTCTTCTCGCGACTTCCTCTCTTTTTTTTCTTTCTTTTTTTCTTTTTTCTTTTTTTTTTGTCTCAACGCTCAAAAACGCCGTGACAGTTCCCCATGAAGGAGTTCTGTTTATAAGTCTTCTCGCTACACACATTCTTGATGTAGGGAAGAGATAGGTGTTGCACCTGTTGAATTAGCATCAAAGAGATATCGTAGCTTCATGCAAGCTACCTATCCCTCTCCCCACCCACAAAGGTTTTAAAGAAGTTTACCGACGAGGGCCTCAACTGCGTAAGCTTACATTATAAGTAGCACTAATAATAAAAAAAACAAAAAAAAAACTCCCCAAATCTGAATAGTGTGTGCGCGTGTAGCTGAGTGGTTAAGATGTTAACATCGGAACCATGAGACTTTGGTTCGAATGTCTAGTCGATTTGTCTAGGTGAAGAATTTTTGATAATATCGTCTTGGGGTGCATGAAATCACTACCATGGATTGATCCAAGCTTTGTGAGTGAATTTGGGTAGACAAAAATATTCGGAAGCTGTCAATGGTTGTGCTGCCACAAGTCATCGTGACCGAGGGTTTGAGCGTACTGACTTTATTCAAACTATTTACATTATTCGGACTATTGTCCTCGTCTTTGTGGCCATATTTATCACAACGTTTCTGCCTCTGTACGCCCCGGTCTTTTTCAAGTAGTAGGAATTTCGAACTGAACCATTTATTTTGTTCATTGGGGTAGGCTGTTCTAGTTCCACGTGCCATGTCTAAGGGATGTCAGTTATCTCTTGTTAATTTACCTCTCCAAGTTCTCCACTGCCTTAACCACTGTGCCATGTGTGTCTCTCTCTGCCACCCTCTCTCTCTCTGCCACCCTCTCTCTGCCACCCTCTCTCCCATTTCCCCTCTCTCCCCCATCTCCTCTCTCTCCCATCTCCTCTCTCTCCCATCTCCTCTCTCTCCCATCTCCTCTCTCCCCCATCTCCTCTCTCCCCCATCTCCTCTCTCTCTCATCTCCTCTCTCCCCCATCTCCTCTCTCTCTCATCTCCTCTCTCCCCCATCTCCTCTCTCTCTCATCTCCTCTCTCCCCCATCTCCTCTCTCCCCCATCTCCTCTCTCTCTCATCTCCTCTCTCCCCCATCTCCTCTCTCCCCCATCTCCTCTCTCCCCCATCTCCTCTCTCCCCCATCTCCTCTCTCCCCCATCTCCTCTCTCCCCCATATCTCCTCTCTCCCTCTCATCTCCTCTCTCCCTCTCATCTCCTCTCTCTCTCTCATCTCCTCTCTCTCTCTCATCTCCTCTCTCTCTCTCATCTCCTCTCTCTTTCTCGATAGAGGAAGACTACTCAATACCAGAAAGGGCGTATTTGTAGATGACAAATGTACAGACATATAAACCCATGTCTTCACTTCATAAGTTATCCTGTCACAATGACAATCCGTAATCTTTTGGTTTCATCTTTCTTCCAGAGCTACAGCTACTGTTGTGATGGCTCCTACTAGTTGCTCCGAAACCTGGAAAATTGGCTGGATCCAGGCTTGTACAAAGATGATTTTTCACAACACCTATGGATCAGATGGATAGTAAGTAAATGTTTGATTTCTTTTAAACAAGATCCGAGTTTCTTATTTCGGATTGTTTTGGGTTTATTAAGTCTTTTTCATTCTCTTTCATTCCCAGTAGCTCCTTGCATCTTAGCGGCCTGATCCCCTTGCTTGGGATGAATTATTAAAATAAATAAATAAATAAACAGATCTGGTTCCCTGGCAATTGAGAGTTCAAATTCTGGGTCAGTGGAAGGTACGGACAAGCATCACAAAAGTGGATGAAGGCTGGTGAATTATCGGACTGTTTTGAAAAGTAGAAAAGGCACTGAGGTCCCCCATAGGCAGGTTATTTTTCCGTTAACTAAAACTAAAGCACTTTTCAGACTGAGTATCTGTGTGCAGTGTCTGTATTTTTATTCATGGGATTGGCATGAAGTTTACTCGGCTAACTCAGCATTTAAAATTCTGGAGTTTGAAGGCATCTCATGTGAATATATGTAGCTGTCTCGGCCACATTTAAAGAGAAAATATTGGGAGGCTCGAAAAGTTTATTAGGAGAATTAAATTATTTTTTTAAAAATCGCTTTTATCCTGTCATATCAGCATGTTTGTTGTTTTTGTTGGCATTAACCTATCTTCTGTCTATTGTTCCTGACATTGTTTTTTTTTCCTTAAAAAAAAAAAAAGGAAAAATGTGGTGTTTATGGATAAGGTGCTGCAAATGATCAAACGTGTCAAAAATGGTTTACAATGTTACCTGCTGAATGATACTCCAGTCTGGTAAACCAGTTGTGGTTCACAACGATTAAACGAAATCACGTTTAGACAATCCAGTAGAGTCAGCATACTAAGTCATTTGTATTTGTGCAGTTACATTAAATCGTTGTTATAATAATCGCTCTGATGCTTGGTTTCCATATAAATTAAGTGAAAATAATCTGATAGGCAGTGCCAAACTGTCTAAGTAGACTGGTCTCCTCTTTAAAAAAAAGCAACAAAAAAAAAAGTAGGATTTTTCTTAAATAATATATATATATATATAATTTATTTTATTTTTTTTTTTTATTTTTTTTTTTTTAGATTAGCTTTCTTGAAACTTTCCTCGGGTCATGACACTCGTCAGAATTGAAAAATATTAATTAGCTATCTATAATAGACATAGAATGTAAAATTGTTTTAACCTACTGAGCTCTGATAACTCTGTCTCTCTCCCCCGACAAAATTAAAAATTCCCAGAATCCCTCATTAATGCGCATGTGTAGTTGCACCAACATAGCAAATTTAGCCCGATGAAGTCTTTTCCCACTTTGTCATACATTATTTCCCAATATACACTACAATTCAAAAATTTGAGTAAACCCTTGCCAATTTTTTTAAAATTGGCCCAAAAAGTGGTTGTTTTGTAAGTTAAATAAGAGAAAAAAGTGAGACATGAATTTTATTAGAAATTTTATTATGACAAAAAACGAGAATATATGTTGAAATATTATTTGCATTGTTGACGGATTCAACTGTTTTCTTTTGATTTTTTGATATATTTGTTGTGTAAGTTGATTTTTTTTTTTTTGAATTGTGATTCTGTTAGGTTATATTGGAGAAAAAACCTGGGCGTAGATTAATATTTGGATAATATTCAATGCCGGCACTCTCGAGGATTTTCATTCTAAGTGAATTATTTTTTTTTTTTTTTTTTTTTTTTTTATTATGAGTGTAGCATTTATAAAATCAAAATTGTGGTTGAAATTATTTTTATTTTTATAAATGCTACACTCATAAAAAGTTTTCCTCTTGTCTTTTTCTTCAGGTTAATTCTGAGAAATTGTTACATGTATATCTTACAAGTTAGGAAAATGTATAACAAAGTGGAAAAAGAAAACATTTGTGTAACGTATTTGCTCCTCAAGGAGGACTTCATCAGACTAAAGTAATATTAATGTTCATGAAATTATCTGTAGGAAAGGGTGGGGCAGATAAAAAAACAAACGGAGGTAATAAGTACGAACCGACAGGAAACGTTGAAGATGGAACACTTTAAGTTAAAATTTCTTTTATTTTTCTGTCGAACATGTCTGAACATATGGACACCTACGTAGAAAGAATAAAGTTGAATTTATCTCAAATGTTTCTGCTTGATGTTCAGTAGAGTAATGCGGAAGTAGAGAGTGGATGAGTGCTTTTTTTTTTTTTTTTTTTTTTTAATCAAGGAGAAACAAAACCTGAAATAGGGTTTATCCTGCTATTTTCCTGGGACTCCTTGTTAAGATCCAAAGAATCAGCAATATTATTGGTCCTGATCTGGCCCCTCGGCTTCAATCACTTGTCCACTGCCATAAGGTTGCCTCTGTGCCTTATTTTATGAATACTTTCATCGTAATTCTTTGGATGAGCTCTTCTCTATGAATTTCAGCGCAATACTAGAGTGGTGGCAAGATTTCATCAGTTAACAGTTGAGCTGGCTAGATGTAGCCTATAACTTTTATGCTAACAGTTTCTTATCCCGCACATCTCGCGTGTGGAAATACCACCCCCCCCCCAACAACCCGGTCGGATGCTTTCCAACCAGCTTTAATCTGCAACAATTTAAATGTCAATCTCTATATACTCTCCTCCTGATTTACTCTTTTCTCTTTCTCCTCATTACTAATATTTCTGTTCCTAATTCTTTCACACCCTGTAATCTAGTGGCGGTACTTCCTTGTCCTTTTTTCCGTCTTCCTCTATTTTTTCTTTCTCTATTTTTTCTTTCTCTATTCCCTCTCTATTCTCTATTCCCTCTCTATTCTCTATTCCCTCTCTCTATTCTCTCTCCCTCTCTCTATTCTCTCTCCCTCTCTCTATTCTCTCTCCCTCTCTCTATTCTCTCTCCCTCTCTTCCCTACTCTCCCTCTCTTCCCTACTCTCCCTCTCTTCCCTACTCTCTCTCTCTTCCCTACTCTCTCTCTCTTCCCTACTCTCTCTCTCTTCCCTACTCTCTCTCTCTTCCCTACTCTCTTTCTCTTCCCTACTCTCTCTCTCTCCCCTACTCTCTATTCTCTCTATTCTCTACTCTACTCTCTATTCTCTACTCTACTCTCTATTCTCTACTCTACTCTCTATTCTCTACTCTACTCTCTATTCTCTACTCTACTCTCTATTCTCTACTCTACTCTCTATTCTCTACTCTACTCTCTATTCTCTACTCTACTCTCTATTCTCTCTCTTCTCTACTCTCTCTCTTCTCTACTCTCTCTCTTCTCTACTCTCTCTCTTCTCTACTCTCTCTCTTCTCTACTCTCTCTCTTCTCTACTCTCTCTCTTCTCTACTCTCTCTCTTCTCTACTCTCTCTCTCTTCTCTACTCTCTCTCTCTCTCTTCTCTACTCTCTCTCTCTCTTCTCTACTCTCTCTCTCTCTCTTCTCTACTCTCTCTTCTCTACTCTCTCTCCTCTACTCTCTCTCTCTCCTCTACTCTCTCTCTCTCCTCTACTCTCTCTCTCTCTTCTCTTTCTCTTCTCTTCTCTCTTCTCTACTCTCTCTTCTCTACTCTCTCTACTCTCTCTCTCTTCTCTACTCTCTCTCTCTTCTCTACTCTCTCTCTTCTCTACTCTCTCTCTTCTCTACTCTCTCTCTCTTCTCTACTCTCTCTCTCTTCTCTACTCTCTCTCTCTTCTCTACTCTCTCTCTCTTCTCTACTCTCTCTCTCTTCTCTACTCTCTCTCTCTCTTCTCTACTCTCTCTTCTCTACTCTCTCTCTCTCCTCTACTCTCTCTCTCCTCTACTCTCTCTCTCCTCTACTCTCTCTCTCTCTTCTCTCTCTCTCTTCTCTACTCTCTCTTCTCTACTCTCTCTTCTCTACTCTCTCTTCTCTACTCTCTCTCTTCTCTCTTCTCTACTCTCTCTTCTCTACTCTCTCTCTTCTCTACTCTCTCTCTTCTCTTCTCTTCTCTCTCTCTCTCTTCTCTACTCTCTCTCTTCTCTCTCTCTCTCTCTCTTCTCTACTCTCTCTCTCTCTTCTCTACTCTCTCTCTCTCCTCTACTCTCTCTCTCTCCTCTACTCTCTCTCTCTCTCTTCTCTACTCTCTCTCTCTCTCTTCTCTACTCTCTCTCTCTCTCTTCTCTACTCTCTCTCTCTCTCTTCTCTACTCTCTCTCTCTCTCTTCTCTACTCTCTCTCTCTCCTCTACTCTCTCTCTCTCCTCTACTCTCTCTCTCTCCTCTACTCTCTTCTCTACTCTCTCTCTCTTCTCTACTCTCTCTCTCTTCTCTACTCTCTCTCTCTTCTCTACTCTCTCTCTCTTCTCTACTCTCTCTCTTCTCTACTCTCTCTCTCTTCTCTACTCTCTCTCTCTTCTCTACTCTCTCTCTCTCTCTACTCTCTCTCTCTCTCTACTCTCTCTCTCTCTCTACTCTCTCTCTCTCTCTCTCTTCTCTACTCTCTCTCTCTCTCTCTCTTCTCTACTCTCTCTCTCTCTTCTCTACTCTCTCTCTCTTCTCTACTCTCTCTCTCTTCTCTACTCTCTCTCTCTCTCTTCTCTACTCTCTCTCTCTCTCTTCTCTACTCTCTCTCTCTCTCTTCTCTACTCTCTCTCTCTCTCTTCTCTACTCTCTCTCTCTCTCTCTTCCTCTCTCTCTCTTCTCTACTCTCTCTCTCAACAGAATAGTTCATTCTGTATGAGGTTTTGACAGTGCGTAATGGACGTGCTAACTAAGGATCAAGCAGAATTACAAGACACGTCCAACCCTAACCCTATTCTATCAGTAAGTCCGGCAATAATTCCTGGATACTTGCACAATTTTTGCTCTCAATTTTATGGCTTTTACATTGAAAGGATCAGTTTAATTTAATTATCCAGCTACAATTTTGGGGTACTTAGTGTGGATCCGACTCACTACTTTCTGAACCTTCTACAAGTGTTTCCTTCCTGACCTCTCCTCCACAACAAAGCATCTATTTGTTTTGTTTTTTTTTTTTCTGGTTTTTTAGTCCGCACATGTGATAAAAAAAAATTTTGATATGAAGAGGTGCTGAAAAATACTGAATACCCTTGTGGCAAAATAATCATTGTTGGAATGTGCTTTTAACATGATGGTAATTCATCAATACATTTTTTGTTAGGACGGGGTGCAGAAGCATTTTCGGCCCAACTAAGACGGAATTTAAAAAAAAAAAAAATGATATTTTTGGAAATAGTTCAGACTGAAAACTTGGTCAGCACTGCCTCTTTTCATTTTATGTGCCGTGTCCTTTCAGGTCGTAGACAATCATAGCTCTACCCCCCCCCAAATCATTTGCAGCCAGGTATGCCATGCATTGTTTTCCCTTGTCTCTCTTTCCCTCTATTCGACCTGTGAGTATCAGATTTTCCAGACCCTCTTTCCTCTTTACGCGTCCCAGTACGCGTCCCAGAAACTTCACCTGCCTCTTCCTGATATTAAGTATAAGCCTCCTCCTTGTTTGTAACCTCTCTAAGATCTCATTGTTGCTCACATGCTCGGTCCATGATATCCTTAGCATCCTTCTGTAGAATCACATCTCCGTCACCTCGAGTTGTTTGTTCATCTTTGAGAAGACCGTCCAACATTCACTGCCATAAAGGACAGATGACACGTAGCAGCTCAGTACTCTTTTCTTTGTTACCAAAGAAATCCTCCTGTCTCGCAATACTCTACCTAGCTTTTGGAATATGTCTTTGGCCATCCCAATACGCCTTCGGATCTCAGTGTCGCACTTACCGTCCTCTGTCAGAACGCTTCCCAGATATTTACACTTCCGCGTCCGCTTGATTCTAGTGTTCCCGACCTGCAAATAGCATTTAGGGTTCATTCTTTTACTAAGGACCAGGCATTGTTTTCTTGTAGTTTATGCTTAGTCCCTTCTCGCTCTTGTTCGATACCTTCTGTAGGAGGTTTTGTATTTTCCTTTCCGTATCTGCTATCATCACTGTGTTATCTGCTTATCTTATGTAAGATTGTTGCCGCCAATGATGAATCCTGGTAGAATTTCAAGTTCTCTCAGAATTGCCTCGCTGTATAGGTTGAATAAATTCAATTATAAGACGCATCCTTGCCTTACCCCAATTCTATTTTTAGGGGGCGGAGGTTGTTTACTGTATAGAGTTAAGAGTAGATTTAAAATTATTTCACCCCAAGTAAGGCAATAAAAAGAACAAGTATCTGATGTTTTTGGAAATAGTTCAGACCGAAATTTTGGTCAGCACCACCTGACCTTACTTGATTTATTTCAAGAATGAAAGAATTGGTTTGTAACTTTGATGTTTTGGTCAACAATAGACGCATTAAAAATAAATACTTTATGCCGATGAATAATTCACAATATTTTAATTAAAAATGTCAATTTAAATTTTTGTTAAACGTAACGTCTCATGTGATGATTCTCAAATCTAGGTCATGGCACAAGCGAAAATGGTATTTTGTCACCATACATCTATAGTGGTTGCTGAAAAGTTCTGGGCCCAATTCACTTATAAAACTCTTACCAAAAGAACAATCCTTGACTCATCTGGTTCACACGCCTTTCTAGTCCTTTCAACGGGAGTAGAGGTTTATTCCTCGTTTCCTGTTTAGGACTGGGTTTTCAGTTCCTTCTAAAGTAGTCTTGAGTATGACGATAAACTACATCTAGCAGCAAGGCCTCTGATCAGGAGATTGGAGGTTTTGAGAAGCGTGAAACCACCTCTTAATGTTGTTCCCATGTCTATCCTTACCCATGGTAGTAGCGCCTGTTAGGGTCCCAGATATGGGCAAATAGTGAAAGCAAAAATACTTTGAAAGCATAAAAATACAATTCAATCACATCTCCGTGGCATTTCTCTCTCTCTCTTTATTTCTCTCTCTCTCTTTATTTTTCTCTCTCTCTTTATTTTTCTCTCTCTCTTTATTTTTCTCTCTCTCTTTATTTTTCTCTCTCTCTTTATTTTTCTCTCTCTCTTTATTTTTCTCTCTCTCTTTATTTTTCTCTCTCTTTATTTTTCTCTCTCTTTATTTTTCTCTCTCTCTTTATTTTTCTCTCTCTCTTTATTTTTCTCTCTCTCTTTATTTCTGTCTCTCTCTCTTTATTTCTGTCTCTCTCTCTTTATTTCTGTCTCTCTCTCTTTATTTCTCTCTGTCTCTCTCTCTTTATTTCTCTCTGTCTCTCTCTCTTTATTTCTCTCTGTCTCTCTCTCTTTATTTCTCTCTGTCTCTTTTTCATTGACCCCAAGTAGCATCTTTGGTATGTCTTTTCCACATAATCAAAACAGAATAGTCCATTTTGCCTGAGATATTGACAGGGCGTAATGGATGTGCTGACTGAGGGACAAGCAGAATTATAAGATACATAGAACCCTAACCCTATTCTGTCAGTAAGCCTGGCATTAATTCCTGGACACTGGAACAATTTTTGCTCTCAATTTTATGGCTCAATCCATTGCATTCACTTACGTGCTAATACCTTTGGGAAAGGTATGAATCCTCTTCTTGACCAACAATACATTTTATCAGTGGTTGAAGGCATACAATTACGTTCAAAATATTTAGATTTCAGCATTAAATAACTCATAGAATTTGATATGCCACTAAACCAAATCAACCAACATGCTAGAACTTATTCATGACATTTCTTCATATATCCAATAATTTCTTAGAGATCAAACTGTATTCCAAAATATAATTATAAAAATACTGCAACACAAAACACTTATCCCCTTCTCTAGTAATCCTGTCCCTACAAACATGTATATGTACAAAAGCTGAGTATCATCTACCATGTATTCAATTGTGAAAGCAGAATAATATATATTTTAATGGATAGCGGCTCTGATTAAGGAATCTGAGAGCCGAGTTCGAATTCCAGTTGAATTCATTACATTCACTTACGTGCTAATACCCTTGGGGAAAGGTATGAATCCTCTTTCCCCCCCGCTATGGGTAAATAGCTGGACAGTTCTATAGCCTAGGGTGGCAACTGGTCTAACATAAAATGTCAACCGTCTGCAGGAAAAATCTGCCTCGTCAGTTAACTATCGAAAGATACATGATCACCTAAGCATGTATCACACTTGGTACATAACTGAGTGATATATTTTTATTACTTCACCCCCCCCCCAAAAAAAAAACTACATTTTGACATTAAATGACCTCTAAGAAGTTGATGTGGTAAAACAAACATACAAATCCTTTTAAAGTCAATTTCCCCAACGTCTCCAACTGGACTCAGAAATGTCACTTGCTTATTAGATATGACCTCTTCAGGTCTGGAGTCAGCCATCATCTTCCTTGCATAACCCTAAGAACTTTACTCCTTGCCCCTTTCTTATGCTCGTACGACACCACACAGTAGCCATCTACCTTGAGTGGCTCTTAGGCCTTGTATTTGGTGAACTTTAGTAAAGAACAAGTCTCGTCATAAGAAACATTAGTCAATCTGTTCCATGTAAGAACAATTTTTGGCGGCATATAAGGCGCACCTTTTTTTCTTTTTTTTTTTTTTTTTTTTTTTTTTTTTTTTTATAACTATCTTTTAAAATTCCCCTGCGTCTTATATGCCATAAGTAGGTTTAAAATTCGCGATAGTCGGCCGAAATTAGCTACCTGGCAACTCCTATTAGCTTAGATGTAAACATGAATTAGCAATGGAACACGTAGATGGCAATGCATGATCGTTTCCTTACACTTACAGGAAGAATAAAAAGGCTCAGCATTGCACAAGTCTGCGAATAGGTGAAGCGAGCTTGGGATAATATTAGACCAGAAATTGTTACGAAATCTTTAAAAAGTGTGGCATTAGCAATTCTCTCAATGGAACGGAAGATGACGCATTATTTAACGACGATGATAGTAGGATTGAAAATGAATATCAGAATTTTGATAACGAAGACGACGAATTTTATGGATTTGAAGACGAATAAAATTTTAATGGTAACTGTACAGATTTGCTGTATTGTAATAATTGCTTGATTTTTATTTTCTTACCTTTGGCTATAATAAAGTTTTTTATAGGCTCGTGTTTTTTTTTTCGTTTTATTGTAATCATGGGTTGTTTAACTATACCATTTTACTAATGTTTTCTAGATTTTTTTTTTTTTTTTTTTTTTTCCCTACTGAAATCTTTTTTTTTTTTTTTTTCTTTTTCTGTATTTTTTTTCTTTTTCTGTATTTTTTTTCTTTTTCTGTATTTTTTTTCTTTTTCTGTATTTTTTTTCTTTTTCTGTATTTTTTTTCTTTTTCTGTATTTTTTTTCTTTTTCTGTATTTTTTTTCTTTTTCTGTATTTTTTTTCTTTTTCTGTATTTTTTTTCTTTTTCTGTATTTTTTTTCTTTTTCTGTATTTTTTTTCTTTTTCTGTATTTTTTTTCTTTTTCTGTATTTTTTTTCTTTTTCTGTATTTTTTTTCTTTTTCTGTATTTTTTTTCTTTTTCTGTATTTTTTTTCTTTTTCTGTATTTTTTTTCTTTTTCTGTATTTTTTTTCTTTTTCTGTATTTTTTTTCTCTTTTTCTCTTCTCTTTTTTCTCTTTTTCTCTTCTCTTTTTTCTCTTTTTCTCTTCTCTTTTTTCTCTTTTTCTCTTCTCTTTTTTCTCTTTTTCTCTTCTCTTTTTGCTCTTTTTTTTTCTTTTTGCTCTTTTTTTTCTTTTTGCTCTTTTTTTTCTTTTTGCTCTTTTTTTTCTTTTTGCTCTTTTTTTTCTTTTTTCTCTTTTTTTTCTTTTTTCTCTTTTTTTTCTTTCTCTTTTTTTTCTTTTTTCTCTTTTTTCTTTTTTCTCTTTTTTCTTTTTTCTCTTTTTTTCTTTTTTCTTTTTTCTCTTTTTTCTTTTTTCTTTTTTTTCTTTTTTCTCTTTTTCTCTTTTTTCTTTTTTCTTTTTTTTTCTTTTTTCTTTTTTTTTCTCTTTTTTCTCTTTTTTCTCTTTTTTCTTTTTTCTTTTTTTTCTTTTTTCTCTTTTTCTCTTTTTTCTTTTTTCTTTTTTTTTCTTTTTTCTTTTTTTTTCTCTTTTTTCTCTTTTTTCTCTTTTTTCTCTTTTCTCTTTTCTCTTTTCTCTTTTTTCTCTTTTCTCTTTTCTCTTTTCTCTTTTTTCTCTTTTTTCTCTTTTTTCTCTTTTCTCTTTTTTCTCTTTTCTCTTTTTTCTCTTTTTTCTCTTTTCTCTTTTTTCTCTTTTTTCTCTTTTCTCTTTTTTCTCTTTTTTCTCTTTTCTCTTTTTTCTCTTTTTTCTCTTTTCTCTTTTTTCTCTTTTTTCTCTTTTCTCTTTTTTCTCTTTTCTCTTTTTTCTTTTTTCTCTTTTTTCTTTTTTCTTTTTTCTTTTTTCTCTCCCACCCATTTTTTTTTTTTTTTTTTTTATAAAGATATCTTCAAGGTCTTTTTCAGATACTCTGTACTAAACATGAAGACATGCTGTCTTAGTCATTGACATTGACATTTACCCTATTTGTACCACATAATTATATACCGTATATAACCGCGGATAGGTCGCTCTTCCCCCTACTTTATGCCTTAATTGATGATTTACTGTTGACTCGCAGATAAGTCGCACTATAATTTTTAAACATAACAATTATCAGATATCTACCTTAATTTCAAAACTTACAATTATTAATACACTTTTGCAGTTAAACACTTTGACGAAATGTATTTTATTTATATATCAAGTTACAGTTTTTAAAAAAATTAATTCAGAACTGAATCCCAAGAATTGTTCTTCACTATCATTGCTGTTAAAAACAGCATTCTCATTTGTTCATCGCGTTTTTCTTTGATTTCGACGTTTCTAAAAGCTGGTCTTTCTACTTTCTTCATCCTCTGACAATCTTTTCTGAATCTTCACACTGCCTTTCTGCTGATCGATTTCCATGTTCTTCTGCACAATTTATTACTTTTAATTTTAAACCGGCTTCATAACTCTCTTTTACTCATGTTTAGGGTTTGCAACAATTAAAATTATAAACTATAAATGTGGCTACTATATCGCTGCGCAATGCAAAATAGTGCAAACGTTCTGAGTACCAGATTTTTGTAAATATTACTTTTTAATGTAATATGAATAAGCCATTAAAGAAAATTATCCCATAAAAAATTATATTTAATTTCTTTAAGTCGTATTTTCCACCGTAATATTGACAAAATGTATATATTTTGTAGAATGAATCGTGGGACTATTTTTTTTTCTTTGTCAATAAACGTCTACACGTGGTTCCTTAAATTATGTATGCATGTTCAGGGTTTCTATATCAGTCTAGTACGAGGGCCCTAAACTAATCAAAATCTGTTTCGGTTATGCGGTCGAACTGTCTGCCTCTGAGCAGAGAGGAACCCGGCCGAGACTCATCCGAAGGGCAGTCTCTCGTTCGGGAAGGTTGACCAACCCGACCCCGTTATGCGGGTTCTATGGGCATTTTTGGTCGAGCCTATGGGTTCGGATAACCCACGTTAAACTCTGCCTTGTGCCACATGCAACCCTCGTGAGGGGGTTGAGGCTAAATATACTAGTGCGAAGGCCCTGGCCGAAGAGTGACTTATATTTTTATTTTATTTATTGCGATGGATATGTGAATCTAGCAGCATGAGATAAGTTTAAAGCAGTGAGTCAGTATTAGATAAATTGTTTCTATACGGAGGAAAACCACAGCTTTATTGTATACTAGCAGTAGAGCCCAGCGTTGCCCGGGGATGTAACAGTAAGAGATAGATCAATTATCGACCATCATAAAGACTGAAAAATAAAATTGTCAAAGATTGTTTAAGGTTGACGGACACGCATCTTAGTTTTTTTTGTTTTTTTGTTTTTTTTCAATCGTTGAGTCTACCGATTGAATAGAATTTTATTATAAACAATTGTCTTGTAAATGGAATTTTTAAAGCATTCCGAATGTAAAAATAAAGAAAAAAGTGGGCAAGACAATAGGAAACACTACCTGCCCCCCCCCCCAGAAAAAAGTGAAGTTTTGTTGAAACCTGTTTAAAAATGTAGGAAATCCGATCCCATATATAAACGAAGACACACACACACAACCTGGGTTTTATAATAAGTATAACTCGATATAAGTTGTCCCCCTTTCATTCTCGCGATGCCTCTTAATCGTGTTTTTAAATTGATTTCGTGCAAAAATTGTGTTTTTCCAATTTTTGGTGCTGTCAGAACCACCGCAAGGTAATTTTACGTAGTCCTGTAAAGTTTTGTTGAAATCGGTTGAAAAATGTAGGAAATCCGATCCAATATATAAACGTACAGACACACACACACACACACACACACAACCTGGGTTTTATAATAAGTATGATTGGTATCATTTCCAATTTCTAAGAAATCCTGATGAAGAGGTAATTTTACATTATGTCGAGCGGATATGTCGCACTCCTAATATTTTGTGAAAAGTGCGACCTATCCACGAGTATATCCGGTAATATTAGATTGGTGCAAAAATAATATCGTTTTTAGACGTATTTTTTAACGTCAAAAAAACGATATTATTTTTGCACCAACCTAATAACTATTTGAGAAAATATTTGAACATTCGCCCTTATTATTCATTTATACCAGAAAAATATATAATGGATATAAAAAAAGTTGCATCATTTTTGAAAATTTTATATTGATTTCATAAACGAGTAATTCAATATCACAATATAAATAAAAAAAGTATTAAGTTATTTAGCAAAGGCTTCTGGCACATATATTAAATATATGTATATACAAGTAATAAAATGAAAAATTGTAATGTATTAAATTAGGGTAAGACATATCTTGGTTATTTAAACCTAAATGAATAAATACGTTAAAACAAAAAAATATCACCTCACTGTTGTCAGACGTTTATCATTTCACTGTTTTGCTTTTCATTATAGAAAATTCATTCATTGTATATAGCAATGCCTTAACTTCTGACACACACACACACATATATATATATATATATATATATATATATATATATATATATATATGAGTGTGTGTTTGTCAGAAGTTGTCATTGCTATATACAATGAAAGAATTTGATATGAAAAGCAAAACAGTGAAATAATATACGTATGACAACAGTGAGGTGACATTTTTTTTTTTGTTTTAACGTATTTATTCATTTAGGTTTAAATAACTAAAATATGTTTTAACCTACTTTAATACAGTATAATTTTTCATTTATTACTTTATATATAAGTAATAAAATTAAAAGTTTAATACATTATATTAAACTTTTAATTTTATTACTTATATATAAAATGAAAAGTTATAATGTATAAAGTAGGTTAAAAATATTTTAGTTATTTTAAAGCTCAATGTATAAATATGTTAAAACAAAAAATAACGTCACATAACGATGTTGTACGTATTTAATTTCATTGTTTTGCTTTTCAATCGTATCGCATTCTCATTGTATACAGCAATGACTTTTAATGTTGGAAATAAATATGATAAATATAAAATTAAAATGAAAATCTAAAAAACAAAACTGAGTCAGATAATATCAGCAAGTCTCCCGTGGCATGGAATGTGACTACTATTTCTTTGTTTCCTAGAAACTCTTTGCGTACCGGCAGATGACTCACATACCGGCGCCAGTATACATACCACTCTGGGTAGCACTGTTCTACAACACTCTAAAGCAAACAAGTGCTTCAAGAACCGTTTAAGAGTCACTTGCTGTCTGCCGTATAGATGATCATCCAATGAGCTGGGGAAATCATTTATCGTTCAATATATATGTGATGGTTGTGGCAGTGTATGTCTCTCGAATGCAGGAGGCATATTGGTAGATCTTTCACAAATTATGATCAGTATTACACTGGACATAACTTAACATGCAGGGTGTGTCAGAAAACCAGCTCTGGTCTAATTCATCACGGGGGCGGACCAAGAGCAAGCTGAAAAGACGAGACATAACAGGCCAGTCCCAAGAGCCATTGTCGTTCTCCTGAGAACCAAAAATGTTGGTCAAACTTGTCGATGATAGTCATACGAGTCGCTCAGTGGGTCAGTTAGGCTGACCGGCTGATCGGTTGAACTCTTTGCCTTCGGGCGGGGAGGAACCCGAAAAAGGCTACGCCGAAGGGAGGATTCTCTTTCGGGGAGGTAAACCGACACTGACCCCGTTTATAGGGGTTCAATGGGCATATTTTTGGCCGAGCTCACGGGCTCGGAGGTCCCACGTTAAACCGGCCTTGTGCCACATGATGCCCTCGTGGGGGTGGGGGGGTGACTAAATATAGTCATATGAGTTGTGAGAACATTCAGTTTCTGACCTTGAAACCTGGGTTCAGATCTCGCCATCTTGGGTTAATCAAGAAGGCTACCTTAAGGCTTGCCTGGCGGAGGTAATCCTAGCATGCAGCGCTTTTTGGAATGTACCTGTAAGCTTAAGCCCAATCCATATGAGAGAAATCGGTGGGGGTGGGAACGGAAGCTGTCGATGGTTGTCAGAAGTCATTGTGACGTTGTTCAAGCGGACTGCCCTTGCTCAAACCGTTAATCACACAATATTATGCACGCTCTTCCAGAAACTGCAACTTAGGTCTACTCAGCAGTATACACCAGAGGTAGGATCTGAGGGTGTTGAACAATCACAAGTGTGTGTGTGTTTGGGGTGGGTGTTCAATATCGGAGATAGTGTTCATAGTTTATATCTGTTCAAACTTTTATATATCTACATATATGCTATCCTCGATATGGTGATTTTATTATTTATTTTTAGCATAGATCAGATGTGGTACAAGGCCGAAAGTATGGGGCAACCAGTGTGGATGAAACTCGCTATTCAGTTGTAACTGATCTAGCTTGCTAACCATTACACAAGGGAAAGTATGGGGAACCCAGTCAGTATCAAACTCGCTGTTCAGTCGTAATTTATCCAGTCAGACAAGCTTCGTAACCATTACATCACATTGAAGTGCTCAGGATTTTCTAAGCATAGCTTGTATGTGACACAGGGCCAAAAGTATGGGCCACCCAGTGTGGATCAAACTCGCTATTCAGTTGTAATTTATCTAGCGAGATGAGCTTGCTAACCATTACAGGACAACATTGAAATGCCAACGCGTTTTCTCTGATATGAAACTCGATCTTCAATGTCGTCTTGTACACCAGATAGAAGTCCTGTGATTATTAAATTTCTCTCTCTCTCTCTCTCTCTGCCTCTCTCTCTCTCTCTCTGCCTCTCTCTCTCTCTCTCTGCCTCTCTCTCTCTCTCTCTGCCTCTCTCTCTCTCTCTCTGCCTCTCTCTCTGCCTCTCTCTCTCTCTCTCTCTGCCTCTCTCTCTCTCTCTCTCTGCCTCTCTCTCTCTGCCTCTCTCTCTCTGCCTCTCTCTCTCTCTGCCTCTCTCTCTCTCTGCCTCTCTCTCTCTCTGCCTCTCTCTCGCTCTGCCTCTCTCTCTCTCTGCCTCTCTCTCTCTCTGCCTCTCTCTCTCTCTGCCTCTCTCTCTCTCTGCCTCTCTCTCTGCCTCTCTCTCTCTCTGCCTCTCTCTCTCTCTCTGCCTCTCTCTCTCTCTCTGCCTCTCTCTCTCTCTCTGCCTCTCTCTCTCTCTCTGCCTCTCTCTCTCTCTCTGCCTCTCTCTCTCTCTCTGCCTCTCTCTCTCTCTTCTTCAAATGTTCCACTGACAAGCTGCTAATTTGTTGCAGCACATTTTATTATTTTTCAGAGAAATTTATTCACGGCACGATTATTCTGATCCAGGAATCCTGCTTTTATTTATTTTCTAAATAGAAAAATTCCAACCTGCATAACTGTTCAAAATGGTTCTGATTTCTTTCACTTTGGTTTGGAGTGAGTTTCCTTTTGAAAACTTGGAATCAAATATTTGCTATGCCGTTTGGCGGTTGTCATTGAAAATAAAAATAAAGGCGATTATGTTATTGATGATGAATGATATTTTTAAATAAATGCAACTGAAGTTTGCTTTTCTATCCTTTCTGGTAAAATGTAATTACATATTGAACACACACTCTCATACACTCCATCATTCACACTCTCAAACTGCCTCTCTCTCTCTTTCCCTGCCTTTCCCGCTTTCTCTCACACTACCGTTTTCTCCTTTGGGATCTCTCTCTTCCTCGCTCTCTCTGTCTCACTCTCAAACACACACACACACACACACACACACAGACGTGTGTGTGTACATGTGAGATAGACCTGTTTAACTTATGTCATGGAAAATCCTGCTTCACATATGCTATGTGTATTTTTTTTATTCCGTCAGCTGTTGCTAATTTTCAACAATTTAGCTGCAATTCTCGCCCCCGTTTCTCTTACTCTAGAATTGACGAATTCCAGATGTTGCACTTTTCCTAGAACTGCATTTTTGTTCTCTTCTGCAATTTTAGGGGTGTGCACAGATATGAGGTGGAGGAGGTGGGTGGCGACAGACACAAATGTTGTCGGACAGACCAAAAAGAGATTCCCAAGTGTAATTAGATATCTAGCGTGATTTTGGTAAATGGGACGAGCCGAGAACTTATCAGCACCACCTCTCATACGTAATTTGATTTTTTTTTTTTTTTTTTTTTTTTTTTTTTTTATTTATCTACTTTCTTTGCACGGTTCGTGTATTTGGTTTTGACAACCTTGTATGTAGAAGATGTATTAGTTATCAGCAAGCCGAGTTCAAATTCCAGCGTAGTCTGCTGCATTCACTTTTGCATAAATACCCTTTGGAAAGGCATGAATCTATCCCTTCTCTCACTTTAAATATGTCGGCGCTCTCACCTTGGATGGGCACCCTGTCAGTTGGGGCTGCAGAATACACCGACTGCACCTCTGCAGAGGAGTAAGACCCAACCCTGGGGCACCCTGGGTATGACGATAAACTACGTCCAGCAGCAAGGCCTCTGATCAGGAGGTTTTGAGGAGCATGGAACCACCTCTTAATTGCTGATGTTCCCAGGTCCACCCTGACCCGGGGTGGTAGCACCTGTTAGGGTCCCAGCTATGGGCAAATAGTTAACCCCGAAATTGGGGTAAAAACACTATGAAAGTATAAAAATAGGTTTTAATATTAGAAATACTTTGTAAATAAATTATCAGCAATAAATTTTTTTTTTTAAGAAAAAAATAACTATTACCAGCAATACAATTTTTTAAAAAATATTACTAACAATACATTTTTGAAAAAAAATATTACCAGCAATACATTTTTTTGGACAAAAATATTACCAGCAATACATTTTTTTGGATAAAAATATTACCAGCTATACATTTTTGAGGAAAAAAAATATTATCGGCAATACTTTTTTGAAAAGAATTATTACCAGCAATACATTTTTAAAGGAAAACATTATTACCAGAAATAGATTTTTGACAAAACATTACAAGCAATAAAAATTTTGTTGGCATTAAATAACCCATTGAGGTTGATATACCGTAAAACAAACCAAACCAAATAAAATAACCTTGGATGGCTTCCTGTCTATTAGAAGACAAACCTGTATTTGGAACAGTGATAGAAAAACACAATTTTTTTCTATGAAGTCACAGGTAATTAATGTACCATAACCCCTCATAACATTAGCAATCTCTCCACAACTTTCTATCCTTTGTAGCTCTTAGTCAGGTCTTTTAGTAATCTCTCCCAAACTTTATTCTACCACCAATTTGCACATGTTTAACCTTTTGAGTCCTACGTTCCTGAACAATTTTAATCCTTCTGCCTGAAATCCTGAGTCAAAATTCGCAAATAATTGTTGTGTAATGTTTCACGGTAGATATAAAAATAGTTACAAGTGTTTACCCACCGTTCCATCGGTGGCTGGGCATTAAGTCATTTTTCTCTACCACCGGTAAAATGGTGGTCAGGGCTCAAAGGTTTACAGCTTCAGAAGTAACCAGAAGCACAAACTCAAACAGGAAATAGGGATAAACCTCCAATATTGTTTAAAAGATGGGAAAGGAGTATGACCCCGGTGATAGGCAGACATATCTACTCTTATTGAAAAATAAAAGAACAGAATAAATAGATAATAAAAACATGCATTTTAATTCAATATTAAAAGGCTGAAGAATTTCTAGTTTGATTTTAAATATTTTTAAATATGTTCACTTACTTTTTCTTGTTCTACTTTTGAGCCCTGCGTTCATGAACGGTTTTAACCTTTCTGCCTGAGCTCCTGAGTCAAAATTCGCAAATAATTAGTATATAATGTTTCACGGTAGATATAAAAATAATTACAAGTGTTTACCAACTGTTCAACCGGTGGCTGGGCATTGTCATTTTTCTATCACTGTTCAACCGGTAACTGGGCTTACGTCATTTTTCTCTTCCACCAGTAAAGCAATGGTCTGGGCTCAAAGGGTAAAAAGAAGAATACTTGCTGATTTCCTCTGTTCCTGTGAGTGGTTGATTCTCCAAGCCTTCTTTCTTCTTTGTCTGATAAATTTCAACTGTTTTAGTCCATAGTATTCTCTGTATCCTTCTGTGGAAATTTTTTCTCCCCCCCCCCCACCTGTTCTATCAACTATTTACGCAAGCTCATTAGGCTCGTTATACGCTCTGTCCTGTGAGTATCAGATTCTCCAAGCCTTCTTTCCTCATTATGTGACATGGATATTTCAACTCTCTCTTCTTGATGTTAAGTATAGACTTCTAGTCTCTTCATCTTTAAGGAGATTGTCCAGTATTTGCCGCCATATTGGGGGACTGATATTACATAAGAGCTCAGTAATGTTTTCTTGGTTTCTAACAATTTTTTTCTTAGTTGTTAATAACTTTTGTAAGCTTTCATTATTCTAATGCACATCTGGATTTTAGTGTCATGTCCTCCATTCTCTGTTAGACAACTTCCCACATATTTGGGGCTTTTCCTCTTTCTGACAATCACATATTTTCTCTTCTTACAATTGATAGTTAAGTCCTGGGTATGACTATGAAATACGCCAGACAGCAAGGCCTCTGATCATGAGATTGGAGCTTTTAAGGAGCCAACTCTTAATTGCTGTTGTTGCTGAGCCAGAGTGGTAGCACCTGTTTGGGTCCCAGCTATGGGTGAATAATGACCCCTCCACCAAACAAAAACACTATGAAATTATAAAAATACATTTTATAGTAAAAATACTTGCAATACCTTTTTCTATAAATAAAATTACCAACAATACAGTTTTAAAACAAAATGACCTACAATACATTTTTATAGTAGAATGACCGACAATACATTTTATCTCTAGTTGAAGGCATACAATTGCGCTCAAAATATATTTTGTTGAAGCCATAAAATTGTGTTCCAAATATTTAGATTTTGGCATTAAATAACCCATAGAGGTGTTGATAAAATCAATTAAAATATATTAATATATACCAAAAATATTTTATAGTGGAATTACGGACAATACATTTTATAGTAAAATGACCAACAATACATTTTATCTGTAGATGAAGGCATACAATTGTTCAAAATATATTTAATTGGAGCCTTAAAATTGCTGACAAATTTGATCAATATTTTTAGTTCCCCTGAGTATGAATTTTGCTCTTAAAATCAGCAAGTGACTTGCAGTGATTATTACTAATGCAGCAAAGTTGTTCTGTACAGGGCCTGGTCTGTTTTGTAAATTCTTTTTAGCTTTTTTTTTTTTTTTTTTTTTTGTCATAGGTTTTCATGTGATGTGTGAGACCAGAATGGTTTCTGCATGGTTTCGGTATTTATCAATCCACCCACAAGGATTTAATGTGGCACAGGGCCGTTTTAATGTGGGTATCCCCGAGCCCATGGGCTCGGCCAAAAATATGACCTTTCTGAACCCGCCTAGACGGGTTCAGGCCCTGTCAACCTCCCCGGACGAAACCTTGCCCGTCGGCAAAGCCTCATCCGGGTTCCCCTCTGCTAATGCAGAGAGTTCGACAGTCGCCGAGAGTCTGTCTCTCGGTCTCCCTTCATCATAGTTTCTGGCACACCCAACCTGCTAAGCTATTCTTGGCATAGTACTGATCATAATTTGTGAAAGGTCTACCAATATGACCCTTGTAGCTTATATTGGTGTGATGGATAAAATGAACATTTGATTTACCCACACCAAGAAGATTAATGAAGGATGATAATGCCAAAGAAACACATGTTATTTTTAACAAAATAAGATAAGGAATTTATTCACTTGAAGTAGTGTCAGTAGCTCGTTTTAGGAAAATAAATAAGAATTCTTGAAGTCCATAGATTTAATGTATTGCCATGAAGAAGAAATGTTCATTGAACAGATTAAATAATCTGACACAAAATAATATTAAAATTTTAAGACAAAGGAAAGAGTTTGTTGCTCACATAAGGAATATATGAATTGCATGCAGTCAAAAATAAACAGATAGCTAGCTTTCTTGGACTGTTGAGATAAAATTCTTTGAAATGCCACGTGCTGGTTAGAGGTCAATAATATAACTGGCAAGTAATTTTACACTGAGTACATCAATTCTGGTTGCAAGGAACAGAAATTAACTCTTTCGCATGACTTCAGACCCTTTCAGTCTACACTACACATTTCTTCTTGGTGTTTTGCCTGTAAATTGAAAAAAATTGCACCCTGAAGATGACAATTTGAAATTGTTGAAAGTACTTGGCATGTCACTTCCATCTGACAACAACTCTAATTTAAGGATCGTACTCAAGGAAGTGATATCAAGTTAATGTCTCATTGTCTTATAAGTGATTTTGCCGTTAATCTCATTAACATTGCTAATTAATTTTTTGTATAAATTACTTCTTTGATATAAAAGCTGAACACAATAATATATGTTTGTGTATTTTAGGCAACAAATTCTCTTTTGAACATAAATAATTTTGAATAAATTAGACATTATGTCTGCTTATAATAAAATGCCTATAATAAAAATCCATTCATACTCTCGGACAACCTTCCGTGTATACCAATTAAATGATGTTAGAAATGTGCTATAACTATGAAAATCAATTTTATTTTCCATTTCTCAAGTATTTTTGATCTTCTTCTGAGAACATTATCAGGGATGTATGTAGTAATACAAAAGTGTGTGCTGGTCACAGCTGCAAGTAGTAATACAAAACCGTTGTTTGATATCCATTACTGTAATTTTTCTTTTTGCGTTCAAATACAATGGTTGACAGTCATGCTTAGCATTCATTAGAACGTAAAAAAATTATCCACGACGGAATTTTTTTCTTCTGTGTTGTAATGTCATGGTCATTAAAGCATGAAAAACTGTTCTTTTTATAGACATTTCAGAACATTACTACAGTATTCGTAGCTGATTCTATTAAGTGACGGCTTTAACTTTTTTAATGTATATTGCTTCAAGGATCTGTAGTTTGAATTTGTTGTCTTTTATGTAGGATAGTTGTGTTGTCGATTAGCATTTTTTTTTTTTTTATTGTGAATGTGGACAGGAATGTTGGTGTGGATATCTCACAATGGACAAATGTTCAGACATGTGTACTGTATGACTTCTTGTTAATGTAGTTGTTATATAGCCAACATTGTGTGTGTGTGTGTATATGTGAATGTCTGTGAATATATGTCTGTGTGTCTATGTAAATTTGTGTGTGTGTGTACAGTTTACAAGGTAATGTTTAGGTTGGGGTATAAAAAAAAATTCTTTTTATGTAACTTTTGTTCTTCTGAATATTTTTGTTTTACTTTTCTTTCTGCAGTACGAGTTGGGAATTTCAGGAGTTGACCAACGACAAACAACCAATGATCAGTGATTGTGATGGTTGCTACTACCCGTGGTATGGAGCCAGGGACGAGACCGTCGTCTTCCACGCCCCAGCACAAAACTGTCAGGAATCAACAATCGTGATGAATGACAATTTCCACCCACATGTCACATGGCGCAACCCAGCCAAAGAGAACCAGCTAGAACCAAATCTCACCCACATCGTCCGTGACCAAAGCTTCTACGTTTGGCTCCTCGCTTGGAACATGACCACTTCCAAGTCTTATATTCTGAAGAACATCTATTGGAATATGAATTTGGAAATCCAGGTCGATCCAAAAGCCAAGCTCGGCAAACGTGCCAAACTAGTAAGCCCTCCCCTTCCCCAGCAACCGGTGATCCTAAATGAAGCGATTCCTATTCCTCGTTGCGCACTGTGTCCCCCAAATGCTAACAGTGCCCAAAGACTTGTTTGGAACCCAATAGAAGGAAGTCCAATGGTGATTATTCCTCCAATTTGGAACAATAGGAAATCTCTATCTAGTCAAATACAAAAATATGACAGTAATATATAATCCTAACTCGTTTAAGTAGCAAATTAGGAAT
>OZ010594.1:17901487-17913987 GCA_963932145.1 Acanthosepion lycidas
CAAAAATCTTGCCGCAAAAAAAATCATGTAAAAAAAAAAAAAAAAAAAAATCACTGAAAACATTTGCAGTGATAAAAACTTGCGATTTCAAAATTTCAGAATTGTGGGTCTGAATTTGGGCCGGAATGTTAATTTGCTCATAGCCTGATTCCAAAATGGTATATGTTGGGCTATGGCCTCAAAGAGTTGAAAAAGTTACACACACACACACACACACACACATGTATATGTATATATATTTATTATGAAATGGACAAAGTCCGACAATTATTTTAAGACATTTTTATGTTTATACATTCTTTTTATAGATACAAATATTTAAGTAAATGCTCTGTTTATAATAAACAGTATTAAACAACATTTACCGGCCTGAATGTCTGTGAAATTTCATAGAAAATATTCGTCCTCCGGTTCGATTCCTGTCCAAAGACGTATATTTTCTATGAAATGTTGTTAATACTGTTTATTATAAACAGAGCATTTACTTAAATATTTGTCTCCATAAAAATAACATATAAACAGAATTTTTTTATTATAAGTGGACATTGGATATGATAAAGTAATTTAATTTGATTTATGGTCCTCCACTCATCCTCAGAAATCTCAACATATACAGTTTCATCTTTCTTTCATTCTAATCTGAAGAAGCCAAATAGAGCAGATGCTCTTGGTAAAATGTGTCGTTTATAAATTTTCCACTTTGTCTCATCATCTTTACATAATCTTGTAAATAAACATTAATAAGGGAGTCAAGTGTGTTCAGTAACTGGGGGTGTCAAAGGAATAACCATTCTTTTGATGCACCGTTTTTTTTTTTTTTTTTTTTGGCAGTGGGTGCAAGCACAATGGTTAAACATTGCCAAATTGTTACACAACTTTCAAAATTGTTATAATTCTTCTGACAAGGAATTAAAAAAAAAAAAAAAAAGCTTCAAACTGGACTTTTTACTCTTGTGTGTCAAAAACAAGTGCTGGTAGAATTAAATTATTTGTGTCCTCTAGTATCAGCACGATACGATACTTGAAAGGCCACTTTATTTTATTTCTGAAAATGTATGAAATTTCGATTATTTTGTTTCAGAAATGACAAAATAAAATAATTCTGTGATGCACTTCTCCCTTCAAAATGACTTGAATCTGAAGAGTAAATGCATTACATAAGGTTATTTCATTTTGTCATCAATCAGTTGTATATCCCTTCCAAACAAACTTATGAAATTAGGAATGTCAAAAATCTGATATTAATTAATTATTCTGGATTAAAAAAAAAAAAAAAGGAAAAAAACTGGTTATTTAGGAGAAGTGAAAAGTTCTTGCTCTGATCAATTTATTATTTAATTTTGTGCATTTAATGCTAAAAGCAATTGTCAGGCCCTGCGTTTAGCATGAAACAAACTGTCTCCTCCAGGTGTTGACTTCAATGTCCATTTACATACACTCTGTTGCTGATATTGAGTACTTTAAGCCATAAATATAGCATACATTAGAACTATATTTTATTATAGCTATCTCTCTCACTATCTATCTATATATATATATATATATATATATATATTCCCAGATCAATTCTGTGGACAAGACAGATTGGTATAAATAAAATGACAATTGGAAAAAAGATCTTAGAAGACGAAACGCGTCGGCAAAATCTAAGATCTTTTTTCCAATTGTCATTTTATTTATACCATATATATATATATATATATATATATATATATATATATATATATATATATATAACAAATAGGAAATGTATATCAATCTCTCTTGTTTCGGTTTCATTAAAGCTTCATCAGAAAAATAACAGAAACACTAGTATTTCCAATTATGTTTGGGTCAATTCTCATTGGTCAAATAAAACAATACTTCAATTGTTCAGGAACACAGGGCTCAAAGTGTTAAAGCTACTATTCAGCCTTGCTTAATCGGCAAAATTCTTTATGGCCGAATCATTTAATCAACTCAGATCTAACAACTCTCCTCTGCCCATGAGGAATCTGGTTTGAATCTTGCCGAAGAGCATATATCTTTTCTTTTAATAAGATTTCTAGAATATTCAGAGCAGTAGACGAAAACAAATAAATATACTGTTTAATAGATAAACAGTGTATAAACATCTAGTTGATAACGTATTTTACAGTGGGTAGGATTGCGTTACAACCTTCAAATTTTTATTTAATGATCGTCTGTCTGTTTTCATTCTGTGGCAGCCATCTCTAATGAGATCAGTTCTGCTTTATCAGAATTCTTTTTGTCCACAAGCCTAGTTTTATTTTATAAAAATAAACAATAGATAAAAGAAAAAAAAATAACTGATAACAGAAGCTCATTCTTCACAATTGTAAAAATATCCCATGATAATTTATTAACATTCATTGACTACTACCATTCATCACTCCCACGTAGAAATTTGTAAGAGAAAAAAGAAATATTGCCTGTTAGGTGTCTTAGCATTGACTAGTGGTTAGCAAGCTAACTTCAGTGACCATGATGACAGTAGAGACTTTGATGTTCACTGAGTACTCAACATGTCCTTGTGCCAGACTAAGCTAAGCATAGCAACTGTCAACTGACAGTATACTTCTATTCCAACATTTTCTTTTTTTTTTTTCATCATTATTATTATGACGTAAATTGTGGTGTACAAGTAGTTTTCAAGCTTCGGACTGTTGTCCTCATCTTTGTCATATTCACAACATTTCAGCCATTGTATGCTCCGGCATTCTTCAGGATTTGTCTATCTTTGTGACATGTGATATTGTAACTATTTACATCACTCAGACTGTTGTCCTCATCTTTATTGCAATATTCACATTATTTCAGCTGTTATACATTCTAGCCTTCTTCAGAATCTGTCTATATTTCTGAGATGAGATATTGTAACTATTTAAACTATTTACATTGTTCGGATCATCGCCCTCATCATTATTGACATATTCACGTTTCAGTCATTGTATGCATCAACCTTATTTTGGGGTTGAGTTTTAAAGCCTAAAAAAATCTTTTTGAGGTCAGTTTTAAGTCACTGGTACCATATATCTGGGGGTCAACCTATATGGTAGGTCTAATTCAGAATTTTTAGATGAAAAAAAATTTTGAGGTCTACTTGTACACTGCAATTTAGGGTATTTCTATTATTGAATGAAAGCAGTACCCCCAAAAATTGCAAATATGCAAAATGCATAATAGAAACTTGTGTAATAAGTGTATACTAGACACATGCACCACAGCCAAATACACGCTATAGTGACAGTTTTTTTGTTTTTTTTTTTTATTAAAGCATCATATAATCTTACAGATGGCACCCAGTTATAGATACGTTCAGTTCATGTAAGCTAGATCGCTCAGACCGTCTCCAATTGAGGATGATTTCCAAATGTCTAGATGTGATTACGAAGTCCTCTTAGCCACTTCAGCCTTTAAATTAAAAAAAAAAAAAAAAAAAAAAACAAAACTCAAGAATTATTTATGGTACCCATCCATTATTCTTGCTCAGAAGCCACTTCTATTCCAACATTTTCTTTTTTTTTTTTTCATCATTATTATTATTATTATTTGTATCAGCCTGTTCATCTTGATGATTATACATCATTCAAGGAGATAAAGAGGACCCAAAAAGAACGTTGTGATGAGATGACATAAAAAGCATATTCTTTCTCAAAATTTCTGAAAAAGTTCTTATGCATATAATTAGAACAGTATACCGTTATGTGTCTGATAAAAGATTCGTTCTTACCGTAGATCTTATTCGGCACATTAAGAGATTAACCACCATACTAAAAATAACATAGAACAATTCTAACAATATAGTGTGATAAATGTCACTGCACATTTCTAAGTGTAGTTTAAATGTGAGAAAAGGTCGAAAGTATGGGGCACCCAGTGAAGATCAAGCTCACTATTCGGTCAATTGATCCAGCAGGACAAGCTCGCTAACCATTACACCATGTTGCGGTAAGCTTGTAATAAGTTATGTGGCGGATAGAAGATTTGCTCTTACCATAGAATTTAGCAACATCGGCATTTTTTTTTTTTTTTTTTTTTTTATTTTTTATTTATTTATATTATCGAGTCCAGAAGTTTTAATTTTCATTTCAAGGTAACCACATTATGCCTTCTCATTGGGACCATTTTTAAATACAACTTTCTTTATATGGGTAACTGACTGAAAAATCAGCATGTAAAGGATCACTGTATTTTATGTTTTTCAAATGTGCTTTAATATCTATAATGAATTTTGAAGTGATTGATTCATTCATATATTTTTATTTTTTTACTTTACATTTTGTTGTGACTTTTGTTGAGTCTGCTTTTATATCCTGGGGCAATGAACTCTGAAAACATACTGCAGACAAAACAGTGTCCTTGTTCTAACCTAAAAAAAATAATTAAATGCATGCAGGAAAAGATTGGAAATCTATATTTGTCATCAGCAAGTTGGATTGTAAATTCCATTTGCTAACTACAAAAATCAAATATTTTGTTAAAAAATAAAGATTTTATTTTTGATGATATAAACTGTTGTTATTCTTTTGCCAAACAACATTGGGAAAAATTATTATTTTTTTTTTATTTGTTCTTCTTTGTGTGTGTGTGTGTGTGTATATGTGTGTGTATATATATATATATATATATATATATATATACATACACACACACTCTTATGTCCATCGTCTTTTCATGTTGAATTAAATATAGTCTAATGTTAATTGTTTTATGAATGTCCTGAAGATGGTCTACTTGACCGAAACGTCTGACGTTGACATTATATTAACATTAAAACAGCATAATTGCATATTAGGATTTTTGTTTGTTTTTTCCGTATATTTTTCTTCATACTGTCGGATCTATATCCATATATTTTCTTACACACACACACACACACACACACATATATATATCTATAAGTGAACATTCAAGTTAACACTCAGAGGCTTTAATGTTCACTTTTATATTTACATATGCTCTATCGCTGATATTGAGCACTTCATTCCATAAATATAGCACACCTTAAAACTCTATTTCTGCTTATATATATATATTTCAACACTGAAAATGACTACATGTATAGCTGAAAGCACTTGGATAAAAAGAATAATTGGATAGTTTTTATATAATTATCATCTGAAAAGAAAACAATATTAGATCACATGAGAAATTGTATAAAACTAAAAGCACTTTGTCTGCCGTATTCAATGAAGTGTGTGTGTATATATATAATATATATATAATTACATAGCAAAATCCAAAATTACCTCATATGAGGGATAGATCTATTTCAACCAACGAAGACTTTGGATGTATACACTGAGTTTGTGTTGGAATTAGAAATTTAACTGAGATAGCTGTCAAAAAATTAATACAGAATTTATCCATTTCCATGTTTCAGTCAGACGAAATGCATGAGTGAGTGGTCATTGTTCTGTTATAATAAATACATTAAGCTCTTTTTGTGGACCAGTTTTAATATTTTACATTATTAGGATTCACTTGGATTATATATCAATAGATTTAACTTTACTATATATAAAGAAAGATAATGATATTTTTATATCTTGGGGACATTATCGTGGAATTTTATATGGCAAAGTGGAAAAAGTAAAACTTGTTACACATTTCCTTCATTAGACTAAATTTGTTAAGTTCGTAGCACTGCACATGAAAGACGGGTGCAGGTAAATATCTAGGAAGTGCCTTAATCACAATATATACATGAAATTAGCACCCTGGCTCTTAGAAAATTTCACCATTCATGACAGATTTTCTGATATGATAGTGTAGAAGACCTACTTAGTAAAATGAAAAGAAAAATTCTCAAAATGAATTTGATTAGATGAAACTTAGTTTGATGACGTTCTGAAGTGTGATATGCTGCACACTTAAACTTATTCCACTACATTGTACAATTTCACAAAAACAAATTTTATCTATATATATATATATATATATATATATATATATATATATATATATATATATATAAAGAAATATAGTCTTAAGGTGTGCTATATTTATGGAATAAAGTGCTCAATATCAGAGATAGAGCGTATGTAAATATAAAAGTGAACATAGAAGTCAACACTTAGTGCTATATGCAATCGTCAGGCCTGATGATTGAATATAGCATGAAACAGACTGTCGCCTCTAAGTGTTGACTTCTATGTTCACTTTTATATTATATATATATATATATATATATATATATATATATATATATAATAATTGAGGAAAAAACTTAGATCAATAGTGCATAATAAATTTATAAATTATTTTTATAATTTGCTCTGTACGAGACATTGAACTGAGAAGCCCTCTTTTGAAAAATGCCTAACAATTAAAATTTATTATTTAAATAATATATTGTTTATTTATATAATATATTATATTATTTATGTTATATATATTTATATCTCTACACAAAGGCTATCATTATATTATGATCTTATTCACCAAACGTCACCTGGAGAATTGCAATAATTTTCAGTTCCAAAGCATGACAGCTTTTATGCAGCGATGTAAATATTTTTCACTTAAAATATATTTAGCTCTACGTCGTTTAGTGTGTTTTTTTGTTTTTTTTTAAAAAGAAAAGTAAATGCTAAAGAACGGTAGATTTTTACTCCGTGTTATTTACCTTTATTTGGATATAATATATATAGTATATAATATTTCTAATATATTACTTACATATACAATATATATATATAATTAGTTAGATTGATGTGAGTTTGTGACCTGACGATTGCAAGTGCGTGAAATCAAACATAAAAAACACATCAATCCAATTAAATATGTCGGCTCTATCACTGATATTAAGCACTTTCTAGTAAGTACCACGCATATATAATATATGAATAATATGTATAAAAATTACATGTTATATATTTTATATTAGTATGTGTGTGTATATATATATATATATATATATATATATATATATAATGTTGTTTTTCCTCATGTTAACTGCAAACCTTGTCTTCTCACAATTGTTTTATCTATTCACACAGGACGCACAACTGAAATGGTTGACCTCATAAAAGAATTGCTCCAAAATAATCCTGCTTTCTTTTTATCTCTGACAGAATCTTTCTTACTTTTTTCCACACTTACTTCAGCAAAATAGAATTACGGGTTTTCGTGTGATTAATTCCACTGAATTTGAATTTAGCGTAGGTCACATCACAAGTCTTTTTTTTTTTTTTTTTTTTTTTTAAACTATTCTGCTTCTTGAAATTTAATCTTTTATTCGCTAGTAGTTTAACATCACCTGAATAGATATATTTAGGATGTTGAAATATAATTTTAATTATACAGCAAGTTTTTTATCCTTATATGTTTCAACTAATATATATATATATATATATTTCAACTAATATATATATATATATATATATATATATATATATATATCAACTAATACATATATATATATATATATATATATATATATATATATATCAACTAATACATATATATATATATATATATATATATCAACTAATACATATATATATATATATATATATCAACTAATACATATATATATATATATATATATATATCAACTAATACATATATATATATCAACTAATATATATATATATATATATATATATCAACTAATACATATATATATATATATATATATATATATATATATCAACTAATACATATATATATATATATATATATATCAACTAATATATATATATATATATATATATATTTCAACTTATATATATATATATTTCAACTAATATATATATATATATATATATATATATATATTTCAACTAATATATATATATATATATTTCAACTAATATATATATATATATATTTCAACTAATATATATATATATTTCAACTAATATATATATATATATATTTCAACTAATATATATATATATTTCAACTAATATATATATATATATATATTTCAACTAATATATATATATATATATTTCAACTAATATATATATATATATATTTCAACTAATATATATATATATTTCAACTAATATATATATATATATATATTTCAACTAATATATATATATATATATTTCAACTAATATATATATATATATATTTCAACTAATATATATATATATTTCAACTAATATATATATATATATATTTCAACTAATATATATATATATTTCAACTAATATATATATATATATATATATTTCAACTAATATATATATATATATATTTCAACTAATATATATATATATATATTTCAACTAATATATATATATATATATTTCAACTAATATATATATATATATATATATTTCAACTAATATATATATATATATATATATATATTTCAACTAATATATATATATATATTTCAACTAATATATATATTTCAACTAATATATATATATATATATATATATATATATTTCAACTAATATATATATATATATTTCAACTAATATATATATTTCAACTAATATATATATATATATTTCAACTAATATATATTTCAACTAATATATATATATATATTTCAACTAATATATATTTCAACTAATATATATATATATATATTTCAACTAATATATATATATATATATTTCAACTAATATATATATATATATATATATTTCAACTAATATATATATATATATATATTTCAACTAATATATATATATATTTATATTTCAACTAATATATATATATATATATATATTTCAACTAATATATATATATATATATATTTCAACTAATATATATATATATATATATTTCAACTAATATATATATATATATATATTTCAACTAATATATATATATATATATATTTCAACTAATATATATATATATATATATTTCAACTAATATATATATATATATATATATATTTCAACTAATATATATATATATATATTTCAACTAATATATATATATATATTTCAACTAATATATATATATATTTCAACTAATATATATATATATATATATTTCAACTAATATATATATATATATATATATATATTTCAACTAATATATATATATATATATTTCAACTAATATATATATATATATATATATATATATATATAATATGCTGCCTTGGCCAAAATTATGGAGCACCAATGAAAAATCGAAATTATGATACAAACTTATATATTTAAAGGTTAAGAATAGTGGAGTAAACATTAATAACAACAATCAATATTTGGTATGTCCTCCTTTTGCCTTTATAACAGCTTTTATTCGTTTTTGCATGTTATTGACTAAGTTGTTGCAGGTGGTAGGATCTATTTTCTGCCAATCTTCATGAAGTTTGGCCTCTAATTCTTTTTTTTTTTTTTATGAACATTTGTGCATTCTCACTCTTTTCCCTAAATGGGACCACAAAGTTTCAATGGGATTTAGGTCTGGGGATTGAGGGGGCCACTTCATCACTGTAATCCCTCTTTTCTAAAAACCAACTGATTGAAACTTTTGACGTATGGCATGGAGCATTGTCTTGTTGGAAGATTACATCACTTGGAATGTTATTATTAAATATTTTAGTCAAAGAGGTTCGGTAAACCTGGTCCAGCATGTTAGTATAAATTGTGGAGTTCATTCTGCCCTCACATGTGTACAACATTCCAGTGCCTGAAGAAGCCATGCAGCCCCAAACCATTACGCTTCCTCCTCCAAATTTTACAGTTGGAATCACACAATCCGGATGAAATGCCTCTCCTTCCATACGGCGAACATAAACCGCTCGAGGGGTGGCAAAAATCTGATGAAAAATAAAAAGAATTTGTTACAATTTTTGAATAAATGTTATGGATGTGTATTCACATAAAAATTTCAATTATTACATTCAAAGTTTAGGAAATAGAAGCTGTTAACTTACCTCAAAATTACTTTCGTCAGATCAAACAATTTTGCCCCAATCATCAGGTGTCCAATTTTCATGTTTTTTTACAAATTCCAGTCGTTTTTTCTTGTTGGGCTGAGACAAGTATGGCTTCTTCCTGGCTTTGCATCTTTTTAATCCCACTTCTAATAACCTTCTTCTCACTGTTCGAGCTGATATGTTTTTGTTTGCATCCTCCCTAAGTTCAGCAGCAAGCTATGAAGAACTTTTCCTCCTATCTGCAAGGGATGCTCTTTTCAAAGATCTGTCTTCCCTGGCGGTTGTAGACTTTTTACGGCCTTGTCCTTTTCTGTTTTTGAAAGACTTTGTTTCCTTGTACCTTTTAATCGTTGTTTGAACCCCCTTCCTTGAACATTCCATCTTCCTGGCAATTTTTACCTCAGAATATCCTTCACCAGATAAAGCAACAATTTGTGCCCTTTTAATCTCTGAAAGCTGCTTCTTAGGAGGCATTTTCAATTAAATATACACTGGTAGGAATCAAATATTACCCGAAAATTACGAAACAACCTTTAGTATGACAATAAATCATTTTGAATATTGGAATGAATTTAGTACGAAACTCAGCTAAAGCTCTTGAGAGAGGCTTTAAAGCAAAAAAATACTACAATCTACTGTTAAATATTTTATATTTGCTCACAATTGTTCACTGTACGATTCTTAACCTTGAAATACGTAGGTTTAAACTATTATCTCAAATTTTTATAGGTGCTCCATAATTTGGGCCATGGCTATATATATATATATATATAGGTTTAGATATTATTATTAACACACACACACACACACACACATATATATGTATATATATATATATGTAATATCGATCAGCTAAGTGATAAACGTTTACTTGTATTAATTCTAATTTTACATACATATTTTTAATTGATTGTATTTCCAACTAATGAATAAACACTTTTCATATCATTAACTGTACACAGATGCATAATAACTAAATATGCATAGAAAACAGAAAAAAATGATTTAATTGAAATAAAACCCACGTATCCATTTTAATAAGTGAAAAAAGTATTCGTACAATACAAATTTCAGATTTTAAAACATTTAAATTGCTGTAATACTCTAGATAATTCAAGTGGAATATTCTAGAATATTTCAATAATGTTATCAGTAGTTATTTTTAGCCTAAAAAATACGAACAACATTCTTTAATTGATATTCATGCAAGAAGGTTTTCATCATGGCAAGAAGTAAAGAATTGACAAATTCGCAAAAAGAACTGATTGTTAAGCCTTGGAAAGAAGTTAACAGTTACTGGAAAATGTCAGACAACCTGAATATTCCTTTTGCTACCATTAGTTCATTTATTGCAAGGTATAAAGAAGCTCAAAACCGAAGAAGAACATTTGCTCCACGGAAGATTTCTTCAAGATCTTCGAGAAAATTAAAGCGTTAAATTAAACAAAATCTAATAGTCACTCATCAAGAGTTACAGAATGGTTTGCTTTCATCACAAATCTGTGTCACTAAACTGACAATAAGCAATGAAATTCATTGGAAAAATCTAATGTCAGGCTCCTCTTGGAAAACTCTACTGCTATTGAAAAGACACAGAGATGTCAGGTTGAAATTCATACGTGAACATAAGGATAAGGAAACAATCGTATTGGGAAAGAGTATTATGGACAGACGAAACTAAGAGTTGTTTGGATGTAATTCTAGAAATCATGTGTGGAGGAAAGATGGCGATGCCTTCAAACAAAAGAACACAGTTCCAATAGTGAAATTTGGTGGTGGTAGTATCATGGTTTGGGGATATTTTTCTGCAAAAGATACTGGCAGTATATCAGTAATAGGTGGTAGAATGAATGCCGTAGCATATCAAAATATTTAGAAGCAAATTTAATGATTTCGGTTGAAAATCTTGAAATTTCTCCTGATTGGATCTTCCGACAGGATAATGATCCTAAGCAGACTGCAAAATCTACGAAGAAATATTTTGCTGAAAATAAAGTAAGTATCCTGAAATTGCCAAGTCAGTCCCCAGATTTAAATCCAATCGTGAGCTCCAACAAAGATCTCGGATCTGAAGTCCATATGTTAAGAAGAATGGAACAAAATACCAACTACATTGAGAATTACAAGAAGAGGTTGGTTGCTGTAGAAGTGAATAATGGTTATTCTGTTCTTTTTTGTATTCTATAAATAATTTTTTCGCCAATTAAAATGGATACGTGGGATTTATTTCTATTAAATCAATTTTTTTCTGTTTTCTCTCCATATTCAGTTATTATGGATTTGCGTAAAGTTAATAATATGAAATCTATGTTTATTAATTAGTTGGAAATACAGTAAATTAAAAATTTGTATGTGTACGAATATTTGTTTCCCCCCCCACTATATATATATATATATATATATATATATATATATACACATACACACACAGTGTAACACGGATGTAAGAGAAACTCGGATATAAGAGAGATTTTCTCTGGTCCTAAATTAGAGCTATACTTACCTAAACAAAATATAGAAACCTGGATATGAGACTTATTCTCCGGTCCCGACAACTCTCTTATATCCGGGTTACAATATATATATATATATATATATATACGCAGTATGAAAAGTGCATATAAAAAAGAAA
>OZ010594.1:17934822-17967322 GCA_963932145.1 Acanthosepion lycidas
TATATGTATGCATATATATATATGTTTGTATATGTATGCATATATATATATGTTTGTATATGTATGCATATATATATATATATGTTTGTATATGTATGCATATATATATATATGTTTGTATATGTATGCATATATATATATATATATGTTTGTATATGTATGCATATATATATATATATGTTTGTATATGTATGCATATATATATATATATGTTTGTATATGTACGCATATATATATATATATGTTTGTATATGTACGCATATATATATATATATATATGTTTGTATATGTATGCATATATATATATATGTTTGTATATGTATGCATATATATATATATATGTTTGTATATGTATGCATATATATATATATATATGTTTGTATATGTATGCATATATATATATATATGTTTGTATATGTATGCATATATATATATATATATATGTTTGTATATGTATGCATATATATATATATATGTTTGTATATGTATGCATATATATATATATATATGTTTGTATATGTATGCATATATATATATATATGTTTGTATATGTATGCATATATATATGTTTGTATATGTATATATATATATATATGTGTTTGTGTATATATATATATATATGTTTGTATATGTATATATATATATATATATATATATATATATGTTTGTGTATATATATATATATATATATGTTTGTATATGTATATATATATATATATATATATATGTTTGTATATGTATATATATATATATGTTTGTATATATATATATATATATATATATATGTTTGTATATATATATGTTTGTATATGTATGCATATATATATATATGTTTGTATATGTATCCATATATATATATGTTTGTATATGTATGCATATATATATATGTTTGTATATGTATGCATATATATATATGTTTGTATATGTATGCATATATATATATGTTTGTATATGTAAGCATATATATATATGTTTGTATATGTATGCATATATATATATATATGTTTGTATATGTATGCATATATATATATATGTTTGTATATGTATGCATATATATATATGTGTTTGTATATGTATGCATATATATATATATATGTTTGTATATGTATGCATATATATATATGTTTGTATATGTATGCATATATATACGTTTGTATATGTATATATATATATATATGTTTGTATATGTATGCATATATATATATATGTTTGTATATGTATGCATATATATATATATGTTTGTATATGTATGCATATATATATATATGTTTCTATATGTATGCATATGTATATATATGTTTGTATATGTATGCATATGTATATATATGTTTGTATATGTATGCATATGTATATATATGTTTGTATATGTATGCATATGTATATATATATATATGTTTGTATATGTATGCATATGTGTATATATATATATGTTTGTATATGTATGCATATGTGTATATATATATATGTTTGTATATATATGCATATGTATATATATATATGTTTGTATATGTATGCATATGTATATATATATATACGTTTGTATATGTGTGCATATGTATATATATATATATACGTTTGTATATGTGTGCATATGTATATATATATACGTTTATATATGTGTGCATATGTGTAAAATATATATACGTTTATATATGTGTGCATATGTGTATATATATATATGTTTATATATGTGTGCATATGTGTATATATATATACGTTTATATATGTGCATTTGTGTATATATATATATGTTTATATATGTGTGCATATGTGTATATATATATGTTTATATATGTGTGCATATGTATATATATATGTTTATATATGTGTGCATATGTATATATATATATGTTTATATGTGTGTGCATATGTATATATATATATATATATGTTTATATGTGTGTGCATATGTATATATATATATATATGTTTATATGTGTGTGCATATGTATATATATATATGTTTATATGTGTGTGCATATGTATATATATATATGTTTATATGTGTGTGCATATGTATATATATATATATGTTTATATGTGTGTGCATATGTATATATATATATGTTTATATGTGTGTGCATATGTATATATATATATGTTTATATGTGTGTGCATATATATATATATGTTTATATGTGTGTGCATATATATATATATGTTTATATGTGTGTGCATATATATATATATGTTTATATGTGTGTGCATGTGTATATATATATATGTTAATATGTGTGTGCATATGTGTATATATATATGTTAATATGTGTGTGCATATGTATATATATATATATGTTTATATGTGTGCATATGTATATATATATGTCTATATATGTGTGCATATGTATATATATATATGTTTATATATGTGTGCATATGTATATATATATATGTTTATATGTGTGTGCATATGTATATATATATATGTTTATATGTGTGTGCATATATATATATATATATATATATATATGTTTATATGTGTCTGCATATATATATATATATATATATGTTTATATGTGTGTGCATATATATATATATATATATATATATATGTTTATATGTGTGTGCATATATATATATATATATATATATATATGTTTATATGTGTGTGCATATATATATATATATATATATATATATGTTTATATGTGTGTGCATATGTATATATATATATGTTTATATGTGTGTGCATATGTATATATATATATGTTTATATGTGTGTGCATATGTGTATATATATATATATGTTTATATGTGTGTGCATCTGTATATATATGTTTATATGTGTGTGCATATGTATATATATATGTTTATATGTGTGTGCATGTGTATATATATATATGTTTATATGTGTGTGCATATGTATATATATATGTTTATATGTGTGTGCATATGTATATATATATATATATGTTTATATGTGTGTGCATGTGTATATATATATATGTTTATATGTGTGTGCATGTGTATATATATATATGATTATATGTGTGTGCATTTGTATATATATATATATGTTTATGTGTGTGCATATGTATATATATATATGTTTATATGTGTGTGCATATGTATATATATATATGTTTATATGTGTGTGCATATGTATATATATATATGTTTATATGTGTGTGCATATGTATATATATATATGTTTATATGTGTCTGCATATGTATATATATATGTTTATATGTGTGTGCATATGTATATATATATATATATGTTTAAATGTGTGTGCATATGTATATATATATATGTTAATATGTGAGTGCATATGTATATATATATATATATATGTTAATATGTGTGTGCATATGTATATATATATATATATATGTTTATATATGTGTGCATATGTATATATATATGTCTATATATGTGTGCATATGTATATATATATATATATGTCTATATATGTGTGCATATGTATATATATATATGTATATATGTGTGCATATGTATATATATGTATATATATATGTGTTTGTGAATATATATATATATATATGTGTGTGTGCATATGTATATATATATGTGTGTGTGTGTGAATATGTATGTATATATATATATATATATGTGTGTGTGTGTGTGTGTGTGAATATGTATATATATATATATATGTGTGTGTGTGAATATGTATATATATATATATATATATATATATGTTTATATATGTTTGCATATGTATAAATATTTGTGCATATGTATATATATATGTATATATATATATATATGTTTATATATGTGTGCATATGTATATATATATATGTTTATATATGTGTGCATATGTATATATATATATGTTTATATATGTTTGCATATATATATATATATATATATGTTTGTATATGTATGCATATATATATATATATATATATATATGTTTGTATATGTATGCATATATATATATATATATATGTTTGTATATGTATGCATATATATATATGTTTGTATATGTATGCATATATATATATGTTTGTATATGTATATATATATATATGTTTGTATATGTATATATATATATATGTTTGTATATGTATGCATATATATATATGTTTGTATATGTATATATATATATATATATATGTTTGTATATGTATATATATATATATATATATGTTTGTATATGTATGCATATATATATATGTTTGTATATGTATGCATATATATATATATATATATATATATATATATATATATTTGTTTGTATATGTATGCATATATATATATGTATGCATATATATATATGTTTGTATATGTATGCATATATATATATATATATATTTGTTTGTATATGTATGCATATGTATATATATGTTTGTATATGTATGCATATGTATATATATGTTTGTATATGTATGCATATGTATATATATGTATGCATATGTATATATATATATATGTTTGTATATGTATGCATATGTATATATATATATATATGTTTGTATATGTATGCATATGTATATATATATATGTTTGTATATGTATGCATATGTATATATATATATATGTTTGTATATGTATGCATATGTATATATATGTTTGTATATGTGTGCATATGTATATATATATATACGTTTATATGTGTGCATATGTATATATATATATATATACGTTTATATATGTGTGCATATGTATATATATATATATATATATATACGTTTATATATGTGTGCATGTGTATATATATATATACGTTTATATATGTGTGCATATGTGTATATATATATACGTTTATATATGTGTGCATATGTGTATATATATATATACGTTTATATATGTGTGCATATGTGTATATATATATACGTTTATATATGTGTGCATATGTGTATATATATATACGTTTATATATGTGTGCATATGTGTATATATATATACGTTTATATATGTGTGCATATGTGTATATATATATACGTTTATATATGTGTGCATATGTGTATATATATATACGTTTATATATGTGTGCATATGTGTATATATATATACGTTTATATATGTGTGCATATGTGTATATATATATACGTTTATATATGTGTGCATATGTGTATATATATATACGTTTATATATGTGTGCATATGTGTATATATATATACGTTTATATATGTGTGCATATGTGTATATATATATATGTTTATATATGTGTGCATATGTGTATATATATATGTTTATATATGTGTGCATATGTATATATATATATATATATGTTTATATATGTGTGCATATGTATATATATATATGTTTATATGTGTGTGCATATGTATATATATATATATATGTTTATATGTGTGTGCATATGTATATATATATATGTTTATATGTGTGTGCATATGTATATATATATATATATGTTTATATGTGTGTGCATATGTATATATATATATGTTTATATGTGTGTGCATATGTATATATATATATGTTTATATGTGTGTGCATATGTATATATATATATGTTTATATGTGTGTGCATATATATATATATATGTTTATATGTGTGTGCATATGTATATATATATATGTTTATATGTGTGTGCATATGTGTATATATATATGTTAATATGTGTGTGCATATGTATATATATATGTTTATATATGTGTGCATATGTATATATATATGTCTATATCTGTGTGCATATGTATATATATATATATATGTTTATATGTGTGTGCATATATATATATATATATGTTTATATGTGTGTGCATATATATATATATATATATATATATATATATATATATATATATATATATGTTTATGTGTGTGCATATGTATATATATATATGTTTATATGTGTGTGCATATGTGTATATATATATATATATATATGTTTATATGTGTGTGCATCTGTATATATATGTTTATATGTGTGTGCATGTGTATATATATATATGTTTATATGTGTGTGCATATGTATATATATATATGTTTATGTCTGTGCATATGTATATATATATATGTTTATGTGTGTTTGCATATGTATATATATATGTTTATATGTGTGTGCATATGTATATATATATATATATGTTTATATGTGTGTGCATGTGTATATATATATATGTTTATATGTGTGTGCATGTGTATATATATATATGATTATATGTGTGTGCATGTGTATATATATATATATATATGTTTATGTGTGTGCATGTGTATATATATATATGTTTATGTGTGTGCATATGTATATATATATATGTTTATGTGTGTGTGCATATGTATATATATATATGTTTATATGTGTGTGCATATGTATATATATATATGTTTATATGTGTGTGCATATATATATATATGTTTATATGTGTCTGCATATGTATATATATATGTTTATATGTGTCTGCATATGTATATATATATATTTGTTTATATGTGTGTGCATATGTATATATATATATATATATGTTTATATGTGTGTGCATATGTATATATATATATGTTAATATGTGAGTGCATATGTATATATATATATGTTAATATGTGAGTGCATATGTATATATATATATATATGTTAATATGTGTGTGCATATGTATATATATATATATGTTTATATATGTGTGCATATGTATATATATATGTCTATATATGTGTGCATATGTATATATATATATATATATATATGTCTATATATGTGTGCATATGTATATATATATATGTATATATGTGTGCATATGTATATATATGTATATATATATGTGTGTGTGAATATATATATATATATATGTGTGTGTGCATATGTATATATATGTGTGTGTGTGTGAATATGTATGTATATATATATATATATGTGTGTGTGTGTGTGTGTGAATATGTATATATATATATATGTGTGTGTGTGAATATGTATATATATATATATATATATATATAAATATGTTTATATATGTTTGCATATGTATATATATTTGTGCATATGTATATATATATATGTATATATATATATATATGTTTATATATGTTTGCATATGTATATATATTTGTGCATATGTGTATATATATATATATATATATATGTTTATATATGTGTGTGTATGTATGCATATGCTCATATGTGTGTGTGTGTGTGTATATATATATATGTCTGTGTTTATTATGAAACCAAATGATTTTGTTTTCATTATCACTACTGAGTGACCATATCCAAAGAAACACTATTAAAAAAGACTTTCATATGTTAATAAAATTAAAGTTTTATAAACATTTATAACATTGTAAGAGAAAAAAATCGAACAAAAATATGTTAAAACCATTTGACTACTTTTAAGAAATGAATATCAAATCCAATTTATTTGTTTACAAAAGAAATGAAGAAGAAAAAAGTAAATATAACATTATGGCTTAAATTGAAATCTTTTTGTTTCAGTTTTCAAAAAAAAAATACTTTTTGTGGTAAAATTAATTAACAATAAAATATCGGGTAAAGATCAAAAAAAAAATAGTTGCCAGTTTTTTCTTAATGTTAAATTTTATGAAGGCGGATTTTCTGTAAGGGTCATCGTACGTAAGAAGCCAGTATGCCAATCATGAAATAAAGTTTTTGCAAACAAGAAAAATAAATGAAGATTTTTTTTTATAAATAAATTTTTTTTTCTAGGGAATGCACCTAAATTAAGAATAATTAAAATAGTTCTTAATTTCACTGTTAAAATCTGTATTAATCCAGATATGTGTTGCTAGTGTCAAAAAAAAAAAGTAAAATTATATTTCTATTTTGTGAATACACCTAAAATTAGATATTTAAAAAATAAATTAAGTTTTAATCTCTGTTCTTTTCAAATCTGCAAGTCATTTTGTTTTAAACCCAAAGTAAAATGATTGTTTTTTAGCAAGTAGTGTTCAGTCGGTGTTTGTTACTGTTCTTCTAAACAAGGAAAATTAATTTATTTTATTTTTGCAAATATCCTTATGGTTTTATCCAACGGATACACTTAAGTAAGATTATATTAAAATGATTAAAATAGTTTTTAATTTCAGTTTTTTAAAATGTGTATCTAAAAATGAACAGGTGATATGCGAAGATTTGGAAATATACACATTGTAAAAATTGAATTAAAAGCCTTTATTTTTAATATTGAATTTTAGGTAAAAACAAATTTATTTAGAGGAATAAATAACTCCTTGATTTTCCTTGTTTAGAAGAAATTTATTTGCAAAACCCCAATAACAGGTCACTGGCATACCAGAAAAGAATTGATATTTTTAATTATTTTTAAACATGAAGGGTTTCCTTTTTTGGCTTTTTAAAATTCACATTATAAACAAATTTCTGAAGAGCTATACCATTTTGTCTCTCTCAAAAAAATGTTGTCCAAAGACAAATAGATATTTATGCGACAATTTCTTTCGTATTTTATCAATTTGTTATGGTAGTTATTTATTAAAGTTGACAGTTAATTCAAATGTTTAATAAACTTTAGTCTAAGTCATAAATTCTATGGCTGAATTACCTTTAAAGTCTAAAAGCTGCCTTTAGATGAACAATTCCTACTTTATTACCCACCCCGATTTGTTGTTTTTGGGTTTTCAATTCCAGTGGTCTTTAACATATGTCTATAAATTTTTATTGCCCTTGCTTAAAACCAAATATTGACTCCTTAAACGCCAGTTACGTCTTCTACAATGACACACGTTTCAAAAAACGACACTCAAAAGTTGAAAAGTATATGGGGCTTTTATTTTATGCGACGAAACAAGACAGTAGTTTCAGTAATCTGAAAGTTCTTTTACCACACATACTATCAGTTCATTTTTTTGTTTTTTTTGTTTTGTTTTTTTTTTCTGCTGCTTACTTTATAATTTTTGAAGGAATTCGCTTCCTCGAGTCAGAGAAGAAATGAACATCTTCCTGGTTGTAGTTTAAGGTGTCTTCTAATTGAATGTACAAATTCAAGAATATTGATAAAGATTGGTCACTTTGATTTTGTAAAACAAAGTAATGTGTAAAAAAAAATTAGTCTTGGAAAAAAATCATATTTCGCATTTTTGGCTGTTCCAAGCAAAATACCATTTTAACTCACTGTAAAAAAAAAATAATAAAAATCACATACAAATTACATATTTAGAAAGATTATTTTATCTTCTTTCCAGCCATATGAATATTTTTAAGATTGAACCAGAAATACACAATAAATTCTGAGTTGAACAAACTAAGTTGCAAATTTATCAATCTCAAACGAAATCAGATATTAACTGTAAATGCTGTCATTACACAGGAAAATGATTAGTTTCCTTAGAAAGCAAAAATACTAAATTAAAAACCGAATCGAAAACTGCGGTATCAAGAGAAAAAAACAGAAACTGATAATGAAACATAAATTGCCAAACCACCCAACTCTAATATAAATATATATATAATCGACAAACACACATATTTGGTGTGCGACTTAAGTTTTATTTTACCAACTCATCAAGCATGAGGTATATAACACATATGGTTGCTAATATCTAGTTATTTGATTTACCCACCGCTCTCTCTCTCTCTCTCTCATATTTAAGATTGAAATACATGAGAATTTGCGAGTTGAACAGATTAAGTAGCAAAAATACTAAATATACTATATAATATATATATATGTGTGTGTGTGTGTGTGTATATATGTATGTGTGTGTGTGTGTATATATGTGTGTGTGTGTATATATGTGTGTGTATATATGTGTGTGTGTATATATATATGTATGTGTGTGTGTATATATATATATGTATGTGTGTGTGTATATATATATATGTATACATATGTGTGTGTGTATATATATGTGTGTATATATATGTGTATATATATGTGTGTATATATATATATGTGTATTCATATGTGTGTATATATATGTATATACATATGTATATATAGTGTGTGTGAATATATTTATATAGCTCACCATTGAGTAACATGGACAATTTCATTATCAAGTAGATCACATGATCTTAAAGGAAATGAATAAATAGGAAGTAGCGTGATGACTATACAATCACCATTCACTCTTCTTTCTATCCACTATTGCTGTACGTTCATTTTTTCTACTCTACTACTATGCAGATTATGATTCTCTTCTGATCATTATAGTATTTGGCGATTACTGCTGGAGCAAGTATTTCTAGTGTGGATATTATTGGAAAGTGTTACTACTAGTACCAGTGACTACAAAAGTCTCAAATATAAGGAGCATTTTAAGAAGTGACAACAAGCTTTCACTTGAGAGATAGCAAAAAAGTGACAAGCGAAATGATGGAAACAAAAACTTCAGATTCGTTTCTTCCTGATGCTGTTGCTAATTCAATCACTGGGTTTCCATACAATACGAATGAAGGAATCTTTAAAAGGGATTTGTGCACATTGGTGTGATGAGAAAAATATTTAGTTATTATTGAGGAAATTATATTTTACCAAAAAAGTCAGGAGAAATAAATTTTGAGGAGACTGTCCTAACACTATCGAGAATATTTGGAGACAGGAGTTCATTGTTTAATATACGTTGACAATGTCTCAATTTAGTGAAATCTGATGAAGAAAATTCACATATGCAGGACTTGAAAATCAAGAATGCAAAAAGTTTAAATTGAGTGAACTCCTGATCTGTTTAAATGCTTGATATTTATATAGGGTTTAATATCTAAGGACACAGAGATTAGAACTAGGATGCTCTCTAAACTGGAAATCGATCCAAACTCTCCAGAGAATAGCTGAAGAGTGTCAATGCATTGTGAATTTAAAACTTGATACCATGATGACTGAAGAAAGAGGAAAAATTACAAACGTTTTCCAACTCCTGATAAAACTATAAAGGAAGACTATAAAACCCGCTCAATACCTAATATTTTCCACGGCTTTGGTGGTAAGCATTTTAAAAAGGATTTTTTCATCAGAAACAAATGCTTTGAGTGTGTGAAATTAGGACACAAGTGTACATGTTGCAGATCCAAAAAATGGAGAAAAAATAAAATGCATATGAACAGAATTAATACATGCAGTAATAAGAAACTCAAAAGGCAAATTAATTACACTTTTCAAAAGAGGGAATATGTTTTTGTGCAAATGAATGGTGTGAAAATTAAGTGGCAATTAGATACAGGATTGGATACTACTCTTATTAAGAAGCAAACTTTGAAGGAAATGGGTAAACCCAGCTTATCAACTTCTGAGCAAATCGCTTATGAAGTCTCAGGGAAAAGATTAAACTTTTTAGGCAAATTCAGCTGTAATGTTGCAATAATGTAAATATTTTTGCCAGTTCTAATACAGTAAATGAAAAATTAAAACATGTGAACTAAAAAAAAAAGTTTTAAGAAGTCTTTTCTGAAGGTCTCGGGACATGCACAAAAGTAAAAACCAAGTTTCAGTTGAAAGGCGAGGTAATGTTTACATTTAAACCAAAAAGAAGTGTACCATTTGTAGCTTTAGATCCAGTCAATAATGAATTTGACGGGCTGGAGAAATTGGGAGTAATATTGAGAATAAATTATTCCAAATGGGCGGCACTGACAGTCTATGTTAAGAAGCAGAATAACAGAATACGAGTGTGTGCTGAATTTTCAACAAGTTTGAAGCAACAAAATTGTTACCTAGTCCAGAAGAAATTTTTGCAAAACTGAATGGAGGTAAATTTGTCTCAAAGTTGAACCTCTCAGATGCATATTTACAAATATTAGTGTGGTGCAAAAATAATGTCGTTTTCTCACATATGTTACTATGTGAGAAAACGACATTATTTTTTGCACCAACCCAATATTTGTGGATGAAGACTGTTCAAAATTACTATTAACACCCATAGAGGGTTATTATAAATTCAACCGTCTTCCTTTTGGTGTAAAGGTTGCACTAGCTATATTGCAACAAATAATGTATACAATACTGGCTGGGCTGGATTGTGCTCAGGCATATTTGGTTGACATATTGGTAAAAAGCAAAACTCCAAAAGAACATGCTGAAGATTTAAAGAGAGTTTTTGAAAAGAATAAAAAATTATGGCTTCAAAATAAATGAAGAAAGGTGTTGAGTTATTCATGTCCAAACTCAAATATCTGGGTTTAATTATGAGACTGGTAGATAACTGGGTCCTTCAAGAGCAAGCACAATAAAGGATATGCCCGCGCCAACTTATATTACAAAACTACAAGCATTCTTAGGGTTTGCAAACTATTACCATACCTACATACCTAATATGCATGAGTTGAGAGCACCATTAAATAATCTACTGAAGAAGGATGCCATTGGAACTGGACAGAAAAATGTCAATGTGCATTCGAGCAGATTAAGAAAGTATTAACATCGGAGCTATCACTGACCCATTTCAACCCTAACCTGAAAATTGTCTGATGCAAGTTATGCAGGGATTATAGCAGTGGTATTATATAAGTATGACAACCAATCAATGAAGCCAATAGTTCATGATTCAAGGGCGTTAATTGCAGCTGAAAGAAGCTACAGTCAAATAGAGAAAGAAGCATTGGCCATTATATTTGCAATGAATTCCACAAGTTCTTAGTTGGACAGAAATTTATTCTTCAAACGGATCATTGACCATTGTTATCAATATATGACTCTAAAAAAAGGTGTTCCTATGCATACGTTGAATAGGCTGCGGGACTGGGGAACAATCCTATTAAATCATAACTGCAAGATGGAATTTTTACCGTCAAAGAAGCTAAGTCATGCAGACGGATTGTCTTGACTAGTACCAAGATGCTGTGAACTGCTGGAAGACACCTGTGGCCTGACGATTGCATCTAGCATGAAACAGACTGTCGCCTCTAAGTGTTGACTTCAATGTTCGCTTTTATATTTACACATGCTCTATCTCTGATATTGAGTACTTTATCCCATAAATATAGCACATGTTAAGACTATATGTATATGTGCATGTGTTTGTGTCTGTATGTATGTTGCATCACAAATACATTTACAAACTTTGCAGGCAGGTTCCTCACCAAAACAACAACAGAAGTTCCCATAAACATGTTCGTCAATCCCTTGTTTTTGTTACTAAGTTTAAAGTATATCTCACTGTGTTGTCATGTAGACATGTTTACATTTGTCTTTCGTGTACATTTGTAGCTAGTCTGTCTTCCACATTTAACGTGTCTAGGAATGAGTTAACTGAGAAATGTTCCATGTTATACCACCCACACATCCAAGCTTACAGTACCTGGTATTCCCAAACATTCCTCTATCTTGGTACCGACCAGGTTCGATTTGCTTATCTATGGTGATCAGGTGGGAACAGGTGTTTTTAATATGAAATGGCTGTATGCCAATTCATAAAAATAAAACAAGTAAACTAACTTTTTTCTAATTCCAATAGTTGTTCCTTAATATTTTGAATAATAAAATTTCCCCATTTTGGAATTTTTCAATATGGCTGTTAAATCCTTAAAAATGTCCATCCCTCACAAAGCTATGATTTTCAAGATGGCCCACAAAATGAATTGTTATTTATTTTTCCTCTAAGATAAAAAGTTTTTAACTGTATTTGGTAGTAACAAGATATTCTTGCATTTTGTATGGCAGACACTCATTTTCAATTATATCAGTTTTCTAGGCTAGCTAGCTAATCCCGGTTGAAATCCTCTACTCAGGCACATGTTTTCAACATCTGCACAGCCAATCTACATTTTATACTGAAACTATGTTCAGCAGACCTTGTTTCTCGGGGAGAGTAAATAATTTGGCATGATTAGCAGTTAGAAGAAGGCTGGCACGCTCAAACCCTCTGTCACGATGACTTGTGAGTTTGCACCAACTAAATGATCAATGCCTTCCAGACAGTTCCATCTACCCAAATTTACTTACAAGGCATAAGCCAACCTCTTATATGGTTTTCTCGCAATAGTGCCATCCACTAAGATCTTTTCAATCATTTATGTGCCATGCGTGATACATGCGTAGGCGATCATGTATCTTTCGATGCATGACTGACAAGTCAGATTTTTTCCTGCGATAGGTTACCATTTCTTTCTGTGGTAGACAAGTTGCCATCTAAGGCTATAGAACCCAGTCTGTCCTGCTATTTACTCATAGCTGGAGGGAGAAGAAGAGGATTCATACCTTTCCCAAGGGTATTAGCACGTAAGTGAATGTAATAGATTCGACTGGAATTCAAACTCGGATCTCTGATTCCTCAATCCGAGGAGCTATCCATTTCCCCACCGTACAATTACTTTCTGCGGTAGACCAGTTGCCATCCAAGGCTATAGAACCCGGTCTGTCCTGCTGGGCAGGGTGGGGAGAAGAAGAGGTTTCATACCATTCCCAAGAAGAGGATTCATACCTTCCCCAAGGGTATTAGCACGTAAGTGAATGTAATAGATTCGACTGGAATTCGAACTCGGATCTCTAATTCTTTAATCCGCTCTCCATTACTCTACGGTGCCTTCATTCAGTCAGTTATTTGCCATGCGGGATACACGCGTAGGAGGCTATCATGTATCTTTCGATGCATGACTGACAAGTCAGATTTTTTTCTCACAGTAGGTTACCATTTCTTTCCGCAGTAAGGCTATAGAACCCAGTCTGTTCTGGTATTTACCCATAGCTGGAGGGAGAAGAGGATTCATACCTTTCCTAAGTGTATTAGCACGTAAGGTAATGTAATGGATTCGACTGGTATTCAAACTCATCTCTCTGATTTTACTTATATCATAAAATGTTACATACAATCATTTCCTAACCATGGGGTTTTGTTTTTCTGACGTGTTAATCAATTTATTGACCACCAAACGGGATCATAATTATCAATGGTGTAGCAGATGACAATTTTCATTAGGGTTTTGTTTTTCTTTTTTCCGTAAGTGGCGGACAGCCCTTAAAACATGTGACCTTTTATTAATAGATTTATTGGTTTGTACATTCATCTTTTAGAAATTCTGTATCGATATATATATATATATATATATATAAAAACAAATCAAAATTCTTTTAAAAATAGTCGGTGAATGTAATTGATTCAACTGGAATCTTAGCTTGGTTCTCCAATTTCTCAATCTGAGCTGCTATCCACTACTCCACCATGCCTCCTATCTTCTTAGTGTTGTTAACAGTTTTTAAAAAAGTATTGCATAAATGTGAGACCATTTAAATATTTGTAAAAATTTCTCATTTCACTATTCAAGTGCCAGTTTCTTTTCTTTAATTTTACTGATAGACCCAGCTGATGTTTTACTGATAGACTTGAGTATAAACTCAATCAATGTTTTATCGACATACCTGGCTAATGTTTGACCAAAAAGCTTGACCAATGTTTTCCCAGCAAACTGAAGCATAGACCCAACTTGTATTTTATTGACATACATCATCAATGTTTTGCTGATAAGCCTCACCAATCTTTTCTGGCAAACTAAGCATAGATCCAATCAGTGTTTTACTGACATACTTTATCAATGTTTTACCGATAGACCTGAGCAGAGACATAACCAGTGTTTTACAGATAACCAATGTTTTATGGACATAGACCACTGATGTTTTACCAATAGGCACGAGCATAAACACAGTGTTTTACTGACATACCTAGCAGTTGTTTTATGAATAGACCTGAGCAGAAAAACGACCAGTGTTTTACATACATACCTGATTTACTGATGTAGACCTAAGCATAAATACAACCACTATCTTACTAATGTTTTACCAAGAGACCACAATATAAACACAACCAGTGTTTTATTGACATACCTGACTGATGTTTACTGATAAACCTGAGCTTAGACTCAGCCAGTGTTTTACTCAAATACGTGACTGATGTTTACTGATAAACCTGAGCTTAGACTCAGCCAGTGTTTTACTCAAATACGTGACTGATGTTTACTGATAAACATGAGCTTAGACTCAGCCAGTGTTTTACTCAAATACGTGACTGATGTTTACTGATAAACATGAGCTTAGACTCAGCCAGTGTTTTACTCAAATACGTGACTGATGTTTACTGATAAACATGAGCTTAGACTCAGCCAGTGTTTTACTCACACACCTGACTGATGTTTTGCTGATAAACCTGAACATTGTCATGATCGATGATTTACCAAATCATACTTATTATAAAATCCAGGTTGTGTGTATGTCTGTACGTTTATATATTGGATCGGATTTCCTACATTTTTCAACCGATTTCAACAAAACTTCACAGGACTACGTAAAATTAACTTGTGGTGGTTCTGACATTACCAAAAATTGGAAAAACACAATTGTTTTTACACAAAACCAGTTTGAAAACACGATTAAGAGGCATCACTTTTGCGGAATGAAAGGGGGACAACTCATATCGAGTTATATTTATTGTAAAACCCAGGTTGTTTGTTTGTGTGTGTGTGTGTTCGTTTATATATGGGATCGGATTTCCTACATTTTTCAGCCGATTTCAACAAAACTTCTCTTTTTTAGGGGGCAGGTAGTGTTTCTTATTGTCTTGCACACTTTTTCTTTATTTTTACATTCAGAATGCTTTAAAAATTCCATTTACAAGACAATTGTTTAGAATAAAATTCTATTCAATAGGTAGACTCATAACGATTAAAAACAATGTTTTTGTTTGGGTTTAACCAATTCGTAAAAAAAAAAAAAAAAATCTAATTAAGACATGCGTCTCCGTCAACCTTAAACAATAATCTTTGTCATTTTTATTTTTCAATCTCTTACTGTTATATCCCCAGGCAATGCCGGGCTCTACTGCTAGTGATTTATATTTAATAATAAAAAATATTTCACTTGTATTATATTATGCAACGAATCATAAGTCATCAAATCTATGAATCTAAACCATTTTTTTAAAGTCCAGTTCATTTTTTTAATTCTGTTTTATTAAAATCCACAAAACTTTCTTCACTTTATTTGTTTTCGTCTTTATTTTATTATTTTTTTTAAATGTGATGCCATTAATCGTTTTTAAAAAAGTATTGCATAAATGTGAGACCAGTTTAGCTTTTGTTAAAAAATCTTATCTCATTATATAATTAAACTGTTTCACTTTTTTCTTTTTTTTCTTTTTTTTTTTTTTCTTTAATTTTACTTAGGCAAACTCTACAAAAGCAAAGTTTGCTTCATCAAGCATATCTGGGAACACAGCATTTATTGGGACCTCTTTGATGGCGAGAAAAATCATGACAGAGTTCTGTCCATTCAAGCAGCCTTGATTCTTTACAGCAAGTACCATGCACATCCAACAGAAAACCAGCTGCTTTCACACCTGCTTGTGACGGCACCCAATAGTCATGAGAAGAAGCGGGAGAAAGAGGGGTCATTAACCTGCGAGTTGAAGCCGAAAACAAAAGTCGAAAAAAAGAACTTGTCGCCTCTGAAGCGTAAAAAATCATTTGAAGAAATTTAGGACTGACTCAAGGACCTCCCCTAAAAACGTGGTTCTGGAGCGAAAGGGTTTTCTTTTTTTATTATTTTTTTTTTTTTCCCATCCAAAAAAGAAAAAAAAAATATTTGTTTATCTTTGGTCAGTTAAGGCCAGAGCTCGTTGAATGTATGGCTGGAGGATGTGGTGACATATTTTTGTGGGCTTGACTGCCGTTTGCCGGGCACTCAGTCCTGAACGTAGACAACGACTTGGATAAAACAGTTGATTGAAATGGAAGAAATTTAATTAATTAAAATAATGATGCAATCTCATCAAAATATTTTGACAAGCACACCTCAGGTCTGGTTTAATGATTATATCACCATAATTAAACTATTGTTACTACTTTATCTAAAGTTAATTTGGTTGAATGTAATTGCTTATTGAAGGTGGGGTGAGGTATTTTAATTATTCCTTGTTATTTTAGATTTTCTTTGAATTAATTCTTTGAAGTGTATATTTATCAATTCTATTCAGTCAACTTGTTTTTATTTAAGTCGTTGTCTTCCTTCAGAACTGTATGCACGGAGAAATTTTTTTTTTTTTTTTTTCCAGTTATAAGCCCAAAAAAAAAAAAAAAAAGAAAAAAAAAAGTAAAACACCAAAAAAGAATTGTTTTGTTGGGGCTATGGCTGTGAGCATTCCCTCCGTTGGCTGAGATGGAGGTTTTTGTAAGTTTTCTTTTTATCAACTCAACCATTGTTATTTCTTTCTTTCTATATTTTATTATTCATTGTTGATATTATTACCAATTGCATTTAGACAAGTTTTTTTTTTTTTCATCAATTTTTTTTTTTTTTTCATCAATTATTATTTTTTTTTTTATTTTTTTTTTTTTTATTGTCTGCTGTTGTAGTGATCTGATAGTTAGCATATTATCACAGACCAAAGATGGATTTGAAGCAAGGAGATTGCAAAAAGAAAACAAGAAGGAAAAAGTGATTTGATGATGAGCATATCCATGGTGATGAAGATGATATCATTGAGCTGATAACATGGTGACATTCAGCTATGTGTGGTACAAGGGGATCGCTGGACTTTTTTTCAGTTAAAATCTAATTGTAACAGCACTCATGACATTTGAACTGTTCAATTATTTATCTTAATATCTTTTGTAATATGTGTGTGTGTGTGTGTGTCTGTCTGTATGCATGTATATTTGTGTATATATATATATATATATATATATATATATATATATATATATATATACATACATACATACATACATATGTATATATATATATGTATATATACATATATATGCATATATATACATATATATGCACACATATATATATATACACACACATTATATATGCACACACACACATTATATATGCACACACACATATATGCACACACACACATATATATATATATACATTATATATGCACACATATATATATATATATATACACACACATTATATATGCACATATATATATATATATATATATATATATATACATATATATATATATATATATATATATATATACACACACATTATATATGCACATATATATATACACATACAAACATATACGCACACCTACACACAGATACACATAAGAATACATAACTACACACACACACAAATACATATGACCTCTCTACACTGATACATAAATGTACGCATTCAAATGCACCAATATATACATAATATGCACCTAAACAAACACACACACACACGCACTTTTTTTTCATCTATCCTACTCAGGTAAAAATCTAAGTAAAAGAAGTTGAAAATGTAACTGGTGTTTTTCCGAATGTTTATTTACAGTAAATTTACCAATTTCACAGTTCTATGATTTTCAAAACTTGAATTGATGGGGGGATGTGTGGCTATACCATGACACACACATACGTACATATACACACATACATATATATATATATATATATAAAAATACACCTATATATAAATACATGTGTATATATATGTGCTCATACACACCACCTCTACACTGATACATATAAATGCACACCTTATTAGTTAAATGTAAAATATTACATTTGTCTAAATAATGTCACATGACAATTTTGTGTATTTGCTTTGGACAAACCTTGATATATATTGTGGATATCTCTTTTGTTTTTTTGTTTTTGTGTTTTTTTGTTTGTTTTTTTTTTTTTTTTTTTTTGTTTTTTTTTTTTTTTTTTTAAACAGAAAATTGTTAAACTCTTTCCACCTCAAATTTTTTTGCTTTGTCCTCATTTATGTGGAATGTCAAATTCCTTGCCATTGGCATCTTTCCTCGTGGCGGGAACACAGGGGCATTGACAATATTTTTCAAACCTTTACCCCCAGACAATTCCACGTGAAAATCTAAGAAATTAACTTCTGTTTTTGTCAGAATAATTCATATCCCAGCCTTTTTTTTTTTTTCTTTTAAAGTCAATTTTGTGCTTGTAAAATCAAGCCTGGCTAACTCAGGTCATAAGAAAATTTCCCCAACCTCTCTGTCAGCTCGTTACCCTGTTTCTAAAATCCAGCCAATTTCACACCTGAAGCAAGTTTTTCAATTCCTTTTTGAATTAATGAGTCATTGTGCTTCTAAAATCCTGCCTAGGTAATAGTACACTCATGCAAATATGTAGATAAACTAGTGTTTATATATAAAATTTATCATTGTCAGTATATATTTTGGTTGAATGATCATTGTACTTGTAAAATCCTATCTAATCAATCTATTTTGCCATGTTTATCAGGAAGCCTTGTTTCCTTAATCCTCAGAATGTTTGATGTCATCGTGATCTTCGAAATGACTTGTATTCTAGCTGGGGATTTTACTTGCCAAAAAAGGAATTCTTTTTTTTTGAAAAAGAAACAACAATGTCCTCATCTTTTGTTGTCATTATCATGTTTCAGCCAATGTACCCTCTGGCCTTCTTCAGGTGTCTATTGATCCAGGTAACTTTGAGGCAATTTTAAACTGAACCCTTTATTTAACGTACTCACATATTGTTCCATGAATGTGTCGATAACCTCAAACATTGGTTCAAGTGATCACATAATTGTGAGTTCAATTCCTGGCCCAGGTAGTACAAACTAAGATCCAGTGGAAACGCTGAGTAATATTTGAGCAGTACTTAAAAGATCAAGCCAAGATATCCATAGACATGGACAGTGGAACAAGAACAATCTACCCACACAGATTAAATCAACAGTTCAATTTTAAATTCCCTTAAAGTTATTTGGGTCAATAGATAACTGATGAAGGCTGGTGGGCACAACAGCCGAAACATCGTGATACTGACAACAAAGATGAGGACAATAGATCACATGTAAATTGTGTAAATAATGATAATTCCTCATCTCAGAAATTCAGACCACAATCTATATTATCATAGTTTTGTTTTTGTTGTTTTTTTTTTTTTGTTTTTTTTTTCTTAGTAACCTGAAAAATATTAACCTTTGATATAAGACGTTTTTCTTGATTAAAACAGATCTTTTTCATCTGTTGTTGGTGGCAATTTGTAAAAGAAAAAGTTACAGATTCAGTTTAATCACAAAGACAGGTCAATACTGCTTGACGAGACAGCGATTTGGTTCTGATTTTGATTGTTTATTTTAATATTTTAATTTGTTTCTTTTTTCCTAATTAATTTTATTTTATTTATTTATTTTTTTCTCTGGTAAAGAATTGAATTTTTTCTTACAATGCTTATCTAAAGCTATATGTAAAACTATATACATATATATATATATATATATATATATATATATATATATATATATCACACACACGTATGTAAATAATGTTTCTATACAGAGCATATTTATGGGTTCAATCCAAATTATTTAAGACAATAATTTAGGTACCCGCTTTTTTTTTTTTCTAATCTGTAAATTTGACTGTCAGTTAATGTTTTCTCTCTCTCTCACACATATATATGGCATAACAAAATATACATTTTTATAAATCAAGAACAGTTTTGAAAGGACTATTTTTATTTATTTATATATATATATATATATATATATATATATATATATATATATATATAATTTTTTTCTCAGCCAAACAGTTTCAGACTTCAATCAATCCCCACTCATGCCCACCCTCTTTTGATGGCGCTAGGGAGGAACATTGAATTTTGATGTACTTTGTACATATTTTCCTGCTTAAAACCAATGTAATCCAACAATTTGCAGGCACCAGATAAATATATTTGAGACCGATTTGACTAACATGCAGAAATATAGAATATATTTTAAGATGAAGATATAAATCCTTTCATCAAAATAATTATTTTTCTTTTTGCTTGTCTCCAAATATAATTTGCTTTAAAAAAACAAACTTATTTTCTGCATTATTATTATTATTATTATTATTATTATTATTATTAATAATATATATTTATATACAATGGTTTAATGAATTATTTGGATGAGTAGCCTCACCTTTTAGTTACTATTTTGACCCTTCCACTCTTACTGAGAGGTAAAGTGAAATTTCTTTTTTTTTTAGCAGTTATTGAAGATTATAAAATTCCATGTTTAGAGTTCACTGGCTGAAACAATAATCTAAACAACAAAGATAAGAATACTGTTCCAAATAGTTCATTAAACAAACAAATAATGATCCACTGTACATGTGAATGCGAAAATATATAAATTAAGTTTTTAATGACATAATGTTTGTAGTAATCATATATATATATATATATATAATGTAAAATTTTCAAATATAGCTAAATATATATATGTTAAAGTACAGTATGACTAAAAACAAAAGGAAAGCTTAGCTTAGTTGACATGTTTCAGCCTCTTTGTCTTGATAAAGTTCATCAAAGGACAAAACACATTGGCTAGGATAAGTTTTACTTCTTTCTTCATATATATATATATATATATATATATATTGTCATACAGACAGACTGTTCATCAGTGTGGCTAGACATCCAATTGCTTCAAGCCAGGATTGAGATATATATATTATTCTAAAAATTACTTATAATGCATAGTAATAAGTGTGCGTGCATGTGTGTGTGTGTGCATATATATATATAGTTTAATGAAATATTTGAACCAGTAACATTATCTTTGTTGTTTTGATTATTGTTTCAGCCAGTGAACTCAACATGGAATTTTATAATCTTCAATAACTGTTAAAAAAAAGAAATTCCACTTTACCTCTCAGTACATTAAGAGTGGAAGAGTCAATAAATATATATATATTATTTTAAAAATTACTTATAATGCATAGTAATGTGTGTGTGTGGGTATATATATATATATATATATATATATATATATATATATATATATATATATATATATGTGTGAATTTATAATATAGTTAGGGCAGAGTGATCATCCTAGCCATGGCTGGCAACCAGTCTAGGATAAAGATGACTCTGAATTTAAATCAGTTGGGTGTGGGGGCTTGCAATTCCACCCCTGTAAAAACTACTTACAACTGAAAGTGTATCATCTTTCATAGTGTTGTTGCAGCATCTTCACTTAACAGATTTCAACATGTATGCGTGTGTGTATGTATGTATATATATATATATATATATATATATATATATATATTGTTTTCTTTCTTACCAATATTACTTCCTACTGTATCAGTAGATATCACAACAAAATGATGCCCACTTGTTTTTGTTGTTTTTCGTCTCATATTGGGCAGCTAATTTTGTTTGGGTTTGTGTTGCTGATTTTTTGTAAATATCTTGACTTTTGTTCATATGCACAAGTGCGCATATGAACAAGATACATGTAAGGATAGATATATGTATATATTGGATATGTATGTACTGACTGGGTACACAAACATATATCTGCATGTGTGTGTGTGTTCATGTACATGTACACATGTAATATATAAGATGTATATTTATGTAAGTAATTGATTTGTACATAATTTGAGAAACAATTCTACCCTCCCTTCCCCTCGTTCTTTAATCTGCACTTGTTCCAATTCTGAGCAATTCCACTCTTTTTACATAACTTCTCAGAGGATATATGTTATACAGATATTGGCAAACATAGACCTTTGTGCCGACAAAAAAACAAAGTCTCAAAATGATGACTTTTTTCCTTGACTACCTTCACAACTCAGAAATATACATTGTTTGAAAAGGTGATTAGAATTGTAATAAAAACAAAAGCATATGAAACTGAATTTTTTCTTTGTTCTTGAGAATTAAAAACAAAATTAATAAACACTATTTATTTATTAAATTGTTTATTGGAATTGTTGGCAAAACATCGACCAATTGATTCAAACTTTATAAAATGGTAAATAATAAGGATTTCTTTATAGCTGGTTCATATATTTTAATAATTTAGTAAATGTTTCTCAATTTATGAATAAAAAAAAGGTTTCCATATCTATTTCTTTATAAATTGATAAATGATATCACATTAGTTTTAATTGTATTAATGTTGTAAATATAGAAATATTCTTGTAAATAAACAATCAAATAAATAGTGTTTAATATTTTTGTCTGTAAATTCTCAAGAACAAAAAGTCTATAAATTCACTTTCATCATATGTTTAGGTAATATTACAATTCTAATCATCACTTAAAAAAAAATAAACGTAACTGAGGATTGAAGGTAGTTAAAATAATAGCGATGTCAATGAAAAAAAACATGCTTTTGACAGTGGGTTTTTTTTTTTTTTTTTTTTTTTGCATGAAGGTCCAAGTTTGAAGTAATTTTATTATTTCTATGAACAAAACATAAAAAATAAATATTTCAGAAATTAAAATTTAGATTTGTTGGATTTTCAAAACATATTGAAATATCAATATTGTTTACACTGCTTTCTTCCCTTACTCCCAAACTGTGATTTAAATGCTAAGGTCATTACCACTTTCAGAACAGAAATGACTATATATAAATTGTTTGATGTGAAATGATTAAAAAAAAAAATTTAAATGATAAATATCGCATCAGTTCTTATTGTATTAGTTTTTCGAATGATGCAAATATACAATTATTCTTGTAAATATACAATCGAATAAATAAATAGTGTTTAATATTTTTGCTGTATATTCTCAAGAACAAAAAATGTATAAATTAACTTTCATTATATGTTAAGGTTTTATTATAATTCTAATCGCTTTTTAAAATAACAAACTTTACAACGAGAATGAAAGAGGAGTTAAAATAAAAGTTGTCTCATGGGAAAACCCTTCTTTTGACACTTCATTTATTTTTGAAGGCACAAAGATCTATGTTTGTCCAGATATCTATATCAGATGAACATTTAGTAACTAAATGACGAAACGGAAAGAAAGAAAAAATCCTGTTACGTGTTTCATCCTTCAAAAGCACTTGTTCAGGCTTAGTCTAAAGTAATCTTGAAGAAGAAATGTAGGATTTTTCTTATCACTGAGTAATCCATAATTTTTCATCCCAACTTTACAACGCAAAATAAACAAGGAAGTTTTAAGCATTCAAATTGTGATTTTCTTCAAAAAGTCCTGACACTGATTTCTAGAATCTTCATTTTTCTAAATCCTGTCTATTTCTTTACTTGTTATTCTTATGTATATATATATATAAAAACATGACAAAAATTGTTTCACCAAAAATGTCCAGTTGTAATTCTAGAAGATTAGGTTTTTCAAACGAGCAGTCTTTGCAATTAGAGTGCTTCATATCAAAAGATTGAGCATTAATAATAAATAAAATAATTTAAATCTGTTCACTTATCTTATGACTGTCTGTACTCTGAGTTTTATGCAGTTACGCCCACTCTTCAGGAGACTTGATGGTAAATATAAAATCAAAACTCTTGATGCTTCAGCTTGCTCAAGAAATGTCTTGCATAAATCAGGCATGAACTGGCCTCTCCACATCACATATGACTTGTATTGAAGATCCTCATACACAGTTCTTTCAATAGATTGCCTTGAAACCATGAGCTCCTTAACAATGGCGTTAATTAACTTTCTGGGTTTCTTATTAATAATTTTCTCCACCTTTTGTACAAATTTGGGTGTTTTGATATTAGAACACTCATCAGGCATTTTACATTTAGTTATTGCTGGAGAATGCCCCTCAACAGTTTTCAGTTCTCTGTGAACTTTGACAACAAATGACCCTGCAATTTTCAGGAAGCAACCTGTAATAACAAAAGAGAACAACATTAAGCGTAAGGAAGCTTTATTCTGCTTAGAATAATTGATACCAGCATAGTGACTATTTATAGTCCTTTAGAAACAAAAGAGTTCTCCCAAGGGAGGTAATCATAAAACAAGGGTTATTACTTCCGATTATGTTATCAAGCAACCAATATTGAAATCACTAGGCCATTCCGTTAAGGTAACAATTAAAAAAAATAAAAGATAAAATATTTCTAAATAGATTTTTTACTTATATGCATAAAATAATCTGAATTAATGACAGAATATGGACCTAGGTATTTGCAGAATTTAATCTAGGGCTTATATGTCTGTAAGTCGGGCAATAATTTGTTTTTGATTCTTCTAATACTATAAAGAGTGACGATTGTAGAACTTCTACAAGTATTCAGTCAGTTAAAATTTGAAAGTTTTCCTTGATATGGAAGGAAAAAATGCAAATAATTGGGAAACCAGAAGAAACACGAAAGCATCAAACATGACCCACAAAATGAGCAATGTCTCTCCGCCTTCATAATACACCGACTGAGATTCTCTGTTCTAAAGCTTATTTTTTTACAAGAAATTATGGGCAAATTGGATCTTAAAGATTTTAGATTTCAAACAAGAAATTAAGTAAACATATCTTGCATTCTACATGTCTGTAACTGAATCTCTTTGGAGCACCTCAGTGTGCGGTAATGGTCAACAAGATGGTCTCAAAGACCATTACTAGTGAGCCTGATCCTCACTGGGTGACCCATATTTATGGCCTTGTGCCAAACTAAACAATGAATCTCTTAGCAAAGAAAAATATAAAATTCTACTTGTGAACTTTTTAAGATTTTAAACGTATCTACCTCTCTCTCTCTCTTTCTCTCTCTCTCTCCCCAGTCTTCTTTCTTACCTCTATTTTTTTCTTTCTTTGGTTCACTTCCATCCTCATTTTTCCAGCCTCTTACTCTCTCTATTTTCCCTGATTTTTTTTCTCTCCCTTTTCTATTCCTTCTTCTCCCTGTTTCCCCTACACTTTTCTTTTTCCTTGGTCTTCCTCTTCTGCTTGCTTCAAAACTCTCCCTCTCAGTTCCACACTCAACCTCTCCCAATCGTTTCAAAACTCTCCCACTTATTTCAAAACACTCTCACACCCACTTTCTTACTCTGCTCTCCCTCATGCCCCCTTCCTTTCCCTCACACCCTCTTCTTCTCTCTCCTCTCTCTCGCGCCCTCTTCCTCTCTATCCTTTCCCTTGCGCCCTCTTCCTCTCTCTCCTTTCCCTTGCGCCCTCTTCCTCTCTCTCCTTTCCCTTGCGCCCACTTCTTCTCTCTCCCTCTTCCTTCCTTTCCTCCCTTGCGCCCTCTTCCTTTCTCTCCTCCCTCGCACCCTCTTTCTTCTCTCTCCCCCCTCGCACCCTCTTCCTTTCTCTCCTCCCTCGTGCCCTTTTCCTTTCTCTCCTCCCTCGCGCCCCCTTCCTTTCTCTCTCCTCCCTCACGCCCCCTTCCTTTCTCTCTCCTCTCCCTCACGCCCCTTCCTTTCTCTCTCCTCTCCCTCGCGCCCCCTTCCTTTCTCTCTCCTCTCCCTCGCGCCCCCTTCCTTTCTCCTATCACCCTCATTAAATTTTGTCTTTTGTAAGAGCATTCCAGGCTAAAGATAGAAATTCATGTAGTTTTATGTATGTAATATCTTTCTCTCTCTCTCTCTCTCTTCTCCTCCCCCAGGTATATATTTGAAGTGGGGCTTTATTAAAGGTAGTGGTCTAAGATTTACACAAGGCAAAGAAAAACTTGCTTAGATGAGTCCCAAAATTATTATAAAATTCATTGGGTTTTAATCTTACTTCTTTTTTTAAAAAATATAAAATCTCTAATATTTTACTCAAATTAAAAGGTCAAATCTACATTTTAGATTCACAATTTTAATTACAGATCTGGGAGAGAAAAAAGGGTTAAATGCCTATTCCTTTTTTTTTTTTTTTTTTTTTTTTTTTTTTTTTTTTTTTTTAAATTTAGCACATACTGGCTTTCGTTCCCCTCCACTCTCTTCCAATAAAATAAATAAAGCAACAATATTGAGATAAGATGTGTTAAATGTCATCAAGTTGGTCTCCTCACACAGTGGTAACTTAAATCAGTCAACTTTTAATTCTTTGCACGTCAAACTGCTTGCACTGCCTTCAGCAAAATAACGAACTCGTATCTCCTCAAATGAAAGACATTGAGGAATCAAATTAAATTCATTTTAATAATGACTACATTAATTTTAAAATATTTAAAGCCTCCATATTTAAATAAGGAGTATTTTAAAATATTTAAATAAGGAGTATTTTAAAATATTTAAAGTCCCCCATATTTAAAAATGGAGACTTTAAATGTTTTAAAATTAAATATTTACGTTAAGATATTTAATGCTTTAATAGTTAAGTATGGAGGTTTTAAATATTTTAATAAATAAAGTATTTCATTTTAATTTCCATATTTAAACATGAAAGTATTTAATATTTTAAAATAAATATTAAATATTTAATTATAACACTACCACATTATTTAATGTGAAACAGTACCAAAATATTCTATTTAATTTGATTTTTCTGGTGGGGTTTGTTTCGTATTTCTCTATGGTGCCAACAGTCAGTGTTCAAGCCGTGGTTACAAAAAGTACTTTGAATGCTGATTTTTAAGGCAGGTAAATTTTATTTTGCTATGTTTTACTAAGTATAACTTAATAAAATTGATGTAAAATGTATTTGTTTTAAAAAAAGTTTATGTAAAATCTTTAAAAAAAAATCAAATAATTTAGATTTTTTTTAAGAAAAACTTTAATATTTTCAATCTTAAAAAAAATTAGTTTATAAATGTAATATAGCAACAGTACCAAATCGAAGCGTATGAAACTTTATTAGACATACTTCAGCTTTAGAGCTGAAAAACATTATATATATTGTAATGGATGGTTAAAAGCAAGAGGGGAGATGGGATGTGCCTATTTGACTAACATAATATTGCTTTAATTGAACGAAAGAGATAAAACAAATTTAAATATCTCTAAATTGATAATTTGTTTTTCAAAACATTGTTTGAATTTGTCTGAAAATTTTAATGGTTTCCAGTAATGAGGTCATCAAATGTCTTGGAACTGAACAATACGAATATTCCATAATGTATTTGGTCTTTGAAAGGTTTAATCATATTAGTTTCTTTCTTTAAATATGAATTTGTTTATTTGATCATGAAATGTAATTGAAAAAACAATTTTTTTCTTGTTTTTGTTACTACTTTCTACATTATATATACAAAGTTTCACAATTTTTGAAACAAAATGATCAGGCAACTTATTTCAAGGACCACAAATGATAGAGTAATAGAAAGGTAAAAGGATGACATTTTAGGATCTGCAACCATTTAGTCTCAAACCTGAACCAAAAATCTCAAGAGGAGCCCTAGAGTACTTGCTCCAGATGTCTGCCATTCAGTTTGAAGGCACTATAAAATGCAAAGTTGTTGATAACACATGTACAGGGTGATCACTTGAATCTTCTCAGTGATGGCTGCCTTTAAAGCAGCAGTGGTGCAAGGGTTACCCTGGTAGATGTTGTCCTTGAGGAACCCCCAGTGGAAGAAATCAAGGGGCCTCAGGTCAGGCTATTGAGGAGCCCATTCCATTCCAGCTTTGCAACTGATGAGATGCCTCCCAAAATTTTCACAGAGTCATGTGATGGTAATATTAACAGTGTGAGGGGAAGCACCATCCTGCTGGAACGACTGTTGCTCATGCTCCTCGAGTTCTCCCTACCTGAGAGGCCACTGCTTGTTTCAACAATTGTGAAACACCCTGTCTGCCTGTCTCTCTCCCGCTCTCTCTCTATCTCTCTCTCTCATATATATATATATACACAGGGTGTTCATAAAGTTTGTGTGCACTTTAAAAAATTTATAACTTTGTATTTGCAATAGAAATAATTTGTAAAAAGGATTAGAAAGAAGTAAATCTATATTTTTTAAGGTTTTATTGTCCTCCATCATTAGCAATACAAAGGCTAATACGATTTTGCAGTTCATGGCAAACATTTGCCAACTGATTTACAGTAATGCCTGAAATCACATTAGTTATTTTAGCTATACTTAAAACTTGGTACATTAAACTTCATAACATTTTTTACAGATTATTTCTATCACAAATACAAATAAAGTTATAAATATTTTAAAGTGCACACAAACTTTATGGACACCCTGTGTATGTGTGTGTATATATATATATATATCTATATATATATAAATTTTTCATGATTGTTAGGTTTATTTTTGTCAGCCATCTTTAGAATGCTAAATTGAGCAAGCAAGAGTAGAGTTTGGTTTCATGACTTCAATGTCTGTATAAACAGTTGAAAGAAAGGAACACATTTATTCTTTGTTTCTCTCATGAATTAGGGATGAGATTTCTGGTGGCTCGTATTAAAAAAAAAACATCTCTTCCTCCCTGATTCCCTTGTTCTCCCCATTCTCTTTGTTCTTCTCCCCTCTTTTCCACGTTCTCTTTGTCCTCCTCTCTTCTTCCTGTTCTCCTCTCATCTCACCGTTCCCTTTGTTCTCCTCTCATCTCCCCTTTCTCCTCTCTTCTCCCCGTTCTCTTTGTTCTCCTCTCATCTCCTCGTTCTCCTCTCATCTCATCTCCCCATTCTCTTTTTCCTCCTTGTTCTCCTCTCTTCTCCCCGTTCTCCTCTCATCTCCCCGTTCTCCCCTTTCTCCTGTTCTTCTCCTCTCTTCTCCCCGTTCTCTTTGTTCTCCTCTCATCTCCTCGTTCTCCTCTCATCTCCCCGTTCTCTTTTTTCTCTTTTTCCTCCTCGTTCTCCTCTCTTCTCCCCGTTCTCCTCTCATCTCCCCGTTCTCCTCTCTTCTCCCCGTTCTCCTCTCTTCTCCCCGTTCTCTTTGTCCTCCCCTCTTTTCCCTATTCTTTTTTTCTCTTTTCTTCCCATTTACTTTGTTCTTTGTCCTCCCCTCTTTTCCTCATTCTCTTGCTCTCTCTTCCTCTCTCCATTTTCTAAAGAAAAAAAACCAAAACAATCCAGTATGAATTATATAGATTTCTACCTTCATCTTATTAATGCCCAACTCGCAAAATATGGGACATTGACATTTTTAGTAAATAATATCACTTTTAATTATCGCAAACAAGTGCCAGCTCAGAAGGCAGTCAGTTATTATTATGTTGGCTCATTTCCACTTTTTCACCTATCACTGCTTTACCTGTACAGGTAAGGAAGAACACCTGATTAATTAATTATCTTCTCTATATATTTTTACCTCAAAACCTTTTTTTTTTCTTCAATATTCTTTTAAACATTAATTGAAAAAAAAAGTATTATATTACACTTGGTATTACCTAATTGTAGAAATACTTAAATCAGTACGTAAAAATTGTCTTATGATTTCATTTCCTTGTCTGAATTTTCACAAAGTTGATTTATTGTCAGTGGTCAAAAAAAAAATTATTATATATCATATACAGTGCTACCTTGCAGGTTCACGCCCGACTGGTGGCTAATTTATTTGACATGTGAATTTAGTGAGATTGCATGGATAAGATCATAAACCTTTTACACATGAGTTGTCGCTCATCATTGCTGCGATGTACAGACGCACTTTGAAAGACTTCAATTAGCACATAAATATGGCCAACATAGGTCTTTTGACTGAGTGTTTGCTAGGGTTAGTTGCTATAAAATTTAGTATTTTACTTACCAAAACTACTATAAAATATAAATTGAAGTATTTTGCAACTCTTATATATATTAGTGTGTATATATATATATATATATATATATATATATATATATATATATATATATAGGATAATGATATATGAAATTTTTTATTTATTAAGAACAATTTTAGGGCAAAGAAATATGAAAAAGAGAAAAAGTTTTCATGTGATGTTTCAGCTTCTAGGACTTCCTCAGGCTAAGTTTATGTTGATCTCACTGCATGAAAGAGTTGATGAGAATTCTAAATTTCAAATAATTTCTTTTTTTTTTCTTTTAATGCGTTTTGGATGTATAATCTTGCCAATTTCACTTATTCTCTTTTGTCTAAGTTTAAAAAAATGCTACTATAATCAGATAAAGAAACTATTTAACTTAAGACAAAAATGTTTAGAAAGTGCTTTTATTACTAGATCATCTACAGTAAATTTGTAGGCAGGTTCCTATAACGTTTCAAAACCTTTTGCAGATTGCCTATTATCACAATGTAGGATGGAAACAAAGAAAAAGAATCTAAAAATACTAGATTATATAACAAAAATACGTTAATATTTTTTTTTATTCTTATCACCCCCCCTCTCTCTCTCGTTTGTAAGCACAACGTTGTCAAATCAACATAAACAAAATTACTTTGACGAAGTCCTAAAGGACAAAGTACATTACATGAAAACTTTTATCACTTCTTTACCCTAATTGTGTGTGTGTATAGGTATGTATATATATGTATATAGGTATGTATATAGGTATGTATATATGTATATAGGTATGTATATATATGTATAGGTATGTATATATATGTATGTACGTATGTATGTATATATATATGTGTGTATGTATAGGTATGTATATATATGTATGTATAGGTATGTATATATATGTATGTACGTATATATATATATGTGTTTATGTATAGGTGTGTATGTATAGGTATATATATATATGTGTTTATGTATAGGTATATATATGTATGTACGTATATATATATATGTATGTACGTATATATATATATATATATGTGTTTATGTATAGGTATGTATATATATGTATGTACATATATATATATATATATGTGTTTATGTATAGGTATGTATATATATGTATGTACGTATATATATATATAAATATATGTGTTTATGTATAGGTATATATATGTATGTACGTATATATATATATGTGTGTATGTATAGGTATATATATGTATGTACGTATATATATATATATATATATATATATATATATGTGTTTATGTATAGGTATGTATATATATGTATGTACGTATATATATATATATATATATGTGTGTTTATGTATAGGTATGTATATATAT
>OZ010594.1:17974822-18067322 GCA_963932145.1 Acanthosepion lycidas
AAAATACCAAGCTCAAGTTAACTTGTAGTTAGCACGAGATAACTAGTTGTTAGTGTCATAATAGTTAATGAAATAGCTTGAATTGTTAATCTTGGTTAACAAATTCTAGAACTGAAAGTTGTAATAAATTACTTACTGAACTGATTTATGATAAGATCTAAAACTGCTCTTATATGCAATATTTAACAATAACACAGCAGCAGCATAACTAGCATTTGAAGTCATTGAACCTCATGCATGTTGAAATCATAGCTTCTCAGAACGCATAAATGCCACTTTCAGCCGTCTCTGCATAACATCAAGTCATCTCCTGCTTATAAAATTTATACTCAATTTATTTGCTAATTATTGTCACTGTTCTGCCATTATGGCTGATAGTGAGGAGTGCAGACAGGTTAAGGATTCTTACCTGCTTATTCTTAAGAAACTCAGGGAAACAAATCTGTAATTAACAGTTAATATGCCTGTAGTTATCTCCCTTAGAAATCTTTTCTTTTTTTTTAAATTACTCAGAAACAGGTGGACAATTGCTTTGCTTTCTAAGTTGAAGTATTTAAATGTTATTGAGGTATTGTTTTTTGCTTTGTTAAATTAATATGATATAAATTGTGTTTGCTTTTATAATAGATTTTCTGACCAACAAAGAGGCAGCTGAGTCGGTGTAAAACATTTCATTATATATTACCTACTCGTATATAACAGGCTATGCAAAGCTTTTTTAGTGACTGGTAGTAGCATATCTCCTAACAATGCCAGTTGTCAAAATTTAATTCCTGGTAAATGCCAAGATTACTTTTTCAACTTTTAAAAGAAAGTAATCCTTGCCCATACAAAAGTCTGGCACAATATGATTTTTTAATTACAACTTTTCCTTTTTGGCCCTGAGGGTGAAATAATTGCACATATCTACATTCTACATATCTATTTGTTTCTTATTGCTATAAACATTATTTTCGTGGGTAAATATGTTTGAATAGATGTCTGTTCCCCCTTTTATTTATTTATTTATTATATATATATATATATATATATATATATATATATATATTTTTTTTTTTTTTTTTTTACTTAAAGTTCCAGCTATGAGTACATAGCGGGATAGACTGGACTCTATAGCCTTCGTTAGCAGCCAGTCTAGGAGAAGGGAAAACTCTGAATTTAAAACCACCTGCTACCATCTGGGTTCTACCTCTTTAACTTCTGAGAGGAGGAACAGGATAACCTCAACATCCGCGATGCAAAAGGAACTGGCAAGCCTTTGCACTATTCTGCTTTGAATGTCACCATGAACCACAATTGTAAGATGGAGGGGAGTGGTGACCACAGCGCCAGTGCAAAATGTGTAACTGAATAAATGGTAATGAAAGTGAAACTAATGTCCATCAGCCTAGAGATTGAAACGTGCTTTATATTTATATAATATATATATATATATATATATATATATATATATATATATATATATTATGAAGTGAACAAAGTCCAACAATTATTTTACTATATTTTCTGTTTATACATTATTTTTATAGATACAAATATTTAAGTAAATGCTCTGTTTATAGTAAACAGTATTAACTACATTTGCCAGCCTGAATGTCCAAGAAATTTCATAGAAAATGTGTGTCTTTGCCAACCAGGCACTTCCTCTGTAACTAAATGGTATAGGACTTCAGGCTATATGACAGTTCTGTGTAGGACACAGGTTCAGTTCCAGTCGGAGGACACATATTTTCTATGAAATTTCTCGGACATTCAGCCCGTAAATGTTGTTACTTATTTGTTAGAAATAGAGAAGTTACTTAAATATTTGCATCTATAAAAATAATGTATAAATAGTGTATGTATATATATATATGTATGTATATATATATGTATGTATATGTATATGTATGTATATGTATATGTATGTATATGTATATATATATATATATATATATATATATATATATACACACACACACACACACACACGCGCGCGCGCATAGTAATGTCTATAGTAATAAGATTTATTTATATATATATATATATATATATATATATATATATATATATATATACACATGATGTTTATAGTAATAAAAATATGTGTGTGTACTTTTTAGAATAGTTATGAAGACTATAAATTGTGCTCAGAATAAACCTTGGTTTTTTGCCAATGATTTTGTGAAATTGGTGCTGCCAGGGGTAAGAAGTTCAGTACAGACACATTCTTGCTCTAAGAAAATGTTTAACTATTTTGGTTAACGTGTGATGTTCAGAAAAAAACAATTAAATAAAAGCTATATGCCTATACTCAGGAAGGGATTAAATACTTTGGATAATCCACTGAGAGGATTAATCAGACATATCCCCCTTCACTTGTCTTTTTCTAATAAAGTTCTATGCAGACCTATGCAGTTGGTGGCTTTACTTAGATTGCTTTTTGAGGGTTTTTTTTTTTTTCTCCTTAAATTTAGGAGTTTATCTTTTTTCTTCTTTTCAATGTTGTTAAAATTGTTTCAAAACTTTGTCTTCGTAAATTTTTTGGCAAAAAAAAACAAAAAAGAAATTTAAAAACCATCAAAATGTTGAACAACTGAATAAAAAATTAAAAAGAAGAAATTAAATCAATTTTCTTTTTTTTTTTTTTTTTTTTTTTTTTTTTTTGTCCAATTATTTTTTATTTTATTATTTTGTTGTCTTTTTTTCTTTCTTTTACTAGCACATCACCTTTCTTTTCTTTTTATGTGCTGTCTCCCTTCAGGACGTGGGCGATCATGGCTCTCCACCTCCCTCTATCCCTTGTAAGTTCCTTCCCCAGACCACATTCTGCCATCCATTTGCTTAAGTTCGCCAGGTATGTCACGTGTTGTTTTCCCTTGTCTCTCTTTCCCTCTATTCAACCCATGAGTATCAGATTCTCCAGGCCCTCCTTCCTCATTATGTTTCCCAGAAACTTCAGCTGCCTCTACCTGATGTTAAGTATAAGCCTCCTCCTTGTTTTCAACCTCTCTTTACCTCATCGTTGCTCACACGCTCGGTCCATGATATCCTTAGCATCCTTCTGTAGAACCACATCTCTGTCGCCACAAGTCTTTCCTTTATCTTTTGAGGACAGATAATATGAATTTTGTACAATTATCTCAATTTTGTGTTGTGGATTTTACAATGAAAAGAAAAAAGATTCCATAATATTTTCTCAGTTTATATGCCATACATTTTATTGTTGATTCTTATTTGGTTTTTATCAAAGAGCTCTAGGTAAATAGCAGGGACACTGGCCCCTATGTGGCAGCAATATTCTAAGCATGGACTTATAGATATATGACTTATGATATGTATAGCTGACCACTCATATTCGAGGATACCCATCTACTAGGGCAGCTAACCAATTCCTTTTGCAGGCGCATTTTAGTTTATTCAACACCCACAGAGCCCACCTGTGGTTTATACTGCAAATATGCTGAGCAGACCTTAGTTACAGTTCCTGCGAAAGAGCGTGATCAACAATTTGAACAAAGTCGGCATGCTCAAGCCCTCGGCCACGATGACTTGTGACTTCGTGCTAGCACAGCTATCGATGGATCCCTACCCCTCCAAGGTTTCCGTCTACCCAATTTCACTCACAAGGCTTGGGTCAACGCGTGGTATGGTTTTCAGACACTTTCCAAAGGTGCCGCACCCTGGGATCGACCATGGTGAGAGAATTCATTGGTAGCGACAGAAGAATTTAAATTAGTTTCTCAAAGTGCTAAGATATCTGGAGAACATTTCAAGAGAAAAGATTCTACACTAAGGAAATTGGTACGAATATTAGAAAGACATTGCTCAGGAGATGTGTTTTTTTTTGGGGGGGGGGGGTTCATTACTTGTATTTCTTTTACTTATAACTGTCGTTTTTGCAGATTAAAGTTGGCTGATGACATAGAACCGAAAGGGATTTCCACAAGCGAGAAAAGAAACTATTACCATAGAATTTACGGCTACATTTTGCCAACACAACTCTAAATTGATGAGACCTTGTCACCAGTCTAATATTGCGTTTAAATTAAAATTCGGTAAATTTGCAGATTAAGGCCTGGAAACCAATTGTAATGAAAATTTCCATTCTGGTATAAATTTGTATGCTTATTTCAGAAATAAAACTTTTCGGAAAAAATTCGTTTAGTAGTTATCAACAATATAAGTTTGGCCTCGAGTAATAATGCGCGGAAGCTTCACTAGTCTTGATTACTGCGCAAGTTCGCGGATTGCGCCGTATTCAAGACACGTAAGAAGATCAGTAAAAAGGCCATTAACTAAATAAGCTTACTCGCGGCAAACGTATGTAAACAACCCCAGTAATGGTAGCCGGGCTAGACGCGAATAAGGCTGAACTTTGTCGATAACTCCTAAACGATTTTCTCCTGCAAACTTTTGGAATTAATCAGGCAATTTCACACCAGAATGGAAATTTTCATTACAATCGGCTTCCAGGGCTTAATCTGCAAATTAACCAAAAATTCTAGGTACCATACCGAGATGTTTATTTGTAATTATTTACAAAATGTGGCACAACGCCAAAATTAGGACAAGAACGGTCTTCATCTGTCTTAACTTTAAACTTAGCTAGCCACAAACATACCACAATATTCCTAACACCAAACCAACGCATTCTTACTTACTTTTCTTACTACATTCACCATAATAACTCACTGTCTCTATGATAGTCCTAACTAGTTCCCATATGCACAATTCATTGTCGTTGAGGGAGCAACAATTTAAAAAGTAGCCCCAATGAGTATTTGCAATATGAAAACAAAACTATTTATTAGGTTGGTGCAAAAATAATGTCGTTTTTTGACGTTAAAAAATACGTCAAAAAACGACTTTATTACGTCATTATTTTTGCACCAACCTAATACAAGAAACTAAACAAAATGTTAGTCATAAAACCATAACAAAGAGTCCATCCGAACAATTACCATGAGATTATTTATAAAAAAAAAAAAAGACACAAAGAAGCAACCTTACGGCAGTGGAAAAGTGACTGAAGCTGTGATGCCAGAACAGGGTCAATAATATTGCTGATTCTTTGAATTTTATCAAAGAGCTAAAGGTATTAGGTTGGTGCAAAAATAATATCGTTTTTTGACGTATTTTTTAACGTCAAAAGACGATATTATTTTTGCACCAACCTAATAAATAGCAGGAGCACTGAACCATATCTGACAGCAATATTCTGAGCCAGGATGAATGGTAGACTTATAGATATGTAAGATAGATTCAGAATAGAATAATTGTCCTGGACGACACAGTGAACCAACATTCTTACCAGCTGACCTAGCAATGGATTCAATATAGTCTTTCCACTTCATATCAGCTGAGAAGGCACAATGTGTCATTTACCTGAAGGTTAGCATCAGCCATACTGCTGGATGACAGAGAAGAGTCTCTCAGATGATTAACAGAGAGCAGTTTAGTTTTGGAGGTGTTAAAGTTAACAAGCCATCCTTTGCCCCAATTAACTATAGACTCTATGTCGTTTTGGATATCAATTGCCATGTTGAACTTTATTCTTTGTAAACCACAAAAATTCATTAAACCACAGTGACATTGTGGCATTGCTTGGAGAGATTTAAAAAAATAAAACTAGGTAATTTCCACGAATTCGATATAAGTAAGGTTTAAAATAAATTTTTAAAAATGAAAAAGCTTTCCTGAAACTTTCAATTTAGCTTTAAATGAAAGCTAAAATTTATTATATCCGGTAAGCAAAATATTTTGGTGTATTTTAGAAATTTTATTGATTGGAATAGTTGCATTTTTTTTCAGTAAAATCGATCCCATCAGCCATATTTTTAGACATTTATAAACAGAACTTATTTTTCCGTTTTAAAAATCTTGCAAAAATAGAATATATATTTCTAAAACGTTATTTGAGGAAAATTACCAAAGTTAAAATTAAGTTAATCTGATTTGAAACAAATATTACTTCAGTAAGTTATGTGTCATGCGGGATACACGCTTAAGCGATCATGTATTTTTCGATACATGACTGACGAGGCAGATTTTTTCCCGCAGTAGGTTGCCATTTTTTTCTGCTGTAGACCAGTTGCCATCCAAGGCTATAAAACCCGGTCTGTCCTGCTATTTACCCATAGCTGGGGTGGGGAGAAGAAGAGGATTCATACTTTTCCCAAGGTAAAAACTCTCTGATTAGACTGGAATTTGAACTCGGCTCCCCAATCTTACTTATAGCATAAAATGTTGTATACATCAATCATTTCCTAACCACGAGTTTTTGTTTTTCTGACGTGTTAAATCGATTTATTGACCGCCGAACGTAATCATAATTATCTATGGAGTAGCAGACTACAATTTTCATTAGGGTTTTGTTTTTGTTTGTTTTTGTTTTTTCCCCGTAAGGCAGGAGGACAGCCCTTAAAACACGTGACCTTTTATTAATAGATTTATTGGTTTGTACATCTATCTTTCAGAAATTCTGCATCGATATACATATATAAAAATAAATCAAAATTCTTTTAAAAATTGTCGCGGCCTTCAGATTGGAATAAGTTTTAAGATATATGATAAGTAAATATATTTTTACTTAATAACAATTTTCCCTAAAAATTATCTCATCCAAGTTGAACTTTAAAAGATTTAAAATCTTTATAAATTATTTAATTTTAAATTGGAAAAATTGGAAACAAATCTTGTAAAAAATTAATTTTTCAACGAAATTTTTTTTTTTTAGACAATATTGCCATTAATTATTCATAATAACAATTAAACGCTTCTCGAATTAAATAATCTCTTTTTATTTTTAATTCAGAACAGATTTACATATGTAAAAAAAAATATTTTTACCAAGATTTTCTAATATAATAAATTCAAAAATAATTTAATTCATTTGTGAATATGTCCTGAAAATGTCATTAAACTCCGAGAACTATTTGATTTTTGCAAGAATTTCCAAATTAATGTCTATCACCGAAAAAAAAAAAAAAAATTGCTATGCTAAAAGTTAGTACAATCGTTAACGCAAGAAAAAAAAGGTTTTAATCAATTTCGAATGTTCTAAAAAGGAGTAAAAAAAATAATAAAAAAGATATTGTGATCTTTCAACTTCATAATAACATAAATATGATGATAAAATTTTGTTTATATTGTTTGGGGCATGTTTTTTCATTAGGTAAGGTGATTTTTTTAGCGATCTCGTGGAGATAGCTAAATAGAATTGTGTTGTTTGCGTATGTTAACTGTATTCTTTGTAAAGCATAAGAGTTTATTAATATAACAGTTATACACAAACACATGGTTTTGTTTCTTTTTAATCTCTCCAAGAAAGGCGATAATGCCACTGAGACGCAAAGATTTACCGAGAGTGAAAGAAAAAAAGAAAACTCTAGTTAGGAAAAAAATTAAAAGAATTAAGGAAGACAGAAAATGGCGATTGACGTTACATTTAAACTTTTGACGATCATATATGATAAGAAAGCAAAAAGCCGAGAGTTCCACAAGCGAGAAAAGAAACTTTTAGAATAGAACTTGCGGTTACATATTTTGTTGTTCGAAGCTAAAAGTCCGTATCCTTTTTTGCTGACGATATCACGCCACACACCAAACAGTCAACATCTAAGTTTGTAGGTATAGCGATATAGCCATGGATGTTCATCTGGCGACATCTTATCAAATGGTATCTAAGAAAAGCTGAAATTCATGTGTGTTATAGTGGTAAAATAGTTTTTAATTTGCTGTATAAAAAAAAAAGTGTTTTCATATGAGTGCTGAAGTGGGGTGCTAGAGACGTGGCCTGAGATCCAAGTGAACGGTAGTTAAAAAAAAAAGTGTGTGAACCACTGGTCTGAACAAAGTAATTATAATATAGCTTTTATAGGGACAGCCTGTCTTAAACTGAAAAAGCTACCAGATGTTGATTCTTGAACCCCCAAGTATAACCGTGATGCTGATTTTCAAGGTAAGCTGAGCCTCCATGGAAAATTGTCGCATCAGAATCTTTCTGGTTGTTCATTCTGTTCGACTTCCTAAAGCACCAGATAAAATGATAATACTTCACCTCTTAGCTTCTGATCATTTGGAGACTAAATGAACACTGACAGGACAAAGAAAGAAGAATATTATTTATTAAAGCAGACCAGCCCCGAGAGGAAATGAAAAAAGCAATAGAGCCATATCACATTGGATACAAAAACGTTAAAAACGGCTACACACACACACACACATATATATATATATATATATAATATCACTGATGGTTGCTCCTTGTCGTGAAGATTGTGCAGTTTAATGACTCTGAGAACGATGCCGTCGGGAGTTCTAAACTTCTGGTAAGGCTATTCTTAACGGCAAGGGAGAAGACGAGAAGCCACACTAGGAGCGACCAAACTCAAAGACCCCAATGGTGGAACAAGCAGTTGATGATTACAGCAGATCTCTACGGTTGAACCAGCGGATGAACAGGGCTACGCATAATGGACAGGCTACAGAAGGCGCCACTCGAAATTATAACAGAGTCATTAGCAGTCCGTTGCAGTTTCAAAATTAGACTCTACATGCCTCATTCTATATGCGCTGCAGAAAAGGAAGTCATGAAATCAAGTGTGTTTGGTCAGTTCTTCGACACTGATTTTCTTTCACCTCCAACCAATACTAGCAAAGCCAAACGGTGATAGGGAATGGGTGACGCGGGCAGGTTTTGGTGAAACTGTAATCTTCCAGTCCTAAACCTGCACGTTGACGGTGAATGTAGTCATTAACACCATCATCATAAAGGAAGCGATCAGCAAAGAAGAAATTAATATTAAATAAATAATATTTACATTGTTTGGACTGTGGTTCTCGTCTTCATTGCCATGTTCACGACGTTTCGGATGTTGTATTCTCTGGCCTTCTTCAGGTGATTGGAATTTCGAACTGAACCCTTTATTTCGTCCACTTTCTTCCTTTTTTCCTTCTGGCATGTGATAGTGACAACACCAGCACAGCATCCGCTCCCAGTTTAGGGATAACATTTTTCCCGGATGCCTGAACTCTTTCGTATACAAATGCATAAATACATACACACACATATATATATATATATATATATATATATATATATATATATATAAAGAAAGAACAGCAAGATATATAATCCGGTGTTCTTATAGATATTTTTATTTTTACAAAATAGTGCTCAATGTAAATTTACAGAGCATTAATATTATAAATTAATTGATTTAAAATGTTTTTACGCTACACAGTTCTAACCATGTTTCAAAAATGGAAGCTAAAAGCTCCGAATTTAATTTTGTAATTAAATTAAAGACATTAGCTTACATTTTTGAAACATGGTTAGAACTGTGTAGCGTAAAAAAACATATTTTAAATCAATTAATTTATATTATATATATATATATATATATATATATATATATATATATATTTAAGCATTACGCCCCGAGCAAGGCGGGAAGCCACTAGGATGCAGGGGGTTTCAGAAGATTTGGAGCGAGAGCAGATAGGAGTGATAGAAGAAAGGATGAGGAGAAGGATAATGGATAGATCAAGGCAACTGGAGATGTTGATTGACATTACATTTGAATAATTGGAGATTATAGCTCTCAGGGAAACAGTAATAGGGAAGGGTGTTCCACGGGCGAGAGGTGCGAGATATGAAGTTATTGCAGTAGAAGAGACGGCTACATTTAAAAGTTTCTACAGTGAAAGGGTGAGAGCGGGATGCCAGCCTCGTAGGGCGCTTGAATTCATGAAGTCTGGGAACCAGTGAAAGCAGCTCATCGGAGCAATTACCATGAAAGTATTTGTAAAAAAGACAGAGAGAGGCGACGGCGCGTCTGTGAGAGAGTAACTGTAGACGAGATGCCAGATCAGGACCAATGATATTACATATCCGCCTCTGGATCTTGTCAAGAACTCCAAGGTAAACAGAAGGTGCCCCAGACCATATATGGCAGCAATACTCCATGCAAGGGCGAATGGTCGTTTTGTATATTTGAAGTATCGATTCAGGGGAGAAGGATTTCCTGGCGCGGCACAGAGAGCCAACTTTCCTCGCGGTGGACGATGCAATTGACTCAATGTATTTGTTCCATCTCAGGTCAGCAGTCAACGTTAGACCGAGCAGACGTAGAGAGTTGCTCTCAAGAAGTTGACTATCAGACATTCTAATGGGGGGCAGGGAAGGATCTCTATGGTGATTAATAGAGAGTAGTTTAGTTTTTGAGGCGTTAAAGTTGACCATCCAATTCTTGCCTCAATTAACAACCGATTGAGGTCCCTTTCAAGACGGCCGGCCAGGTTAGTTTTGTCAGCGACACTAGATTTGTTTTTGAGGCAGGAGTAAATTGTAGTGTCGTCCGCGTAGATTCAAACTTGGGAATCTATGGCGTCAGGAATGTCGTTGATGAAAATAAGGAATTGAGTGGGGCCAAGAATGGAGCCTTGGGGAACACCTGTGTTCGTGGGATAGAAACTGGAGGAGAATCCGTTGAGAACGACCTTCAATTCACGGTTTGACAGGGATGATTGTATTAGGTCAAACAATCGACCTGTAATACCATAACCCTTGAACTTGCGAAGAAGGCCTGCATGCCAAACCCTATCAAACGCTTTGCAGATGTCCAGGGCCACGGCACGAGCCTCACCGTTATTTTGAAGGGCTTGGTAGACGGTTTCATTGATGGCCGTAAGCACATCAGATATATATGTATGTATGTATGTATTTGTATATATATATGTATGTATTTGTATATATATATATATATATATATATATATAGAGAGAGAGAGAGAGAGAGAGCGAGAGAGAGAGATGGATGGTTTTCTGAAAAACCGGCTTTCTTCGGTTTCATCTTCACACCGTAAAACCGTTGCGACATTTTTTACGAAACCAAAATCGTTCGGTTTTTTTTTTAAGTGCTATCACTACCGAGTGACTATATCCAAGGAAACAATATTGAAAAAGACTTTCAGAGTTAAATAGAATTAAATTTTATCAACATTTACCCTTGTAAGAGAAAAAGATTGGACAAAAGTATGTTAAAAACATTTAATTGACTACTTTTAGGAAATAAATGTGAAATCTATTTGTTTACAAAAGAAATGAAGACGAAAAAGGAAATACGACATGATGTTTGAAATCTATTTGTTTCAGTTTAAAAAAAAAATATTGCGGTAAAATTAAGTTAACAAAAAAATAGTGAGTAAAAATAAAAAAAAATAGTTGCCAGTTTTTTCTTAATGTTAAATTTTATGAAGTCTGATTTTCTGTAAGGGTCATCGTACGTAAGAAGCCAGTATGCCAATCATGAAATAAAGTTTTTGCAAACAAGAAAAAAAAATGAAGATTTTTTTTTTTATAAATAATTTTTTTTTTAGGGAATGCACCTAAATTAGACATTAAGAATAATTAAAATAGTTCTTAATTTTACTTTTAAAATGTGTATATTTCCAGATATACGAGTCTCTAGTGTTAAAATTGTTTTCTACAAATAAAATTATGTTTTTATTTAGCGAATACACCTAATAAGTTTTAATCTCAGTTTTAAAATGTGTATACTTTTAAAAATGCAAATCATTTTTTAAAACCCAAACTAAAAATTATTCTTTTTAGCCAGTCAGTGTCAGACAGTAATTTTAATAATTTGAAAGTTCTTTTTTACCACACATTTATTACTATCAGTTTTCTTTTCTTTATCTTTTTTGAAGTGATTCGCTTCCTCGTGTCAGAGAAGAAATGAACATCTTCCTGGTTGTAGTTTAAGGTGTCTTCTAATTGAGTGTACAATTTCAAGAATATTAATAAAGATTGGTCACTTTTAAAATGTCGTATAAAAACAAATCATATTTCGCATTGTCGACCGGTCGAAGCAAAATAACGTTTTCTGTAAAAAAAAAATAATTCAATGAATAAAAGCACATACAAATTACATATTTAGAAAGATTATATTATTTTCTTTACAGCCATATGAATATTTTTAAGATTGTACCATAAATACACGAGATTGAACGGACTAAGTTACAAATTTATCAATCTCCAGCGAAAACAGATATCGACTGGAAATGCCATCATTGTACGATAAAACTAAAAGGAATGACTTCATTAGAAAGCCAAAATACTAAATTAAAAACCGAATCGATAACTGCGGTATCGAAGGGAAAATATCAGAAACCGATACCGAAATATAAATTGGCAAACCGACCAACTCTCTCTCTCTCTCTCTCTCTCTCTATATATATATATATATATATATATATATATATATAATGTAAGAAAAAACAGTGCTCAATGTTAAATAACAGAGCTATTTAAAATTAAGAAATGTACATAATATTGATTGAAAAAGTCGTAGTTTCATACATTCTGAATTTTTCAGGTGCAATTTTTTGGATTGACACCGCTTCTATAATATTAGGTTGGTGCAAAAATAATGTCGTTTTCTCACATATGTTACTATGTGAGAAAACGACATTATTTTTGCACCAACTTAATATTTCTGGTTATTATAAGGGTGAATTATTATTGATGTTAAAATATTTAAATGAATTGTAGTTTAATTTTGAATTTGAATTTAGGCCAAGATTAACATTAAAGATTGGAAATAAGGAATATGAATTCTAATTTAAAGATACACTGAATTTATCAAGAGTAATGAACGTTATGTGGGTTCTACGGAAAACCACTGAAAATCGTGATTCTACCACCCCCAAATGATATTAGGCAATATCAAATACAGTAACAGCATTGCACTCTCTAAAAAAATTTTTAACAGCGGGAATAAAAAGCCAATTATCACCTGAGAAGCAATTACAAAAGCCAAGCTCTTCAACAGGAAAGGCAACAGATATAACTTATGTATTTCTGAAAAATATAAACAATCAAATAAATATATATATATATATATATATATATATATATATATATATATATATATATTTGATTAATATATATATATATTTGATATATATATATTGATATATATATATATATTTAATTGATATATATATATATATATATATATATATATATATATATAATTTATCTTACATTGATTGAATAAGTCGGAGTTTCATGTTCTGCATTTTTCAGGTGCAATTTTTGGGGTTGACACCGCTTCTATAATATTTCTGTTTATTGTAGGGGTGGATTATTATTGCTGTTAAAATATTTAAACGAATTGTAGTTTAATTTTGGATTTGAATTTAGGTCCGGATGAGCAATTAAGATTGAAAATAAGATTGGAAATAAGAATTATAAATTCTAATTTGAAGAGATGCTTTTGTAATCGAAAGGAATGAATAAGAAAAACGTTTGAAAATCAGCGAGGAGCATCTCAATTTTTTTTCCATGAAAATCAATAAAGCAATTAATAATATTATTAATACAAATAAAATAAACTGAATAAGTATATATACCGTATTTTCCGGTTTACAATATGACGCGGCTTGAAAGACGCACCTTAATATTGGAAATAAATTTTTAAGAAAAAAAAGGTCATTTTCATACAACACATTCACTATGCATCCCTCACATACTGGCGCCCCGTGTTGTTTAGTTTACATTAATGACTCATCCGATTTTGTTTGTATAGCAATGGCATACTAGTCAAGAGCAGAAAGGCTCCCACTGCTGCTAGTAAACAGAGTATCTTTAAGCTTGTGGCTCGGCTCCAGGAAGGTTTATAGTCTTGGAAATACTTGGAACAGCTAAGTACTGAGATTGCATCATATAAAAGGTTGAATTAGATAGATAGCTAACATTATAGTGTAATGACTCAACATACAAATCCACGTCCCTATAGGTCAAGCCAATTAGGTGACCGTCCAAGCTTACTTAAGCATGGGAATTGACTTACATTCATCTTGGAAGACGTACACCTATTTTTCATGGTATTTTTTAGGAAAAAAAGTTCGTCTTGTAAGCCGGAAAATACGGTATATATATATATATATATATATATATATATATATATATGTATATATCTTATGCAGTGTTACATTAGAACATGCACATATCCACTACAAAATTCTACATTCTTGTTTCAACGTCCAAAAAAAGAAAATTTTTTTTAAACGTCTCATCAGGTGGGGAATCACGGTGTTAACACGGTGCGTTTTTAACGTTAAAACAAAAATGTACAACGTTGTAGTAGATATATGCATGTTCTAATGTAACACTAAATAGGATAAATAAATATTTATGGCTCTACTTTGTGTATTGAGCACTTTTAAAATTAACATTCTGAACGCTGTAATCTTACTGTTCGTTCTTCTACACTTTGATATATATATATATATATTTTTTGAACAATAAAAATTAAAAAATTAAAATCCTCAGACACACTGGGTTGTAGATTAATATTCTTTCGTTTTTTTTATTATTATTCCATTTAGATTCCTCGACTAGTTTCGGCCGAAATGGCCATCATCGGGAGGAGAAATATTTCTGCTTGCTGCTAGCACTAAACTACAGAAATGAATGTCTTGATGGAGAAAATGAACTTTTGTCTGTAGTTTTCATTTGTTTTTTTTTTATTTTTTTATCTTTTTAACATGAATCTTTTAACATTCCTTGTGTTGGTCAAACAGTCTCTTTTAAGTTGTTATTTGAGATAAGAGCTGGATGCTGCTATGAATTCTCTGGTCAGTTTGACAGTTTTATTGGACTTGGTGAGGGGATGTGTCTCTGTTTAGTGTTTGTGTGTGTGTGTTATTTGGTTCTTAGGGAGTGAGTGAGTATGATATGTGTAAGCGTGTGTATTGCTGTGGGTGTGTGTTATCATTTGGCTCATTAGGGAGTGAGTGCGTATGATGTGTGTAAGTGTGTATATTCGTGTGGGTGAGTGTATAAGTGTGAGGCCTCCACACCTCCGTAAGCCTGTCTGTCTTGTGTGGGTATATATATATATATATATATATATATAGTCAAAACTAGTGAGCCAGACAAACCTACCCAGGTTTCACCTAAGCGGATCGTCGGGGAAAGCTAGGTTTGACTAGGTCTGCTCTACGGTTGTATTGAGCTCTTTTGTTAGTTGTTTACTCGTGTCGGGGTTTTTTCTTTGGGCTTTGAACCTGTATCTGTGCGATTTTTTCGACAGACTTTCATGTTCCTGGCTCTTTCTTTTTTTAAAACCTTTTTTTCCTTCGAGATTGATTTGATTATTGGCAAATCAGAAATTCGAAGGTTTTTCGAGACGAGTATAGTTACCTATATATATATATATATATATATATATATATATATATATATATATATATATACTTGTAGCATATAGGTGAACCACGGGTTTAAAAAAAAGGAAAACGTGGGATCCTTTCTCGGTCTTCACTCAGGAATGGAAGCGACACAAGGGAGTCAACGAAGAACAGACACAAGACGATGGATTTCAAAATAAAACATTTATTTATGAATATATAAACAGATAAAAAAAGAAAAAAAAAAGGAAAATTCATTTAACAAAGAGGGAGGGGAACCACTAAAGAACAGAAGGTGCGAGTGAATACGTATATATATATATATATATATATATATATATATATATATATATATATATATATATATATATATATATATAAAAGATCAAGTCAAGAGAATCAACTTATCTGTCAGTCGAATTGATATTTCAACACAAAATTCTGATTCGCCGAAGCGAGAGTTCTTATGTTAAAACAATATTTTGGTCGGCCGGCAATTTTCCTGGGTTCCTTTTCTTTCGGGAGTGTTCGGGGTCCACAGCATCTCGTAAAAGGCGTTTCGTTGGGTCGATTCAGTTTCATAGCAGTCCTTTCATCTCTAGTCGACAGACTTTGCCGTCTTCTTCATTTCCGTGGGCAGTCCATTTGGAATCGGGACGAGTTGCTCAGCGACGTTCATCTGCCACTGGTCAGACGGAAACTGAAAATCCTTTTTTTAGATTTTTACTGTCCCCAAAGACAGTCACGTCGGTTCTCTTCGTCCTTGTTTGTTTGGGTTTTATGGCATATCAACCACTGTGGGTTATTTAATGCCAAATCCAGTTTATATGAATTTTAAATGCCTATTTTGTATGGAATAAAAAACGTATAGCTGGCAACATTATTGTTTCAAAAACGTACAGCTAGCAACATTATTTTTACAAAAAACGTATAGCTGGCAACATTATGGTTTCAAAAATGCATAGCTGGCAACATTATGGTTTCAAAAACACTTAGCTGGCAACATTATGGTTTCAAAAATGCATAGCTGGCAACATTGTTTCAAAAACGGATAGCTGGCAACATTATTGTTCCAAAAACGTATAGCTGGCAACATTATTGTTTCAAAAACGTACAGCTGGAATAAATTTTTTTTCCAAAAAGCGTATAGCTGGCAACATTATGGTTTCAAAAACGTACAGCTGGCAACATTATTGTTTCAAAAACGCATAGCTGGCAACATTATTGTTTCAAAAACGCATAGCTGGCAACATTATTGTTTTAAAAACGTACAGCTGGCAACATTATTGTTTCAAAAACGCATAGCTGGCAACATTATTGTTTCAAAAACGCATAGCTGGCAACATTATTGTTTCAAAAACGCTCTTCGTCCTTGACCGAGTATGCAGGAGGATGGGGCGCAAATCACGCAGTGTTTGTGTGATGACCAAAATTTCAATCAACGCTTAGTAGGGTCTGATCACGTGAATCGCAGCAGGAGACCCTGATGGTGCCTGGAATTCACTTATGGTCAAACGCCTGATAGCTGCAAAATTTTGGAACCAGGTCACTCTCGCGTCGGGTCGCTTCAAACTTCACGGACCCGTGGCTTGTGGGTGGAAGAGTAGGTAAAGAGGGAAAGTATTTGTGAAGAGAAGAGGAGGGTATGGCTGATTATATGGATATAAGAGAGATTTTCTCTGGTCCCAAATTAGAGCCATACTTACCTAAACAAAATAGACCAAAACGCGGATATAAGAGAAACCCAGATATAAGAGACTTCTTCTCCAGTCCTGACAACTCTCTTATATCCGGGTTACACTGTATTTGCTTGCAAGTTGAAAGCATTGGATTTTATCTATTTTTATTTATTTATTTATTTTATCTTTTATATTTAACTAATTTCGACTAGAATTTGGGATTTTTCTTTGGGGTGCTTTTTAGCCTTACGCCTATATGGTTAATGAAATCGTGGCTACGTCAATATACATACATACATATATATATATATATATATATATATATATATGGTGTCCCAGAAACTTAGACATCATTTTAAAAGCAAATATCTTGAAAACTACTAAGTCTAGCGCAATGAAATTGAACAGTTTAGGTTTTGAACATCATAAGTTTATTATGGGACCGATTTCATAAGTGTTCAATATGTGCACCGCATGTGATACGGCACACGTCAAGTCGGTAGTTAAGCTCTTGCCAAACACGCTGATGTTGATGATGGTCTACCAGATCCTTTAGCCTTGCATAAGCAGCCTTCGTCTTTAAATTTTTGTTACCAAGTCCAAATTTGTTTACCAGTTGGTGAAGTTTTTTCAAATTTTGCATTGAAGGCACGCTGTGTGCGAGCATATTCCAAGACGCAAAATGGCTTCTTTTTAGGAGTGAACGTCATGGCTCAACCTGAAAACAGAACAAAAATAAAACATTAAATATAAAATCTTGATCTGTTTCTGTTATGGTCCGGTTCCTTGTACCACGGTGATAGTCCAAGGTAGAACCAATAAAGAAGAACTCGAACACGGATATGGAATAACACAGATATATTACAAACAGGAATATATACAGAGAGGTAGAAAAATGTGTTAGTACGAACAATCAGGTTTAGTAGTAATTGTCTGAACGCGACTCTGTTTCGGACTGCCTCTGACTCGCTCGCCCTTACTGACTGACAGACTCCTGACGGACTTCACTCCAGACTTCAGACTGAACGGTATTTAGTCGCCTCCCCCACCACGAGGGCATCATGTGGCACAAGGCCGGTTTAACGTGGGATCTCCGATCCCGTGGACTCGGCCAAAAATATGCCCTTTGAACCCGTATACACGGGTTCAGTGTCGGTTTACCTCCCCAAAAGAGAGTCCGCCCTTCGGTGTAGCCTCGTTTGGGTTCCTCCCCGCCCGAAGGTAGAGAGTTCAACCGATCAGCCGGTCGTCCAACTTCGGACTGAACGGTATTTAGTCAACCCACCCACCCACGAGGGCATCATGTGGCACAAGGCCGGTTTAACGTGGGATCTCCGAGCCCGTGGGATCGGCCAAAAATATGCCCTTTGAACCCGTATAAACGGATTCAGGGTCGGTTTACCTCCCCGAAAGAGACTCCGCCCTACGGCGTAGCCTCGTTCGGGTTCCTCCCCGCCCGAAAGAGTTCAACCGATCAGCTGAACTCTCTGCTTCCTATTGAGGCGCAGTATTTATTACGTATGGAATAGCACATTATGTTATTATGGGTAAGGTCTTATAACAGTTTGTATACATCCTGCGAAAATTAGAGGTTATTTCAACAAGATTTGCCAAAATTATTGGCTTGCGAAATGATGACATCCTATATATAATGAGGAAGCACAGTGGAGTAGTGGTTAGCGGTCCGGACTGAGTTCGAATTCGTATATATATATATATATATATATATATATATATATATATTATACGATATTTGAATTCTTGAAAATTCAGCATTCTCCTTATCTGTTTGTATATTGTGATATTATGGAATCCTCCACATTTGTCTGTCACTCCCTATGGGAAGATGCACTCTTCCCCAAATAAACCTTTAACCAATCATCACTTTACTTTACTTTTCCAAACTCAACCCACCATTGGTTAAAAAGACACTAAAATGTAGCAAAGTTGAGACAAACCTTTTTTCCCGCGCAGGTCTCTGGAGCCTATCTGGAAACTCGAAAATCAAAAAAAGAATCGCTCGACTTAATTCAAGTTAATCAGGCACTGAGTTTCGAGAGATACCAGCAGACCCCACGCGTGCCAACACACTAACACCACTATCAACCTCTCAACAACTCAACACAACTCGCACAACTATTGCCGCGTGAAGAAATTTAACTTACAATTTACTAAAAAGTGACATTATCACTACAAAACAGTAATTGTACATTCAATCAACTTTAGCCTATCAGTTAAAGGCGAATAACTCTTCATAACTTAAATCGACACTAGCAGTTGTCACACACATACACACTATCACTTGAACCTGCACAATTGACAATTTTTCTTGCAGATATCAAACTATTTTAATTCCACAAACAAACATAAACTATCAACCTTTACTCACTAAATTTCTGCATGGACAATCTTTGTAACCTTATCTCACGTGCCACATTAAACAAACAACTTATTATCACTTTGTGTGTGTCAAATATCATATTTATTATAAAACCCAGGTTGTGTGTGTGTGTGTCTGTTCGTTTATATATTGGATAGGATTTCCTACATTTTTCAACCGATTTCAACAAAACTTCACAGGACTACGTAAAATTACCTTGCGGTTGTTCTGACAGCGCCCAAAATGGGAAAAACACAATTGTTTTTGCACGAAATCAATTTGAAAACACGATTAAGGGATCGCTGTTTCGAGAATGAAAGGGGGACAACTCATATCGAGTTATACTTATTATAAAACCCAGGTTGTTTATGTGTGTGTGTGTGTGCGTGCGTGTGTGTGTGTGTGTGTGTTTATATATGGGATCGAATTTCCTACATTTTTCAACTGATTCCACTTTTTTTTGGCAGGTAGTGTTTCTTATTGTCTTGCACACTTTTTTCTTTATTTTTACATTCAGAATGCTTTAAAAATTCCATTTACAAGACAATTGTTTATAATAAAATTCTATTCAATCGGTAGACTCATAACGATTGAAAACAATGTTTTTGTTTGAGTGGGTTTGACCAATTCGTAAAAAAAAAAGAAAAAAAAACTAATTAAGACATGCGTGTCCGTCAACCTTAAACAATAATCTTTGTCAATTTTATTTTTCAGTCTTGATCTATCTCTTACTGTTACATCCCCGGGCAACGCCGGGCTCTACTGCTAGTATATATATAAATCCACGTTATTGTTGAAATCTCTAATGAAGTTGTTTTCAGTAATTTCTTGAAGCTGAATTGTCTATTTATTTTTTGTTTGATTTATTTGTTGTGGATAAATGCATTACGATTACGCACATTCTTGGCCTTCACAAAAAAATCACCTTCTGTTACATCTTACTCAACATAGATTCTGCAGCAATATATAGATTTATTTTGTATCAACACTCCATGCGTTTTCTTTTAAACACGATACAAAGCCAATATACAATAATATCGTTTATACCGATGTTTGGTGAGAAGGGACGCTGTCGTTTGATACATCCATAACACATAACTTCTTAATTTCTATAAGAGCAAGAAGACAAATTCCATCATCCGTTTAGTTTTAGCAAAAAGTGGTAGTCGAGTGAGGCCACCCATATATCGCTGGGGATGTATTTTAAATTAAAATATTAGTTTCTTTCTGGGTTTTTTTTCAACTCACAAGTCAAAATTATGACTATTTCTGAGGATACTTTTTCCTACACGAACAAAGCGTACCTTGTGATTATACAATTTATTTTTTGCTTCTTTTTTTAAATTCTTGAAATTGTATCCTATTATAATTGTATCCTATTATAATTGTATCCTATTATAATTGTACTTGACGCTCCCGTCGTTAGTTTGTTACGATCTGCCAATACCTCATAAATAATGGACTATTCCGTTTTGGTTGGAAAGAGGGAAAAAGCACTATTTGGTTTAAGTTAGAGAAAGAGAGAGAGAGGGGGGGGGAGAGAGAAACAAAGAAAAAGAAAAGAAAAAAGAAAGAGTGTTTAACGTCTCCTTCAAATACCTCATAAATAATGGACTATTCCGTTTTGGTTGGAAAGAGGGAAAAAACACAATTTGGTTTAAGTTAGAGAGAGAAAGAGAGAGAGTGTGAGAGAGAGAAAGAAAGAAAGAAATAAAGAAAGAAAGAAAGAAAGAAAGAAAGAAAGAAAGAAAGAAAAAAAAAAGAAAGAGGAGTGTTTAACGTCTTCTGCAAATACCTGATAAATAACGGACTATTCCGTTTTGATCGCGTGGAAAGAGGGAAAGAAAAACTATTTGGTTTCAATGAGAATGAAAGAGAGAAAGTGAAAGAGAGAGCGAGAGAGAGAGAGAGAGAAAGAAAGGAAGAGAAAAGGAGAGAAAAAAGAAAAAAGAAAGAGTGTTTAACGTCAACTGCAAATACCTCAAATAATGGAGTATTCCATCTTGATCGCGTGAAAGAGAGGAAAAAACATTACTTGGTTTCAGTGGCAGAAAGAAAGAAAGAAAGAAAGAAAGAAAGAAAGAAAGAAAGAAAGAGTGTTTAGCATCTCCTGCCAATACCTCATATCTTTCTTATCACACGGAAAGAGAGGGAAATTCGCTACTTGGTTTCAATGAGAAAATGAATGAAAGAAAGAAAGAAAGAAAGAAAGGAGGATAGAAGTGCTTAATGTCTGTTCCAATAAAATGGAAAAAGTTGTCATTTTTAAATCTTTTCATTTGTGCCCACCTCTTAAAATAACGACGAGCATTCATTTTTAATTGTTATTGCAATATTTTGTCAAAGTTGTTAAATTCGAATATTTAACGATGCGATAGGGGAATTTCTACGAATCTTTTCTTGCCGTAGAACCCGCCATCATTAACTTCAGAATACTAAAATAGGAAAACCTAAATTTCGCAAGTTAAAACTAGTAAATAAAAAAGCAAATAGCAGTAAATATAAAAACTAATAGATAAAGAAAAACTATGCCGTCGAAAAAAAATTAAATTTTTTTTCAGTTTGTAACTAAACGCGTACCCTCACGCTGACAGCAATTGTGTTAATTTGGGACGCTAAACTAGGAGAAGCCAAAATCTGTAATAGTCGAGCTATAGAAAAAAAAAAATTTTTATAAGAAGCGTTATGTTGATGTAAGTTACCTTACAAGACAAATAAGAGGTTCTCTCTACTTAAATTTCCACACTCGGAAATAGATCTTTGCCATTTCGGGTCCCTGGGTGAAGGTCACAGTAAACGCGCGAAAAGTTGAATTCTATTGTGTACTTTAAGAGTTGATTTTTTTTTTCTTCACAAATCGTTTTTCTATTTCTTCTTTTCTTCGTCTTTTTTTTCTATTTATCCTACTTCTTCATACGAGAAGTTACAGTAAGGACTAAAGATACATACATACATACATACATACATATATATATATATATATATATATATATATATATATATATATATATATATATATTATATATAAGGTTGGTGCGAAAATAATGTCGTTTTCTCACATATGTTACTATGTTAGAAAACGACATTATTTTTGCACCAACATATATATATATATATATATATATATATATATATGTATATATATATATACGTATATATATATATACGTATATATATATATTAGGTTGGTGCAAAAATAATGTCGTTTTTTGACGTTCAACTTCAAAAGAAAAACGACATTATTTTTGCACCAACCTAATATATATAAAATACTGTAAGAAATAAATACCAATTTCATTAACAATTTTATTAAGATTCAGTTATACTCCCCCATTATCCACGGTTTTGCGTTCCGTGACTTCAGTTATCCGCGTTTAACAGAAATTTTAACAACCATAGTAATTTGAATAATTAATGGAAAGGGCCGTGACACTGACTGCTCGGAGGGAAACTGTAAAAAGCTTCTTTAAAGAAAAGATGGCATTTCGCGACTTTATAAAAAAAGTAACATTGAAATGTTGATGTTGTTAGTTAAGTTCTCTAGTGAGGCTGAAATTTCAAGCCTTTAAACAACTTATTACGTTTCCGTAGCACCTGCTGAGAAGTTTTAAAAACTATTAAGCCCCAAATCCCAGGGCTGGGAGGCTTCTCCTCAGGCAGTACCTCTCCTTCATGAGAGGCATCCTCAAAAGGAGAAGTGCCGAGTGGCTTGGGAAATTTTCTCACGGTTTTGCCGTTAACCAAATTTAAACCTCGACCTCGTGTTACATTCGATAGAGAGATGGGCGCTCTGGAAAATATCCTTATTAGATTACAATGTCTCAATTTCTGGAATGGGGAGTTGTCCTTATTTACACTACTTACATGTTGGCTATTGTCCTCATCTTTGTTGTTGTTATCATAACGTTTCCGACGTTATACCTTCCGGCCTTCATCAGGTGTATGTAACAAAAATATTACTACAGTGTAACCCGGATATAAGAGAGTTGTCGGGACCGGAGAAGAAGTCTCTTATATCCGGGTTTCTCTTATATCCGCGTTTGGTCTATTTTGTTTAGGTAAGTATGGCTCTAATTTGGGACCAGAGAACATCTCTCTTATATCCGGGTTACACTGTATGTTCCATGATCAGCCATACCCTCCTCTTCTCTTCACAAATACTTTCCCTCTTTACCTACTCTTCCACCCACAAGCCACGGGTCCGTGAACTTTGAAGCGACCCGACGCGAGAGTGACCTGGTTCCAAAATTTTGCAGCTATCAGGCGTTTGACCATAAGTGAATTCCAGGCACCATCAGGGTCTCCTGCTGCGATTCACGTGATCAAACCCTACTAAGCGTTGATTGAAATTTTGGTCATCACACAAACACTGCGTGATTTGCGCCCCATCCTCCTGCATACTCGGTCAAGGACGAAGAGCGTTTTAGGTAAGTATGGCTCTAATTTGGGACCAGATAAAATCTCTCTTATATCCGGGTTTATCTTATATACGGGTCTCTTATATCCGGCTTACACTGTACTAAGTAATACAGAATAATTCAAAATAATGATGAATAAGAGTTGTAAATGATTATAAATAAATATTGTAATAGTCTACGTTCGTCATTTACACTTTTTTTTGAAGAGTGTACAGTGAGTCCCCCGTATTTGCGGGGGTTAGGGACTAGAACCGGCCGCAAAGAGTTAGAATCCGCGAATAGTTGTACCCCACCAAAAAAAAATGCTTATAAGTACCTATTTTGATTGTTAAAACCTCATATGCCTTAAACTTTCATCCTAAACACTTTAGAAACATTTCAGGCCTTCTAAAAACATTTTTGAAAAATAGTAATGGTGACCATACACTTAGCGTAAATTTTCATTCATATATACAATAACCATTTTTAATTACGCATAGATCGATACAACCATTGAAAATACTGTGTAAAATATATGTAACAAGATATAAAATATAAAGTTTAAAACATTTTCTAAAAAGAGAACTGTGATGATGCCCCCACACTTAGCATAAGCCACTTTTACGATCCTAGTCGCAGCTCCTAACAAAGAACAAAGCCCAAGCACTACACATGTTTTTGCGTTTGTTTTTACAATGACGATGTACAATTCTGCCAATTTTTACCATAAAAATTAACTGTTAAAGCCACTTAAATAACAGGAAAATAATACAAGAATATTTTAAATCGAATCGAGGGAGTTCTCAGCGAATAATTTATACATATGTTCTTCAGAAAAACACGCGAATATTCGGGGTTTTCGCGAATAACAAGTACATATGTTCTAAAGAAAAATTTGCGAATGTGTGAAACAGCGAATGCTGAAACGCGAACAGGCGGAGGCTCACTGTATTTAAAAGAAAGCCAGATGATATATATATATATATATATATATATATATATATAACAAAAAAAAACAGTTTAATGCGTTGATTTTGTCTGCAAAAGTTACGCCATTTACAATCGGCTCTAAAAGAAACGCCAAAAATAATTCGGCCATGCCGGACTGTTTGGAAATTCATATTTCAAATTTGAAAAATATTTACTCTTTGTATTTATTGTCCAATCAAAAGGGTGGATTCTGCCCATGTAAATTTAAAGTTAAGATCCACCTGGAATCACTTCGATTGTTATATAAGACGACGGGTCAGCGGATAAATTCAGAAGTTAATATGGTTTTCGACCTGAAGGTCATTTTGAACTGGAAGGAACGAACAGAAGTCAGAAGACATGAAAACTTCGTCCTGGAGACAGAAGAATAAGAAACCAAACGGAATAGTTATTTTAAGACTGGATATGTTGAGTTGTTTCTCTCAGAAGAACCGTACTTGATATCAGTGAGAAATGAATGGGAGAAAGAAAGAAAGAAAGAAAGAAGATAAAAGTGTTTAACGTCTGTTTCAGTGAAATGAAAAAAGTTTTTCAATTTGAAACCTTTCTATTTGTACCCACTTCTTAAAATAACAACTGTATTAATATTTATGATTGTTATTGCAATATTTTGTTAAGGTCGTTTTTAAATAATGATACGATAGGCGAATTTCTACTGATATTTTATTATTGTAGAAATCGCCATGAGACTGCTTATTCAATCATTGAAGAATTAAAATTCGTTAGAAAATTTAAATAGAAAATTTTCACGGGTGTTTCTAACAAAAATTATTATTATTATTATTATTATTATTATTGAAAGAAATCTTAAGAATTCGAGCTACCTAGAAAAACTTGAGTTGTAGCTGAGCCAATGTGTAAACATAGAACGCTACCCTCACACAGGCTTCCCACCGACCGGCCAATGATCACCCCAAGTTGCATTCCGATTCATATGCTTGTATGTAATTATGTGTTAGAAATAGGTTCTTTTTCCTATATTCAGGGATTCGCTTGCTTGTCCGGTCGGTGGATAGGTAACTGGTCAGCTCTTCCCTCTACCAACCGTCTTTTGACACCTTTTTTTGGCGGGCACGAAAGTTAAAGACTGCCGAAATTATTTGTAACGCATTTATTGACATCCTGACGAGGCGACTGACGATGTGAATAGAAGCTTCGGAACCGCGCGCCTGACACGTCCGTTTCCCGCCAAGGGTGGACCAGAACTCTCCTCGATCCCAAGCATGGCTGTTAATATTGACCGTCACTCGGATATACCTTACTTGCGATTTTGTTGGCACTTGATCCGCAAAACTTCCTCATCCACTCCTTTACTACACATTCCACATCGCTTAAAGACCGAACTTGAAAAGGAACTATCCGCCGGTTTGTCAAACAGAAACACTGGAGATCGAAATAAAACCGCCACTTCCATTTCGACGTGAGTATCACAGATGAATGCTGTAAATATCAAGGACAGAACATATGACAAATGAGGAAGTTGTAAGAAATTAAGAGCTACAAAATGATTGTTGATAATCGAAAAGAGAAAACTTAAATTTGGGGAGCACATCGCGAAGAAAGAAGTTTTGGAGAATTTTACAAGCACACGATGCATTTAAAGCAAAAGAAGCAAAGGAAAAAATGACTAAATAAATTGTTGACAAGTTTGAATAAATGGGGGAAGGAACCGATACCACAAAAGAAAGGAAGCTGAAGAGGGCCATAATCTCCCATGCGCATTGAACATTGAAAGTAAAACGTGAAACTATTTGGCAAATGGATGAAGAAACAAATACTACAACGAGAAAGGCACCAGAAACCTGAGAGTTACAAAAGATAGAAAAATGTGGAGAGCAGTAATCGTCCATGTCCTGCAGGGACATGCTACATTCAAAGTGCACCTGCTTGAAGACTTACGGCCATATAGCGTTGAAACACCGATTACCGTACGATCACCTAACTTAAGCATCGTCGAGCCTGGTCAGTACCTAGATGGGTGATTGCTTGGGAATGCCACGTGCTGTAAGCTTGGGTGTGCGGGTGGTGTAATGGATAACGGCTCGGAATTGTTAACCGGATAGCCAAGTTCCAATTTCAGTTGGGTTCGTTATATTCACTTACGTGCAAATAGTCTTGGGAAAAGTGTGAATCTACCGCTTCTCTCCCTCCCAGCTATGGGTTAATTAGTAAGACTTGTATCACTAAACCATTATTAATTTCTGGCTTCAAATAACTCGCAAAGGGTTGGTAAGAATCGAATCAATCAATCAATGTAACTATTTGACAAGTTTGAGCAAATGGACGGAAGAACAAATGCCAAAAAGAGCGCCGAAAAGGAAGAAGTATGGCTGAGTGCAACAAAAAGCAAGAAGCTGTGGAGGGCCATAATCACCTATGTTCTGTAGGGACATCACATCGAAGAAAAGATTAACAAGTACATGGATGCAGGAACAAGTAGGAAAATAACAAAGAGGGGTCGTAAAGAGCAACAAAGGGCAGGAAGTTGTGGAGAGCCTTAATCACCCATGTTCGGTAGGGACATAACACATCGAAGAAGAGAGTGAATCTACTTGACAAGTACATGGATCCAGGAACAATTAGGAAAATGACAAAGAGGGGCCTTAGAGCATCTAACGACAGGAAGCTGTGGAGAGCCATAACCACCCATGAAAAAGATATATATATTGAAAAAGAAAGTGAACATACTTGACAAGCGTTAGCAAATGCACGGAGAAACGAGAATAACAAAGAGGGGTCATATATGTGAAAGTATTGCGGAGAGGAACAAAAGTGGGGAGGCTGTGGAGTACACGATTCTCCATATCCTGAATGGCGCAAAGAGAGGGAGAGGGAGAGAGGGGAAGAAGGGGAGGATGTGTTTGTGTTTATGCACGCGTGTGTGTATGTGTGAGCGCGCGTGTGTGTGTATGTATGCAGGGAAAGTAACAACGAAATCTGTAACGAATTCGACAACAAAAAGAGTCAAATTTCAAATAAGTAAGCCGTAAATAAAGTAAAAAAAAATTGAAATTTAAGAGGGTCGCCAGAAGCTAACAGTGCTTGAAAGTTTGTAATATCAAGAGCGAGATGGAAGATGGCGAAGGAAGAGTCGATGATGTTTATGGAAAAGGACATAGATAAGGTAGGGAGACCCAAACCCACACCCCCCACGCCCCCGAACGTCCCATAATGTTACTTTGAGAGAAAGACAGTCAGAATCATTGGTCTATTTGTTTGTTTATATTTAAATGAATGGGTCGGACATAAAAAAAAAAAAAAAACAAACGATAGTGAGTGAATTTTATTTACCCGCGATTTAAGGAGAAGAGACAATCGCTTGTCACAGAGATTTTCTTTCGAAACAAAGAAAATTTTCTTTCTTGAAGCAATATTTCATCGTCCTTTGTTGCTCGACACTTTTGCTATTTCTATTTGCAGTCATTTATCGTGTTAACTGTTGTGTCTTAAATAAGAAAGGTTGACACATAGAAAAGTAGATTATTTCGGAGAATAATATGGTACACAGTTGAGAACAGAGACTAAATGTAATAAACAGTTTAATCGTTAAATCCTCACTATTTACCCGAGACCTCCCCACAAGGTGGAATGTGGCACAAGGCCGGTTTTTTACGTGGGATGTTCCGAGCCCGTAGGTTCAGGCAAAAATTACCCGTAGACCTCGTATACAGAGGATCGGGTAGCTGCCTACCTCCACAGATGAGACTCCGCCCGTAGGCATAGCTTCGTCTGGGTCCCTCTCTGCCGTCGACAAGCAGAGTTAATTGTAATCGTTAATTGCTCTCCCTCAGTAAGAGAGAGTGCTGTTTAAATAGTCTTAGACCAGGTCATTTTGTGGGGGTGTTCAGCTACTCCACAACATTAACAATGAACACGGAATGGTAATAAACATTTTAAAACGTACTACTATCCTACTTCTTTAATACGACACTTCGTGGTCAACTCCCAAGACCCCATTTTTTATATTCAGTCTCCATTAGCTTGTTGAGCGGCTATGAGGACAGCGCCACAGCAACAGAGTGTTTTGGTGGTACGGTCTTGCTCATTTCTTATATGTAGCTGCATAGTTAACCATTCAGGAACCAGAAGGTACAGATGATGATGCTAAATGTAATAAATGTAAGAAGCGCAAAACAGAAATGTTTGAAGTGTCGGAAAACCTTGAAAGGTGCCAAGATATTTAAAAATTAAACATTGCGCTTATAAATCCGTTTAAGCTCCGGCGCAGGGAAGGTGTAAGAATTTCCGGAGAGATGCTTATGGAACAGACCAGAATTCTTTCATAAGGAACTAAACCTAACGTACTGCGAGTATTCGTTACACTAGTTTAAATAGAGACTAGGCATTTACTCATTTACACTTTTTACATTTGGACTATTATCCTCATCGTCATTGTTGTTATCACCGTTGTGCCTCCCAGGTTTCATCAGGTGTATATCGATCTGGGTAACCTACACGGAATTCTGAACTGAACCATTTGTGTAATCTATGCGGGGGGAGGGTGCATATCCTTGTCCCGCTGCCCAGGTCTAGGGATATTTCTTATTTTTAGTTATTATCAGTTATTGCTTGCTCTTTTCCACTGAGTCCAAGAACACAACTTTTTACAAGTACTGTCAGCCATATTTAATCCACTCCGTGGTCCGGTAACACCCATAGCCCGGAATTTTTTTAATCTGCCGCCATTAGTTCGGTGTTACGAAGGCAGCACCACATGTTGTTTACAATTTTCCGCAGCAGCCGACAGCAGCAGAGTGTTTTGATGATACGGTTTTACTCATTTCTTATACAGGTGTTCGAAAAGTCACTATACACTTATATTTTTTTTTATGAACAGACATATTTCACTATTTACATTATTCGGACTATTGTCCTCGTCTTTGTCGCCATATTTATTACAACGTTTCCAGTGCTCATATTGCAATTTTTGCTGTTATCATTTCATGTTTTTACCAGAACTCGGATTGCAATTTTTGTTGTTGTCATCGCTTTTCTCTGATAAAAAATGGTTGCTGAAGACATTAGGTTTATAATACCCAGAAGTTCATACACAGATGTCCTCAAGGACACGTGGCACAGTGGATAACGGCGTTGATTAGATCCAGTGACAGGACGCAAAGAGTGTGAGTTAAGGCAGTGGAGATCTTGGAGAGGGGAATTAACAGGAGATAACTGATAACTGACATCCATTAAAAACATGGCACGTGGAACTAGAACAGTCTATCCCAGTGAGTGAAATAAAAGTTTCAGTTCGACTAAGAAGCGTACAACGACCGAAACGTTGTAATAAATATGGCGACAAAGATGAGGACAATAGTCCGAATAATGTAAATAGTGTACATAATACCTCATCTCAGAAATATAGACAGATACTGAAAGGCCGAAACGTTGTAATAAATATGGCAAGAAAGATGAGGACAATAGTCCGAATAATGTAAATAGTGTACCTAATACCTCATCTCAGAAATATCGACAGATACTGAAAGGCCGAAACGTTGTAATAAATATGGCGAGAAAGATGAGGACAATAGTCCGAATAATGTAAATAGTGTACATAATACCTCATCTCAGAAATATAGACAGATACTGAAAAGCCGAAACGTTGTAATAAATATGGCGAGAAAGATGAGGACAATAGTCCGAATAATGTAAATAGTGTACATAATACCTCATCTCCAGTAACTCCAGTAACAACATTTATTTATGGTATATGTGAACACTTTTGCAAAATAAAAAAAAGGATTTGTTATATGATTGTATAAACAACTTGTATTTTTAAATCTTATTCACTTAAAATATTTTTTAAATCAGATTAACTTAAAAATATTTTTAATATGCCAAAAAATATTTTAAATATTTAAAAATATTTTAAAATTATATTCATTTGAAAATATTTTTTAAATATGCCAAAAATATTTTTTAAATATTTAAAATTGTGTTTGTTTAAAGAAAGCTGAATTATAAATAATTAATGGACGAAACAGCAAAGCGGGATCTCTTTGCGTCTGTCTAACTTAAAATTATTTTAATTAAAAAAAAATGTCTGTTTGAAGAAAGTTAAAATAAAAATACTTACTGTATAAACAACTCGTATTTTTAAATCTTATTTGCTTAAAATTGTTTTTTTTAAATCAGATTAACATAAAAATATTTTTTTAAATATTTAAAATATTGTTTGCATAAAGAAAGCTGAAATAAAATTAACTACTCCACAAACAACTGGACAAATCAGCAAATTGGGATCTCTTTGACTTAAGCCTTTCAACTCGTAAATGTGCCGGACGGACGCACCACACAAGCACGCATGCAACCACAGGCTTTTAGTATTATATACAGTGTGGTCCGAAAATCTTGTCACACCTACATACTGCTACATAATATAACTTTCCGTTTCAGATGGCTGACAAGAGCTCGTACAGTTCAGAAGAGAGACTGTTTGCAGGTGTATGGACACATGATTGTGTGCATTCTGGCAAGAGTGTGGAGGATGTGTGATATGATTTCACTGCAATATTACTTATTGTATAAACAACTCGTAAATCATTATGCGCCAATGACTATAATCTTCAAGTATTTAAGTGTAATGTCAATCGACACCTGACACACTGAGCTTGTTCCCCGTCCTTTTGTGTATCCTTTCCTCAAACACGCCTCTTTACTCTTGTTCTCAATCCTTTGTAACCCATTGCGTGCTAATAGCACTGCCAACTTGCTTGGGATGAATTGCCTTAAAAAAATATTTATTTGTAGAGTAAAAAATTGTATGGATTGATTTGGGCCGTCAACATTATTAAATAAATGGTAACCACCAAACTTTCCATTAAATAAATGGTAACCACTAAACTTTCCATTAAATAAATGGTAACCACCATACTTTCCATTAAATAAATGGTAACCACCAAACTTTCCATGAAATAAATGGTAACCACCAAACTTTCCATTAAATAAATGGTAACCACCAAACTTTCCATAAAATAAATGGTAACCACCAAACTTTACATTAAGTAAATGGTAGCCACCAAACTTTCCATTAAATAAATGGTAACCACCAAACTTTCCATTAAGTAAATATGGTAACCACCAAATTTTCATTAAATAAATGGTAGCCACCAAACTTTCCATTAAATAAATGGTAACCACCAAACTTTCCATGAAATAAATGGTAACCACCAAACCTTCCATTAAATAAATGGTAACCACCAAACTTTCCACTACACATCCTAATAGCATTGTTCTCTTGCTTGGGGTAAAAAACGATAAAAAATGTTTTCTTTCCAACATAATCTTATGAATGGTAAATTTGCAGATAATGCCCCAGTGACCAATTTTTTAAAAAATGCATTATTCTTAGTGTAAAAAAGCCTGATTATTACAAAAAGAACAATAAAAAAAATAAGGAAACTCAGCCGTTTAGGAGATATTGCCAATCTTAGTTGGATCCCGGGTAAAGCCTAGCTGCCTCAGTCAGGAATCTGTGAATGCCCTCGATATGGCGTGGGATTGACGTCAGAAACATAAATCGAGCTTCAGGTAAAGAAAGTGGAGCCCAGGATGTATCCGGGATCCAAAATAAGATTGGCAATATCTCCTAAATGGTAGAGTTTTCTCAATTTTTATTACTATTTTGTAATAATCAGATTTTTTTTTGTTTACACCAGGAATAATGCATTTTTTAAAAATTGGTCACTGGGGCATGATCTTCAAAATTTATCTATGAATTGCACGTTTTACTGACTCTTACGCTCAAACAATGCTACACACTTACCCTCTACCTTGAGTGGCTCTTGGGCCTGGCATTGGGTGAACATTAGTAAAAGAAATTAAAGAATTACCATCGTTTAAACAAGTTTTTGAGAGTAAAAGGCTAAAAGCGCATGACTTTTATTGACGCTAGTTTTTGTTGTTTTTAACAGTTAGTTGCAAATGATTGCTATATTGCAGATACAAGTGAAGTCAATTTCGTTTGAACTTTTAATTTAAACGATATAGAAAAAAAATGACCAAGTATCGTATTAATCTTGATCTCAGGGAACAAAAACTACAAATTCATTTCATTATAAAAAAAGTGAAAATAATTAATTAATAATTAATATAATAATTAATTAAATAATTAATTAATATTTTGTTTTAGAATAATAAGTCAACCAGTGTTGTGTTCTCTTTTTAGATTTTATTTTCACAACACGAATATAAAAATTTAATTAAATTTATTTTAATTTAAAATTAAAAAATAGGTATATAAACAAGGTGAACTATTAAAAATTATGAACATAAAAAACTTACTAAAATTTAGTAAGTTTATGATCATAATACTAAATGATTTTTAAAACGTTGCAAAAAAATAAAATAAAATTATACGTTGTAATTTAATTTAAATTTATTTATTTTTCAAACACGGCTTAATAATTATCTTGTCTTTTTGCGTCTTGTAAAATAAAAAGTACATTTGCTTTTTGCTTCTACAAGAAAGAAAATTTGCTGTCTTAGTCTTTTTAAAAAAGTTAAACTTAAACCTGTTACAAAAAAGAATTAATCGTAGATAAACTTAACTATTATTAACTTACTAATGTATTTTTCACCAAAAAAAAAATTTCAAACACAATGTTATTGTTAGCCATTTATCAAGCACAAAGGAAAGAAAGAAAAAATGAATTATCGAATCCAAAAGCCATGTGACCGAGAAATCGAATTCCAGGGTGGTCCGAAAGTCTTGTTACCCTTATCACTCTGTAGGAGTTCGTTAGCCATCTGTAATAATAGAAAAATATGTTACGCAGGGGTGACGAGACTTCTGGACCACCCTGTACATTCTTGTTAAATAAAAAACTAAAAGCAAAAATGTTTAGCTTCTTCATTATAACAATAATTAATAGTAATTAATTATAATTAATAACAATAACAACAACAAAAGATAATATATTGCGAACAAAAACCTTTTTTTTGACAACACAGATCGGATTGAATAGAGAAGGTTTTTAACTTGAAAAATCGTCCGACGAAAGACGTGCATGTCGACGGTAGGTTTTACAAAACGGTGATCAGATGACTAAAATGACATATAAATAGAGATTTTGAAAAAAATGAATTAATTGATATTTAAAATTAAAAATTGAAAATTATTAAAAAAAGATTTTTCGCGCAAAATGTTTTTTTTATGGGAATTTAATTTTTTTTTTCTTAGATCTCGAGAAAATCGTTCCGTTTATCTTCTTTCTTTCTTTTTTTTTTTGAAGCTTTTTTATTTCTATAAATAATTTTTGGGTTATGGAATCTAATTAAAAAAAAATATTAAAGAAAAGAAAAAATACTATGAAATTAGTGATATTTTTTTCGTGCACCTGCTCCGATATTTAAAGTCTGAATTATCTCCCCTTTTTTAAAAAATAAACGTAGTACTTAAAAATTTAAATTTAAATTTTTAATAATGTGACGACTTTTACACTATTTTACAAACAGAATGTTTCTTAAAAACAAAAATCAAGTACTCACTTTTTTTTAATGTCGAAGTTTAAATTATTCAAATAATAAAATTTATATATTTTATTTGAATTAAGTCAGTTGAATTTTGAAATATATATTTATTTTCCCTATTAATTAATATTTAAAAAAAATATTTTGATTATTAAAATTACTATTAAAAAAACCTTTCAAATACATTATATTGATTTATGTAAACATTTTACTAATTCTTCTTAATATATTATATATTTGCAAGTTGATGGTGTCATATGGGGATGTAGCTCAGTGGTAGAGCGTTCGCTTTGCATGCGAAAGGCCCCGGGTTCGATCCCCGGCATCTCCAGAAGGTTTTTTCTTCTAGAATACCGTGATATAAAATAAGAGAATAGTTTTGCTATCACGGCAACTCCATATTATTAACTGACCATTTTATTTCTGCAGAAAGTAAAGTATATAATTTTTTTCATTTATTTTGAAAAACACAAACCCAATAGCACTTATTGGCTATTATTTGGGTTTTTTTTCGTTTGTTTTTTTAATTGGGTTTGGGAATATGAACCGCTTCAGCAGGCGGGCTAAACCATGTGAGGGGGTAGGGTTTGCACTGCACTACTGGGCGGATGACCTGCACAAGCGGACAACAGCTAGACAATAGACTCAACGACCATTTGCATCGAACGAAAGCGATCCAATTGAGTGGTTTCGGCTGTCGGCCAATGAATTGGAGATGGGCGCCGCCAAGTTAGCTACAAGCTCACTGAAAGCATTTATGATTCAATTTGCAAGAGAAGCAAAAAAATATTTGCGTCTTCTGCATTTGGACTCCCCGCCCCGACTATAATTTATATATTGTCAGAAATTATGTGCATATCTGTATTTTACGCTTTTACGCACACGTACATATCTATTCGCATGTGTAGGCATTGTGTGTACAGTGTACTGTAGATATGTACTGTAAAAAACGTAAACTACAGAACCTCGTACACGGATACATGTACACTTTTTTTAAATCTGTACTTTAAAGAAACTCTTGCATAAATGATGAAGTTATTTTTTTTTTAAATATCAATTTTTATACATAGACACACAGTGTACAGTTGTACACACCTGCGCATCGTACACACACGTACCACACACACGCAGTACTCACGCACGTAAAAAATTGTCAAATAATGTATGTAATTAAGTCACTTTTTTAAGTGTCTGCTTATTTTCTTGTTTATCTTTTAGTTTATGTGTGTTGCGTGTTTTGTGTTGTGTGTGTGTGCGTGCAAATATAAAGAAAAATATAGGGAAGAACCGTTAGGTTAATAATCCAAAGGTCTTTAGTATTTTTGTTTTTATTTTTAAAAAAACAGCGCTCAATTCAATACATAAGTTAAAGTAGAGCCTAAATTATGATTATTTTTAAATCATAAAAAATAATTATATATATATATATATATATATATATTATATTCAAACATGTTTCAGTGAATATAGACATATTGTGACTACTTATTTTTATAGTGATCCTTTCCAGTTGTCTAACCAGATTTGGATGTCAAGATGAAATTCCGTAGTGTTTGTTAATGTTATTGTTAACCGAAGTACTTTTGACCTTTTCCAAGATCATCTTCAGGGGTAAATTATTAGAAAAAAAACTTATTGTAACTGCTATAAAATTCCGTTGTGACTGTGATTTTTAAAAACAGACGCGAACGCACTCTGTAATTATTTTAAAATTTTAAATTTATCCGTTGTAGTTATGGATTTTTTACAAAACAAGCGTCCCAATATAAGGGAGCTAACCGGAAATTGGTAGAAATGTAAAATGGTATTAAATGTTGTATGCACTTTAATAATGTGTTGTTTCTATATTCGTAATAAATTTTGTTGAGTGTTGGTTGTGTCTTCATGTTTCCGTGCTTTGGTCTCCCTTTCGATTTCTTGCTTCCCTGGGAACTACAAGCTTCAAAAATTTAAATGCAACGTCAATCGCCATCTTCTATGTTCTTGAAACCGATTCATTTTCTGTCCTTTTCTCAATCCTTCCTATTCTCAATCTTCTCTTTCATTTTTCACTCCCTATAAGCTCCTGCGTATTAGTGGCATTCCCGCCTTGCTTGGGGTGAAATGATTTAAAAAAATGGAGATAAAGCCAGCCAGCAAGTCAGCCAATGGGATTACTCGGCTTTGTCTTCGCTTAACGCTGCTAGCTGGTTTGGCAATCAGCGGTATAAAAAGGACTCTCTCTTTTTGCCCCGGGATGGCAACACGGGACGCTTTTCCGTTGAGGGTTGCTTCTTTGTCCTCGGGTAAGCCGACTACTTAGTTTCAACGAACTACGTAGCGCACTCTCACACGCACACTACTAGTTCCATATATTTCTTCCCCTTTTTTTTTCTTTTTAACTCTGACGGTATACACGCATGAATATAAGTTCTCCTCTTTAGAGCCACATTGTTATCCCTGTAAAAATATATGCCTAAAAATTTTCCATGTTTTGAAAGTTTTGAATCTGTTCCTGTCATAAATGGCATCTGCGTCTGTTACAAGCCAACGAGACTGTGAAATTTTGGAAGCTTTTTTTTTTTTTTTTATCGATATCGCCACAAGCAAGGCAGTAAAGCCACTAAGACATAAGGTTTTACAGGGTATGGAAGAATTAGGAACAGAAATATAAATAATGAGCAGGAAGAGGGAAGAAAAATCAGAAAGACAGTAGATAGATTGCATTTAAATCTTTGTAGATTAAAGTTGGCTGGAAAGTATGGAGCCAGAAGGAAGTTCCACAATCGAGAAGTGCGACAAAAGTAACTGTTAACCTAGAATTTACGGCTACATCTACCCAGCTCAACTGTAAATTGAGTGATCTTGATGCCAGTCTAGTACTGTGCTTAAATTTTTTTTTTAAAGTTTAGGTACCATAGCGAAGACCCCATCCGAACAATTGCCATGAAAGTATTTATAGAAAAGTCACAGACAGGCAAACTTACGGCGGTGGGTAAGTGACTGAAGCCGAGCCGCCAGATCAGGACCAATATTATTGCTGATTCGTCTTTGGATCTTATCAAGGAACTCAAGTTAAATAGCAGGAGCACCGGACCATATGTGGCAGCAATATTCTAAGCAGGGACGAATTGTAGTTTTATGGATCAGGACCAATAATATTGCTGATTCTTCTTTGGATCTTATCAAGGAGCTCAGGGTAAATATCTATCTTATTTCAGTCTATTTTATCTATCTCAGTCTATTCTTATCTATCTATCTATCTATCTATCTATCTATCTCAGTCTATTTTATCTCTCAACCTGTTCATATCTATCTCAATCTATCTATCTATCTATCTATCTATCTATCTATCTATCTATCTATCTATCTATTTCAGTCTATTTTATCTATCTCAGTCTATTATCTATCTATCTATCTATCGATCGATCGATCGATCTATCTCAGTCTATTCTTATCTATTTATCTATCTCAGTCTATTTTATCTATCTCAGTCTATCTATCTATCTATCTATCTATCTATCTATCTATCTATCTATTTCAGTCTATTTTATCAATCTCTCTCAGTCAGTTCAGATCTATCTATCTATCTATCTATCTATCTATCTATCTCATTCTGTTCGTATCTATCTATCTATCTATCTATCTATCTATCTATCTATCTATCTCATTCTGTTCGTATCTATCTATCTATCTATCTATCTATCTATCTATCTATCTCATTCTGTTCGTATCTATCTATCTATCTATCTATCTATCTATCTATCTATCTATCTATCTATCTATCTATCTCATTCTGTTCGTATCTATCTATCTATAGTACAACCGGGATTTTTTTAAATACATCCCCTAATTTTTTTTTTATTTGACTAATTTATTACTGATATATTTAAACCGTGAAACTTATTTGAAATTTATTCAAATCTAATTTTTATAGCAACGCAGTTAGAGCAAAAATTCTGTTTGGAACTGCAACATGCTTAACGTTTTGTCAGATGGCTCGTTTTATGATATATCTACACAATGTTGAATTAATTTATATCGAATTTTGTAACAATTTTAATGTCAAGACCACCTACTGCGTTATAGCCCTGACAGGACACCAGGTTTGTTGACAGGATGAAGTTTTTTTCCAGAAACGCTTGCGCCTTAAAAATTACCATTTTTAGTCTAGTGATCATTACCCATGCGTGAAAAACAAAACAATTTCTTGCAGTAAACCAGATTTTACTCTTAGGTTGTAATCTACAGCTATAAGCGGGTAAGTAGAGATGAGGCGTAGGTGAGGACGGGGTTGAACAGTCTAGCGAGTGTCTCCTTGTTCCGTCGTTTCCCGAGGATCGCTTCGTCTTTCTGTGTATATTTTCGCCATCAATGGTCAGTTTTATAGCTGGCATGGTTCTTTGTCCTGTCGTTTTCGTCTAAAAAAAAACAATTTATCTTTATTCAGCGACTTTTATTCAGCGACTTCTGCTTGTCTGGGCCGCTCGTGAATCCCACTTCACGACACTAAAAACCATCGGTCGAAAATAAATGTTCCGTATCCATTTTTGTGACCAGCTGTTTTCCATTTAATAAGATATCAGCTGACTGGTATTGCTAAACTTCTTGTTTTCTTGTCAACTCAATCAGTTAAGTGTCATACGCGATAAACACTTAGGCGATCATGTCTCTTCCGATTTATGACCGATACATAGAAGACATTCCCGCAGTAGGCTGCTGTTTCTTTTTGTGGCAGACTAGGCTATAGGACCCAATTTATCCTGCTATTCAACACATGGATGGAGGGGAAGAGATAGAAATTCTTCGAAAAATCAAATAATTGTCGGATTTTAATGAAACTTTCAGGATTTATTCACAAATGAATGAATTTATTTCTGAATGTATTAATTTTAGAAAATCTTGGTAAAAATATTTTTACACCTATTACTCCTCACCACAGCTTACTTAATTTCATGAAATTTCGAGAAATTAAATTATGACAATAAACTTTGTTTTATTAGTTAAGCGCCTTCTCCTTGGAGAATGTAAATCATCTACTTTTTTTAATGCTTTCCCGAAAATCTGCTCCGAATAGTAAAATAAAAACTGTAATAAAACTATAACATTATTTAAGTAGATAAGCTTTTAATTGCTTTTATAAATAATTTATATTAAGGACATTATAGTCTGAAGAAAGAATTTCGATGAATAATGAATTTTTACAAGAATTGTTCTCATTTTTTAAATTATAATAATTTATACAGTTTCAAAAATCTTTTTAAAATTCTTCAAAACTTTGACCTCGTTAGGTTATTAAGTTCTTAAGGGAAAACTATATTTATTAAGCCTAAGTTGAAAAACTTAATACAAATCCTCACACACTAAGATTTTTAAAATATTTTTTTTTATGCGCATAAACGTGCCCATTTTGAAAGTATGGGTGACCATACATGACATTATCAGAAAATAAGACTGATGTCTACAGGAAATTTAAAGTCAGCGTTCCTAAAATTAGATTACGGAAAATATTTCCAAAGATTTTTAAGATTACTGAGTATTTAAAAAATATGTAAAAATGCTTTCACCCGTCATTTTCTTAAATAATGTTTTAACAGATAAAGTGTCTGTAGGACAACAATAAAACTGTCAACACCTTTAAGAGCACTTCTTTAAGTGATTTACGAGCAATGATAAGCAGATAATCACCGCTACGGTTTGTTTTAAAAATTCATTTCTCTGTTATTTTCAACTTAAAGTAAGTAATATTTGTTTTAATCGGTTTAATTATATTTAAAATCATCTAAATATTCCTTAAATAAAATTTCAGAAAAGTATATTTTATGTGTGGAAGATTTTCTAATAAAGAAAATTACATTACGATGACAGCTGAGTAAAAATGGTCACTAATCAACTATTTTTAACCAAAAAGAAGTGAATCGACTACAGTCAATATAATTTATGTTTGAAATATGCTCACATAGTATTTTGCTTAATGGAAATAGTAAATTCAATCCTTTAGCTTTCAATTTTTAGGCAATACTACACTTCAATTTGTTGAATCAAATTAATTCCCGTAATAAACTTCCATTCTTTCTATGTTTCATTAACAAAAAAAAATTTATATTCAATATTCAACAAGTAAAGGGAAACAACTCTTACTTTAATCTCCAATATCAAGCTATAACACAAATTTACGATGTAAAATATTAATTATCTTGACTGATTAATTCTTGAAAATCTTTTTACTGACAGGAACACTGAATAAACTCTCTATCTGTCCTAAAAACATTCTCATTCTCATGTTATATATATATATTTGCTATATAAATGCTTTATTCTGGTTTTTCTAAAAACGAATATTATTTGTTTTATATTTTGTCGTTGATGACCTTGTGCCATACCCAAAGTTAAATGTTTGTGGAGAAGTTTATATTCATGATATATATATATATATATATATATATATATATATATATATATAGTGTGTGTGTGTGTGTGTGTGTGTGTGTGTGTATGTGTGTGTGTGTGTGTATATATATATATATATATATATATATATATATATATATATTCCTAATAACATACTCCTCCGCACTTGTACCTATGCTATTTCCTATAGGTACTAGTAACAGTTCAGAACTCTTTTCTTTGATTCTAACGAAATTTTCCTGTTTGCCAACCTTTGCAAACTATTAGGATTTCATTTAAGAAAAATCAACATTAATCAAGGTTTTATTCAATTTAATACAAATTTGAGAACCAATAATATTATTAAACAGGATGTAAATCCGTGGTGATTTGATGCCAAAAAATGATATAAAATATAATTTTGAGTTTTTGAATTTGACATTTGCCATAAATTCTGCAAACATCTAACAAATTATGATTTCTGTTGGTCAAGCAAAAACAGCAATACAATTCAACATAAAACAATGCTTTACTGCATATTCACCTGCAGTAAAAAAAACGAAATTTTGAACGGGGGGGTGTAAATGTATAATAACGCTTCGGCTTAACTATCTATATTTACTAGGATTAGATACACAATTAATTAAAAAAATTTTCTTAATGTAACAAGGTGAATAACTCATTAAATATTTCAGGGAGGTAACTCTATTTAATTTTTTTTTTTTCACCTTTATTAGAAAAACTTAGTCGAGCAAAATGTCTTATGACATTTAAATTGAATATCTGGAAACTTATGTTTTCGATCAAGAAAATCAACATCCATAAAAGGTTTTGTTCAATTTAATACAAATTCAATTAAATACGATAAAAATCCGTGGCTATTCGATGCCAAGATTGATAAAACATTGACTTTTGAATCTTTGATTCCACTAAAACTGTGCAAATCAAAGTAATCATCCATATATATATATATGTTTGAAACAGTACAGAAACGTATTATGGCATAAAAAGCAAGAAATTTTATATTATAGGCCATGATAGATTTAAAATAAAAACAAAAACACACACACCAGTTTCGTCCCCTCTCATCAGAACTGTTAACAGGGAACAGACCTACAAATTCAAAAAGCTTTTTGAATTTGAGCCTTTTATATTATATACTTGCTCTGTCCGTACATCTTGTTTTAACGTAAAAGTTTTCGTTTTTTTTACGTTGAAACAAGATGTACAGTTTTGTAGTGGGTATGTGCATGTTCAAATTTAACACTGCATAATAAATAAATATTTACGGCTCCACTTTTGTATTGAGCCCTGTTTTAAATTAATGTTTTGAACGCTGAAATCTTACTTTTCGTTCCTTTACATTTGTATATATATATATATATATATATATATATATATATATATATATATATATATATATATATATATAAGCCTCACGAATCATAAGGAATGCTTGTAAAACCAGTTAAAAATGAAACGTTGCAATATAATTGAGTTGTACGCCCCGAGCTCCTTCAGGTGTTCTCAAAGTACACATGAGCCAGTGGGTAAAACTGTTGGTTTAACAGTCACTTGACCCAAAGAGGGTGTAAGTTCAATACCTGGCTCCAGCTGAGGTGAACAAGAAACTTGGAAAGTTGAGTTAAAGGGAGATAACTGATACTGGGACATCCGGAAGAGGCATGGCACGTGGAACTAGAACAATCTACCTCCTGTGGACGAAATAAAGGCTTCCGTTCGGAATTCCAATCACCTGAAGAAGGCCGGAGCGTACAACGGCCGAAACGTCGTGAATATGGTAGCAAAGATGTGGACAACCATCCGAACAATGTAAATAATGTAAATAATAACAATACTTCATCTCATACATAGACAGATAATTGACTTTCAAAGCTTTCATGAGATCAAGAAAGATTTCATCAGAGTTGCCTCCCCTATTACATGTGATTCAAAGTATGTTTTTTATTTTAAATAAAATCCGAATAAAGTTTATTTTTTAATCATTATTTTATAGTATACAATCTATCTATCTATCTATCTATCTATCTATCTATCTATCTATCTATCTATCAGATCATTTTTAAGTATTTACGTAACATTTTTGTGTTAAACAAAACTTAGAAGTTAGAGACCCAACTCATTTCCAAAATCTGTTAATCTGAACTGAACTGACACTGCCATTATAAAAACAAACGAAAAAAAATTTAAAATTAAATTAAATTTTGGTTATATTTGAAATATAATAACCAAAAAAACCTAATCCGAATTAAAAGAAAAATTAACTTCCGTATACCAGTAAAGTTTTTAGGCATTTAAAAAACATCTTCATATTCTCTCGCCATTTAACGACTCATCGAACCGGCCTTTGTAGATAAAAATTAAAAAATGTAAACAATAAATTTAAAAATCTCTTTAAAATCCCATATTTGTCCTAGAGATGCTAGCTAAAATATCACTTTTTCCGATTTCACATATGTAGGCCGAACGAGGAAAACGATTTCTCATTGGGGAACGCGCAAGCGCACGCACGTACACACCTTTCACTTAATTTTTCTCTAGGATTTGCAAAAATACACACACACAAAAAAAAATTCACTAGTTTAAATGTTTTCTTCTTTCATATTCATTTTTTTTTTTTAAACTAACAGCATTTTTAATTTTGTTTATAAATACTTCATACTCAAATCAAAATGTTGTAACGCACTGTATTTTATTGTCTATGTATACCTTTGTTTCGTTAACACATTATCGTTTGTAAATAAAAATCTTAATTTAAAATCAAAATTTTTTTAAAATCAAGCTTTGTTTAGCTTGCATCGCAACAACTCCAATTCTCAGAATGAAAAATAACCAAAAATCAGGAAGTTATTCACATTTAGTAAGTGCGAGGTCCTTATAAGGATTTTTTTACAATTTAAAAAAAAAGAAAAAAACCTGTTCTTGGCGTGTTTATCGGGGTGTGCGCGAACGTTGACCCCACACTTATAAATAGCGCAGCGGAGTCGCCCATATTTGGGGCAGTCTCAAAGATCAAACCCACCGGAATGCAAATGGAATAGCCTCGCTCTAGGATAATTTAGTGTGAATTTTAGTAAATAAATTCTTTTTATTTTGAGGTGACTTAACAGAAAAGATCCGAATTAGTTTATTTTAGTTACCGTATTTGACAGCATATAAGACGCACGGGCCCTAATTTCAACGGGGCAAATCATAAAGAAATTAGTAAAATTATTAGTAAATGATACAGTCTAGGCTATATTTATGAAGTATTATTTTGGCTAAACAAGCCATGATTACAATTAAACGAAAAATAATAGGAAAAAAACACGAGCCTATAAAAACTTTATTATAGCCAAAGGTAAGAAAATAAAAATCAAGCAATTATTACAATTGAGCAAAACAGTACAGTTACCATTAAAATTCAGTCAAAAAATTTCCTTTACATGTGTCTTGTAAACATCTTAGTGAAATAGCGATTTTCCAAGCGTAGCTCAGATGTGGCACAAGGCCGAAAGTACGGGACACCCAGTGAGGATCGAACTCACTACTCAGTCATAATTGTTTCTAGTGTTATAAAATAAAATAAGTCATATCTCGGCTGATTTACAGGCAAATACTCAAGAGCGAGAACCGGATGTGAACGGGACAAAGCTCCGTCACAAAATGAACATTATCTTCGTTTACAAATGTTCCCGACACTCGAGTTCCGGTCGAAAAATAAAATAATATTTAAAGTGCTCTATTTTTCGTCCAATAAAAATGCTTCCCTCCTAATTATACTCGCTTCGTTGTTCGAGTCTGTTAAGCCATAAAAAACGCTATAAAGGAAGTTCAACAGGCAGTTAACAGGTGGCCAGTGTAGAGACCTGTCACGGTCAGACCGAGCGACACCAGCTATCAGCAGGGAGTGCCAGCGTCAACATGTGTGAATTACCATGAGAGATTGCCCTAGATCCGAAGCCGGCTTATGAACTTTACCACAAGGGAGCTGTCCCTAACCCTCACGTTCCTGTTGAAATAAACCACGTAAATCTATTTCTGCTGTTGTATTTCTTTCTTGCAACCATACGCTTATCTATAACACTAGCGAGACAATCTTGCTAACCATTACACCACATCGAGGTGCCAATGTCTTAGTGAAATAATTAGGATATAAAAATTCTGATTGTATTTGTACAAATGCAACCGGAAGTTATCGAAAGAAAAATATTAATGAAACAAATATATTTTACAAATATATAATCTGAATGCATATACTTTTTAGTGAAACAAAGTACCAATATTAAACGTGATGAAAATAATATAATGAATAATTATCAATGATAACAATTTTAATCTGCATAATAGTCTTTTAAATAATGACAACTGATATATGAAAGTTACTCTAAAATCTAAGCTAATAGGATTTGCCAGGTAGCTATAATAATTTCGGTCGACTATCCCGAAGTTTAAACCTACATATGGCATATAAAACGCAGGGGAATTTTAAAAGATATTTTTTGTAAAATAAGGTGCGTCTTATATGCCGTCAAATACGGTAAATGACACTTTTGAATTTAATGCATTGCTTTTATTTTTTTTATTTTTTTTTTTACTATTTCCTGCCTGTTTGATGGCATAAAATAACTAATTGCACTTAATGTGTCTTCTTTGTTTGGCTTTTCTCTTTTTAATTATTCTAAATTTAAGAGTTAATGAATTACCATATATGATATTACTCTTCCGATAGGGAAAATGCGGTAATTCCTAATTATTTCCTTTTTGAACATCCATACACACAAAAATAATCTAACTGTTGCTAAAATAGAAAAAAAAAAAAAAATCTTTTAAAAACGTTCAGAGTCGAAAATGACATTTAAACATTACATTTTTCGATTCTATAAAAACGTGTTTTTATTTAATAATAATAATAAAAAAATGCTTTTTATGAACAGCAACGGGATGAATTTCAAAATCGCACTGAAAAATACGAAATTAAAAAAATTATTAAGTCTATGTTTCTGTCCAATCTGAAAGGAAATAAAGTGTTGTATTAAATTATGCAGAAAAAAAATAGTTTTTTGAGTTTTAATGACTTATTTTTGGTAAGATTCGAAACGAATATTCCGTACTGGTATTGCAAATATTTTTTACTGAAATAATATTTTCAGGGATTTTTCTTTATATACCTAAAAAAAGAAGAACACTCTCCAAATTAAAAAGTACGCACAAGATATCAAAAAGAGAGGGGTGGGTGACACAGACTCACCCCAAATATTTTCTAGTGAGTGCGAAATTGAATTTAATGAGAGTGAGTCAAAGGATTCATTATTATTTAATGACTCCTTTGACTTACTCTCTTCAAATTCAGAGGACTGAGGTAAAAGAAGGAAAGAGATTAATGAGCCTATGTGAAATTTTCTTTGGACCGATGAAAACTTTGCCTTCACAGAAATTAGCCGATCAGCCGAGAAGAAAAAGATAATAAAGTAGCGAGCGTACGCGAAATACTTTTTGGTATAAACTGAAGAGAAAAATGAAATTAAGCATAGAAGAGTGTCTGACGTTATGTGTAAGGTTTCGTTTCTATGCATCGTGACCAGCGTTGAAGCACTCACTAGTTTAAAATTAATCACCAATTAAATTATTGGCCTCTAATCAGAGCGCAGCACTTCGAAGAATTGGCTCTCAACAATCCAAGAAAGCTAAGTATTTCAAACTACTTCTCTTCGTCTATTATGTGTGACGAGAATATCCATGGCAATCAAGAAAGAGTCTTAAAAACGCTTATATGCATGGCAACAAAAAAAAGAGTCTTAAAAACGCTCTGCGAAAAAAAAAAAAAAAAAAAAACGGTTAGAAGACGACGATCTGCAAAACGAAGAAGATGGATTGCAACTAACGGACAGAAAGCTAAGTAAAAAGAATTCATTCTTCTTTTGTGGAATATTGCCTTCTGCATTGAAATGTCTGTGATATCGCTCTCTATAACTTTCTTCCTTATGTGAACACAAATTCATTTGGACATTAAAATAACTGTCTGAGATATCGCTCTCTATAACTTTCTTCTTTATGTGAACATTAAATCACTAGAACATTGAATTTAAAAGCATTTTATTTTATCCACTCTTAAATCTATTTCCCTCAAATTACAAATTAAATTGTTTTGCTATTGTTACGATCGTCTTATTGTCATCATTTATCTGGATAAATCGTTGCTACCTTTCCCTGGGCCAATCTGGGTATAGAATATCCGACGTAAATATTTTTTTTTTTTATGACACAGCAGCAGGGGTCATCAGAGAAAATTCGATTATACTTCGAAGCTTCGTCCCGCTCGTGATATATGCAAACCATATATCACTTTGGCGAGCAACGAACGCATATCTTTGTCTTAAACATTTTTGAATATTATTTTGTGTCAGATCATTTAATCTGTTGTATGAACATTTCCTCTTTATGACAATTAGTTAAAACTATGGACTTTAAGAATTCTGATTTAGTTTCCTATTATTATTTCACACTCATTGCGCACTACCACCTTTTTCAGGCGCTTTCTAAAAATTGGAGGGGTGTTTCTTCCAACAACGATGTGGAGCTTAAAAAGTGACTTGACGAAGTTTTCAAGTCAAAACCTAGTGATTTCTGTTTTCGAGGCATTGAACAATTGGTGGGTCGTTGGCAAGAGGTTTTAAACAATGAAGAATAATACGTTGAACGATTCATCAGAACTATTAAAAAATAATAAATATTAAAATAAATGATAAAAAATGAACGAATTTATGTAACAAGCAGTGCCAAACAAACATGTAAATGACGAGTATTCAAAAAGGATATGGAAATACATTTCCACATTGTGATATATTTTCATGTGCTTTTTATAAGTATTAACTGATTGACAAAGGAAAGGATATACACTAAAATGCATGCAAATATAACCGGAAAAAAAGAGACATTAAAATGTAGCAACTATGAATCGTGTCTGTTATTATGTGCACATGTGTGAAAGAACACAGTCACTCAGGGAAAAGACATCCCAATGCTGGGAGGAAATTGCGTGTTGATGTTGTCACTACAGTATACTAGAAGGAAAGTACGAAAAAAAGATAGAAAGAAAATATGAAGTGCCTATTTTTTTTATAGTTGTTTAACATTGACACCTAACGGTGTCTGGGTGAACCTGGCAACGTCAAGTGAGGGTAACTCAAACTGTTATTATTCTTACTTTTATTATGGACATGACACTAACGTTCATAGTCTTTATCTTTCTTAGCTCCCGGGAAAGGTCCTGTTATTATTACCACTCACATTATGGACACAAATCTAACTTTTATATGGAGCCATTGTTGCGGCATGTGCTCCTAGTTGGACTAAAAACACTTGCAGGTGTAAATGACAGTTCGCCATTGTTAGTAGAGGCGAAAGTAAATGCATAACAAGGCGGTAATTTCCATGTATTTTATATAAGACAAGTATGCAATGTGGTTGGCCTTAATCTGGCATCTCGTCTACAGTCCCTCTCTCACAGACGTGCCGTCGCTTCCCTCTGTCTTTTCTACAAGTACTTTCACGGTAACTGCTCAGACGAGCTATTTTCGCTGGTTCCCAAAACGGAATGAATAATTTATTTTTACTAGGTTGGCATCTCAGTCCCACCCTTTCACTGTCAAAACGGTTAAATATAGCTGTCTCTTCTACTCAATTAGTTTCATTGCTCCCATTTCCCATCTGTGGAACTCGCTGTTTCTTATTTGCTTCCATGAGAATTATAGTCTTCAAATATTCAAATGTAATGTCAATCGGCATCTTCAGATTCCTTGATCTAAATCCCTGTTCTTCTTTTTGTGCTTTCCTCAATCACGTTTCTTTACTCTTGATCCTTCTCTCTGTAACTCCTTGCGTACTAGTGGCACTCTCGCTTTGCTTGGGGGTGAAATGCTTAAAACAATAACTATTAACTGGTTTAACAGAGGAGAGAAAACACTCTCATATACATGCAGATGATGTATTAACGATTATTGCTGAAATAGTCTTTCAAGCTTTAGATAATTATGAAGCTTGAGCTGTTGCTTTAAAAATCTCGCAGACATCTGAAAGGGTTTAGCATATTGGTCTTAATCACAAGGTGAAAGGTTGACACTTCTGGACGAATTTTTGAACTGATTCAATCATCTGTCTATATTTCTGAGATGAGGTATTATGTACACTATTTACATTATTCGGACTATTGTCCTCATCTTTCTCGCCATATTTATTACAACGTTTCGGCCTTTCAGAATCTGTCTATATTTCTGAGATGAGGTATTATGTACTCTATTTACATTATTCGGACTATTGTCCTCATCTTTCTCGCCATATTTATTACAACGTTTCGGCCTTTCAGAATCTGTCTATATTTCTGAGATGAGGTATTATGTACACTATTTACATTATTCGGACTATTGTCCTCATCTTTCTCGCCATATTTATTACAACGTTTCGGCCGTTGTACGCTCCGGCCTTCTTCAGGTGGTTGGAATGTCGAACTGAACCCTTTATTTCGTTCACTGGGGTAGACTGTTATAGTTCCACTAATGGATGTCAGGGGTCATCAGAGAAAATTCGATTATACTTCGAAGCTTCGTCCCGCTCGTGACATATGCAAACCATATATCACTTTGGTGAGCAACGAACGCATATCTTTGTCTTAAACAGTGGATAAAGGCGTTGGTTAGATCTAGTGACAAGACCCAAAGAGTGTAAGTTCAATACTCGGTTAAGGCAGTGGAGAACTTTCAGAGGGAAAATTAACAGGAGATAACTGATAACTGACATCCATTAAACATGGCACATGGAACTGAATGACGTTCGATTCCTGTCGGAGGACGAATATTTTCTATGAAAATTTCTTGGACATTCGGGCCGGTAAATGTTGTTAATACTGTTTATTATAAACAGAGCATTTACTTAAAGATTTGTATCAGTTCTCAAGAAGAAAGAAAATGTATAAATTCACTTTCATCATATGTTCAGCTTTTATTTGAACTTTAAACACCGCTTCATAAAATCACATTGAAATACAAATTCTCGTTGAATCGCCAATAACCCTGCGTTTGACGATAAACTACATGTAGCAGTATGGGCACTGATCGAAAGTTTGGAGGTTTTGAGAAGTTTGGAAGCACCTCTTAATTGATGTTGTTCCAAGGTTCACTCTAACACGAAGTAGTAGGACCTGTTAGGGCCCTAGCTTGATTTTTGTTTGGTAGAAAGTATAAATAAAGTATTTATAAGAAGTAGTAATTGATTTTTTATATTTCTGAGATGAGATATTGTAATTATTTACCTCGTTCGGACCGTTGTCCTCATCTTGCCATATTCACGATGTTTCGGCCTTTGTACGCCCCGGTTTTCTTCAGGTGATTGGAATTTCGAACTGAACCCTTTATTTCGTCCACCGGGGCAGATTGTTCTAGTTCCACGTGTCATGCCTTTTCCGGATGTTTAGATTTCATTAAAATTCTAATCATCGCCTTTTAAAGCAATAAACATTGTGTCGAGGATTGAAGGTAGTTAATATAATACCGGTGTCATGGGAAAAACCGTCCTTTTTTTTTTTTTTGCGGGTTTATAGGTCCAAACTTGTCTCTCTCATTCGCTCTCACCCACGGTAACCAACCCCAGCGACCTAGTGGTATTATTGACTTGTTTGGGGTGAAATGATTAAAAAAAAATCCTAGACGCCGAAGCATCTCCGTGTTACATTTTTCGTCGGATTATACAGATAATTAAATTTCTGTCCCGCCATCATTTTGATATCCCCAATACAGAGCTCTCACCTCGGGTTCTTTGCCCTGACAGTCACGGTCTTTGACTCCCTTTCGGTAATTCTTCAGATAAGCCTAAAATAAGCTGCCAAAGTCACGCTTTACTGAAACGGCATAAAATAAATATTTTATTTTTTCTTTTACTAATATTCATCCAATACAAGGCCCAAGGGCTACTCAGGGCAGAGGTTTACCGTGTGGAGTTGTAAGAAAGGTAAAAATAATAGTTAAATCTAGACTTGAAGAGGTCATGATTTAATTAGCGAATAAGAGTTCGGGCGGAGACGTTAGGAGTATAGAGGTGGAGTAGACTTTAGAAGGAACCGGAAACACAATCCTAAACAGGAAACAAAGGATGGACCTCTACTTCTTTTCAGAAGTCTGAGGAGGAGTGTTAGCCGGACAATAGGCAAACCCATTTACTCCTACTGAGAGAGGAAAAAATAAAATATTATTATTGAATAAAATTTCAGATTTCCGGCGGGGACGTCAGAAGTACAGAGCTGAAGGATTCGGAAACTCAATCCTAAACAGGAAACAAGGGATAAACCTCGACTCCTGTTCAAAAAATCAGTGAACCGGACGATATGCGAACCTATCGCTTTAAATGTTTTCATTTTATAAATGTTCTTTGCTGAAAATAATTTGTTTCATTCACTGACCTTTTGATTGTATTCCGTTTCATTTCAGCCATGTCACGTGGTAGTCCATCATTACCCGTTGTAATTGATGTTCAGTTGTAATAAACGTATATACCTGGGTCTTATTGATTTTATGCCATTCAGAGAATAGCAGTTTATTTTACGCCGCTTAAGTGAAGGATTACCGTCCTTTCTTCCTGCTTTTCTTTACTACAATTGTCTGAGAGTTCATTCATTTTTTTTTCTGAGACTGTCATCGACAGAGCATCAGTTGCGTATCTTATGTTGTTAAGTGTGTTCGTTGATAATAAATCCTGGTTAGACCCCTATAAGTCTATGAGGATTGTCTCGCTGTAAAGGTCTGTCTTTGTCGCACCCCTCTTTCTGCTGTTTACGCATTCACTTTTACAAGATCACTTGATGAAAAGCTTATAGCCTGAGGTAGAGTCGGATTTACATATGGGCTAGTAGTCCAGGAGTCCCAAGACTAGTGAGGGCCTCAAATGGCTTTCTAGTCATAGGTTCCTGATAGATATAATAACGGTGATTTGTTTATTTTGCGATTTAAAGGGGCTCTTTTGAAATAATTTGAAACAATTTAGAATATGAGGGTCACTTTAGTTGGAGTGGGTCTTTTAATTTCGATGAAGCCCCTTGAAAGGGTCAAAAATAGATTTTGATGCATCATTTTTTTATATACATGTAGATTTTTATGTATTTATTTATTTATTTGGCATAATTTTGTCTACTTTGCTCAGTTTTATACTTCATTAAGCATCATATAAAATTACACCTGTTCTTTTTTTTTTTTTTAGATAAAGATGACGAACATTCTATTAGCCCAAGAGCCACTTAAGGCCTAAATCCGGTCCTGGCCAGAGGTAACAAACACTTGTCACTTCAAAGACTAAATCAGTAAGACAATGCAGCGGAAATACATTATTTTATTACAAGGGCACAACAACAACAACAACAACAACAACAACAACAACAATAATAATAGCAGCAATTAGATTTTTTAAAGCTTTCTGGCTTGTACATGAAACGTTACATTTTAATGCGGGATCTTTTATTCTTTACATCAGTAGTTTGAGGCTCGTCCAGCGATGTCCAGCTAGCTGGCTCAACCAATTCTCTCTCGAAGTCAAACTACTTCTAGTAGACATCTTTAAATTATTTTTTTTTTCCACGCAAGTTCTAACGGAAGCACATAAATGTAACGCTAAACTAAATTTTAACGAACTCTACTTAAAAGAAATGTTGTCCTTTTTAGTTATACGACTATATAGTAGGGTGGTGCAAAAATAATGTCGGTTTTTGACGTTAAAAAATCCGTCAAAAACCGACATTATTTTTGCACCAACCTAATATTTTACGCAGCTACACGGCGATTTAACTTCTAACAGCAGAGGAAGAAACATCCTATTATAATTATGTCCTGCCCTTCGCCAGTTAGCACGACAATTACGTCCCGTCACTACCTCATAAATAATGAACTATTCCGCGTTTTGATCGCGTGGAAAGAGAGGAAAAGACATTATTTGATTTCAGTGAGAAAATGAAAGTAAGAAGAAAGAAAGAAGGAAGGAAAGATGGAAGTGGGGGGGGAGAGAGATAATCAGATTAAGCGTATAAGAACAGATACTACACTGCAATCTTAGCCAAAAGACCAAGAAGAGAGGCATTCACCCGGTACGCCTTACTGGGTTTAGGATGCGGCACAAGGTTAGTTATTTAACGTGGGAAACCTGAGCGTTTCCACTCAGACCACTGGTCAAAATTTACCCAGTCCCCGCTTACACGGGTTCGGGCACAAAGCTTGTCTTAATTGGTCATTGCTGCCCAGGCGAAAGGCCGAGCTTCGATAGCAATCGCTCCAAAAGAACCATTTTTCATCCGCATAGTATAGAACGACGAAAACTGAGTAAGGCAATCACCAAAAATTCAATTACCATAAATTAAATAAAATAACATCGTCTACTGAATTATTTTCTAAATTATTATTAAGTGAAATGTTCGTAAGACAGGGATTTAGCTAGAAAGAAAGAAAGAAAGAAGTGTTTAATGTCTCCTGCCAATACCTTATAAATAATGGATTATTCCGTTTTGATTGCATGGAAAGAGGAGAAAAGACACTACTTGGTTTCAGCGAGAAAATGAAAGAAAGAAAGAAAGAAAGAAAGAAAGAAGGGAAGATTGAAGTGTTTAACGTCTCCTGTCAATACCTCATAAATAATGGACTATTCCGTTTTGATTGCGTTGAAAAACAAGATATATGGATGAAAGAAAGGAAGGAAGGGAGGAAGGGAGATAGATAGATAGATAGATAGAAAGAAAGAAAGAGATAAAGAAGAGAAGATAGAAGTGTTTAACGGCTGTTTCAGTGAAATGGAAAAAGGTGACAATTTCAAGTATTTTCATTTGTGCCCTCTTCTTAAAATAACGACCAGAATTCATATTTTTGATTGCTATGGCGATATCTTATTAAAGTTGTTAAGCTCAAATAGTTAACAACGCGACAGGGGAATTTCTAAGAAAATTTTATTGTCGTAGAACTCGCCATGAGCTTACCCAATCATTAACTTGAAAGGTTAACAATTAAGACTCATCAGAAATTTTAAATAGGAAAACCTCGACATTTTTACAGGTTTTTCTTTACTAAAATATATACTATTGCTGAGATATATTATTAGCTTAGAAACACGACACCAGGAAATAAGTAATTTATTACTGAGCAGGTTTGAATGTTTTTATATCAAACCAAATCTGAAAATCTGCTGTATTTCTCTAATACTGTCACCATATAAACTCACAAGTCGCTTCTTGTCTTTTGTTGTGGATCTTTGTTTGTCTCCAAGCATTCTTGATGCTTTGAAAATTAGCCATGGAAAGATTTTAGGTGTTTAGTTTATAATAATTAAAATTTTGATATTACTACTTATGATTAAAACAAATATAATCTATGTAGTCGTTTAAAATTGCACAAGTTCTCACTTGCATCAGCTTTATATGCAGTTGTATTCTATTATTTAAACGCAGGTACCTCCACATTTTCGCTAAAAAAGAGCTTACCTTGATGAAAAAAAGGGCCCAAACCTGATAAAATCAATGTTTTATCGTCAAAATCTTTATGTTATTATTAAGAGCGAAGTATATTTTGATTATTTAATTAAATTGTTTAAACCTTTCTAGCACGTTCAAAATTTTGCTTAAAAATCTTGTTTTTCTTGCGTCAGCGGTCGACCGAAGATTATTATAGGAATTTTAGCGTCTTTTTTGTTTTAAAAAAACACATTGATTGGAAATTCTTGCAAAAATCAAATAATTACCGGATTTTAATCAAATTTTCAGAACTTATTCACAAATGAATGCAATTATTAAAAAGATTTTTAGAAAACGTTATTTTTAGTGGATACCCATATTTGAGTAGGCGTTCCGTTAATTCATAAAATAGTATATCTATTTATTTATCTCCGAAAGTCTAGAAAAAGATTTGTGTTTATAAGGCACGATTTAACTTTGCATGATCGTCGATTCACTATGGGGCTGAGAGTACGTTTCTCCTTGCCAAGGGGATCGCAGGTTCAAATCTATGCTAGAGAGCGTATGCTTTTCTTTAATAAGATTTTTCGAATATTCAGGCTGGTAGCAGAAAATAAATAAATGTACTGTTTAATAAATAAACAGAGCGTCTACTCAAATATGGGTATCCACTAAAAAATAACGTTCTTTAAGTGATAAAAATCTGTCGAATTATTTAATAATAAAAAAAATTCGACACTTCTTCAGGAAACGTGGTTGTATAACTCAAAAGGAGCAGGATTTTAAATTACAAAAATTGAAAAATTTGTTAATTAAAATTCTTGCACTTTTTCTCCTAATAAGAATTTAATACGAAAATTTGATATGCTTAGTTTAAATATTGAATACGGTAAATAAAATAGCGAATAAAATTATCGAAATATGGAAAAAAAAAAAAAAAGATTAAAAATCGATTTTCGTAAGATTTCGTAAGATTGATTTTTATGATTAATCGAAAGAAATATACTAGGGTATCTTTAGCCTAACAGTATTAGCAGTCTGTTTTTAGCTTATATGCAGGCCAAACCACAGGCATACAGGTTTATGAATAAAGATATTATTGGCATAAGTTTGTATTCCGGTGGGCAGTAGCGTAGCGTGGGCGGGGCCATCGTGGTAGTAGCCGTTGATGTAAAGTTATTAGGGTCGCAAAATTTTATAAGAAAAATATATATATATAAAATTGCTAAAAACGGAAATTATTTATGACTCGTCTAAATATGATGTACACGTTTCATTTTTTTTTTTTTTTTTTCCGCCATTTTGTTTTCTTTCTTTCTAACGTCTATATTTCATTCATTGCTAATTTATTCCCAGGAGTCTTCAATTTTAAAATTAGTTTATTTTAAAATTGTATCAAATAATTACTTTCCTTAGGAACTGGCGCTGTAGATTCCATCAAAATTAGATGGGAGATCAAAAAGAAGAATTAGTCGGGTCTAAATTTCTTTCGATTGATATGGACAGAAGTAGTAGATCAGGGTGGCACCAGTTTTTTTTTTTTAAGACTGGGTTGAGCTTCCGAAAATATTTGGATTATGATGGGTTAGATATTCAGATATTTCACAAATGTGGGGAAATCCTTATAAAGACTGCCTGCTCGAAGTGCTGCCTTCTGGGGACTTCAAGCGAAATTTCAACTGATTTGGAAGCCTATGCAAATCTTGGGAATATATGTAAATTATTATTTTTTTTAATTTTTTATTTTTAGCTAATGTGATTAATATTTTGTTAGTTTGTGTATTGAAATCAGGCAAAATCTTTTCAAGGAAAGGTTCCCTCAAAAAGCATCGGACTTGTGCCCACTTATCTCGATCATACAGAGGGTTGCAAACCTAGTGCAGAGTCAATTGTTCTGTTAAACCTTGAAACAAAGAGGAGAGAATTAGTGTTTAAAACCATTACTGTTTGCAGTATTCTTCACTGAAACCAAAACACTGTCATCCCCTCTCCGGAGAAAGTGCTTCGGCTTGTTCATTGTTGCCCACCAAACCAAATGACCTCTCAAAGAAAGAGGAAGAAAGAAAATATATATATATATATATATATATATATATATATATATATATATATATATATATATATATATATATATATATATATATATATATGAAAATTTCTCCGATTTAACCAGTAGAGAAGACAATATTTATGAATAAAAATGACAATAGGAAAACTGGTAATTGCTGACGCATTTCGTATTTTGCTTTGATAAAGTTCACATTGGACGAAACACGTCAGCAATTACTAGTTTTCCTATTGTCATTTTTATTTATATATATATATATATATATATACATACATGCATATATATATATATATATATATATATATATATATATATATATTTACTACTTTTTAAAAAAAAGAAGAAAAAGGGCCCTATACAACGTAGAGCATAATATTTTAATAATATTTTTATTTAAAAAATATTCAGTATCTATCTATATTTCTGAGATGAGGTTTTTATGTACACTATTTACATTATTCGGGCTGTTGTCCTCATCTTTGTTGCCATATTTATCACAACATATAGCAACAAAGATGAGGACAATAGTCCGAATAATGTAAATAGTGTACATAATACCTCATCTCAGAAATATAGACAGATACTGAAGGATCGGATTAATATGGCGACAAAGATGAGGACAATAGTCCGCATAATGTAAATAGTTTAAAATTATTTTACATCGCTTGATAATGGAACAAATTTAAAGTTGCAAAGATAGAAATTTCCGTGTCGCGATGTAAAATATTATATATATATATATATATATATATATATATATATATATATATATATATATATATATATATATATATATATATATATGTATGTATGTATATGTATATATAAATAAAAAGAAAGAACAGTAAGATATATAATCCGGTGTTCTTATAGATATTTTTATTTTTACAAAATAGTGCTCAATGTAAATTTACACACACACACATATATATATATATATATATATATATGATGAAACAAAATGGAAAACTTTTATCAAAGGCGAGTTTCGCCGGAGAAAGCTGACGTCGACTTTGGCTTCACCAGTTTGACTAAAAGCAAGACAAAACTATGTGTTATAATAATAATAATAATAATAATAATAATAATAATATAATAATAATAATAATAATAATAACAATAGTAATAATAATAATAATAGTAATAATAATAATAATATAATAATAATAATAATGATAATATTATAATAATAATAATAATAATAATAATAATAATAATAATAATAATAATATAAAAATAATAAAAGTCCATCCTGCAATACTATACGGTTCCAGTACAGATATACATAAAATAAACAAGCAAAGAGACAGACCGACTCTCTTCAAGTGTCAAGTCAGAAAGTGATAAGCTAGGGTAATTAATGTGATTTATGATACCCACTTATCCTCAGAGATCCCAAGACACTCTCCTAACACATAGTTTTGTCTTTCGTTTATTTAAACTGATGACACCACAGAGAACATATGCTTTCTCCGGCGAAACGTGTCTTTAATAAAAAAATTTCTACTTTGTCTCATCATTCTGTTTCGGATAATATCACACACACACACACATATATATATGTGTATATATTGTTTATACGTTATTTTTTAGATAAAAATATTTAAGTAAATTCTCTGTTTATAATAAACAGTATTAACAACATTTTCCGGCCTGAATGTCCGAGAAATTTCATAGAAAATATTTGCCCACCGACAGGAATCGAACCTCTATCCTATACGGAACCGTCATATAGCCTGACGTGCTACACCATTGCTAGACCTTGCTTACCAAACTCGTCCTGTGTAGCTGAATGGTATAGCACGTCAGGATATATGACGGGTCTGTATAGGATACAGGTTCGATTCCTGTCGGTGGGCAAATATTTTCTATGAAATTTCTCGGACATTCAGGCCGGAAAATGTTGTTAATACTGTTTATTATACGCAGAGAATTTACTTAAATATTTGTATCTAAAAAAATAACGTATAAACAGAAAATATATTAAAATAATTGTCGGACTTAGTCCATTTCATTATATAATGTCGTTTTCTTACATAGTAACATATGTGAGAAAACGACATTATTTTGCACCAACCTAATATATATAAATATACATGAAAAAAAAAAAAAAAAAAAAAATCAACCCAGTCTTAAAATATTGGTGAATTAAATTAATTCTCGTATTGTTTTTTTTTAATTAACAAATGTGTCAAAAAATGAAATTGCTTACTATCTTACATAATAAAACGTATATGATATATTTTATACCTACGTAATTTAATATATACATATTCATAAAATCTAATAATTTATCGTATACATACACGAAATGCCAAATTTGGATCTGTGTGCCCGCCAAAAACAGCAGTGTCAAAAGGACAGTTTTTCCATTGACACCGCTATTATTTTAACTACCTTCACTCCTCGGCAATGTTTATTGTTTTTAAAAGCAGTGATTAGAATTGTAATAAAACCTAATCATATGAAAGTGAGTTTATATATTTTAGTCGTTCTTGAAAATTGACAACCAAAACCCTATTTATTTATTAAATTGTTTATTTACGCTGTTTATTTATTGGATTATTTATTGGGATATTTGGCAAAACAGCAGCTAATTGCCAGTTCTTCTTCTTATCGAGTCGCTACACCACACCCATCCAGTGTTGGACACAGAGCCTTACCTTATGTTAAGGTTTTAAGGTCATTAAGTGTACATGCATCTTCAAGATTGGGGTAAACGAGAAGACATTCCATATTTGTGATTGCCCGCATTGTCAGCTGATATCAACAACGGCGGCATATCTCCGTTTCTAAATCAAATTGCAAGTTGATTCGAACTTTATAAAATGGTAAATAATATGAATTTCCTTATAGTTGGTTCCCGTATTTTAATAATTTAGTAAATGTTTATAAATTTATGAATAAAAAATTGTTTTCATATTTAGTTCTTTATAAATTGATAAGTAATAAATATTGCATTGCATTACTTTTAATTGTATTACTTCTTAGAAAATTAAAAGTTATTATTCTAAATTAACGATCTGGTAAATGAATAGTGTTTAATATTTTTGTTTTCATTTCGCAAGAACTAAGAAAAATGTATAAATTCACTTTTATCAAATGTTCAAGTTTTATTACAATTCTAATCATCGCTTTTTAAAACATCGATAAGTAACGGTAATTAAAATAATAGCGGTGTCAACGGAAAAACCAACATTTTGACACTACGTTTTTTGCTTGCACGAAGATCCACGTTTACCGACGAAATTATATGGGAAAACGATATATATATATATATATATATATTAAGCATTTCACCCCAAGCAAGGCGGGAAGCCACAAGGACGCAAGGGGTTACAGAAAATTTAGAGCAAGATCAGATAGGAGTGATAGAAGAAAGGATGAGGGTAGTGGATAGGTCAAGGCAACTGGAGATGTCGATTGACATTACACTTGAATAGCTGGAGACTATAGCTCACAGGGAAACAGGAATAGGGAAGGGAGTTCCACAGGCGAGAGGTGCGAGACATGAAGCTATTGGAGTAGAAGAGACGGCTACATTTAGGAGTTTCGACAGTGAAGGGGTGAGAGCGGGATGCCAGCCTCGTATGGCACTTGAACTCATGACGTCTGGGAACCAGCGAATGCTGCTCCTCGGAGCAATTTCCATGAAAGTATTTGTATCACAGACAGAGGGAGGCGACAGCGCGTCTGTGAGAAAGTGACTGTAGACGAGACGCCAGAGCAGGGCCAACTACATTGCATATCCGCCTCTGGAGCCTATCAAGAACCCCGAGACAAACAGAAGAGGCACCAGACCATATATGGCAGCATCAAAAACAGCTTCAGGTGAAAACGTTTTCGGTTGACGCGTTTCGTCCTTGAGAACTTCGTCGGACTAAATTGATGTTTACGCTGATGCAACTACACATGCGCACAAAGGAAACGGGCGACACTGAGAATTTTAATTGAATTTTTATATGTATTGGGTATATAGTCTAACCGATTTCATTTAGATTCTGTTTCATTATGTTTATGTTTCCATTATTTTTGTTATTAAATATCACACCTTGTGATAATAAAAGATCTCCCAATAATGGTGAAACATTGTAAGAACCTGGACGTAAATTTACTGTGGATGATCTCACGATTAAAACACTATCTGTACATTTTTGCCTTAGTGAATTGTTTTCTCTTTTAAGTAGAGTAACTTTTTATATATCAAAATTGCTGTCAGTCTCGTTACGGCGAACAACTAATGTGTTTAATGTGTTATTTTGTAAAATATCCCTTTTGTGTTCATATAATCATTTATTTAAACCGGCTTCTAATGCTCTGGATGGAGCGGCTTGGGGATAGAAGACGTGACTCATGCGGGCGCAGTCCGTTGGTCTAAGTAGACTTGGATGAATCACACGACGGAATTTGTGAAGAGCTGCAGTATATCGATATATGTATGTTACCTCTTCGTCACCGAGAGCCGTTGGTCTAGTGGGTGTGATGCTTGCATTATGTCGTAACGGTCCAGGTTCGATTCTTGGTAGTGGATACGCACTGCTGATGTGTCCCCAAAATAGGACGAAACGGCCGTCCGTTGCTTTCTGCATTCTGTTGGGGATTCTTCTTAATTATATAAACCTCTTGAGGTTTCTCCTATGTATTCTTTGTGGTAATCATTACAGTTAATAGAGTAAATTCCTGTTGCAAGTTTAGAATTGTCGGCAGCTCTCGTTTAAAAGCATGAGTAGTCGATATCAACGTAAACAAACTTAGTCCGATGAAGTCATAAATAATGAAAGACGTCATACGAAAACTTTTCCCATTTTGTCATACATCTTTTCTCTAAAATTGTTGTTGATATTTAAAAATGTATATATCATTATGCCATAGATATATAACAAAGTAGGATATATAAAATATATAATATTTATAATGCAATGCATATATATATATATATATATATATATATATATATATATATATATATATATATATGTATTTAATTGTGCACTATATAAGTATAATAGGCATAACGTAAGAATTAGATTCCTGTTATTTTCAAGAAATTAATGAAATCTTTGAAAATATAATCAGCTGTTTGTGAACAAATTTCTATTGCAAAAACTCAATTAAATTTCATTTAATTACAGGAATTAGTTTTTTAATAAATGTGTCTGCGTTTACAAAATAATTTTTTCGTACCATTTGTAACATTTAGATAGCGTGCAAAATATTTTCAAATATTAGATTGACGCAAACGTTTCCAGCGTTTAAATGGTGGAGGGGGGGGGGAAACAATCTGTTATTGATATCAATTCATAGCATCATTATTCAGCCATCGAAATATTTTTGTCTTTCTATAAAATTTCCCATCATTAAGCTGAATTGTGTATTGTATCATAAAAGAAGGCTTCCGCTTCTGATTCAAGGAATCCTCTGAAAACTTTTTTCCTGCTTTGAAATTGTTCGAACAGATAACACCATGTGTGTTGTATAGTGGAGAAAGCAAGTGATAGTCTGAAGATGATGAATCTGAAAAAGAACCTTTCTCTAAAGCTACATGATCATTTGCTGCAGCTTCATACTCGCAATATATAGTCAAGTATTGTAGCAAAATGACTAATGCCTTCCTTACTCGCAAAAGGTTTTTTTTCTCTTCCAAGGTGTCATTCAAACATGGCAGTTGCTCATTGATGACATGACAATTTGTTCAGATTCGTTATAACGTGGCAATGAACCAGCAATTCTTTATAAAGAATTTTCTTTGAATCCTACCAAACACAAGGAAAATATTTTTTTTTTACTTCTGATTATCATCTGTCAATGTTTGTTTGTTTTTTCTGTGTCGTGCGAGAAGAAAAAGGAATATTTTAAAAATAATTTTATGTGGTGTCCATTCTCTAGATTCTTAATTTTCTTTTTATTGCATTTCATCTAATACAATGCCCAAGAGCCACTCAAAGTAGAGGAATTACTAAACGTGGTTGTTACCGAGGAATCGATGAACTTCTCTTTGGGTCGGAAACATCACGTCTGAGTGGGGCGGCTCGGACACCAAACTCACGTGATTGCGAGTACTGCAGTTAAATGATTGCACATGGAGTAAGAAACTAGCTTTAAAGACACTTCTAACATTTCGCTAACATTTCGCAAAAGACAACGGAGGGTACTTTTGCTTCAGCATATAGATCGTTAATATAAGCCAGTACAATTAATAAACACAAAATAGTATTCATCAAATATCCATCTATTTGCTACTGTCGAGGTTGAAAATAGGTGTAGCGCTTTACAGTTTTTATTACTTTTTATTTAAATCATTTCACCCCAAGAAAGGTGGGAATGCCACTAGTTCGCACGGGGTTACAGGGAGTGAAAGTGAGAGAGAAAAAAACTGAGTATAGGGAAGATTAAAAAAAAGACAAAAGTTGAATGGGATTCAGGAAGACAGAAGATAGCGACTGACGTTGCATTTTAATTTTTGAAGATTATTGTTATCAGGGAAGCAATTAAACAGAAGGTAGTTCCACAGACAGGATGTGCGAGAAAAGAAACTGTTGAAGTAGAAGGAGCGGTTGCATTTTTAGCCGATAATTATGGAAGAGTGGTTTGCTCATCCCATTCTCTTCTCTTTAAAGCATCATAGCAAGCCAGATACAAGGTATTTCTTGACAAGATATCTGATGATGGGACAAATTACAGGGAAAAGTGGATTTATGCCTTTCTCAATGTTACTAATGCTAAGTGAATATAAACAGCTACAGGTTCGAAGTTCGTTTGCTGATTCCGTTTTCCACAAAAATAACTTTTGTGTTACCTTGCGTCTCCATTTAGCAAATATATTATATATAGAATATAGGGAGATGTGGATTCATGCCTTGCCCAACAGTAGCTAGTGAAAATAAGCAACCGCATCCAAAATTCAAAGACGATTTGCTTTCTATTTTCGTGTCTGTAACTGTTATATTACCATCCATGTCCATGTAGTGGATATATAAAATCCAGGGAGAAATAGATTCATGCCTTTCACAAGGAAATACTCATCAAGCGAACGTTAGCATGTTCAGGTCGGAATTTGAACTTCGTTTGCCAATTCCGTTTTCAGGTGTTGATAAATGTTATTCGACCTCGCGTCTCCATTTACATATATAAAATGCAGGGAGAGGTGGGTTCATGCTCTTCCCGAGGATATTATTGCAAAGTGAACATAAAGAGCCTCACTCGAAATTCGAACTCGGTTTGTTGATTCTGTTTTGTAAAGCTGGCCTTCAGACGACATTGCATGCATGCATGCATGCATCTATCTATCTATCTATCTATCTATCTATCTATCTATCTAATTCTATTTATATCTATGTGTGTCACTGTACAGTTCTTGTGGTTTACATGCTATTCAAGATTATGCATTTATCTTCTTAAAAAACAGGTTTTTCTGATTGGTCAATCAATAATCAAATGGAATATGTTCTGTGTTTTGATTGGTAGATCCTTCAGGCGCATGGGAAATTATAGCCAATAAAAACAGTCGTGGTTTTGTGAGGCTTCCAAATTAGACATCATCTTTGCTGAACGTATAAGCAACAACTGTCGAAGAAATTCTAAACGAAGCAATCTGCTCGTTTACCAACCTGTCCCAAGAGTAGCCGGTGCTCAAATTAAAATAAGTATATAGATAAATATAGGTATATGTTTTGATATTGCCATTTAAGGATCGTTGTAAATTACGCTTGCGGTATGAAAAACGCCGTGAGACATAGAAGTTGTAAGTCTTGGTTTTAATTCTCAGACAGATGTTATGAAGTGATGTTTATTCCAAATGATAACAGAATGTGTTCTTCCGGGATTATTCTTCATTGAAATGATGCACAAATTTCTGTCTGCAAAAAAACTCTCATGCTTTGCCTGCAAAGAGAAGAAAAATTGATTTTATTTTACAATTTTGCTCTGTAGATCGGTCTTTTTAAATCGATTAAAGGGTGCAGTATAATTAATATAACAAAGAAGTAGCCATACAAAGAATAAATCAGTAAAGTTAATGTAATTAATGGGGAATTCACTTCGCTAACAGATTTAATAAAGCGTTAACCTACTAACCACACGTTGAATGACACGATCCTTGTTTTGAAATTTTGGGAAAAATATTGGGAGATTACTCTAGTTATTGGACTATTTTGGTCTATGCCACGTTGAATGAGAAAACAAACCAAAAAAATCGTGGAATTGCCATATTAGTTATATGCCATGCGTGATACACGCTTAGGCGATCATGTATCTTTCGAAATATGACTGACGAGGAGGATTTTTTTTCCCGCAGTAGGTTGCCATTTCTTTCTGCGGTATACCAGTCGACATCCAAGGCTATATAACCTGGTCTATTTACACATAGCTGGGGGGGGGGAGAGATTGGTTTGTTTTGTTTTACGGCATATCAACCTCAATGGGTCATTTAATGCCGACAACTTTTTTTTTTCCTGGTAATATTATTTTTCCAAAAACGTATAGCTGGCAACATTATTTTTTCAAAAACATTATCAGAGGTCTTGCTGTTGGATGTAGTTTATCGTCATACTCAGGACGCGGATGTAGTTTATCGTCATACCCAGGACGTGGGGGTGAGATGATTCATACCTTTCCCAAGGTAAGTAAATGTATATATGCACTATTTTTCGCTATATAAAGCGCATTATTTTTAAAAAAAAGAAATTGAGAAGCTCTCCCTGCTCCATATACACCGATTTTTCGTTTTCTGTAGACAATGGGGTTATGGCAGAGGTACTACTCTTAAGCATTCATGTCTTGATAATCCCAAAATGATATATAAGTGATTATAAGTACTTAAATTATCATTCAGTGATGTGCCATACCTGATAAACGCTTAGGCGATCGTGTATCTTTCGATACATGACTGACGAGGCAGATTTTTTTTCTACCCCGCAGTAGGTTGCCATTTCTTCCTGCGGTAGACTGGTTGCCATCCAAGGCTATAGAACCCGGTCTGTCCTACTAATTGCCCATAGCTGGGAGGAGAAGAAGAGGATTCATGCCTATCCCAAAGGTGTTAGCTTATAAGTGAATGTAATGGATTCGAACTCGGCTCTCCGATTCCTCAATCCGAGCCGCTATCCATTACTCCACCGTGCCTCCATTCAGTCAGTAATGTGCTATACGTGATACACACGTAGGGGTTCTTGTATCTTTCGATACATGACTGACGAGGCAGATTTCTTTTCCTGTAAGTTGCCATTTCTTTCTACGGTAGTCCAGTTGCCATCCAAGACTATAGAACCCGACCTGTCCTGCTATTTACCCATAAGCTGGCGGGGAGGGGAGAAAGAAAGGATTCATAACATTCCCAAGGGCATTAGCACGTAAGGGAATGTAATGTATTCGATTGGAATTCGAACTCGGCTCTCCGATTCCTCAATCCGAGCCGATATTCATTACTCCACCGTACAACTCTAGCGTTGCGACACTGCACGCTCCAAAATTTTGTAACTGTTAATAATAACACACTTAAAAAAAACGTCTTTCTAGCTGTATTACATTTATTTTCGTCTCGTTACCTGAAAATGGAAAATAATATCTATGCCTGATAATAAGAATTATCGAAAGTTCTAGCATATCTACGGAACATACGGAACATCTAATCCACTTTAATCCAAATTTTTAAAAACAAGGATTGCGTCATTCAACGTGTCGTTAGTAGGTTAATGCTTTATTAAATCTGTTAGCGAAGTGAATTCGCCATTAATTATATTAACTTTAATGATTTACTCTTTGTATGACTACTTCTTTGTGATATTAATTATCCTTCACCATTAATATATATATATATATATATATATATATATATATATATATATATATATATATATATATATATATATATTAATTTAAATAGAAAACAGACAACCTTAACCATTGGTTATAATTTATTTCCCCAGGTATATGATTTTTACCTGGTTCATCAGACCGTACTTCCAAGGGTGAAAACGTTTTAAATTTACATATAGTTTTTACACACTTTTTGAGGGGGAGTTTTAAGTTGATGTGAGGCGATATAGAAAGAGGCGGAGGAGGAGTATGACAGACATGGTCGAAATTAGAGAGGGGAGGGAGAGGTAGGAATAATTTTAAATATATTTTTATTAAGATATTTAAGAGTAAGGGAGGGGGGTTTGGACCAAATATTGACCTATTTAATAAGTCATCTCATAGGAAACGAGATAAAGAGAAAAGAGGAAATAGAAGTATAAGAAAGTAGAGGGGGTGTAGTGTTTCAGAAAGAAACGGAAAAGAGAGTTTGTAAAAGATGAAGGAAAGGAAAAGGAAGGGTAAATTAACATATATGGGCATATTGCGGTTAATTTGAAAAAAAATACAGATTTTTATATTTGGCTGTTAATGTTTGACATTAATTTAAGTATTTTTAAAGTTTTTCAACAAACTAAGCTAGGAAATAAATAAAGTGTGAATATAATATAAATAAACAATATTACTATTATTAACATTATTAATATTATGAATAACAAGAAGTAAAAAGTTTTTAACTATAATCTAAATTTTCGAATTTTATGAGGTGGATTTCAAATATGTTTGACAATATTGACAAATGCAATCTTTCAAATTTATATTAAATCTTGGAAATTTTCAAATTAGTTGTTTAAATTATCGGTAAATTTGTCAAAGTTCATTTTTATTTCATATTATTTTTTCCCCGAGTACATTTTTCCCCAGGAATATATATATATATATATATATATATATATATATATATATATATATATATATATATATAAGTGCACATTTACTGACCCAAACATAACACAATATTCCTTACACCAAATCAACATTGTTACTACAACCACTGTAATTCGTCAGGGTCTGTATTAAATCTCAACTAAATTCCTTTATGTACAATTCATCTGAAGAGGCGGGGAATAAATATAACAAAGGCGACAGTATGTCCACTTTATATTATTAGAATGCAACATACTGTCGCCTCTGGGTTTTGTCTCCGGTGTGCACTTAAATAATTAAATATTAAATGAAAGTAAATGCATGTCTAAATATTCAAACTGACGACTTAGTCCAAAAGTGAGTACATTTTTGGGGGCACCCTATATATATATATATATATATATAGTCAGAACGAGAAAGAACAGATGGATTTAGAATCCGCAGTTCTTAGCATTTACTTTTACAAAAATGACTCAATACAAAAGTAGAGTAAAATATGATATTATTAAAATATTTTTATTATTTATTATAATAGGTTACAATAAAAACATTTTTTACATCGTTACGCAAAAACTTGCATGTTTCGGAACTTTAATGATCATGTTATCTATCATCGCCTAATGTGGATGGATTAAACTTCCGAAACATGAAAGTTTTCTTGTGTAGTGATGTAAAATGTTTTAATCGTAATCTGTTATAATAAAATATTTTAATAATATATATATATATATGTGTGTGTGTGTGTGTGTGTGTGTGCATGTGCATTTATGTGTGTGTCAATGATAATAACATTGTTTTAAGTTATGCTATATTTATGAGTTAAAGTGTTTGATATCAGGGACAGAGAGTATGTAAATATAAAAATGGAGAGTGGGTTCAACACCCAGAAGCGACAGTCTGTTTCATGCATAAACGCAATCGTCATGCGTCGTGATTTGACTCAACTATGCAGCTCAGAGATGCATTATGTGTAGGTCTATATGTGTAATGGCTTGATATATTACATTGTTCTGTAAGCAATTTCCATTTAAGGAGCATTCGTCATATATTTTTGAATTTGTAGCTCTGATGAATTGGATCGAGATTGCGATTCCAATGTAATGAATTATAACCATGGAATATTAGTGTTTGAGCCTGATATATATATATACATACATACATACATACATACATACATATATATATATATATATATATATATATATATATATATATATATAAAGACGAATTCAGTCTATACCGAAGTTGAACAAGATTGATAAATTTTTCGTCGGTTGACATAAGCCGATTCCCCATATGAAGTAATTTTGGATTTTATTGTGCTCTGTAATAATAAATAGATTGACCTCTTTTTGTGGATCAGATTTAATATTTTTTATTACTAAGATCCACTTGGATTATATACTGACGGATTTATTACCTTTACTCTCTCTCTCTCTCTCTCTCTCTCTCTCTATATATATATATATATATATATATATATATATATATATGTTTGTGTGTGTGTGTGTGTAAAATAGATAGGCTAGCTAATAAAACAAGGACAAATGAAATGGTACCAATATAATCAGTACGAAAAACATTTATTAAATATTAATTATTAATCAAATGACAGAAATGAAGCAAAGAAAAGTTTTTCTGGCACGCCTGTGTCCTTCGTCAACGGCGCGAGAAATAAACAAAGAAATGGGAATTACTTACCGACAGAAGTTTTTGTGGATGGTGTATCTTCTGGTGGAGATCATATTATTAGCAAAATCCCAATCTCTATTTGATTTCTCGCTGTGCGAAACTTTTATGAAAATAAACTTAAATTTCAACTTTTGATCAGTGTAAAAGCTTTAGGTCGGTCTATTCTTATTAGTGGGGGGAATGAGATCGTAAACATAGATGAAGAGAGTTGTTTGGTTAATCAATAATTAATAAATGTTTTTCGAACTGATTATATTGACAACCATTCCTTTGCCCTTATTTAATTAACTAACCTATCTATTTTACATACTATAAAAAGCAAACGTGCACCCTTTCTTCTAACTGTGTGTATATATATATATATATATATATATATATATATATATATATATAAGGAAGAGGTTATAGTAGTTCCAACGAGAGAAAAGTGTGTATATTAAAAAGAAGAGAGAAACCGCAAACGTTTTTGGTTGTAATGTGGATTTTTAAAAAAAATATTATGTTTTATTTTCCATAATTTTGCTACCCAGGTTTCCGGTCTCGCAACCGTCATCAGGCAAAGGTTAGAGATTTCCACATATTATTAAAAATAATTAATTTTGTCTCGTAGTGAGACAGTGTGTATGTATGGAGAGGAGATATACACATATATACACGCATGCTGACAAAAGCACACGAAAATGGAAATTGATCTAAGAACACACAGGGGTCATTAAAAGATAAGAATGCCGATAACTACTCCATCATTTCTCGAACTAATCTTATTTGTTTTATAACCCTTCACGCAGAACTTTTCACTGCCAGTTCAAGAAAGACGTTTGGATCACTAACACAAAAAAAAGAGAATTAGTCATATCAAGAATATTGATAAAACATGAATAACATTGAAAAACATGAAGAAAAAAATTAATTATTTTTAATAATATGTGTAAATCTCCATCCTTTGCCTGATGACGATTGTGAGACCGGAAACACGTGTAGTAAAATTATGGAAAATAAAACAATATTTTTTTAAAAATCCACATTACAACCAAAAATGTTTGCGGTTTGTCTCTTCTTTTATATATATATATATATATATATATATATATATATATATATATATATATATATATATATATATATATATACTTACTTCTGTCCCGTTACTTCTGTCTCATTAATATTAATTGTCCTTAATGATATTAATTAATAGCATTAATGCTTTAGACTTATTGTCTGTTTTAAGATAATTAGTTGAATGTTTCTTAATCCTTTTCAAGTTTGTTTTTCTTTGCCATTCTTTAATTTCATTGGTTACGTAATGTTGCGTGAATCAAAAAAACAAATTGTCTAAGGTGCACTGATTCACTTGAAATACCGAGTACAAAAGACCACGTGACACAAACAGTCGCTGAGGACAAATAGCCATTCTGTGCCAAAAAAGATCATTCCTTACCAGATAAGATTAAATTTTGTCACGTTACTCCAAGAAATGGTATCGATGCCAAGTGATGGGTCTAAAAAGACCTTTCATTTTGTATCGATGCCATAACCAAAATATTTAGCGTCTCTTTTAAAAACAGATTCATATTAACAGATACACATACAAATAATTAAACAAGAATTTGATTGATTCATTCGTTTTCTACGGCTTAACAAACCTTTGCAGAAAAAAATTAGATTGTAAGAATATTTTACAGATAAAAATGATTTAGTGATACAAGTCTTAATTAACCTATAGCTGGGGGAGAAGAGGTGGATTCATATCTATACCAAGAGTATTTTCTCGTAAATTAATATAACGAACTCAACTGGAATTGGAACTCGGCTCTCCTATTAACAATTCCGAGCCGTTATCCAATACACTGCCTGCACATCTAAGTCTAAAGCAGCTGGTATTCTCAAGCGGTCACCCATCTAGGTACTAACCAGGCCCAATGTTGCTTAACTTCGGTGATAGTACTGGAATCGGTGTTTCAACGTCATAATAAAAATAATAAATAAAAGGAATATATATTTCACAAAATAGCACTAACTTAAGAATATTCGAGAAAACGATTTTTCCTAACTGATACCGGAAATGAGATGGCTACGTAATTTTTTGAAACTCAGGGCCGAAAGAAAGAAAAGAAGAAAAAAGAAAAGGGATAAGAAAAGAGTATAAGGAGATAAGAAAATGATGAGAAGGAGAAAGAAGGAGAAAGAGCCACGTACAGACGTACAAAAACACACACGAATACACGCTCGCACACATAGCACATAAACTGCTTACGTCATCAAACTTAGTATAAAACACAAAATGAGAAAAACGACAGTAGGTGAAACCTCCTGAAGAGTGGATTGAACAATTACCAAAAAGTTCATCAACGGAACTCGAAAGGTGCGGATGAAACTAAATGTAACATCAATCAATAAAGTGAGAAATTTTATTTGTGTCAATCCTATATACATAGTGGTTGTAACAGCAAAATTGTCAAATCGTGTAAGAACAGTTTGTTAGATTAAGCTTTGAACCGTTGTATCTTAGAAATGATTAAATATATCTTACTAGAATTATCTGAGGTTTTTATAACACTATTGGGCTCTAATCCGAGCAATAAGAATGTATAATTACTCTCCAAGCTTAACAGAAGAATCGTGATCGAAATCGATCATAAACGAAAATGACATGTTCACCATTAATTAATCATAGCTAAGGATAGGAAGTTCATGAAGGATTGAAATTAAGTTCATATATATATATATATATATATAATTCCAGTCCATTTTTCAACTTATTCAAGATTATCTTCGCCCTCTCTAACCTTCTGGCTTTCTGTCCTGGAGTAACAAGATGCCTCACACGTTTCACGTACGATTTCATTTTCAAGTCTTTTTTCACTGCTCTTTGGACTGTCATAGCTGAAACTCCTCTCCCACGTGCCAAACTTCCTATAGATTGAGTTGGATCTCTACTAACTGATCTCTTTCGCTCTAAGTTGAAATGATGATCCTTCTTCCTGTTGTGACCTCCAGATCCAGTTTTCCTCTCTGCTGTTCCCTTTATTTTACACTTATTCCGCGTTCTCTTGATGGTTCTTGAATTGACTTTGAAGATGGAAGCCAGAGTACGAATGTTGGTACCATTACTGAAGACCTGAATGATCTTTTTCCTCTCACCATTACTCAATTGGGAAGACAGTAGGGCTTACACAAAACGATTTTAAATTGTTCTCTTTCTAGCTGAATAACTCAAAGGATTTTAAGTGATTTTTACGACAAACGGTGTCAGCTGGTTAAACGTCTTTATCTATCTATCTATCTATCTATCTATCTATCTATCTATCTATTCTGCATCCATCTACTTCAATCTAGTCTTGATGCATCCATTTATCATTATATCTACCTATATATCTCACCCAGTTCTTCAATATGACATTCTATTCTTCATTTATTTGTCTATTTTTCATCTATATTTCTATCTAGCTATTTATCTATTGTCAGTCTCTTCGTATCTATCTATCTATCTATCTATCTATCTATTTATTCTTCACGTATCAATCTGTCCATGTCTCTATTATCTATCTATCTATCTATCTATCTAGCTATCTATTTATTTATTTATTTATCTATTTATTCTTCACGTATCAATCTGTCCATGTCTCTATTATCTATCTATCTATCTATCTATCTATCTATCTATCTATCTATCTATTTATTTATTTATTTATTTATTCAATCTGTCCATGTCTCTATTCTTCATCTATCTCTCTATGTCTGTCCATTTTTATGTATCTATCTACGACAGGTGGATAAAGAATAAACTGATGTAGATAGATAGATAGATAGATAGATAGATAGATAAAGAATAAATTGATATAGATAGATAGGCTTCAAGTATGGACCACCGAGTTAAGATCGAATTCTCTACTAAATTTCAATTGCTCTAGCGAGACAAGCATACAAACATTTACCCCACAACGTGATTCATATATATATATATATATATATATATATATATATATGAATTTCTGACTATTTCTGACGGAATTTCATCCTTGTCTAAGATGGATTTTTCGTAATTTGAAAAAGTCATCAATAAAATTAATCGACACAAAATCGACACAAAATATTCTCACACATAACAAGAATTAAATTCGTGATTCGAGGTTCCATTGTCTATCTATCTATCTATCTATCTATCTATCTATCTATCTCTCTATCTATCTATCTATCTCAGTTTATTCATATTGCCGTCGCCCAGTCTGTTCATATCTATATATATATATATATATATCTATATATATATATATATATATATATACAATGGAACCTCGGTTCACGAATTTAATTCGTTTCTGAAGGCCGTTCGTAACCCGAAATGTTCGTAAACCGAATCTATGTTTCTAATAGGAATCAATGTAGAGAAAAAAAGTACAATAAAATTGGAAAAGAAAAGCACAGCGCAACACACGAAATGTATCCAACACGGCGGTCGACTTAGAAATTATTCCGTTGGTGTTAACTCGGTTCAGCAATGTTGTTCGAGAACCGAAATTTTGTTCGATAACCGAGGAATTTTCATCTCGAATTTTCTGTTCGAAAACTGATTTATTTGACATGTGAGACGTTCGAGAACCAAGGTTGCACTGTATATATAAGTGCTTGTATTGTCAATGACTATATCGACCTAGATTGTTGTAATTTTAAAAAAATTATAGCAATAACAAGATGTCAAACTTATAACAGTAAAAATAAAGACCGTATCAATCTATATAGTGATTTTCCAATCGTAGCTTAGATGTGGCACAAGGCCGAAAGTATGGAGCACTCACTGAGGATCGAACTCACTACTCAGTCGTAAATGTTCTAGAGAGACAAGCTCGCTAGCCATTAATACCGCTTCGAGGTGCCCAGTGACTTTCTAAGCGTGGCTTAGATGTGGCACAAGGCCGAAAGTATGTATAGGGCACCCAGTAGGGAACGAACTCACTACTCAGTCGTAAATGTTCTAGCGAGACAAGCTTGCTAGCCATTACACCGCCTCGATGTGCCCAGTGATTTTCTAAGCGTGGCTTAGATGTGGCACAAGGCCGTAAGTATGGGGCACCCAGTAAGGATCGAACTCACTAGATAAGCTTGCTAGCTATTACACCGCCTCGAGGTGCCCTAATTTATATTTGCGCTAACAAGCAACAATGGAGAGGAAATTGCAGTGTAGCGAGAACGCTTCATTTAACAAAGAAAAGAAAAATAACACTTCGAGATTTCATGCATAAAGAAACGAAAAAAAAGCTTTCTCACCCTCTTCACGCTTCTTGTCTTGGCGAAGCCCTTGTTAAAATGTGTATGCCGCTGGTAGCAAAGCGATAACTGTACCAACAATGATTCCCACAAATAGAATGACCACTATCACGGCTACCCACCACCAACGCTTAAGCCAATCAGAACAGCATGCCTAGAAAAAAAAAAGAAGTCAACAGAATTATGAGGGTGGGTTGAAAAGTTCAAAGGTTGATTATGAAGGATTGATGCTAGAACTGTGAAATCTTGCATGTATTCATTTCAATTCCTTTTATCAATAACTGCATTGTTTCCTTCCAGGTAAACTGACACCTGGCTGTTCAAAGAAGTCTGTTCGTCCTGTTGGTCAAAAATGTCATCAAAAACTGATATGACGCCGTGGTTACAGCGTTACTGGTTCCCAGCCAAGTGTTTTTCATGTCGGGGAACAGATGATAGTCTGATAGGGTCAAATCAGGTGAATAGAGAGGGTGATCAACCAGTTCAAAGCCAGTCGCAGTTACGCACAACAGCCATTTAAACCAAGGGCTTATGTGTTGGAAAGTTGTCTGGATAAAACAAGAACCCTTTCATCAGTTTTCCAGGGATTTTTGGTCTTGATAGACTTTCTTAACTGCCTATGTGTCAGCCTATAAACTATACCCAACCTATGAACTATATTCAGGCTATGAAATTTTCATCTTACCCTAATAGTCATTTTAAAGATATATAATTTTTTCCTGTTAATTCGCCTAATACAAATGCCACTTACTAAGTGAGATTGTTGAAAACGAGGCAGGCTGATTTGATTGATTTGTTTTTACGGTTTACCAACCAGAAGGTTGATAAGCCGTATAAATAAGTCAGGTTATTTAAAGCCAGCAAATATTTTTAGATTGTACGAATTTTTGCGGGAGACAATAGTGATTTTCTGATACAAGTCCTACTATTTAACTAGGGGAAGAAGAGGTGAATTCATAACTCGGCTCTCCGATTTACAATTACGAGCCGTTATCCATTGTACCATCCAAAAAACCAGGCTTTCCGAGCGGTCACTCATCTACGTACTGACCAAACTCAACGTTGCTTAACTTCGGTGATCATACGAGAACCGGTGTTTCAACCTGTAAGCCTGTAAGGAAGAAAGGACCAAGAACTGCACATTATGAGGATCTATAGGATAGAAATCGGTTGACGCTGTGCTTAAAGAGATCAAGAATGTCGTTGTCAGGGAAGCATCCTCACGGGAGTAACAGGTTTGAAGAATAATCTGTCAGAGTGGAACTTATTTCTTAACAAAGCAACACGTGATAGACAATAAGATATATTGATTATATTCACGATATGTTTTGTAAAGTTTTTTGAGGGGTGGGGGGTATTAAGCATTTCGCCCCAAGCAAGGCGGGAGTGCTACTAGCATGCAAGGGGTTACAGAGGGTAGAGAACAAGAGTAAAGTGGCGTGTTTGGGGAAAGGATACAGAGAAGGACGGGGAACAAGATCAAGGTATCAGAAGATGTCGATTGACATTACACTTGAATATTTGAAAATTATAGTTATCAGGGAAGCAAGTAAGGGGAAGGGAGTTCCACTGTCGGGAAGTGCGAGAGAAGAAGCTGTTCGAGTAGAAGAGACGGTTACATTTAACCGTTTCAACAGTGAAAGGGCGAGACCGAGATGCCAATCTTGGTAGCTCGCTTAAATTCATGCAGTCTGGGAACCAGAGAAAGTAGCTCGTCGGAGCAGTTGCCGAGAAAATATTTATAGAAGAGACAGAGGGAAGGCCAAATACAACAAATTTCAATCGACTGGCGCCAATTGGTAATATGCAGCTACCTGATTCAGCAAGCGAGTTGGGGTGGGTGTGGGGGTGGTGCATTTATACATACGAAAATGAGTGTTCAATATTGTCTAAATTAGGGTTTCACAAACAAGGGGAGGAATTTCAGGGTTTTGCGGGTGAGAGAAAATTTTTACATCTGTTTTTATTTACAGAATTTGGAGTCCATTATGAGTGTCCCAAAAAGACGCCATGATGAATCCAATGTTCAATATGGATTCAGCCGGATCTTTTATTGAACATTTTGTTTATTAAATCACAGTACCCTGACATTCTATTGAACCTTTTTGCTTATTGAAGTATTCTTTAGTTTATTTGAATAATTAATCATTCACGAATTAATGTACATGTATTCAGGAGTAAATATCCATCAACATTTTCTAGCATTATTGCCTTGCTTGGGGTGAAATATATATATATATATATATATATATATATATATATATATATATATATATATATATATATATTAGGTTGGTGCAAAAATAATGACGTAATAATGTCGTTTTTGATCTATTTTTTAACGTCAAAAAAACGACATTATTACGTCATTATTTTTGCACCAACCTAATATATATATATATATATATATATATATATTGATAATAAGAAGACGGAGACTTTAATGATCCATTTCGTTTATAATTTTCATTTCGTGAACACCGAGATGTTCATCTCATCAAAACGAAAACCTGCTTCGCGAATGGAGAAAGTACACCAGACGGACATTTTAAATTGGTAGTGGGAAGAGAAGGTGTGTGTGAGAGAGTGAAAGAGAGGGAATGGGTACAGTTAGGGCTAAGAGATTAGTGGTTAGTAGTAGTCGGTTTCCTCAACCAAGAATTTACTCTACACTATTTAGATTTTAATATTGGTTTGTATGTTACTTTGGCCGATACTGTTTATTGTTTTATGCAGGATAAATCAAGTCGATTCAAATTAATTAAATTAAATAGATTTTAATTTAAATAAATGATATATATATATATATATATATATATATATATATATATATATATATAATTATTTGACAAATATGAGGTTGATTTGCCGTAAACCAAACCGAACCGAAGCCAAACCAATATATATATATATATATATATATATATATATATGATAGTCCGCCCTTGCTGCATGAAAATTTCCAAGTAACGACAAACTCGTATATACATCCCATACTTAATACTTTTTGTTTTTCACTCTCGCGTGATCATGCGTGACGTTACGAGCTGCGACGCGATTTTCACTTTCGCGTCTCGTATATACGGGTTTGTCGTTACTTGGAAATTTTTCATGCAGCAAGGGCGGACTATCATTGTTGTTTCGTCCGTTGTTGTTTGATTTATTGAAATTGTCATCTTTGATAATAGCTTGTGTAAGCCGAAAGCTTAAATTGGATTTAAACATGTGATAATATGGTGTTTTCCTTTCGTCTTTCAACGATAATGTGATTAAGCCTATCAGACAATACGAAAGGAACTTACTTAAAATAGACAAAACTTGTTTATATTATTAAATGAAACATGCATTAATATATATATATATATATATATATATATATATATATAGTAAAGGTAATAAATACGTTTGTATTTAATCTAAATGGATCCTAGTAATATAAAATATTAAAACTGATCCACAAAAAAAGCTCAATGTATTTATTATTACAGAGCAGAAATTAATACACAATAAAATCCCAAATCGCTTCACATTGGGAATAAGCTTATTTCAACTGACGAAAAAATAAAATTCACCAGTCTTCTTCAACTCCGGTATAGACTGAGTTCGTGTCGGAATTAGAAACTAAACAGTTAAATTTCAAATTCCGACACGTTATATATATATATATATATATATATATTGACCCTTTGAGCCCTGCGTTCGTGAACCATTTTAATCCTTCTGCCTGAGCTCCTGAGTCAAAATTCGCAAATAATTGTTATGTAATGTTTCACGGTAGATATAAAAATAGTTACAAATGTTTACCCACCGTTCAACCGGTGGCTGGGCATTAAGTCATTTATTTTCTACCACCGGTAAATCGGTGGTCTGGGCTCAAAATGTTAATACACAATAAAATCCAAAATCACCTCATATGGGGAATAAGCTTATTTCAACCGACGAAATTGTCAGTCTTATTCAACCCTGGCATATAAACTGAGTTTGTGTCGGAATTAGAAATTTAACTTTGACAGCTACAAAAAGAAAATCCACTTGGATTATATACCAACTGGTTTATTATATTTCAAAGGTATGAAACATCGTTCTTTGTAGACATACTAAGGATCTAACCCTACAATCTTGTTAAATTCTTATTTCCATAACTATAAACAGTTTAAAATTATAAATCACCTCCTTTGATATATTCCTTACCCTCTTATGTACCTCTCCACTAATTAAATTATGATTCTTAAAATATTTTTTTTTATATACATTACTGGTAATATTTTTAGATAAATCGTTTTACACCTGTTGTGGATTCCGGGAGGAAATCCGGTACCAATAAATAACAAACGCCAAGAATGAATATAGGAAAATAATGTATTAACGTAATAATACAAACTGGTAATGCGGGTTAGTAGTTCCAAGTAGCAAAATATCGATACAGTCTTTGGTATTGAAGTATCGCTGTATGACTTCTTACTGAGTCTACGTCCTCGCTCACGGTGACTCTTGCTGGCTACGTTCGTTCTGTCTGTCTGTTACCTTACTCCATTCACTCTCCCTCTTCGGTCTGTCTTGCTCTCGTCTCTGGGGTCTTCACGTAGCAGTAGTATATATATATATATATATATATATATATATATATATATATATATATATATATATATATATACTGGGTGAGTCCATTTGTGTAAAAAGGGGAGGACCCCTCAACAAAACCCATACTTATTCTACACGCTATACGTTCCGGGAATATTTCAAAATTTGATTATAAAAGGTTATATTAGCGTCCCTTATTTTTTTAGAAGAAATCACCACTTCTAAATTTTAATCCACAAAACACTTTCATAATTCCATTTCTGTCTGTCTGTCTATAAAATTGTGTTTCTGTCTATATAATTACCTTTCTATGTGACTGTCTATATAATTTTATTTGTCTGCCTATATAATTCTGTCTGCCTGTCTACAGAGTTGTGTTTCTGTCTATATATTAGGTTGGTGCAAAAATAATGACGTAATAATGTCGGTTTTTGACGTTAAAAAATACGTCAAAAAACGACATTATTACGTCATTATTTTTGCACCAACCTAATAATTATCTTTGTATATGACTGTCTATATAAGTCTATTTCTATCTATTGGACTGTCTATATAATTCTACTCTGCCTGCCTGTGTATAGAATTCTGTTCCTATCTGTCTTCCTGACCATATAATTCCATTTCTATCCTTCTATTAATATTCTCTTTCTATGTGACTGATTATAAAATTCTACCTCTGTCTGTCAAGAAGGTCAGTGGAAAACAATGCATAACCTACTTAGTGAGCTTGAATAAATGGATGGCGGAACAAAGTTTAGGAGAAATAACAAAAAGACAAAATTTATTAAGAGCTACAAAGGACAGGAAGTTGTGGAGAGCCATGATTATCTACATCCTGCAGATACACAGCACAAAGAAGAAGAATGTGCTTGAATAAATGAATGGTGGAACAGTGTTTAAGAGAAATAACAAAAAGACAAAATTTATTAAGAGCTACAAAGGACAGGAAGTTGTGGAGAGCCATGATTATCTACATCCTGAAGATACACAGCACAAAGAAGAAGAATGTGCTTGAATAAATGAATGGTGGAACAGTGTTTAAGAGAAATAACAAAAAGACAAAATTTATTAAGAGCTACAAAGGACAGGAAGTTGTGGAGAGCCATGATTATCTACATCCTGAAGATACACAGCACAAAGAAGAAGAATGTGCTTGAATAAATGAATGGTGGAACAGTGTTTAAGAGAAATAACAAAAAGACAAAATTTATTAAGAGCTACAAAGGACAGGGAATTGCCATGATCGCCAAAGTCCTGAAGGGACACGGCACATAGAAGAAGTCTATTGTCTATCTCTAATTCTCAAGACTACCACGATCTCCTGCAACATTACAGTCGAAATTCTTTCCTTGTAATATCAAAATCAAACAAGCAGAACAATATAAATATTTAGGAAGTGTTTTAACAGAGGACGGAAAGCGTGACACTGAAATCCGAAGACACATCGAGGTAGAGAAAAGATGCCTTGCGAAAGCTTAGTAAAGTATTAAGAAACAAGAAAATTTCGTTAGAAACTCCTCCTATATGTCAATGAATACCGGACTATCTCTTCTAAGATGAAGAAGAGACTTGAAGCAACTGAAATGTGGTTCTACAGAAGGATGATGAGAATACGATGTGAACATTGACAAAGTCTTAGAGAAAATCGAAACAAAAAGGAAACTTGGACTTAACAGTTGGGCACATAATGAGGAAAGAGGGCTTGGAAAATCTGATACTCACAGGAGAGTTTGAAGGCAAGAGGGATAGCGGAAAACAACCTACTTGGTGAACTTGAGAAAATGGATGGCGTAAAAAGTTTAAGGAGAAATAACAGAAAGACAAAATTTATTAAGAACTACAAGGGATAGGAAGTTGTGGAGAGTCATGATCACCTACACGCTGAAGGTAACACAGCATATAGAAGAAGAAGAATGAGTTTGATTAAATGGATGGCGAAACAGAGTTTAGGAGAAATAACAAAAAGACAAAATTTATTAAGAACTAGAAAGGACAGGAAGTTGTGGAGAGCCATGATCACCTACACCTTGAAGGTAACACAGCATATAGAAGAAGAAGAATGAGTTTGATTAAATGGGTAGCAGAACAGGGTTTAGGAAAAATAACAAAAAGACAAAATTTATTAAGAGCTACAAAGGAAAGGAAGTTGTAGAGAGCCATGATCACCTACACCCGGAAGTGACGTGGACATAGAAAATGAAGATTCCGAACTGATAGAGTGGCGCCCCCAAACATCTCAATCTGGAACTACTCAGGACAGCAGCATCAACCCACCGTAACTTTGAACTCTCTCTGAACACGGCCATAAAACAAAAAACAAAAAAAGAGCACTGAACTGTTACGTAATATCAATCCTTCTATATACAGTGTAACCCGGATATAAGAGAGTTGTCGGGACCTGAGAAGAAGTCTCTTATATCCGGGTTTCTCTTATATCCGGGTTTTGTCTATTTTATATTCATTAACACAGGCTCTAATTTGGGACCAGAGAAAATTTCTCTCATATCCGGGTTTCTCTTATATCCGGGTTACACTGTATGTCAGTGAATGCTGGACAATCTCCTCAATGGTGAAGAAGAGAGTTGAAGCAATAGAAACGTGGTTCTACAGAAGGATGATGAGAATACCATGAACCGAATATGAGAGCAACGACGAATTTTTAAAGAAAATCAAAGCAAAAAGGACACTTATAATTAACATCAGAAAGAGATAGTTGAAATTTCTAGGGCACATAATGAGAAAAGTGGGCTTGGAAAATCTGATACTCAGAGGACAGTTTGAAGGCAAGAGAGACGGAGGAGAACAACGCATACTTAGCGAGCTTGAGTAAATCGATGGCAGAACAGGGTTTAGTAGAGATAAAATGACAAAGGACGGGAAATTGTGGAGAGCCATGATCGCCAACGTGCTGAAGGGACAGTTTTTTTTATTGTATAATATTCCTCGAGAAATGATAAAGTCCTAGGATCGGTTTATAGAAAAAAAATACGTTTGTTTGTATAAAAAAAAATGAAGGGTGTACACTTATTCATGGACGATGCTGTATGCTCGACAAGTAAATATTTGCTATAGTTTGGGTTGGTTTGTTATCTTTTACGGCATATCAACTTCAATGGCTTATTTAGTGCCGACAAGATTTTTAGGATAGGTTCGTATGAATAGAATATGTATTCTTTGTAAGAAATCAGTTTGTAGATCAGGTTTAATTGACGTATTTTTTGTAGAGCCTGGTTTGGCTTGATGTATTTTGTTTTACAGCATATCAACCTCAATGGGTTATTTAACGCCGACAAGATTTTTAGGATTGTTTCGTATGAATAGAATATGTTTACTTTGTAAGAAATCAGTTTGGAGATCAGGGTTTGAGTTTATTTTGTTTTATGGCATATCAAACTCAATAGGTTATTTAATGCCGATGAGGTTTTTATTGGTGGTAATATTTATTTTTTTTATCAAAAATGTATTGCGGATAAAAAAATTTTTACTCCAAAAATCTATTGCTGGTAATATATATTTTTTTTTCAAACATGTATTGCTTTTATCTTCAAAAAAAAGTGTTTCTGGTATTAAAACCTATTTTTACACTTTCATAGTGTTTTGACGCCAGTTTGGGGGTTAACTATTCGTCCATAGCTGGCACCCTAACAGGTGCTACTACCCTGGGTCAGAGTGGACCTGGGAACACCAGCAATTAAGACATGGTTCCACGCTCCTCAAATCCTTCTGATCAAAGGCCTTGCTGTCGGATGTAGTTTATTGTATTACCCAGAATGCGGATGTAGTTTATGGTCATACCCAGGGCAGTATTTGCTATAGAAATGCATTGCAAGTTATTTTACTAAAGAAATACACTGTGAATAAAGAAAAAAGAAGAAGAATGAGTTGTCAGTGGTTTGGAATTAAAGAATTCTTCGTTGCGGAAAGAGTGTTTTTCGTTTACGGACTTCACGAACGCAACCCGAGTACGCGTTCAAAAGTTCGGGAAACGAAAGTGATTGTTGTGGAGAAAATCCGGTAATTAAAAGTAAAGTGATTCGTAGCGGCAAACACTCTTTAATTTTCTCAATCATTATTTTTTTATTTTATTTTATTTTAGGTTTTGAAAATAAAAAGAGATTGGGGTAAGTTGCGCGCCAAGTTACTCCTGATTCCATAAATGAATCTTTTGTCTCCCGAAGCAAACTAATTGAATGTATTGTTTAATTGAAAATAGCGAACAAGATCTTTCGTACAGTCACGTTATACACTAATTGAAAAGCTGTTTTATTTGGTGGCTCTTTTTCGAATGACTAGAGGAACAGAATTAGTCTAGCAGCACAGAAAATTGATTCGGCAATACAGGTTCGAACTCCGGTTGAGAAAGACTTACACACTAGTATTTCTGGGTAAGGCACAAATTCAACTCTCCTGGTCAGTGGTTCTTAAACTTTTCTTCCCCACCGCCTCTTTTCAGATATTTCCGCAAGCCGTTAAAATTACACTGATAAAGGGAACAAAAATAGCGCAACAGAATTAAAGTTAAGTCTTCTACTGCAGTATAGCAGTACTAATCACCGGAAGTAAGCTATGGCGGGAGCTGTCAAGCGGCGGTCATCCGGTTAGACCAGGCAATGGGCAACCTTTTTTAAACAGTGGGTCGCATGGTGGCAATGTTCATCATAAGGTGGGCCACACTACTAAAAAAAGTAAGGTCAGTTTCCATTAAAGATATTGCAGCCATTTTCGCATCAAAAGAGCACGCGCATAAGTGTCTGCTTTAGAAATGGGGAAAAAGTCGATTTTTTTTCTCTTTGGAGAAAAGATTTGACACTTCGTATAATATTATCACTCATAACTGTGGGATATTTATTCATTTGACGACGCAAACACATTTTTTAAAATAAAAGAAGCATATTAATTCTCTAGAGAAAAATAATTATCATTAATGTTTCCGGTTACTGAAGCAAAAGGTGTTTACACTTATGACCTTCCATAGTGAAAATCGCGAATGGTTTAAAATGATTACAACGGTATCTTCAACGAAAAGTTAAAAAATTCAAGACGCGTTGTACTTAATCATCATTTATGTACGTGGATATACACGAGAGAGTATGTGAGTGAACAAGTGTGAACGAAAGGAAACAAACATTTGAATAACGTTATTTTCTTCATGAAATTAGGCATGCCATTTAGAGTGCCAATCGAGCCGCATGTTTGCCCATGACTGTGCTACGCCAGGGCTACATGCATAATTAAGAGTTACTTTCTCCTAGACAAGGTTATAGAAGCCAGTCAGTCCTGTTATTTACCCATAGCTTGGGAGAAAAGAAGAGTCATTCCTTTCTCAATTGAATGTAAGGGATCCGAATGGAATTCGAACTCGGCTCTCCGAGCCGCTATCCATTACCCCACCGTGCCTACTATTAAACTAGTGTTCTCATTTCGCTCACTCTCTTACTCTCATTTACATTCTCTCTTTCTCACACTCATTCTCCCACCCTCTATTTCACTCTCTCACTCTCTCTCACGCTTACTCTCTCACTCACTCTTTCACTAATTCACCAACTCATTCTGTAACATTGCATTACCCCGGCTTTTATCACTAACGTTTCCGGTTTCTGAAGCAAAGGGTGTTTACACTTATGACCTTCCTTAGTGAAAAATCGACAACGGTTTAAAATTCTGACAAACGTTACCTTCAACGAAAAAATTCAAGACACGTTGTACTTAATCGTTGTTTATGTACTTGGCTATACACGAGAGAGTATGTGAGGGAACAAGTGTTAACGAAAGGAAACAGCATTTAAATAACGTCACATTCCTCAATTTACATTTACATTTCCTCAAATGTCGCTCTCATCTTTATTGTCACGACGTTTCGGCCGTTGTACGCTTCGGCCTTCTTCAGCTGATTTAGGTTGGAATTTCGAACCGAACCCCTTATTTCGTCCATGGGGATAGATTGTATTTTTTCTCCCACGTGCCATTTCAGGGTATCTCAGTTTCAGTTATTTCCCTTTAGTAACTCAACTTACCAAGTTTTTTGTTCCCCTCTGCTGTGGCCAGGTATTGAACTCACAACTCTTTGGGTCAAGTCACTGGATTACTTCAACCAACGCTTTTATCCACTGTGTCATATTCATGTAATAAATCGGCTGTATACAGCTGACAGTTTAGATATATTGTTTAGCGTCATGTATGGCATCTTGATCTGACGAGGCTGTGTAGCAATACGATTTCTCACACATCTTAAGGAGATAATTAGATAGATTCTTGTTACTTTTAAGTCAATTTAATGACCAGGGTTTCTCAGGAATCCTGGCCCGCCTTTGAAATGACAAACAAAATTTTGTTCGAGATTTTAGCCGAAAAAGTAGGGTTATTTGAAGAAACTGACCACCCAAAGGCTGATTAAGTGGTTCCCTTTTCCGGTTAGTGGAACACAAGTAGACGGAAAAGGGTGGTGCCCCTCCCGCTCTCAGTCAGTATCCATATAATGAGTGATTCTTGTTACTTTTAAGTCAATTTAATGACCAGGATTTTCCAGGAATCCTGTCTCCAGCCCGCCTTTGAATTGACAAGCATAAAATTTTGTTCGAGATTTTAGCCAAAACAGTAGGGTTCTTTGAAGAAACTGACTACCCAAAAGCTGATTGAGTGGTTCCCTTTTCCGGTTAGTGGAACACAAGTAGACGGAAAAGGGTGGTGCCCCTCCCCCTCTCAGTCAGTATCCATATAATGAGTGATCAGTGAAAGGACCGGCAATCAGTGTGGGGAGCGGCCAAGAGTCAGTGAAACGGCCAGGCAGTGAGTGTGTGTGGGTCCTGTTTTTCCGTTGCAGAAGCTAAGTGAGAAATCGTATGTTTTTTTTTTGTTTTTGTTTTTTTGCTACTTCCTAACTAGTGTCTTTGGAAAGCATTTGATGTTAGTCTTTGTTGACGTCCCTAATATTGAAACTAACTTGTGAACATAGCGAGCGACGATGTGTATTCGTATACAGCCGACCTTGGATGTCATCACAGCTTGTGCAGAAACGCATCATCATAGTTATTTAAGATTTACAAAAACTGAATTTTTGGATAACGCCCGACTCCTTCCTCAACGAGAAATAAAATGTAGTTGGCTTTTGGATAGGGGTGGGGAATTTCATTTTCCGCATGTTATGAGATCTATTAGTTTTGGGCTAGTTGTTTGTCATTATTAGGGTTGTAGAAAGTTTGCAGATGGCTTTCTGTGGAAATTATATTCATTAAATTCATATTTAAACCTAGAATGCATGACTTTTTTAAAAAATGTATTTTAACTCGGATTTTCAGCGTTCTTGTTGGTAGATAAATGAGGACCCATCTTACGTTATAAATACTATGGTCCCGTTGGTTAAAATGTGCAGCTACAGTGAAATTATTCGGACTCTTGTCCTCATCTTTGTCGCCATATTTATTACAACGTTTCGGCCGTTGTACGCTCCGGCCTTCTTCAGGTGGTTGGAATATCGAACTGAAGTTGGACATTCCAACCACCTGAAGAAGGCCGGAACGTACAAGGGCCGAAACGTTGTAATAAATATGGCGACAAAGATGAGGACAATAGTCCGAATAATGTAAATAGTGCACATAATACCTCATCTCAGAAATATAGACAGATACTGCAGTGAAACTGATTTTGTCTTTGATAATTTTCTGAAAGTTATTAAATCAAAGACGGAATTCTGTACGTTTTTCATCGAAATAATCTCCTGTTTTGCATTTGCAATCATATAAGCATACAGTGGCGGTATTATACCGGTTCGCTCGAACCGGTTCTTAATATTATAAAAGCTTAGTGAACCGATTGTTGAATTATCCAAAAATAATCTTATATATTAATAGCCGATGGTATAGCTCGCCCTTACCACAACACGCCCCTAAACAGCTGTCAACGAGGAAGAAAAAAAGAAAGAAGTAAAAGAAAGACATGGATAACAGAAGAAACATCATATAAAAAATCATAATATATATATATATATATATATATATATACATATTTATATTTTATATATATATATATATATATATATATATATATATATATATATATATATATATATATATAAGTTTTTATATATATTTATTATGTGCCATGAGGGATACACGCTTAGGTGATCATGTATCGAAAGATACATGACTGACGAGGCAGACCTTTTCCCGCAGCAGTTTCTTTCTTCGGTAGAGAACTCGGTCTGTCCTGCTATTTATCCATATCTGTGTTGGAATGGGGGGGGGGAGAGAAGAAGAGGATTCTTAACTTTCCCAAGGGTATTAGCACGTAAGTCAATGCAATGGATTCAACTGGAATTCGAACTCAGATCTCCGATTCCTCAATCCGTGCCTCCTCACACTTCCTTTAATGAACCTTTGAACTTGCCGACTATTTAGTGATCACCTCTTTTTTTCTTTCAGGATTTACAATTTTTTAATTTTACTGAATGTTCCACAGTTTTTTTGTTTTTTTTTTTTAATTTGAACTCAAAAACGCTTTATTAAGAATTCACATCAAATTTCTATATTGTGTCCATCAAAACATCGCCACACACTTTTTTAACATGTTCACTAATTTATCACCGTGTAATTTTTGGTTGCACTGCAGAATGCATCAGTTTTAGGCGTGTTGTAGTGAGATATTGTGTAGCATTTAAATTTTTGTCCTTAAAAAGCTGTCGCTTTTCTCGAAATGTCATTTTCTCGAGGGCGACTGCGAGCTCTGTTTTTACACTAAAGTGATTTCTTTCCATTCTCATATTGAAAAGAAAATAACCAGAATAGATTCCTAAAGATTAACTGCCTTCATAGAACCGTTTCCTGGAAATCTGGGATGGAATTATTGCATTATATATATATATATATATATATATATATATATATATATATATATATATCAATAAAGGTGCAATCAATTTCCAAATTCATGAATTATTCATACATAAAACAAATACAAAGGTTAATGATTAAATGGCGAGAAATCCATCTTACAAAAACCCCGAATCTGTTTATGAATGAAAAGATCCTGTTTTATAAATTTCCGTTGCATTAAAAAAAGCTTGTAAAATAAAAAGATCTAATGCAACGGAAATTTATAAAACAGGATCTTTTCATTCATAAACAGATTCGGGGTTTTTCTATATTATTTAATTGTTCGCGAAGATGGATTTCTCGCCATTTAATCATTAACCGTTGTATTTGTTTTATGTATGAATAATTCATGAATATATATATATATATATATATATATATATATATATATATGTAATGAGAACGAAAATAATATAAATTCTAACGTTCACAGCATTAATTTAAAAAAGAGCTCAATACCAAGAGTAGAACAATAATTATTTATTATAATTTTTGTATACGGACAAAACAACTTACTCACTACAAAAATGCATTTTTGTTTCGATGTGTATGCATCTCCGCTGGGGAGAACCAAAACCTTTTGTCCAATCAAGATGCATGCGCATCGAAAAAAAATGCATCTTTGTCGTAGGTTGTTTTGTCCGTATGTAAAACTTATAATATATATATATATATATATATATATATATATATATATATATATATATAGGTATGGGTAGGATAAAAAATGTACATACACGCATATATACTTTCACGTACGTATGAATATATTTAAAATATAAAGTAAAGAAAATGTTAAAAATGATTAAAATTTAAATCATTTTTTTAAATATTTTATTGTTTTATTGTTTAAATTTAAATGATTGTTTTAATTCTTTGCCGTTCGAACTTAAGAATTTAAATGATATAAATTATTGATAGTTAATTTTAATATTTAACGCAACAGCAATTAAACAAGTTTTAACACAACATTTTGACTCAGCACCACGAGAACGCGAACTCTGTAACGATCAGATTGTATTCCGCACCTAAAGATTGCAAGAACTGCATGAACCTCCTAGTAGTTCAATCGAATATTATGCATATTCACTAATATATATATATATATATATATATATATATATATATATATATATATATATATATATATATATATATATATATATTGATTTGAATAGATATTATTTTTTTTGTGTTTTTTTTCAATCATCAGAGTTTGTCTGATGATCGGAAAAGCGTGGAACCCTGAGTACAAACTAATATCCATGCCACTGAATATGTAAGCTCTATCACAGATATTGAGCACTTTCCACTAAGTACCGCATATATATATATATATATATATATATATAGGAGTTGCAACTTTTCTTTTATATATGTTTCATTGAATGTGGCAGACAAGGAAAACCCAAATTTCTTATTCAGTTCTTACGGTTTTTCAGAGTTTGTCTGATGATCAGAAAAGCATGAAACCCTGGGTACAAACTTATATCCATGCAACTGAATATGTAAGCTCTATCACAGATATTGAGTACTATCCACTAAGTACCGCATATATATATATATATATATATATATATATATATATATATATATATATATATATATAGGAGTAGCAACTTTTCTTTTATATATGTTTCATTGAAGGGTACTAAGGAAATACAGAAACTGTCCGTATGGAATTTTTTCCCAGGCGCTTTCGGCCAATTCATTAGCACTTTTCAAGGGATTCGTTTTGAATATGTTTTTTTTTTCTTTGTTTACGTTCTGAGTTGTATTGTCTGTAAGTAGTAGACATTGTAAGATGTGCGTCAGAAACCTGGTTGTTATTTCATGCTGGGATGTCTTAAAAAGGCCAACACGTACTGTTGATGTCAAATAAGGTAACGTTGAAACGTGGTTTGAATTGTTGTCGTCGATAATTAGATTTATTTAGAATGATTCTGTTATCAACAAGATGACAGGCATTTGTTTGTAGGGGATAATTTTTTTTATAGCACTAAGATCACTTAAATTTAGGTACCTCCATTTTTCGCTAAAAAACAGCATAGCATGTCGAAAAAAAAAAAGGCCCCACTTTTAATAAAAACCAAGTTTTATCGTCAAAATGTTTATGCCGTTATTAAGAGGAAAGAGTAAAGTATTTTTTTTAACTATTTTTTTAAAAAAATTCTAAACCTTTCTAACACGTTCGAAATTTTGATTTTTTTACGTCAGAAAGAACATTGTCAGGTGAAAAACTCGTTAATTTGGAAATTCTTGCAAAAATAAAATAATTGTCGGATTTTAATGAAACTTTCAGGACTTATTCGCAAATAAATTAAATTTTTTTTAATTTTTTGTTTTAGAAAATCGTGGTAAAATTTTTTTTTACATATGTCCCCCCCCACCACTTACTTAATTTCATGAAATTTCGAGAATTTAAACTTTCTTTCCAAAAACTTTTTATTAGTTAAAAGTAGGACTCCTTGTAGAATGTAAATACTAGCTGTCAACAGCTTATATCGATAACGTCAATAAAGACACGAGAAAAACAGGACCTGTCGTTAAGAAGTGCTTGTATACTACTTTTTATGCAATAAGTAATATTTGTTTCAAATCAGATTAATTTAACTTTAAATTTGCTAATTTGTACTCAAATGACGTGTCACAGATATATATTTTATTTTTGGAAGATTTTTAAAACCGATAATTAAATTTTATTTTAAACCTTGTTAAAATGTAAAAAACGGCCGCCAGGAAACAATTTTTTTGAAATCGAGCAAATATTTGACATTCTATATAATTTTTATTTGAAATACATCAGAGTATTTTGCTTACTGAAAATAATAAATTTAATACTTTTGCTTTTAGTTAAAGCTGAAAAGAAATCTTCAAGAATGCGTTTTCATTTTAAAAAATTAATTTTAAACTTTAGGTATCGAAAAATTATACCGAATTAATGGATGAAACTACTTAAAGGGTTTGTCATTGTTCTGCTGATGGCTGTCGTTTAACGGATGTTGATCATCGGAAGACTGGGTAGATGAACTGATATACGGCATTAATTGTTTTTAGTTTAGGTTTGATAGGCGTTTTGTTATTTATAATCATGAGGTTGACAGTTTTTAATTTCCCGGAATATATTGTAAGTTTTACACGTTCGCTAGGATCAACAGGTGAAATAAAGGGTGTCCCAAAAAATTTGACATCATTTTAAAAGCAATTATCTTGTAAACTACTAAATCTAGCTCAATGAAATTGAATAGTTTAGGTGTTGAACATCATATGTTTATTACGAGACCGATTTCATGTGTGTTCAATATGTGCACCGACTGTGACACGGGACACGTCAAGTCGGTAGTTAAGCTCTTGCCAAACACGCTGTAGCATGTCTCCGGTAACATTATCCAGTGCGGAAGTGATTCTTTGCTTGAGTTCATCAATGCTAGCAGGAAGTTGTAGAGACATAGACCAATCCCTTCACATATCCTCATAAAAAGAAATCACACGGGGACAGGTCCGGTAACCGCGGTGGCCAATTCATTAGAATACTGTCTTCATCTCCATCACGTCCGATCCATCTCTTTGGCAGATTCTCATTAAGATAAGCACGTACTGTCCTCTTCCATTAAAGATAAAATCTTGATCTGTTTCTATACATTCTGTGAAAATTTGAGGTTATTTCAACAAAAATTGACAAAATTATTGGTTTGCGAAATGATGTCAAATTTTTTGGGACACACTGTGTATTGTTTAATGAGTCGAATTCATCTTGTTTGTAACTTTTGTGCATCTGGTTTCAGTAAAAGATGTTAATGCTCCCGTTCCACTACCCATGTCTAGGGATATCCTATCTAATTCTTATTTTTATTACTGCTCGGTTATTGCGCGCCCTGTCTCAACCGAGTCCAGAGATTGAACTCACAATTACTATATCACTAAATTCACGAATCCACTTGGCTATTGCCCCCTAGCAAAATTCCCTGTAGAGAACTTGGAGTCTTAAACATAGCCTGACTGCTGATGAGTGCTGCTGCTGCAACAACAACGTATAAATAAGGATAACGCCTCATCCTTAGAAATTCTGATAGAAATAATTCCAATAAGTTCAATGAAATTTTATAATTATCCGATTTCTTTTAGCACTTAAAAATTTTTTTTTTCTTGACTCCACCTTTATAATTTTATTGCTCAGTCCAGGGTAGGGATTGTCCAGGACAAGCGAAAGAAGTATATGTTATTCTATGTCAAATTGTGTCTATATGTCTTTTTTGCTCGTGTGTACATTAAATGACACAAGCACATGTAAGTCACTTACGTACGCTACAGATATACGCATACTATTGGTCCTAATCTGGCATCTCGGCTTCAGTCACTTTACTACTGCAGTAATGTAGTTTCCTAGTGTCTTTTCTATAACTAATTTCATGATAATCATTCTTCCAAACTTTCCTTTCTGGTACTTAGACTTTATAAATTTAAGTACAGTATTAGATTGATAGTAAGGTTTCGTAATTTTACAGTTGAAATGGCTAGATGTAGCCGTATGTTCTATGCTACGGTTTTCATCTATCGCACGTCTCGCTTGTGGAACTCTCTCCCGGCTTTTTGCTTCCCTGTTAATTTTGATTTTCAAAAATTTATATGCAATGTCAGTCGTTATATTCTTAATCGTTGTTATTTTATTGTCTTCTCTCCTTAATAGTATATTTTTCTCATATTGCACTTGATAACCGCTTGCTTCTTAGTGGCTTTATTGCCTTGGTTGGAGTGAAATGATTAAAAAAATATACAGAGTTTTCCAAAAGTCACCCGACAATTGGCAAAAAACGTACACTTGTGAAATAGCAACCAAGGAAAACTTACATCAACATCCATAATTCGACCAATAAAATTTCTTAACATATTGTCACATACAGAAACATGATTCGATTTGGTAGATAAATATAACATTTACAAGCTTATCAATGGTAATGTAATTTTTGGAACACCCTGTAGATTACGCAAAGTCACACACATAGTGTTGACGAACAGACAATCAGCTATTCTTTTATGATATAAATTCGAAAAACATTTTTTTTTTTTCGTTGGCATTGGATTACCGGAAAAATAGCCAAAATGATATGCCTCAAGATGACCTTGGAAGAATTTATACAATCACGTGAATATATCGTGTTTGAATTTTTTAAAATTCATTTTATACTTTTTTTTTCTTTCTCGACTGACAACAGATTGATGTAGTTTTACCAATTTGGTGAAAAACAATTCAAATCTTTTCTCCTCAAAGAACTTAAACGAAGTTAAAACCTAAATTTGTCACTGACTTAATGTCTCCAAGCTGTGTCGTTCCATTTTTGGGTGAGTCATTTACTTAAGTAGCTTTTAAT
>OZ010594.1:18072322-18077322 GCA_963932145.1 Acanthosepion lycidas
ACTGGAAAGCAAGATACCGGAAGAGAGTTCCACAAATTAAAGTGCGATAGAAGAAACTGTTAGCATAGGACTTACGGTTCCATGTAGCCATTTCAACTGTAAAATGATGAGACCTTACCGCCAATCTAGTGCTGCGCTTAAAATCATAAAGTCAAAGTGTCACAAAGCGAAGTTCATCACAACAACTACCATGAAAGTATTTATAGAAAATACACAAGGAATCTACGTTATGGCGGGTGGGAAAAGACTGAAACTGAGATGCCAGGTCAGGAATAATATTGCAGATTCTTCTTTGGAATTTATCATCAAGAATCTCTAAATACATAGGGGGAGCACCAGACCATGATGTGGCAGCAATATTCAGTGCAAGGACAAATGGTAGATTTACAAATATGTAAGATAAGATTTTGGTGAGAAAAAAAGTCTAGCTCGATAGAGTGAACCAATTTTCGTAACTGTAGACTTAGCAATTAGCATTTAGCAAAAATCCTAACGTTGAAAACTTATTAATCTAAAAATATATACTCCATTTCACACAAGTCAAATACGAAAATAGAAAAGAGTGGGATACTGATAATATAAATTTTTAATATCTATATATAAATTCTTTTATATATATTTCTTTAATATAAGTCTTTAATATAAATCTTTAATATTTATATATATAGTTCTTAAATATATATATCTTTAAGTCTTTAATATTTATTAGGTTGGTGCAAAAATAATGACGTAATAATGTCGTTTTTTGACGTAACGTCAAAAAACGACATTATTACGTCATTATTTTTGCACCAACCTAATATATATATATATATATATATATATATTTATTAATATAAGTCTTTAATATGAGTCTTTAATAGTTATATGTATATATATTTCTTTAATATAAGTCTTTCGTAATATTATTTAGAAATTATAAAAATACAATTTGACAAGTAGATTAAAGCTTTGGTTCGTGAATTTGGTAATATAACAATCATGAGTTCTATTCCTGAGTTGGGCAGTGTTTACTTAAACTCAGTAGAAAGAGGACGAACAATAACTGAGCTTCATTTAAAATAATTTATATTTTGTGCATGCATTAAAATGTTGGCAAGTAAATTTGGTGCTATAGTGATTGTGAGTTCAACCCATTGGATCGGGCAGTGGAAACAGAGCAAACAATTTTTTTTAAATACACAAATACATACATACAGACATACATACATACACACACACACACACACACATACATATATATATATATATATATATAATTAAGTTATAAGGAACTTGGTAAACCGAATTGGTAAATCCAAAGAGGATGAAATCCTGAGAGCTCAATGTGAGGACAGAGCTAATATGTAATGAAAAACAAACCACTTTAAGGTACAATTACGATAATTTATTTCACCTAAATCCTTTTTTTAAGGATTCAGGATCATCAGGTAAAACTTCCAACAACGAATTGAGAGGAAAAAAAATTTTTTTTTTCCTCTCAATTCGTTGTTGGAAGTTTTACCTGATGATCCTGAACTTTTTACTGCGTTACTTAAAAATCGAAAAATAATGAATACCTTGCAAAATATCTCTAGCAAAATTACCAGCATGAAAAATGCAAATATATTTACTATATACAAGGAAGATAATGTAACATACTTTAGACAAAGCAAATACTTTAAACTAAACAAGGTAACCAACCCTCGAAAATATCTAAATAAATAAAAATTTAAGTGAATGATAAACAAAATAACAAATAATGAATGCTCACATAAGCACGGGTAATAATAATAATAATAATAATAATAATCAACAACAAATAATTAAGTAATCAATAATAAATAATGATTAAAAAGTTAACAGACAACATTATAAGATAGCTAGAAATAACTGCATTCCGATCCACAATTATTTCCACTCAGTAGCCTCGAGAATAATTTGAAACATAAGCGTTGTCGCTTACCCAGTAACAGTTAGGCAATAGATATTACTAGCTATAATGCACCATTGACCATCCTATATATATATATATATATATATATATATAATAGGATATTACAACAAAAGCATGTAAGAATCGCTACACAACTGCAGTCGTGTTTCAACGCATACCGATGCGTCTCCTCAGGCGATTGTAAATTACTAGCGAGTGAACGATTAATTTAGTTTCAAAAGCAATATGCATCATCATTTTGCTCTATTATGCATTGAGCCCTCTTTTAAATTAAATGTTACGAACGCTGGAAGTGCACTCTATTCGTTCTCATCGTACCTGGACACACACACACACATACATACATATATATGTATATATATATGAATAAAACGTGACGAGAGGAAAAACTATTCTTAGCCGACGCGTTTCGTCATCTGATGGACTTTATCACATTGCCTTGATAAGGGTCCCTCAAAGGACGAAACGCGTCGGCTAAGAATCGTTTTCCTCTTGTCTCTTTTTAATTCATTTTGTCTCCTCTGTCTGAGAATATTAACACACACACACACTCACACACACTCACACACACACACACACAAACACATACACACATATATATGCATACACAGAGTGCGATGGATAAATCGTACATTGCAAAACTTAAATAAAATAATGATTTTAACAGATATATTTCCCAAAATGGCTAAAAATCTCTTGAAATATTAAAGAGTAAATTTATTCAATAAAATCGCCATTGGCTTCAACCGCGATCTCGACACTACTTCGAAATCTCTGCAACACTTTGGGACAGTCTCCCTGTTTAAGCTGGTGAATGCTGCCATAATCTTTGTCTTCAGTTCATCTTTTTTTTTGTTGTTGGGGGGGGGGTCTTTCGCTTAACCCTACACATAATAATCAAGAGGGTTGCAGTTCTCTGAGCCTAAGTCTGCACTACCCAGCCCAGGGATCAAACTCATCCTTATTTAGTTCTTATTGCTAGGAGAATGGTATCATTGGTCTCAGACTTTCTCGGAAGGAAGAATTGGTCCTATCAAGAATCAGAATTGTACATACCTATATCACTCACTCATTTCTCCTAAAAAGAGACCATTCTCCTAAATGCATAGCATGTCGCCGAGGTTTATTGTAAAACATTTTGTAACGACATTATTGCCCTTATACGTTAACGATTTTATGACATTAGTGTACAGGACCTATTCTAGCCTAGGTAGATGGTCCATACGACAAAATTTTCACACTAAGTAATTGAAGAGTGATACTACCAACAAACCAGAGGATTGTTTATAAGCCATTTTTTTAAAAATATCCTTTCGACATAAAATGACCGTATTGATATGCTGTTAAAATAGAACAATTAATTTCATTTTTTTAATATTGCTCAGTTATCGCTCGTCTTGTTGCCACGGAATACTATGCTACCCGGCCCTGGGACTGAACTCATAATCACTATACCACGATGTTCACTAATTCATTAGACTAATTTTTTTTTTTTTTAATTATCAAAATAATATAGAACTCAAAATTGCGATTACAGTTTTATTTCGTAGCATGGTACGGATCTTATTTTATTTTATCTTAGTGTCGGGTAGTACGGACTCACAGAGAAAAAAAAACTAGCAATAATTGAGCAGTTACTAAAAAAGAAGAAAACGGGATATCCCTAAACATGGACAACGAACGAGAAGAATCGAACAGATTGAATAAAGGGTTCAGTTCGAAATCCTCTGAAAGTCACCCCGACAACTGAAAAAGGCCGAAGAGCACAACGGCCGAAACGTCATGATAACAGCAACAAAAATGAGAATATTAGTCCGACTGTTAATTATGATAACTCCTCATCCCAGAAATTCAGTAATCCGTGTTTGGATAACATTTAGATAAAATCCAGACTGGGCAATGAAGATTGGTAAGGATAAGGGAGAAAATAAGAAGATACAGACAAAAGGAGAGAGATTGGGGAAGCAGAATTGTCTGAATAAATCTACCAACCTTTGTAAATCGAAAAGGGTTCCGTGTCAGTTTCTCCATGCATCCAATACACTTCTCCCTGCCCCATCTGTTCACAGACGGTCGGTCGGGTCGAGCGGTTCCATACGATGAAACTGAGTAACCTTCCGATTGCGACGCTCCGCCCTTCGGCCTGACGCTTACGGAGGGTTCCTGCTCGATGGGGGACCTTGCGGCCTTCGGCTTCTCAGCGTTTGGCTTGCGGCCTGCCTGACGGTCGGGGCCTGGGCCGGCTGCGTGGTGCTTCGGCTGTCCGAAACTACGCTCGGATGAAGCATATCCGTGGTCAGGCGCGTGATGTGCGTTATGGTCGGGCTTCGCTGGCTGGTCTTCGGCTTTCTTCGCTTTCTCTTCACTTTGGACGGCATTGCTGATGTTGGCTTGAGGACTATTTCGAATATCTATACTATCCGATCCTCTTACTGTTTGCATAATTTAAGCTCAAACACTCTGGAATCTCTCTCGTTACAATCAACGGTTCCAATGGTAGAAATCTATAAGAAAAATTCTGAGGAAAAAATTCCTCCCAATCCACATTCGCTTCGGCTACAGGTCGGGTTCGTCACAAGACTCTTGCATAATGTCTGAAAGCAGATCAAAACAAAAGTTCCACAAGCTTAGCTTTGGTTGTCTGGTGCCAAGTTTTCGCGAAAAAAAAAAAGCAAAACAAAAAAAAACACCGAGTTGGTTTTCTTAATGAACAAAATGGCGGTTTTTCTTTTGTCTTTTTTTTCAAAACGACGTAATTCGTGATTAAATAAATGTCCCTCTCAGATGACTGGCCAATGGTCCCACCCTCTAGACTAACTAACTAATTGGCTTTGACAACATAAAATGGAGGTCAGTGTCACCATTCGCTTGTTACAAAGACAATCCGTTTGTATACGACAGGCATCGGTAATACTAATCAAGTGGGGAGAGAGAGGGGGGGGGGCAAAAAAAAAGAAGAAGGAAAAGAGGAAAATGAAAGAAATCTAAGAAAGAGGGGTAGCGAGAAGAGAAAGCATTACCCCCCACTCTATCTTCTTTAGAAGAGAAGAAAATGTTTGGCAAT
>OZ010594.1:18079822-18112322 GCA_963932145.1 Acanthosepion lycidas
TGACTAGTTTGTTTCTGACCTCTTCTTCCAGCTCTTTTCGAGTATCTCTGTCCTCTTGGCAATTCTGATTACGCTGTAGCATCTGTTGATATTTCTTTTGGGTCGTCTATTAGAAACAGCCTATTCACAAGGGTTCTTTCTGCTACTAGCGTACTGAATGGTATTCATTACGTAACTTTCTTCGAGATACCATCCCTTCGATTAATATTCTAAACCTTCCTATTAAGAATTGCGCCACATTGTCTTGGACCTACGTGCACACAAAAAAATGAGTATCAAAAGGAGAGTTTTTCCATTGACACTGCTATTATTTTAACTACCTTTACTCCTCAGCAATATTTATTGTTTTAAAGAGCGATGATTAGAATTGGAATAAAACCTAAACATTTTACAATAGTGAAATTATACATTTTTTGATTCTTGAGAATTTAAAACAAAAATATTAATCACTATTTATTAGATTGTTTATTTACAAGAATAATTTTATATTTAAAACATTCTAAAAACTAATACAATTGTATTAAAACTAATATAATATTTATCATTTAACAATTTATAAAGAAATAGATATGTGAACAATTTTTTATTCATAAATTTATAAACATTTACTAAATTATTAAAATGTGTGAACCAATTCTAAGGAAATCCTTATTATTTACCATTTTATAAAGTTCGAATCGATCGGCAATTAGTTAATGACTAACCATTCCAACAAACAATCTAATAATTAAATAGTATTTATTTTTTGTTGACAATTCTCAAGAACAAAGAAAATATATAAATTCACTTTCATATATTTAAGTTTCATTACAATTCTAATAATCGCTGTTTAAAAGAATAAACATTGTCGAGGAGTAAAGGTAGTTAAAATAATAGCGGTGTTAAGATAAGAAGAGAGATGCTCGGGCTGTTGCCTTAGATATATCGAAGGCATTTGTCAGGGTTCAGCATGTCGGTTTTCTTTTAAAGTTGAAAGGTTATGGTATTTCTGGAGGAGAGTCTGGTCTTTCTTATCAAATTGTGAAATGAAAGTTGTTTTGAATGGCCACTCTTCTAGATCTTTTTACATAAATGCAGGTGTTCCCCAGGCCTCTATCCTTGGACCTATATTGTTTGTAATTTTCATAAATGAATTTCCTGATGTCATCAATTCCCAGTATCTATGCTAATGGCAATTATTTACTCTTGTTTTAATAGTAAGTCTGATCTGAAAAATGAGCTACAATCTGTTGTTAATTGGGGCAGGGTGTCGTTAATTTTAACACCACCAAAATGAAACTGCTTTCTTTTAATATTGCTGCCGTATCTGGTCTGGTGCTCGTATTTAGAGATTCTTGATAAAATCCAAAGAAGAATCTGCAATGTTATTGTTCCTGACCTGGCATCTCAGATTCAGTCAATTTCTCACCACCAGAACGTAACGTCCCTGTGCCTTTTCTATAAATACTTACATGGTAATTATTCTGATGAGCTTTCTTCTATGGTATAGATTTAAGCGCAATACTTGATTGGGAGCAAGTTCTCATCATTTTACATTTGAAATGACTAGATGTGACCGTAAGTTCTCTGCTAACAGTTCCTTCTCTCACACTTTTCTGTTTATGAAACAGTCTTCTGGCTTCCCATTCAAGTTTGGTCTTCAAAAATGTTATGGCATTGCTGGACGAATCTTTGAACTGATTCAGTCTTTCTTATCAAACTCCAAAATGAAAGCTGTTTTGAATGGCAATTCTTCTAGATCATTTTGCATAAATGAAAGTGTTCCCCGGGGCTCTATCTCTGGACCTCTGTTGTTCCCAATTTACATTAACGACCTTCTAGATGTCATCAGTTCTCAACTCGGTATCTATGAAGATGACACAACTATTTACTCCTAAGTAAGTCTGATCATTTCAATAAGGTGAACTTGGCAAATGATCCGTTGTTAACTGGGGCAATGAATGACTCCAAAACGAAATTACTTTCTTTTAATCGTCAAGGAGAATCTTTTCTGATTTACATCAGCATAGTTGATGTTAACCTCCAGGAGAGTGACATGCTGTGCCATCTCGGGCTAATATTTTTCTGCTGACATGAAGCGGGAAGACTGTATGGCATCAGTTGCTAGGACTGCTTTCTCAGAGAGTTGGTGCTCTATGTCGAGGAAGAAAATTTTTCTTGCCAGAATCTATCTTACAGATTTATAAATTTACGATTGCTCTATGCATTAAATAACGCTGCCATCGCTGGTGCTTCTGTTATGTATTAAGATATTCTAGATAGAATATAAGGAAGAATCTGCAGTGTTATTGGTCCTGACTTGGCATCTCGGCTTCAGTCCTTTTCCCACCCGCCGTAACGTAGCTTCTATGTGCCTTATAAATATTTCCATGGTAATTTTTTTTGATGAACTCAGCTCCATGGTACCTAGATTTTATGATTTTAAGCGCAGTACTAGATTCGCGGCAAGGTCTCATCATTTTACAATTGAAATAGATGTAACGGGAAAGTTCTATGCTAACAACTACTTTTCTCGCGCTTCTCACCTGTGGAACTCTCTTCTGGCTTTCCAGTCAAGTTTGATCATCAAAAATTTAAATGCATTGTTATTTGTTATTTTCCGTCTTAATTCTTGTTCTTTTATTGTTATCTGTCATTCATAATGTTTTGTTTTTTTTTTCCTCATATTCTCTCACACTCATTAAACCTCTTGTGTCTTAGTGGCTTTATTCCCTTGCTTGGAGTGAAATGATTAAAGAAAAAAAAAGAACAAATGCCACCTTCCGACATTACCTTCTTCTCCGGCACCCCCCCCCCCCGCATGGCGAAGCCCTACCGGTCTCGTTCAACAAGTTCCTTCGTCCTTTCCGGAAAAACAGCTTTTCGGTTGCTCACGTAGCCATGTCTGCATCGCTTGCATGTTAGGGAACCTTACGCACACAAACTTTTTCCGTCCTGGGTAAGACGATAAGCTACATCCGCATCCTGGGAAAGACGGTAAACTACGTCCAACATCAAGGCCTCTGATCAGGAGCTTTTGAGGAGTGTGGAGACACCTCTTAATTGTTGGTGTTTCCAGGTCCACCCTGAACCGGGGTAGTAGCACCTGTTAGGGCCCCAGCTATGGGCAAATAGCTAACCCTTAAACTCGGGTCAAAATACTATGAAAATGGAAAAATAGGTTTTAATACCAGAAATACTTTGTAAAAAATTATTACCAACAATAAATTTTTGAATGAAAAAGTTATTACCAGCAATATTTTAAAAAAATATTACCAGAAATAGATTTTTTGAAGGAAAAAATTATTACCAGAAATAGATTCTTGAAGGAAAAAAATATTACCAGAAATAGATTCTTGAAGGAAAAAAATATTACCAGAAATAGATTTTTTGAAAGAAAAAATATTACCAGAAATAGATTTTTTGAAGGAAAAAAATATTACCAGAAATAGATTTTTTGAAGGAAAAAAATATTACCAGAAATAGATTCTTGAAGGAAAAAAATATTACCAGAAATAGATTTTTTGAAAGAAAAAATATTACCAGAAATAGATTTTTTGAAGGAAAAAAATATTACCAGAAATAGATTTTTTGAAGGAAAAAAATATTACCAGAAATAGATTCTTGAAGGAAAAAAATATTACCAGAAATAGATTTTTTGAAAGAAAAAATATTACCAGAAATAGATTTTTTGAAGGAAAAAAATATTACCAGAAATAGATTTTTTGAAGGAAAAAAATATTACCAGAAATAGATTTTTTGAAGGAAAAAAATATTACCAGAAATAGATTCTTGAAGGAAAAAAAATATTACCAGAAATAGATTTTTTGAAAGAAAAAATATTACCAGAAATAGATTTTTTGAAGGAAAAAAATATTACCAGAAATAGATTTTTTGAAGGAAAAAAATATTACCAGAAATAGATTTTTTGAAGGAAAAAAATATTACCAGAAATAGATTCTTGAAGGAAAAAAATATTACCAGAAATAGATTTTTTGAAAGAAAAAATATTACCAGAAATAGATCTTTTGAAGGAAAAAAATATTACCTGAAATAGATATTTTTTGACGGAAAACATATTACCAGAAAAAAGCTGATTTTTGAAAGAAAACATATTACCAGGAATAGATTTAAAAAAAAAATATTACGAGTAATTGATTTTTGAAGGAAAAAATATTACCAGAAACAGATTTAGAAAAAAAAAAATAATAATAATAATAACCAGAAATATATTTTTGAAGAAAAAATATTACGTGGATGCGTTCTTCCGAGCGCGATGTTGATGGTCGACCAATCAGCTTTCACTCGTTACACTTGTGTGTTTTTTTTTTTTTTTTATAGCGTTCTGACCGCTCATATACTTTTTGTTCATTCATTATACGTGCTCCCTACTGAGTCAACATTCGGCGATGGTTCGAATGCCTCTGCCCATAGAAAGCGCACTACAGTACGTTGTTCCTCGATGGTGCAATCTTTGAGTAGAGCGTCCATACGTTGCTCGTTACCACTCGACTGAATGATGGAATGCGACTCACTACCCATGTGTACGCGTCTTGTCGCGTGTTAGCGTCTCCACTTTTTGAATTACCCCCGTGTTTTTTTTTTACTGAATCCCCGAACGAAGTACATACTTATAGGTTCTAAGTAATATATATATATATATATATATATATATATATATATATATATATATATATATATATATATATATATATATATTAAATAAGATCAACCAAGCAAGCCAAAGTTTTAATGCGTATCGGAAAAGATACCAAGTTTGCTCCCAGCTGTTTTGGTAAAAGCTTAATCTCTACCCCGCAAGTTCGCTTGCTTGCTCCTTTTCACCCTCATTGCTGGGAGTTTGGTCCACTGTCTGCCCCATTCTCTTTACAACCGTGCATATCGCCTTGACTGAAGTGAAATAATTATTTAAAGAAAAAAAAGAAGGCCTCCAGGACTCATTAGTTTTGTAATTCGTCCAGCAGATGCGCTGTGTAATAACAATCTCAATAACATCCGTTGTAAATTTAGGTATTTAGGATTGTTGAAGTTACTGATGTTCAGATTTACAAACTCTAGGTTTCGTTCAATTTCGCAAGGCAATCGATGAAAATTTGAATAAGCTGATTTGTTTGGAAAATAAGTTCTTGGGATTTCTTACCCTTGAGCATGCAGCATACAAATGACCATGCGTAAATTTTTCGTTCTGGAGCCAAATTGGCGCTACTGTAGTATGATATCTACCGAGGCATTTGAGACCTACCGTAAATGACGATGCATTCATTATTGCTGCAAAATGCTCAGGAAAAACAATGACCTGTTTACTGTCTTTTAAATGATATCAAATCAGTTTACAAACATTTAAAAACACTATTTGGCGATTTTTTAAAAAATTTTTGTATAAAAAATTTTAATGATTTTTAATACATAACCAGTTCACTGCCTTTAACCCTAACCCCTAATCCTAACATATTTCATATTTCCAACATTTGGTAAATATCATACCCTAGTAGAAAATGAATAGCAGATATCATACTATTGTAGAAAATGGATGGTAGATATACTATAGTAGTACCATTTAATTTTATAAGACTTTAAGAAAAATTCTTTTTCAGCGAAGAATAAATAAATCTGAAGTAAACAGCCAGTGTTTTGACTTCAGGTTAAGAATTTGTCGGTCTGTAAATAATTTTCAATCATTTTATCTCTCTTTAGACATTGTTGTTGTTTTTTTGTTTTTTTTAAACTTATTTTTTATACATTTGATAGCATTTGTATAATCTCTCAAACACATTCACTTGTTTCGTTGTTTTACATTCTCCAGATTTAAGTCAAACATTTATTATTTAAAATAATGTGGTTAAATATTTGCTAAACATAGAAAAAATAACAACACAGTTTGAAAACATACCAAAATACATACAAAACATCTTATTTGCCACTGATGCTTAGTTGTCGATATCATTAGCTGTGAAACACTCACCCTGCCAGACAAGGAACATTTGCGGTCAGACATACTAACTCGACAATGAAGATGCACGGATAAAGAAACAGCCCAAACGATGTAAATACTGTAAATATTATTATTATTATTATTGTTGTTATTATTTATTTTGTATGCACTATAAGTAAAACAGATATTGGAGGTTAAAATTATTTTTAATATATAAAATTACCTACCAACTCCTTAACATCAACTATTCAAAAAATATACCGTAACTCCCCATGTATAATGCGCACACCTAAAATTGTACTGAAAGTGTGGGAAAATGCTTCTACTCATGTATAATACGCACCCCTTATTTGGTTATCAAACTCTATAAATTGTACTTCTCCAATTTTATTACGACTAGCGTTTCCTAATCTTATTTTTAAAAATGGTTTTAAACATAGAATATTATTCTAATTTAGTTTTATGATAATTCTTATTTTCTGGTATTTTTAAAAAGATTTTTTGTAGCTGTGCATAATACGCACCCCTGATTTTGCTTATTTTTTTTTAGAAAAAAATGCGTATTATACATGGGGGATTACAGTATTCAGTCTTAATATTGACTACATTTAAAAATATTATGCATATGAAAATCAAAAATGTTAATAATTCTGAAGCATGTATATATATATATATATATATATATATATATATAAACTGTAACAGCTGCTCCTTACAATATAATGGGGAAACTTGCAGAAATGAAAAATGGAAAAAAATAAACCATATTTATGAACAACTATATAATAAATGCGAATGTCAGTGTGTCACACTTTTTCAACTTTGCTCCTAGAGGCCGTAGCCTAACATGTCATGCCACTTTGGAATTAGGCCGACTCCGTGAGCAAATTAAAAATATTCCGCGCCTGATCCAAACCTGCAACCCTGAAATTTTAATTCCTTAGATTTCATTACTATGATTTTTTTTTTTACGTGATTTTTTGCAACGATTTTTTTTGTTTTTTGTACGATAACAATTTTTATAACTTCGAAATAAATTTGGGAATTATCGTAATTAATTGTGAAATCCAGCGAAAGTCCCCCATGAAATAAAAAATAATTGTTTGTACGGAAAGTAAGGACCTACGTTCATCAAACTGTCTTTAAATTAAGTGGCGGCAGAAGAATTATTGTTGAACTTTTAAAAGGTAAGCTTAAATATTAATGCAATACTTAAATGCAGCGATCGAATTTGAGTTCTTCTGTTGTTTATTGATGCCTATCGTATCTACTCTTCCCTATCTATTGTGATGAAGAGCTCAACCAAGAGTCCTCCACTGGAGCTAGCTTAAATGCCACCTGATAGGGCAGCTTTTAAACTAGGAAGGAATAACTTATCTAACAATTTATTCAATGCGTTAGCTATAAACAAATCAGTTCAACCACAATTTTAATCGAAAAAAAAAAAAAAAAAAAAAAAAATGCTGTACTTTTTAAAATAGAAAATACTTAGACAATATATTCGTTAGACAGGAATCAAACCTGGATCCTACACGGAACCGTCATATAGCCTGACGTGCTATACCATTTAGCTACAGAGGAAACGTCTGGTTAGCAAGGTTAAATTATTGATTTTTTTTTTTTTGCTAACCAGACGCTTTCTTTGTAGCTAAATGGTATAGCACGTTAAGCTCTATGACGGTCCGTGTAGGATACAAGTTCGATTCTTTTCGGAGAACATATTTTCTATGAAATTTCTCGGACATTCAGGCCGTTAAATGTTGTTATAAGCAGAACATTTACTTAAATAATTGTATCTATAAAAATAACATATAAACAGAGAATATTAAAATAATTGTCGGGCTTAGTCCATTTCATAATATATGATGTCGTTTGTTTACAAATTTCGGATTAAAAATTATCTTATTTTAACATGGTTTACACTTCTGAATTTTTTCTTTAGCGTCTATAGACCACCTTTTTTGCGCATTAGCAGCTTAATAACATTAAAACTATAATGTCGGGGTGAACGTCCATGTTTTTTATTGCTCAAAGAAAGCGATATCGTATTTTAAAATGGAACACTTGATTATTTTAATTACCCATTTATTCTATCAAGTGACATTTAAGCTAGCTCTTCTGGAGGGCACTTGATTGAGCCTTCATCACAATAGGTAGGGGCAAGTAGATGCGATAGGCAACAATAAACTATATTAGTACTCAAAACTGATCGCTGTATTTAAGTATTGAATTAATATTTAAGCTTACCTTTTAAAAGTTCAACGATAATTCTTCTGTCGACACTTAATTTAACGATAATTTGATGTACGTAGGTCTTTACTTTCCGTACAAACAATTATTATTATTATTTCATGAGTGACTTTCGCTGTATTTCGCAATTAATTTATTGTTGGTTATTTTATATGCTATATGAACGCTGATTTCGGAGTGAACGGCCATGTTTTTTCATTGCTCAAAAGAAAACGATATAGTATTTTAAAATGTAAGTCTTGATTATTTTAATTATCTATTTATTCTTATATCTTTCTTTATTAGAATTTTCATTATATTATTGTGCATTTACAATCTTTAATTATAAAAATACATATTTATTTTTTTTAAGCTAAGTCGTGGTATACGTCGATTTTTTTTATTTTTAAAATAAGTTATTTAAAAAGTTTAATTATTAACAATGTGTCACTAAGAATTATTATATCAAGAACATTCAACACCCTGTATCTGTTAAATTATTTATACACTGGCATGAATAATTCTATTAATTTTATATTTAAGCGTAACATTTCTCTTTTTATGAATAAGGACGTAACTTTCGAAATTGTAGGACAGTACGAGTCGTAATGTTCGTTTTATTTATCTGTTCAGTATCGTCCATATCATTTATTTTTCAAACGATTTTTAACATTTGTTTATAAACTTTATTCTATCCTTTTTCGCATTTATTGACTGTAAATTTTTTTTTTTGTTTGGACGAGGACGTATTTTCAAATTTTTCGAAAAAGCGTTTCGGGTCATAATGTTCGTCAATTTTTTGCAACAAAAATAATAAAAAATAAATGTTCTATATTTTATGAACATTTTTATACTTCTTCATTTATTGATTTCTATCCTTGTCATAGAAGAGGCAAGGTTTTAAATTTTAATATAAAATGTATTTAATTCGATTTTGTTATAAAAATCTATTGTTGGTTATTTTATATGATAAATGAACGCTGATGTCGGAGTGAACGACCATGTTTTTTCATTGCACAAAGAAAACGATATCGTATTTAAATTATTTTAATTATCCATTTTTATTCTTATATTTTTCTTTATTAGAATTTTTATTATATTATTATGCATTTACAATCTTTAATTATTAAAATACATATTTATTTTTTTAAGCTAAGTCGTGGTATACATAGTGTTTTATTTTTAAAATAAGTGTTATTTAACAAGTTTAATTTAAGAACTAGCTTAAAAGTCACCCTATCGAGTGACATTTAAGCCTGCTCTTGCGGATGGCACTTGATTGGGCCTTCATCACAATAGGTAGAGAGGAGTAGATGCGACAGGCAACAATAAACTACAGAAGAACTCAAAATTGATCGCTGCTTTTAAATATTGCATTAATATTTAAGCTTACTTTTTAAGAGTTCAACGAAGTTTCCCAACCTCCCCAGTTATTGGTCCCATTTTAAAAAAAAAATTTTTTTATTTAAATTAAAAAAAAAAAAAAAAAAAAAAATTATCTCAGCTGGGTCAGACTTTGGTTTTTCCCGCTCCACTGTTTATTTCACCTTCCCCACTCCATTAGTGAGTGCATGGCTCGATTCTGTCTACCGGTAGAATACAGCGGCCACTCTGGTTATTTTGAGGGGTTTCATTTTTGGTTAGTTTATTGGGTTCATTCCCTCCCCCTTGATTCATGTTTCATGGAATTTTTTATATAGTTTTGTATCTAATCATGCTAAATTTTTTATATCATGGGGTGTTTTTGTAGGTCTCTCTTTGTGAATATGCGGTATTGTGATACATGTAGGATTGAATAGCGATGAGTTCTCTTGGTGGTTGGATAATTTATATTGGGTCGTGATTGTAATTAACTAGGACTAGGATAGTTAGCGAAGACCAGCCTTCTCCCCACTTTCCCTTCGGCCATGTGCCAAAATTATTGTACTATATACAATAATAAATATATTTTAAAAGTTCAACGATAATTCTTCTGCCACCACTTAATTTAAAGACGCTTTCAACGAAAAAAAAAAAAAAAAAAAAAAAAATTACTTTTCAAGTCTCTGGTTGGGATCCTTCTTTCAGCTTCGAGAAGTGGGCTACTATCTTCCCATCTTCATGGCGTCGTCGACTCCTTCCTCACTACCTGTCCTTCTGTCACTGGCCAGCTCCAACTGCTCTGATCACCTACCTACTTCTCTCACAGCTGGACCCACTTTCCCCACCCCTTAACTTCCTGGGGTTCCACTCCCTCTATCCATTTGTCTATCCGGAAGCCGCATGTGTGGTCAAATCTTCTAAGGACTACTTTTATGACTATCTAAAATCATTAATAAAATTTTTGTTTCCTAATTCAAAGGTGAACTGGAGACATGAAACCCCGGCAATTCAGTTGCTTCAGGGATGGAATGGAGACGAAATTCAGATAGCCGAGTGGACTTAAAAAGAAGTTTATCTACTTATCTTCTAAATATGTGTGTAGAGTCATTTTGTTACACCAGTTTATACTATAAATACAGTGGCAAACTGATCCCCATTTTTTTTATCATCTTAGACGTGGGGACTGATTTATAATGTACATACAGATTGAAATTGATCCCTGACTTCTTAAAGGGTTATCTGTACTTTGTTTTTATTTACAAATGTTACATATGAAACTGTGATTATGTCATTGATAATGTACAAACAGCACTTTAAGAAATCAGGGATAGATTTGACACTGTGGTATCACCAAACTTCACTATGCCCACAGATTTATCCACTTAGACGTGATCATATTCAACAAAAAATAATGACAATTGCTTTTTAAAGACACTGGTTGGGAGTTTGCAACAATATAATTTCTCACTTAAACATGGGGTCCTTCGTACAGCTTTTAGAAGTAGACTGCTATCTTAACTTTCAGCCACGGAAAAAGGACCCTTATATTCACTACCTGTCTCTTTGGTCACTGCTGATTGCTCACTGCATGGCCGCTGACTGTTGTATCCCTTTTTCCTCGACTTCCTGCCTCTCTCTGCTTATATGGATTATAGCTGGGGTCCCCACCTCCACTCACTTGTGTTCCAGAAGTTTTAGGACACCCCAATGCTACATGGGTGGTCAAATCTTTAAAGGACTACTTTTATGACTATCCAAAATCATTGATAACATTTTTGTTTCCTAATTCAAAGGTGAACTGGAGACCTGAATCCTGAAAGACTAACCCCTAAGTTTACTCAAAGAGGGACTGGAGACAAAATTCCAATAGCTGAGTAGACTTAAAAAGGAAGGAATTTATCTTCTAAAAGACGTGTGAGACGACATATTGTTACAAAAAGCATTTCGAGTAGCAATTGTAGTTTTGTTTTCTGATTATTGGTCCAGTATCGTCGATTTCTTTCTTTATCATTCAAACATTCTAACAACATTTGCCTATGATTTTATTGATTTATTCTTTTCTGATTTATTGATTTTTATGGCTGAAGACGTATTTTCAATTTTGTAGGAAAAGCATTTCGAGCTGTCGTCATAATAATAATAATATTTATTTATTACTTTTATTATTGGTTCAGAATAATCATTTTCTTTTACCGTATTTGACGGCATATAAGACGCACCTTCTTTTACTAAAAAATATCTTAAAATTCCCCTGCGTCTTATATGCCATATGTAGGTTTAAAATTCGCGGTAGTCGGCTGAAATTATCTACCTGACAACTCCTATTAGCTTAGACTTTAGAGTAACTTTCATATACTTATTGTCATTATTTAAAAGGCTATTATGCAGATTAAAATTGTTATCATTGATAATTATTCATTATATTATTTTCATCACGTTTAATATTGGTACTTTGTTTCACTAAAATTATATGCAATAAATTCAAATTATATATTTGTAAAATATATTTGTTTCATTAATATTTTTCTTTCGATAACTTCCGGTTGCATTTGTATAAATACAATCAGAATTTTTATATCCTAATTATTCCACTAAGACGTTTACAAGACGCAGGTTGTACAGATCATGTAAAAGAAAATTTTTGACTGAATTTTAATGGTAACTGTATTGTCTTGCTCAATTGTAATAATTGCTTGACTTTTATTTTGTTTTCTTACATTTGGATATAATAAAGTTTTTATAGGCTCGTTTTTTTTCTATTATTTTTGTTTAATTGTAATCATGGCTTGTTTAACCAAAATATTACCTCATAAATATAGCCGAGGCTGTACCATTTACTAATTTTTGCTTGATTTGCGCCACTGAAATTGGGGTACGCCTTATATGCCGTCAAATACGATAAAAAAAAAAAAAAAAAAAAATTTGTGTAACCCGGATATAAGAGATTTTCTCTGGTCCCAAATTAGAGCCTGTGTTAATGTATATAAATTAGACCAAACCCGGATATAAGAGACTTCGCCGGTCCCGACAACTTATATCCGGGTTACACTGTATTTAATTTTATATTCAAATTGTTTTTTCTATTTATTTATTTATATTATCATCATTTAAAATATATAATTCTTATAGTACATTTGATGATTAACTGTTTACTCCAACATCCAGTATGTGTGTCTGTTTATGCGTGTAACAACAAAATTGTCCAATTGTAAGATTAAGCTCTGAATCGTTGTATCCTAGAAATGATTAAAGATATCTTACTGGAATTCTCGGAGGTTTTTATAACACTATTGGACCCTACTTTGAGCAATAAGAATGTCTAATTACTCTCTAAGCTTAACAGAAAAATCGCGATGAAATCGATCAGAAACGAAAATGACATGTTCATCCTTAATTAATCATAGCTAGGGATCGGAAGTTCATGAATGACTGAAATACAGTTTTTAAATATAAGTTGGAAAATGATCCAGGATCATTTTCCAACTTATTCAAGATGATCTTCGCACTCTATAACCTTTTAATTTCGCTGCTCTTTGGACTGTCATAGCTGAAACTCCAAATATCATATGGATTGAGTTGGATCTTTTCTAATAGATCTCTTTAGCTCTAAAGTTGAAATGATGATCCCTCTTCCCGTAATGGTTCTCGGACTTTGAAGATGGAAGCAAGAGTATAAATGTTGGTACCATTGCTGAAGGCTTGAATGATGTTTTTCCTTTCCCCTATTGCTCATTTGAGAAGACAGTGGTTCTGACACAAAACAATTTTAACCTGGCCTCTTTTTAACTGAATAACTCAAAGGGTTTTTCAGTGATTCTTACGCCAAACGGCGTCAAGATAGCTAAACGTCTTACCTGAAAACCTGTAAAAAGGAAACAATTAGTTTAGCGGTTTTTTAAATATTAAACATTTTGAGGGATGGATAATTATGCTCTCTCTCTCTCTCTATATATATATATATATATATACACACACACTTCAGGTTGATGGAACTGATTAGTCTAGCGCTGTCTCTCCCATGGACGGCAAAACACGGGAAGCAATAAACTGCTGATGAGCGGGTTCCGAATGTCCTTTCTGCACGCAAGTGTTCACCGGAAAAAAAGGCGACCTTATGTTCACTTCAAGAACGTCTGCAAAAGTGACATAAGAGCGATGGACATGGACATGGACATGGACATGGACATCGAGAGGTGATAAGACGTCGTCAACGGTCTCTCACGCTGGAGACGCGATTTACACCGATGACTGGAGAGAGGAGTGAAGAAACGGGGGGTTTGTCGCCGAGGAAAGAAAACATCGACATCGGAGGAGAGCGCATTTGTTGCAATTGAGACTGTCACTCTCGTGTGGACCTGTAACGCTTAAACGGCATCTCGTTGGAGATCAGCTGATTTAAACTTTTTCCGGTGATATTGGCACAATTCATGAGGTTTTGTTCTTTCCTGGAATATTTGCCCTTAAATAAAGCCTGAAGAACAAACCAAAGACGTTGCTATGTTTGCATATCTATTTCCCAAAGAGAAAAAAAAAAAAAAAAAAAAAAAGATAACGAACTGCTAAAAAAATGCACAAATCGATTTTCAAGCAGTAACGTACTATATTATATATAGGAACTTAACATCTGTTTTATTTCCCATTTTTTCTTAGTTTATAATGTAAAGTTAAAATATTATAGTTTTTTTTTTATTATATATAATTAAGTACCTGCAAACATTAAAGAAAAAAAAAAAAAAAAAGAAGAAGAAAAAAAAAAGTACATGATGATGAAAAACGAACCCAAATTTGATGAAATTTTAGCACAAAAATGTTTGTTATTAAAAGTAAAGACCAATGTTTTTTTTGATTAATCCTTTCCAGAACGTTCGAAATTTTCGTTAAATATTTTGATTTTCTCACATCAGCGGGTGGGCCAAAGATTATGATGGGGAATTTTAGCGTCTTTCTTGCCGTTAAAAACACATTGTTTTGAAAATTCTTACAAAAATCAAATAATTGTCGGAATTGAATGAAATTTTCAGTACTTATTCACAAAATAATTAAATATTTTTTTATTTAGAAAATCTTGGTAAAATGTTTTTTTTTATGTTACCTCTTGCTTAAATCTCTTCATATTTATAATAATTTAAATCAGGACTCTTTGTTACCGAAAATCTGCTCTGAATCATAAAATAAAAACAATGTAATAAAATTGACATTATTTAATTAGAAAAGCTTTTTATTGCTTTTAGAAATAAAATATCTTAAAGGCCACTATGGTCTTAAATTTTTTGTTTTTATTTTTTTTTAAAATGAGAATTTTAAATCTTTTAATATTCTCTATTAATTTCAGTCTTTCAAGTGATACTATTAAGTGAAAACTATATTTACTAATCATAAATAGAAAGGCTTAATAGAAATCATGAAACAATATATTTTTTTAATTTTTGTGTGTGTGTGTGTGTATAAACGTGTCTGTTTTTGTAAGTACGGGCGACCATACACGACGTCATCAGAAAATAAGAGCAAAAACTATATTAAATTTAAAGTCAACATTTGTAAAATTCAATATAACATTAGATTACGGAGAATATTTTCCTAAATTTTTAACATTACTGAGTACTTAAAAATGATTAAAAAAAAAAAGCAAAAATAAAGCACATACTTTATTTTCTTTAGTTGTTTTACAAATAGTCTTCGTAAAATATTAGATCTGTCATCAGACTGTCAACACATCAAAGTAGATAGTGTCGGGTTAAAAAAAAATGCATATTAGCAATATTTTAAACTTAAAGTAATATTTGTTTCAAATCAAAGTAATTATGCTTTAAATCAGCTAATATTCCTCAAATAAAGTTTCAGGGAAATATATTTTATTTTTGAAAGATTTTTTTTTAATAAAGAGAATTACATTGCGATGAAAGAAGACTAAAAAAGGGGCGCTAACCAGCTATTTTTGAAGAAGAAGAAGAAAAAAAAACTTCCAATCAATTTAAATTCACTTTGAAATGCAGCAAGTATTTTGCTTATTGGAAATATTAAATTTAATCTATAAGCCTGAAATTAAAACTAAAATAAAAAAATATCAAGATTTTTCATTTTTAAAAATTCATTTTAAACCTTACGTCTTGTTTATTTAAGATCAGTCACTTATGCGTGATAGGCGATCATGTATCTTTTGATACATGACTGACGCGGCAGATTTCTTTCTGCAGTAGACCAGTTGCCATCCAAGGCTATAGAACCCGGTCTATCCGATTTACCCATAGCTGGGGGAGAAGAGGATTCATATCTTTCCCAAAAATGCAATGGATTCGAACTCTCCGATTCCTCAATCCGAGCCGCTATCCATTACTCCACAGAGTCTCCTTTTTAAGAGAACTAAATTAAATTTAATAAAAGCTAAAGATATTTTTTTGTCCTGACGTTTAAGTTATCTGATGCGGTAGGTAAATAAGCAAAATAAAACTTTTATAGGTCTAGCTATTTTTCCCCGGTTTAATACTTTAAAACGTTAGAATATAAAACAACAAAACAAAAACAAAAAAAAAACATACCTGCTCTTCTATGATCATGTTGTAGTACCTGTACACTGACTTAGATCAGTGCGTAATAGTTTAGTCTTCAAGCTAGGATCAACACTAATCACTGTAGGTCAAGAAGGATCATAGGATTTGTAAACTAGAACCGTTTCACCCACATTGCATTTTTATATATGCAGATATAAAATATCAAATTGAATATGCCACGGTTATTTAATTGAAATGGGCTTTCTTATCACTAAGTGTAATGAGATAACACTGCCTAGGAAACGGTTCCTACGGAAATCCCATCGTGTACATAATATACAAATTGTTTCATTAATAATGAACACTTTAACAAGCCTCATTTCTTTTATCTTATTCCCAATGCCATTGGAAATATTGATCACCTGATGCAGAGTAATGAGTAACAAGCTAATCCCAATAATCTATTTTTTTTTGTCCACACATGTGTTGGATAGGCCTTTCATTAACATGGGTATTGACAAAGTTCAAACGTTTAATTGCAAGATGGTAATTTAGAGGAACTACTAATTAAATAACTAAAATTCTGAGAGTAGGTTCAATAGCCGAGAAAAAAAAACTGGTTCAAAATGATGTTTTAAAACAAGAAAATGAATTTAACGGTTCTAAAGTGAATCAAACCCAGAATAAAATGGAAAAAAACCGATGTTTCTCCACTTCTGGCCGATAAGAGGACAATTTGTCGTCCGAAATTTGGGAATCATGAGAAATTAAATTCAGGTTGTTTACATTCATACTATCTATCCAAAACGTGTGTTATACTAATGCGACCTAAATTCAAGACAATGAAAGACGTTTTTGGTTAATTCCAAAGCTTGAGATTTTGTTTACATTATACTATCCGTCCAACACGCATATATCCCTACAGAAAAAAAATACCTATTTCTTAAGCCAAGAAGACATCTGGATTTTGTTTAATTCCCAAGCTTGGGGTTTGTTGATGCTGTCCACTTGAAAACACTATCTTTACAGAAAGAACAAAATTTTGAACAAAGGGAATACCATGTGATCATTAACAAGATTTCCTTACATTAAGACAGTAAAGGTAGACAAATAATTTTAGTGTGGAATCGCTTATATAAACGACAGCCCACTAGGCCAAAAAACAGGCAGATGCTGGCTTACAAGACATTCGCATGAAAGTTGCTTCCACTATTTTATAGAAATCACTGCTAGACTCTTAAATCACCATCCAGCGTAAAGGGAACTTGATTTTGTGGCAAATAATATTCACCAGTTTTTTTATATTCAATAAACCTGTTATAAATATCAAGCGTTCTTCAATTTACTTAAGGAGTACTTATTCCAGTCTTGATTACCAATATGATCTTCGGATGCAAAGAGACGAAAGTTATCTTGGTAGTAAGTTAAGAATTATTCTTTAACTACAGTACACAACGTAGATATCTTTTCTCTTTTTTTTGGGGGGGGGGGTACACTATACTTTGTCATCACTCCCAATATTGTAATATTTTGGGAAACCTGAATCAAAAGTATAAAAATGACAGACCGACTTCAACCGAGGAAGGGAAAGAAAGCTAGCAACTGAGGAAAAAGTGGGAGGGTTACAAGCATACCGAGTTTCATTATCACTGACCCATGTCCTTATTCCAGATTTAGTAAATATTTATACCATGAAAGCCTATCATGGCTGTCTATAATTAACAAGTATAACTTACCTTGTGTAAGGAGTCGAACAGTGTACCTTATCATACCTTGCTTTGAGATTTACATGGTAAACAAAAAACACCTGCGGTTGTTAAGGTGACAATGGTGCAGTGAAATAAAAACTTTTTTATCTTGCAAGAAAGAACACAAGTAACCAACATGAAACAACAATTGCATCAAAGGATACAGTGTACCCTGTGTTCCAAAGCGGTCCCCCATCTTGACATTGCTTAACTTCGGTTATCAAATGAAGAGTTGTTTTTTCAGTTTGATTTGATGAGGCAAAAAGAACTTAGATTAAAAATGCTGTCAAGATTATATAGCAACAAAGAGCAAATTAGTTGCACTACCTGCTGATGAATATATATATATATATATATGAACAATACCCCAGTGGACAAAGTAAAGGGTTAGGTTCGAAATTCCAATGTATATCACCTGAAGATAGCCTAGTGTACAACAGTTGAAACACCGTCAATATGACAAAGACAAGGGCAATAGTCCAAACAAAGTGTGTGTGTGTATGTATATAAAAAGATTTTATTTAAAATAATTTTCGTTTTCCCAAGTTATTATTCAAAACAAAATTTTGGTATTTTTTTTTTCTTAATTTTCCATTGATCCATAGACGTGAAAGGATTAAAACAAAATGTCTGAATTATTTAACCAAACTTGTTTGAAAATCATATATATGTGTGTGTGTGTGTGTGTATATATATATATATGTATGAAGAGTTCTTAGCTTAATTTGTTTTCTACTTCAGGAGAAAAAATTAGGGAGAGTCAATTAAGAATTCTTTATTTTATTTTTTTTATTTGTGAGTGGCTAAGATAAAGAGAGGTACAGTAAATTAAATCATTAAGTAAATATATTAAAAACGAAATTGAAAAATCAGCCAAAATAGTAAATAAGTTTTAAAATGACTTCCCAAAATCTTACCAGATATATAATTTTTTTTTAAAGGATCCATTGGTTGGGCAGAGAACTTCAGCTCATGCTTATATATATATATATATATATATATATATATAAAGTGAACATAGAAGTCAACACTTAGAGGCAACAGTGTTTCATGTTATATGCAATCGTCAGGCCTGACGATTGCATATAGCATGAAAGACTGTCGCCTCTAAGTGCTGACTTCTATATTTACACACGCTCTATCTCTGATATTGAGCACTTTATTCCATAGATATAGCACACCTTAAGACATATATATATATATATATATATATTTATTAAGTGTCTCTCAAAAGACCAAATTAAAGGGCAAAAAATCTTAATATTTCTTGACAAATTCAGAATACCAAATTTTGCAAATATTTAATCCAAAAATAATTCATTTGTTTGCAAAAATTTTTAAAAGCAAGAGTTTCAAAACAAAATCAAGTATTTTTGACTAAGGAGAGACAGCTTTTCACAGACTCCTCCATATGTATAATGAACCATAACCTGCATGCAAAGTTGAAATATCTTTCTTGGAAGACTGAACATTTTGTGCTAATTCCTGTGCTAATAAAATCGGGCAATGATAAGAGTTATATCTGACAAAATAGGAAACTTCTTTCTTTTTTTTTTTCTTATTGGCAACTCATTTTGCCTTCATTAGGTAAGCGTCACGATGGAAAAACAGAATTATTTTTTAGTTCTTCATTCCGAGTGGAAGATACCTACCTACCTACCAAACAGATATTAATGAAATGCGAATGTCATTATGCCACATTTTTTCAACTTTATACCATTTTGGAATCAGGCTAACTGTAAGCAAAATAAAAACATTCTGGGATAGATCTGGACTTGCAATCCTGAAATTTTGGATTCCAAAGTTTTCATTGCTGCAATTGTTTTCAACAATTTTTTGCATTTAATTTTTTAAGGACCTACATACATCAAATTGTCCTGAAAGTTTTATTAACATCTGACAATTATTTATATTTTGCAAGATTTTCCAAATTAACGTGTCATACCAAAAAACATGTTAAAAATTGTGTTATTTACTATTAGGTTGGTGCAAAAGTAATGACGTAATAATGTCGTTTTTTGACGTATTTTTTAACGTCAAAAAACGACATTATTACGTCATTATTTTTGCACCAACCTAATAGTTCCGCTGATACAAAGAGAAAGAAGTTTTTGTTTTTTTTAAAAATCAACATTTAGAATGTTCTAAAAAGGAAAATTTTTTTAAAAATAATTAAAAAAAACAAACTTTCTTTCCTCTTAATAATAACAAGCATTTAGACGATAAAATTTTGTTTTTGTCAAGTTTGGCATCTTTTTCATCATGCTATACTCTTTTTAGCGATCTCGTGGAGGTACCTACTTTAAATTAAGTGGCAGAAGAAGCATTATCGTTGAACTTTTAAAAGGTCAATTTAATGCAATAGTTAAATGCAGCGATCAATTTTGAGCTCTGCAGTTCATTGTTGCCTATCACATCTACCCCTCCCTACCTATTCTAATGAAGAGCCCTCCACAGGAGCTTGCTTAGTTGCTGCCTAATAGGACGTCTTTTAAGCTAATGTGCATGTGTGAAGCACATACATATTTGCCTCTCAATCTGACTTCTGAACATGCCTATCTAATAAAGACAAAATGTGTTGCCAATAAAAAAAGGTTTTCCCACTTTTGGGGGGGATTTTATATCCCACGTGTGTGTGTGTGTGTGTGTGTGTCATGACATACGTTAGAAATTATACATTTTTTTTTTTTTTTTTTTTTTTTTAAGAGTCAGAGTATTTTTATGACTTCTGATTTGAAGAGGTAATCTCTGTGGATTTGAACTTTGGTTACTTTTTATACAATGCTAACATTCATGCTAGTGAAGAAAAAAAAATCATCAAAAGCAAACAATTCTATATTGAAGGATTTCAAGACATTCTTAGTTTATTTAAGCACATGGCCATAATGAGCAGGAAAAGCAAGAGGAAAATGAATAAACAAAAAAATAGAGAACATTTCATTACGGGTTTATTAAAAACCAGTCTCTAACATATACAAGTAAACATGCTAACTACATACACTCCTTACAGGGGAGGGGGGGAGCACTTGGAACACTTGTAAGCCAGGTGTCTTGGTTGCTGCCACCACCACCATTGCCCGCACTGCTTTGCCTTGTGTTAAAGGAATTAACACATTACACTGATCCTAAAATGGCTGCAAGCTGTTCTTAGGAGGAAAAACAGTCTTTGGGGAGGGGGAAAAATAGAAAAGAAAGAAGCAACCATAATTAAATTGCATTTGTTGTTTGTATACTAATGTGTTTGTTATCTTTATTATTTAAAATATTGGTACATTATGATACAAAGCAAAGCAGCTTACAAATGATCAAGTACTGACTTGACACCAGTTTTTTTTTCTTTTTTTCTTCTTAATGTTTAAAAATTGTCTTTAAAATTTTCAAATTAGGTACTGACTGTTTCTCTCTCAAATATAAAAAAAAAGTCTAAAAAATAAAAAGAAATTTAAAAAAATCTTGGAAAAAAAAAAAAAAAAAAAAAAAAAAAAAAAAACTGGTGAAGTTATGTTTGTATTTTTTTTCCATGTATTTTTTTGTACAAGATATATATATATATATTTTTTTTTTTTTTTTTTTTTGTTATTTTAGTATTTTTACTGATTTTTTTTTTTTTTAAATTTTATTACCTTCTGTTCGAGGAGGAGAGAAGACAAAATGGGAGAGTGGCAAGGAGGAAGAAGTGGGGAGAGAGAGAGAGAGAGAGAGAGAGAGAGAGAGAGAGAAAAGGTTTTTTTTCTACTTCCTCCACACACCATGCAGCACCTCAGATGGAAGATGCCTCAAGTTTTCTCCCAACTTGTTTTTTATTTATTTATTTACAAAAATTGAAGAACAACTACCCTCCCCAGCATCTCAAATTGTCTGCCTGTCCCCAGAGCAATAATGGAAGGGGGGGGGTGAACGAGAGAGAGGAGGGGAAAAAAAAAATAAAAAAAAATCCACATTCACACATACGTACACATCCAATAGGTACATCCACCCACATGTTAAGCAATGATGGCAGGTCCTGCTAATGTGTAGCAAACTTGTTAAAGAATATGAAAATATACAACAGGAGAGCTGCCTGGGTAGGGAAAAATAGAGTGAGAGAAGTAAAGAAAAATCATTAATTAATTTTTTTTTTTTAAAAAGAAAAAGAAAGAAAGAGAAAAAAGGCAAGGGAACATACAATTAATTAAACGTAACATCCATGTTTTTTAGTTTTTTGTTTGTTTAAAATGATTTTAGTAAATCTGGAACAAAATGCCAATGAATATAAAACAGACAAAAAAAAATAAAAAAATTTGAGAAAACTCACTTTTCACAACTCAGAAAGAGAGAGCGAGAGAAAAAGAAAAAAAAAGTACACAATATATATATATTTTTTTTTTTTTTTTTTTTTAATTATTTCCACATTGCTGCAGATGAAGATATATGCCAGTTTTTTTTTATCACAGTTTTTTTGCTGTTTTTTCATTATCTGAATTTTACGCCATTATCTCCTGCAAAACTATATATATATATATATATATATATATATATATATATATATACGCACGTGCACGCACACACACACTTTATATTTATTTATTTTTTTAAATGTATACATTGCAATCCTCTTTGTTTCTTTCAATTTCTGACCTTCACAAGATTTCATTTCTCCCCACCTCCCACTTCTCGGTCAAACAAAATTTAGGTCCAGACCAAGAGAGAAAGGAAGAAAAAAAAAAAAAAAAAAAACCCACAAAATCAAGGCAAAAGACCAGAAAAGAGAAAGGTCAATCTCCTAAAAATAGATAGTTACCTTCCAACAGTAGAAAGCATCAGACACACACACACACACACACACACAAAACTAAAATTATATCCATATAACAAGAGCACCATTCTCAGGGACTTCCTTCGTTATTTTTTTTTTTTTTGTACCAGACTCTACAAAATTTAGGACCAGAAAATCCACCACCCCAAGCTTAAATCAGGAAATGTTTAACATATATATATATATATATATATATATGTGTGTGTGTGTGTGTGTGTGTGTGTGTGTGTGTAATGAGATATCTTTTCATCAGCATTAAAGTTTTGTTATGCATTTGCTTGAGGTGAGTACCCCCCACAAACTGTATAATGAAATTATTAGGCATGCAAAATGTGGGGTGGGAGGGTTTTATTTTTTTTACCAATTTAGTATTCAGCTTATAGTTTTTTTTTGTTTTTTTTTAAACAAAAGAATTTTAGGAATTTTTCTTTCACACACACACACACACACACACAAACACCCACCTACCCCAGCATAACAGTTATCAGTTTGGAAAGTGAAATTGGCGGGCCAAGTTCAAATTCCAACCTTGTCTGTTGCATTTATTACCACCAAATGCATTTGGAAAGGTGTGAATCCAATTCTTCTTGCCCAAACCAGCTGGGTAGACTTGGTTCTCTAGCCTTGAGTGTCAGCCAGCCTAGGAGAAGAAACAACATTGAATTCAAAACCATGGAGAAGGTAACAGAGGGAAAACCTCTCCACTATCTTCCCCAAGGAGTCATGGCAATTCACAGGTAAGAAAGAAACCTGTAGAGAGCCATGGTTGCCTCTGCCCTCTCTAAAGAGACATAGCAAAAAAAAGGGATAAAGACCAATAGGTAAACATAATAAGCATGATAGATATGCCTTATATGTAGAAGTGAATTAGCTGCTTTTCAGCATACTTCAGATCTTTTGACTCATTAAAAATGAATAGACTGAAATTGCTTCATTATCAAAGAAAATGCCATACAGATTTTTCTTAATTCGCTATTAAGACTATTAGTCTTAAAAGGCTTTAAAAAATCCTTACTGAACAGAACCAGTAAACTACAGTTGAGACTTTCCTTTATTGACACTTCTATACTCTAGCTAAGCCTTTGAAAGGTTTATCTTTTTAATTTTTAGCACTAAAGAAAAAAGATTAAATATTTTTTTGGGGGGTGGGATATATATTTGCCACAATTTATGGTTTGATAAATAATTTAAAATTCCTTTTAAGAAAATTTGTTTACAAAACAAAAAAGAAAACAACAAAACAAAAAAAAACAAACTCCCAATTCAAGAGTGGAAAGAATGTTTTTCTTTCCATTTTTTTTAAGAAACAAAGATGTCAACTTATCTAAATTAACTCCCTTGGATTTTCATTAAAATTCATTTTAAATACATATAGCATTAACTCCCTTTATTTTCTTTTTAATAAAAACAAATTCTGACAAACCATAAATAAATTTACATGTGGTTGAACTCCAGTGGATCCAAAGTTTGGAGAATATATTAATTGGAATACCGAAGACAAACACATTAACTGGTATACTGCAGAGTATTACGATCATGACCTGATGATATAATATCACACGGACTTTTTCTTTGTATCACCGCAGCATAACAGTTAATACCCAAAAGTTGTCATTAAAGAAGAAGAAAAAAAAAAAAAGCAGCAAAGACAATTTCATCTACAAATGCCTTCAGCTTTTAAGAAAGGATGATAAAAACAGCAATTGACAAGGAAATGAAGAATCATTTTCAGCAAGAGAGAAAGCAGTTTGCAGACTGACACCAAATGAAGACCCCCCCACCAAAAGGAGCTGCATAAATCTGTATTTATATCTAGAAACAAGGGCTCATGCAACTGAAAAACAGTAATCTCCCAAATCACCAAGACATTAAAAAAAGAGGCAGGGTTGGGGTGGCTATTAGAAAGACACTATTTTTTGTAAAAGAAGTTATACACTGAGAATAGAATACGTGCTAACATACAACTTAACCGCCTAAAATTCAGTGAAGCTAATTCAAATTTAGGCTACTCCATCATGCCGGAAATCCAAAAGGTTTCAATGAATTGAGAGGGCATTTTTTTTTTTTTTTTTTTTTTGTGGCTTAAGAGTAACATGCCTGCCTTTTCCTCTTTTCATTATTTTATAAGTCAGCTCTGGTAAACATAAAATATTAAAAAAAGGCTGTAACACTTTTTTTTTTTTTGCTACAGTCCAACTTGTGTACAGGGTTGTAGGAGATTGGTTTGTGTAAGTGCTAAAGTCTAGGCAGGAATTTGAACCCTGTTTGCTAATTTCATTTATTCTGCTGAAAACCATTCAACTAACCCACACATAAACATGAGGTGGTAAGAAATAAACAATATTGACAATTAAAACTTAATCATTTTCAGATGTTCCTTGATGCCAAATGGACTGGATCCAAATTTGAAATAAAATTGGGAATATATATATATATATATATATATATATATATATATATATATATATATATATATATATATCCCACCATTAGAATTATTAGAGAAATATAAGAGGTGCAAAAATGTTCTCATCCCAAACCACGTTCTAAATTAAATGTCAATGACTGAACATCAGAACACTCCGCCATAGAGAAAAAATTAAGCTGCTGTTGCCGTTGTTGTTCTTGACATAGGTGAAATGCAGAAAAATGAAAATAAAGCCAATTCCAACCACAATCAAGGCAGACATTGTTAACATTTACACAGAAGAAACACAAAATATGATATGAGGGAGGATGAAGAAGACCCATAGAGAAAGTGTGTGGTTCAGCAACCAGCCTACCCGATTGACACTAGCCATGAGCGTATATTAATAATAATAACCCCCGGGCCACAGAAGCATGTTCAGAATCAGCCTCCTTCCAAAGACAAAGCTGAGATTGTACCTATGACAGGAATGGAATTGAGATTTGTAACATAGATCATACAGTTAGGTTAAGTGTAGCAACAATTGGCCAAGATATATTATTTGTGCTGAAGGATCTGCTAGGAAAGGCAATGGGCAGTATGGAAAGAAGAGGAGATTAGCTTTTGGTGTGCAAGAATAGTTTCTACTATGTCCCAGTGCCTAAAGTTGGGCATATGAGCAGCAGATAATGCGGGGAGGAGGTGCTGGATCCTACTCAAGTGGTACTTGTGAAAACACGCAGTTTTGATAACACAACAGAAGATCAGACTCTCTAGTCATATTGTACTGGCTGGAGCGGATGTACAAGAATTTGTGGCCGTGCTGCATGTAGGTGCTTTGTGTGTGTTCAGATTCCTGTGTGTCTTGGAGAAAATACATGACTAATCCCACTAAGAATACTCACGAAGTGTTTAGATGCCCTCAGTGGGAATATACAGTCAAGTGACCATTACAAAATCTAGCAGGACAGACAATGATTGACTCTCATGCTGGGCATCTCAGTACACACATTTTTGATGAACCATGAAAAATGTTCTGACCAGGATATTTACTTCTGCTAAAACAGAACTGCAGATAAATGACGAAGATGAGATAACAGGAGAGATAATTATAATAGAAAATTATAGTAATATCAGGGGGACTAATTAGGGGACAGAATAGAAGGGCAATTGAAGGAAGAGGTTCTGGAAAAATCATATTTAATGTAGTTGCATAAAGATGTAACAGCTGTAAATCAACACATCACAGGGCAAAGGGCTATCCACATGTCAATAAAGATATCAATACGGAAAAACATTCAGAAGAAACAGCTCCTATAATTTTGAAGGATGAAGCTAAACTATCATATCAAATACCAAACCATAAAGTTTTAGTAATGGAAGCTCAAAATACAGCATCTGTAGACACTGCCTGTACTAAGATAGTTTGTGGTGATGCATGGTTATGTTTAATGAGTATGGAACAATTATTCATCAATACCATTTAAAGACTTACATTCTGTAAAACATGAGATGATTAATGTGCCCTCAAAATGTGAAGATGGAAGAATATTTAACTTGTATCACACTGTTACTTGGCAAGTGTTTATATAATATAGAAACAGGCATTGTAGAGTGTAACATTCCGCTGCTGTTAATTAAGGAATTCCTAAGGCAGGAGCTGTGATTGACATCGGAAAAGATTACATGGTGATGTTCAGTAAGAAAGTGAACATCCAAACCGTATTGATGAGACACTTATGTGAATTTCATGAGAAATGATAAAGTAAGTACAGATGTTCTTTTAGTTGATATTAAAATGGAAAGCAGTGACAAAAGAAACATTCGTAAAATGACAAACAATTTGGTCATGCCTCACAGGAGAAATTGTTAAACCTATTAAAAAAAGCAGGCAACATTGATCAGCAAACTGAAAATCTTCAAAATGATATTTACAAGAAATGTGCTATTTGCCACAAATACATGCATCCAAAAATGTAACTAATAGTTGATTTCCATTTAGGCAAATAATTTCAATCAAATGCTTTTGAACTTCATGAACTTGGTTCTAGTTTCTGTATATGATCAACTTGTTTAGTATGGCCGTTATAACTCATAGCAAACAAGCTGGAGTTTATTGTAGTTTTATACAAAATTGTGTTGCTGTTCATGTTCTGTACAAGATTGTTGTTTTTTTGTTTTGTTTTTTATACACAGATAATGGTCTCAGGTTGAACAACAAGACGTTTCAAGAAGTGGTTGAAAAACTGAATATCTCTCAAAACAACCACAGGATATTCTCCATGGTCGAATGGTGTTGTTGAGCACCATAATGCAATATTGACAGAAATCGTTAAGAAAATCAAAGTAAATGCTATTTCAAAGGAAACTTATGAGCTGGGCTGTGAATGCAAGCAACTGCTTGGCAAATGTACATGGATTTAGTCCATATCAAATAGTGTATGACAGGGATCCAAACCTACCATCTAATAGTATCAACAAACCCTCTGCTCTTGAAAATAAAATGATTAGTAAAGGGATGCAAAGGCATCTCATAAGTTTACAAGAAGCACAAAAAGCATATCTGGTGTCAGAATCATCAGAAAGAAGTCAAAGAGCATTGAGAAAACAAATAAAACCAAAGGCGAAATGGCATTTCTTCTTAAGCAATAGGGATTCTTCAAACAGAGAAAATGTAAATGTTGCAGGAAGCGATACCAAGAACAATGATTTTCTAGATATGTAGATCAAAGTGATAGAAGATGAAAATTTGGGAGCTATTACCAACATAGAGAAGGATAAATCAGTATCGGCTAGACAAGTGAATCCCAATGTTATTAAAATCCAGAAAAATCAAGTAATTAAGTTCCAACCTCAAGAAAATGGAGTTAGGCGTGAAGCTAAAATTCTTGAACAGGCCAGAAAAGCATCTACCAAGACAAAAAAAAAAAAATAAAATAAAATAAAAATATTAAATATATGAAAGCTATCTGAAAGGAACAAATAGGTGTACTGATTTATCAACTGTAAAGAATCTGAAGATCAGATTGAAATGCAAACAGAAAACTTATGCATATTAACAAAACTAGATTTTTCAAATGCAAAGAGACAAACTGGGGAAGTGGGGAAAAGTTTTTTTTTTTTTTTAGAAGCAAAAGATTAACAAAAAACAACAAAAAAAAAAAACAACATACTAGGTGTGGGTAAATACAGTGAAAATAACAGTGGCAAGAAGTTAAAACCCATGTTAGTAATAAAAGGTTTTGAGGAACATTATCTCAAGGAAATAGCCAAAAATTCACCAACAATTGACAAGTCATTTCTAAGAATAGTGTTATTAGTCATTGCACAATATAATTAGTCTGTTAACACTATTGATATAAATAAAGACTACATTCTTGCAAGGTGAAGAAGTTGAACATAATATCTAAATTAAACCACCAGAGGGCATATATTGAAAAGATTTTGAAATTAAAGAAATTGACATGACTGTGGCAGCCAAGGAGGTTATTTTATAATTGTTAGAAGATAAATCTAATATGGCAGTCCCACAAAATCGAGAGTAAGCAAAAGTACCTTAGCCAGGGTGACACTAGCTCTAGCATGGACAATGCATTCAGTGTTTCAATGCTCTTAGCTGAATTGTTAAGCAATAATTAGGAGAAAAACACTCCTGTCAAGTGTTTGGTAGATTTGGTTGAAACGAATCAAATCAAACTTATTACAGATAAAAGACTGAGAATAGAGAGAGCAAGTATCAGGAGAGATTTCGTTCAGTGGCATGAGTGAGGCCCAATGACCAGATTGCTAATTGTTTAACTAAAAGAAGTGTTTCTCCTTATGACATGATAGACTGATTGAATAATGGCAAAATGCCACAATAATACACCTTTCCATTAATTTGGAAAAGGAATTAGATCATTAATTAATTCAGTTATCCTTCCCACTGCAAACTTAGTCGATTGTTTGAAGCAGCAGCAGGCTTGTCTCCCTTTCTTCAAATTTGCATTTGCCCCATGAATCAAATAAAATTTCTCTTAGCCACTTGAACCCCTGATGCCTGGACTTTAGGGTTGATCACAAATATTAAAAAGGTCTTCAGTATTCATTTTGGACTTATTTTTTTTTTTCCTTTCTACTCATTTCTGTTACTCTGTGAACCCCAAGTACACACCTGAATGGTAGAGGAAACTGACATAGAAAGCCATCAGCCATGATTACAAAATGATCTTGAGATTAAAATAAGCATATATAACTTTGCACTGATGGAATTTTTATTTATTTATTGTTATTTTTAAGGAAAAAGAAAGTCAGGGTGGGGTGTGTTGGAACATAAATAGACCCCCCCAGTCTTATTTCTAAAATTATTCAGATGTCTCAAGGTAGTGTGAGAAGTGACAAATTAAAATCTGATTGACTTTAAACACAGCACTGCATTATTTGATGAAATCTTTTTCAGTCTTATCAAACTGACATAGCAGTAAAAAAAAAAAAAAAAAAAAAAAGACTTATGACATCATTGACAGATTCTTCTTCCCCAATATTGTTATTACAAACTGGTCTTGAAGTTTACACACACACACATTTAGTATCACAATTATGCACCTGTATAAGAAAGAAGTATTTCTCCAAATGTAATCCAAATTCCTGTAAACTTCCAGGGTAGCCTGGTAGGTGATACTAGTAACAGTGGTTAATGTTGAAGCTCATGTTAAAAGAATGCTGATTTTCAAGGCAGGAGCTACTCTATTTGGAAGATTGGTGTGGTAGGATTTCTTTTTATCTCATTAAATGAAAAAAAAATCATTTTCAATTTTGCTAAGCTTCTGGAAAGTGTGTAAAATTTTTGTAAACAGAAAAGAAAAAAGTCATACCCTTTGTATAAGGGGAGATGGAACTAGTGAATTCTTTAACAAAATCTATCCTAAGAAAAGAGATAGCTCCAGCAAAAGAGGTAGTTGCCTTTCAAATGGAAATAATAATTAATGTCACTGACATAAAGAGATAAATCCTTAAATGTTACCTGACTATAAACAATTCAAAAGAGAAATTAAAAACAAAGCTATATACTAAGATCATGAGAATTGCTTTATAGGTTAAAACAAAAGCAAGAAGCTTTTGACTGTGACCAAAAAAAAAAGAAGTGTAAAGGTTAGTCATTATGTAAAGTAAGGCAAAAGAGTTTCTATTGTGCTTTAGACAAGAGGTTTTGGGCATGATGCCTACTTGCTTGTAAAGTAGATAGATAGAGACTGTGTGTGTGTGTGTGTGTGTAATCAAATCAGAGAAATTAGTTGCTGCATGTGAAGGGTAGTTGTGTTTATGATGTGACTCACACAAACAGACAAGTGAAACATTAATTACACAACATATTTTGGGCTTCTGAAGGATGCATCGTTGTCCAGGGTGAGTTTTACTGTAAAAAAGAAAAAAAAAAATTTTTTTCAAGTGAAAGGCATTTTGCATATATGTGTGAATGTCCTGAAGATTGTGTTCAAGCTTGAAACAGACTGTTGCAGCTGATTGTTGACCTTTTACATTTACATATGCTCTATCTCTGATATTGAGCACTTTCCCCCATAAATATAGTATACCTTCAAACTATATCTTTATTATTTCATATATATATATATATATATATATATATATATATTATACAAACACATACACAATAAGCAACATGTGTTTCCTCGAGAAACCAGCCTGTGGTTTATACTCCAACCATGCTTTGCAGACATTAGTCACAGTATATATGAGAGAGAGAGTTCATAATCTGGTATAATCACTACTTGAACAAGGCCAACTTGCTCAGGCCTTCAATCATGACATATAGACTAATTGTGAAGTTTTACTGCAAATAAAATATTTGGTGTGGTTGCTATGCGGCTATTGGAGATGTAGTGTGCAAAATAAGAGGCAGGGAGGGTTCAAGGTTCAATTGGTTCATAAGCTAAAAAAAACTAAGAAAAAAATTTTTTTTTTAATGCTTCTGCTGTTTTTTTTGTTTTGTTTTTTTAAATTAATGATGTTAGTGCTCTCACTCACCTGTTTCTGATATTGAAAATTTTTTTTTTTTTTTAATTACAAGCAAAAATATTGAGATGAGAAGAAAAAAAAAAAGATTTTGGCACCCCACACATATCTGATATAGTATCTATCAGAAAAAAAAAAAAAAAAAAAAAAAAAAAAAAAACAGCAAATGCAATATTGTAGTTTTGAGCTTTTTGCAAACTTCATTTCCAATTTCATTATATAAGAATTGACAACTTTAAAAGTTGTAACCTGTTAAAAAAATTTAGAGGTTGGGAATAATAAATAAAATCCTAATCTGCAATATTGAAACATTTCAGTTAAATGTTTAAGTCAATAAAACTTAACATTTTTTAAGTTTCAAGAGAAAAACTTATAAAAAGTTATGAATGTAAGTAACTGGGAAATCAACAATCAACTCTTCTTTTTAAACTACCACTCATATAGAAAGTTAGATGGAAAAGATTCTTGAATTTTCTGATGCAATAACACAAATAATCAAAAACCTCAATTTCATTCTACAGCAAGTAACCAATTTAAAAGTGAATAAATCCATTATTTACAGTTACAAGTGATCAGAAATTAAAAAAAAAAACAAACAAAAAAAAAAAACAGAGGCTTCATAAAGCATATCTTCTTAAAACAAGCTTTCAATTCTACAAAACTAATTAATCCACTTAAATACATAATCTTTTCTCTGGGTTCCATTCAATTTCTATGCAAATCATAACACCATAATGATGCTCCTTTTCAATTATCCTCACAAAAATAAGGACTCTCAAATAACAGACCTTATAACTTCATGTGTATGAGATGTCATATCCAAAACTGTTTAAGTCAATGCAATTAAAACGAATGCCTGAATAAGTTAATATGGAATGTATAAATGATGATGATGGTCATAAAGGATGATGATGATGATGATGATGATGGGTAACTGAAGAGCTAGAAGGAAATTAGGAAGTTGTATAACAACACAATCTTTTCACCAGAAAGAACAACTTGACATTAGCTGCGTAAAGTGTGGGTCTAGAATAATAATAATAATAAAAAAAAGACCAAAATACATAAAAACTTTTTTTTATGACCTGAAAGCATAGACAACCAATAAGAGGCACAGACACAAAAAAAAAAAAAAAAAAATTAAAAGGAGTCTATTTAGAAGCATCAAAATAATTATATCACACCTTGCAGGCCTTATGTAATACTAGCATTGTACCAATCACAAATGATGGATTATTTGCCTATGGATCAGCACTCCTACTGAGAGTATGAGCATCTCTGTACTCTGCCTAAGACTAGAAAGGAGTGTCTGAGAGCAGTGAAAACAGAGAGAGAGAGAGAGAGAGAGAGAGAGAGAGAAACAGATACAACCTAATGTGGAGCCATGTTGGCATAAGCTTAATCTCTATTCTCAAATAACCTGAAGAGAGACATAGACCCAAAACAGGCTGGGTTAGAAAAGGAGAAGCATCTTTACACAATCAAGATAGCAATGCCAATTAAGATGAATAAGCAAAGTCGCAGCTT
>OZ010594.1:18117322-18122322 GCA_963932145.1 Acanthosepion lycidas
CTACTCCTGGTCTATAATTTGTCCCAGCAAGAACCCTTGAGAGAAAGAGCTTTGGCATATTTAATTTGCCAAACTTTAACTGAAGGTTGTTTTTTTTTTTGGGGGGGGGGGTATCTGACAGCAGGAATAGGATAGAAGCTGATAAACCAGTCCTGTCTTCCACATGAATATTAGAATGTTATTATGAGACAATGTCATTAAACATGTCTAACTCCTCTATGGCAAATTTCTGATCTGTTAACAACTGTATGTTTTCCTTCACAAATTCTCTCAGATGATTCAACATTATAACAAGCTTTTGTTATAATTGTGCTAATTAAAACTCAGACTTTTATTTTCAACTTTAATCTGATAGACAAGATATGGGTTAATAGATTGCAAACTAATGCAGCTTATGTGTAGATATACAGAATATTTTGCTAACCTCAATGGGACCAATTACATTTGGCTCCTGTCACTATTGTGTTTAGTTTCCTAAAAACATTAAGCTGCAAAATAAACTTTATTATTAACCATAAAATGTCATTAAAATCATACACATGCAAAATTCTGTTTTAATACATATTCATAAAGTGAAAAGAACATTAAGAGCTGAAATGCAATCAGTAACTTCAGTCTGAAATCACTATTTTTTTAAGCAATTTTGTAAAATCATAAATACTAGAATCAAAATATGTATGTTTTAAAAACAAGTGTAATTAGTATTAAATTATCGAAACTAAATTAAATTTTTAGAAATACTATTTTTAAACACAAGGAACAGCTGTTTGAGGTTTCCTATAGCCCCACTGAACTTAAATAAAGTCAATTCAGGTTTGCTATGGTAAAAATTTTCTATCCCAAGTAAAAATCATCATAAAAATGGCAAAAGTCATTTTGTCACAGCTTATTTTCTCTGAAAAAAATGGATTTTCATACTTTTATAGGGGTAAAATATTGAAAAATGACTGTTTTATCATCATCTAAACAAATATCAAGGAAAATTCTGATCTGAACCCCATGAAACTAGGTATTTTCTGAAAGCAAAGGATAAGATTGGCTGGTGTAAATGCCAAAAATTTTTTTCAGGGGGTAAAAAAAAAAAAAAAAAAAAAAAAATGAAGTGAAAATAAATATTAGGAAAGGAGAGAAGAGAAGAGAGGAGAGAAGAGAAGAGAGGAGAGAAGAGAAGAGAGGAGAGGAGAGAAGAGAGGAGAGGAGAGAAGAGAGGAGAGGAGAGAAGAGAGGAAAGGAGAGAAGAGAGGAAAGGAGAGAAGAGAGGAAAGGAGAGAAGAGAGGAAAGGAGAGAAGAGAGGAAAGGAGAGAAGAGAGGAAAGGAGAGAAGAGAGGAAAGGAGAGAAGAGAGGAAAGGAGAGAAGAGAGGAAAGGAGAGAAGAGAGGAAAGGAGAGAAGAGAGGAAAGGAGAGAAGAGAGGAAAGAAAAGGAGAGAAGAGGAAAAAAGGAAAGAAAAGGAAAAAAAGGAAAAGAAAAAAGGAAAAAAAGGAAAAGAAAAAAGGTAAAAAGGAAAAGAAAAAAGGTAAAAAGGAAAAGAAAAAAGGTAAAGGAAAAGAAAAAAGGAAAAGGAAAAAGGAAAAAGGAAAAAAGGAAAAGGAAAAAGAAAAAAGGAAAAGGAAAAAGGAAAAAGAAGAAAGAAAAAGAAAAAGAAGGAAAAAGAAAAAGAAGGAAAAAGAAAAAGAAGGAAAAAGAAAAAGGAAAAAGAAAAAGGAAAAAGAAAAAGAAGGAAAAAGAAAAAGAAGGAAAAAGAAAAAGAAGGAAAAAGAAAAAGAAGGAAAAAGAAAAAGAAGGAAAAAGAAAAAGAAGGAAAAAGAAAAAGAAGGAAAAAGAAAAAGAAGAAGAAAAAGGAAAAAGAAAAAGAAGGAAAAAGAAAAAGGAAAAAGAAAAAGAAGGAAAAAGAAAAAGAAGAAAAAAGAAAAAGAAGGAAAAAGAAAAAGAAGAAAAAAGAAAAAGAAAAAAAAAGAAAAAGAAGAAAAAAGAAAAAGAAGAAAAAAGAAAAAGAAGAAAAAAGAAAAAGAAGAAAAAAGAAAAAGAAGAAAAAAGAAAAAGAAGAAAAAAGAAAAAGGAAAAAAAAGAAAAAGGAAAAAGAAAAAGAAGAAAAAAGAAAAAGAAGAAAAAAGATGAAAAAAGTGATTTTTCTCAGAAAAGTGGATATAATTTCTTAATGCTAACTGCCGATTGACATTTTCCATAGCCAAATCAAAGATTAATTACCAGTGAATAATTCCACATGCAGACAATAGCCGTCTGGATCCTATAATGTCACCCAAAAAAGGTCCAAAAGTTTACTGATTGATCAAAAACTTGTTGCGCATAATTGTTTTTCACAGTCAGTTTCCATTATTGATCATCTTGATGTCATTTTCGGACAGCCAAATCATCAAGGATTCAGGAAAACAATTTGGCACAGGTTTGCTTTAAGAACTTTACATTCTATGAGGTGTTTAAAAGGTTACTGACAAATGAGATTTTTCGATGAATATTTTGTTTATGTACCATGTTGGATTTTCCTATATGACAAAAACACTGGTTTTAAACAACTGTGAAGAGAGTTTCCAACATTTTTATATTCATTAAAGCGATTGATTTGCTCTTTACAGATTATCAACTTTTTGCTGGTTATTTAAAGCCAGAAATATTTTTGGATTGTAAAATTTTTATGGAGATAATATTGATTTTCTGATACAAACCATAGAATTTAATCCATAGCTGGAGGTAGAAAAGGTGGATTCATACCTTTCACAAAGGCATTTGCATGTAAGTGAATATAACATACACTACTGAAACTGGACTCTCAGATTTCCAGTTTTGAGCTGTTATTCATTATACCACCTGTAATCCAAGCTTCCAAGCAATTATTTGTCTAGGTACAGGATAGGCTCAACATTGGTGATCGGATGATAACCAAAGTTAAGCAATGTTTCAATATTATATGGCTGTAGGACCCCATTAAAGAGAAAAATTAAGTACTTATTTAAAGATATGTAACAACCATTTCTATAATTAAATCATGACTTGCTATTCACAAGTAAAAATAATGAGAGGAAGAATGGGACATAGTCAAGAAGACAATAAACATTGATGTTTACAACAACAAGATAATGACTTGCCTTTGTTCATGTAAAGTTGACTGTATTTCAGCAATCCTAACTAATGACCTGGCCCGCTTTAATTCCACCGATACTTGGCTACAATCCAAACTGCCAAGTGTAAGACCTCCTTCCCAATATTTGTTAGCCTGCAAAACAAAAAAAACAAAAAAAACAATTTAACTATACCAAATACAAACAGAAGATTCAAGGAAGAAATTTCATTTTCTTTTCACCAGGAAATCAAGAATTGGTACACACACGCACAAAAGTATTCTTAGACTTGATAATCAATGACTAAATAATAATCTGTCAGGATTTCACAGGCAACCATTAAACTTTATAAAGAAAAAGAATTTGAATGACAAAGACATTTTTATTACAAATTCTGGTTTTAAACCAAATTTTTATTCTAATCTATTAAAAAAAAAAAAAAAAAAACTTTCTGTAATAAATAATTATTAGACATTTGGAATCAAATGTGCAACATTTTCTCCATTTTCCAAGTCTAACAAAGAGCACTCAATGCAAGTGGTGTGCATGTATTTTTATACAAAGAATTGTAACCTTGTTTTTAAATTATATTGAACTGATAATAGTTATGATAATCAATAGTTAAATATGATCAATATTTTGTTTAAATAGACTCAACTGCAAGCATTGAAAACTATAAAAAATCTTTACATATTTGATTTATTAAAAAAAGCAAAATACACACTTGAATTAGTATAATTCATTTTTTTAAAATCAGCTTTATATCAAATACATCATTAAAAGTACAGTTTTTGAACATTTATGAAGAAGTGCATAAAAAAAAAAAAAAAAAAAAAAAAAAAAAATTCTCAGCCCAACTTCTTTCTCAAATTCTAGCAAAATATCAGTTTTTTTTTTGTTTTTTAATTAACTTTGTCAGACTGAAAGCTTTTAAGCACCCACTCATAATTTTGCTAATAAATATATTGCAAAACAATATCTTAGTCTAAAAACATTGTTAAGCAGTCAGGTTCAACTTTTTCAAGATAAGCTTAACGCAGTAAAGAAAAATCTTGTCAATGTATTAAAAAAACAAAACAGAAAAGGTAAAATCAATTTAAATTGGGGTATTTAATAATCAAATTTTGATGCATTTACTTTTCAACCTGAAGATACCCTGCTTTGAATATAAATTGATAATTGGGGAGATTTTTTTTTTTTTTTTAATTTGACAACACTTCAATACCAGAATGTTATATTGTGTCACAAAAGTTAATTGGAATTTATTTACTTCTTTAAGTTAGTTTGATGGAGAGGGAGGGATGTTCAAAGGTTATAAATCTTACTTTACTACTTCTTCCCCCACCCCTTGCTCATATACATTTCTCAAACATGGAAAATCCTATTCAGTGGTTCCATCCAGACTAGAGACGACTCAAACTCAGTTTTGCCACTCACACTGACTTTCAATTATTATTTTTTTTTAAATTTCCACAAATAAAAACAACTAAAATCATACGAGAGTCTATTAAAGCAGGAAGCTTGCGCTTGTCTCTCTCTTACTGAAGAAAAGATTTGAAAACATGATATCACTGATAATTGTTTTCATGGTTGGCAAAGCAAACAATTCATTAAAGGGAAATAACTGCAGAAGAAAACCAAAGGCTTTGTATTGGATAATTAGATAAGGAAAAAACATGGGGGAGGGGGAAAACAAACAAAAAACGTACCTGTCGCTCGGCATGTTCTGTTTGCCAGCCTTGCACATGGGCTATCAATTTATCATTACAGTAATTACTAAGAGAAGGTGGCAGTTCAACACAAGATTCTTTCTTTTCAGAAACGGCAGAAAGAGTGCTGGGCTGTACAGCAAGGTCCTTGGAACTACTGCTGCTTGGGGTAGGACTTCTACAGGAAAAGAGAAAGTCAAAAATTATAAAAGTC
>OZ010594.1:18127322-18152322 GCA_963932145.1 Acanthosepion lycidas
AGCAAACACCAAATCTTCACTTTTATATATGCATTAAAAAGACATGTACCTTAACATATTACAACTCGCTATTTTGAATAGTAAAAAAAAAAAAAAAAAAAAAAAAATTCCAGTATTAAATCTTCTGAATAGTGAAGAAGTTAATGACTATGACAAACAGGTTTACAGAATTGAAGCTGCTGCTGCAGTTAAGAAAACCAAAATATCCAGAAGCATCAAAAAAATTAGAACTTATGATAATAAATTCTAATATTGACGAATAAAGAAGTCAGATGTTGAAAGAGAAAGACTGGTGTTGTAAAGGTGGCAAAGCAATCAAAAATCCACATATCTCAAAGCACTTTTGTCTCAATCTGAGGCAGGAGAAGGTTGGGGGTGGGGTTGTTTGGTTGGTTTGTCATGTACCAAAACCCAATGTTATGAGGTTTGGTACACTAGTGGGGTTCTATTAAAATTTTCAAAGTATTTTGACATATGTGCAATAAGATGCCAACTTTTTTTTCATATTTTTCATTTTTATTGTTTCTCAATCGAAATAAAACAAATTCCAAGTAAAGAATCAAATAAAAGGGTGACATTGATTTCCCTGTGGAAGGGTTGCGGAAAAAGTGATATGGAAAAGAAATTGACACCAAACAAGCACCATAGAGTGGGAGGCACAATCTTATATTTTAAGCAGTTTCAAGAACTGTTCTAAACCCAATCCTATGCAGACCTGTGTACTTGCTTTTGGTAATAGATCTCGCATCCACCACCACCCTGGACTCAATTTTAATCAGTCTGGTTGGCATTTTCTCTTATTCCATTCAATTTGAATGTAAATTTTTGTGAAGTTTATTTTATAAATTAAATTTAAGCTTAACACTGGCAATGCTTTATTTTTTAACATTTTTTTTTTTTTGGCGGGGGATAAAATATTTATTTAATGGTAAAGTATATACCATTATCAAAAGCAAAGAGAAATAATTTCAAAACACTGTCCACACAGCCCTGGTCAAAATCTTAAGACCAGATACAAAAAGGTTGAAAAAATATATAAAATACTATTTACTCAAAATATATTTGTGACACATTTACATTTAATTAGATAATGTAGTTTATCAACAAACAAGTGAAAATTTTTAAGCTTTTAATTGATTAATTTAAACAAACATTGAAAAAAGGATTTTTTTTTTCTGGTTGGTCATAAAGATAAAACCATGTAAATAAAAATAGCAAATACAGAACAAATAAGTAACAATGACAATTCTCAGTATATCCTCCATTTTTGTGAATTACTTTGAAAATTCGCTTTGGCATACTCATTAACTTCTGCATGAGGGTGCTTGGGATGCTGGCCCAGGATGCATAAACTGCAGCATGAAGAGCATCCACAGTTCCAAATTACGATCCATGTTTATAAACATCCTTTGCCATCCACTCCCAAACATTCTCGATAAATGAACCCCAGACCATAATTGATCCACCTCCAATGTGTCATGTTAAAAAAATTTCTTTTGGGACATCTTTTGCATGCCAGTAATGCTGAAAACCATCTGGGCCATCAAGATTGAATTTTTTTCTTGTCTGAAAACAACACTTTCTTCCATTAATAAACATCCCAAGTTTGATAATCAGAAGCAAATTGTAAATGGGAGGATTATTGTCGAAGAAGGCGGCAAAGCCTCTGCAGGTGTTTCAAGTTCTTAAACCTTTTCTTATTTAAATGCCTTTGAATTTTTTGAGAGCTGCATTCAGCATCTGTATTCGCTTTTCTCCGATTTGATGTTAGGCTTGAATCTCTCTTAACTTCTCACCTAATGCATCTGTCTAGAGATGGTGAGATTTTATTGGGGGGCGACAGCTTGATTTTTTTTTTTTTTTTTTAAAGAAGAATATGCATCTGGATTTTTAATGAAGTTAGCAATGACAGTTCTGCTACAGCCAGTTTCATTTGCAATGGCTCATTGCGAAAGACCACATCTTTGAAGTTCAACAATCCTGCCCTGATCGAACTTTAAAATTTTACCCTTAGCCATTTTAAAATCTGAAAATTAATACTGGAAATGAGCAACGTAGATATCTACATGCCTAAAGATATGAGCACACTGACTAGTTCTAAAATTTTTGTCCAGTAATTTTTTTTTCATGCATGGTCTTACCTTTATGACCAACCAAAAAAAATCCTTTTCTTCAATGTTTGTTTAAATTAATTAAAGGCTTAAAATTCTCATTTGTTTGTTGATAAACTACATTTTCTAATTAAATGTAAATTTTTTGCAAATATATTTTGATTAAAGTAACAGTATTTTATATCTTTTTTTAACCCTCTTGTATCTGGTCTTAAGATTTTGACCAGGTGTGTATAAGTTTCACTTTTCTAAAATAGGACCCTTTTTGTTATTAAAAGATTCATTTATTACTATAGATAAAAAACAATATTCTATGTGGTTTCATTTCATAATTTTCAGATATATTATCTTTTTATTATTTAAAAAGATAGAATAAGAAGTTAAACCAAATATGTAATAAGAGAATTATAATCAATGGGACTAATGGGTATTTATCCTATTGCAACCATCTGACAAATTTGCATGTCTACACATTCATTTCCTCTCTCTCTGAACAAAGTATGTGTAGTAACCATTAAATAAAGTAAGGTTTCAAGATGTAATGTTGATGGTGGATTATAGCAAACTTACCATTTTGTTGAGTGCTCATAGACAGCTGCCTGGAAATAGCCTCTTGTAATTTTTGTAATGTTTGTAATGCTGCAATCAAAAAGGAACAATATTTTTTTATAGAAAACCTTTTATTTAACAAATAATAATAATGAACCAAATAAAAAGCTGTTCTTGGTAACAAACAAACAATTGGTGTAACAGTTAAATCAGTTATGAGAATAAGTTTCAATTAAGGAATATAAATGGAAGTTGTTTCTTGTTATATAATCTAACACCTTGGTATCAAGTAAAATGTTGAAGAAAGTGAGAAAGATTAAATGAATGGAAGTGATACACAATGCAAGGGAAAATAATAAATGCTATCTTTTCTCAACATTTCAATATCAGGTTTTTGATGTTAAAATGTGCAAAGAAAATTTTAACTGTACCACTTTTTCCTTTCTCATAATATTATTACACAAAACTGCTTTAAGATTCATTTCTATACAATTTCTACTTTTACAACACTTATAAAACCACATTCACAACTGTTCTTTTATTTTTGATGCTGCAACAGTTGAACCTTGGTATCTGTTGGAAATTAGTTTCAGGACTAGTCCAGGGACACCAAAATCCACAAGTTCCTTATATAATAGAAAGTTTGGATCATTTTTAGATTATTTGCAACATCTAATATAAATAATACATAGTTTTATTCCCGATTTGAGCTTATTCCACATTAAATTTATTAATAAGTATTTTAAGGAAAATCTACAAAGTTTTCAACAGTAGCATTGAGGTTTTTTTCTTATTGCAAAACTTAAAATTATGGTCATAATTGAATGATATTGCATAAATTGGAAATATTTTGTCAGCAGAATGGATTTTCATTAATTTATAAATCTTTATTTAAGACTACTTTTATTTAAGTTACTTGTAAGTGATTACCTCCCTTTACTCAGCCTATTTCTTCCTAGATTTCTATTGATGTGAAAATTGTACAGCAATCAACATCTCAATTTCTTTCCTTTATCTCTGCCCCACATTTTAGCTATTAGTTTCAGTCTGAATACCCACCAAATAATGTACTTTAGTTTGATACTTGAGAAGTTGGCAAAATGTTCATGTCCAACATGCAAGCACTTTCAAAGTACCAATAGTTATCTCCAAATAATACAGTAAAGAAAAAAAAAAAAAAAAAAATCTACCTTCAAAAGCTATTAGGAAATGTTAAAATTCTCATATTAGGAAAAATAGAAGTTTTAACAAATTTTGTGGGACAAGTTATAACTGGAAAATAAAAGCAACTTTATATATAAAAAAAATAAAAAAATTGCCATAAACTTTATTTAGAATGAAGCAAAAATAAATCCAGTTAATGGAATTAAAAAAAATAAAAAATAAATAAAAAGTGAGTGGTAAAGCTGCACAAATGATTATAAGACTGTTTCATCCTTCTTTTAAGTGAAATAATTAAACATTACATTCAAATGTTCTTGTTAAGAAATAAAAGGAAATACTTAAGAATGAAAAAGTTAAGTGGATTGCAAAGTTTTGAAAAAAAATTTATAATTCATTTGTATTTTTATTACAATTGGAATGGTTTCAGGCTAAGGGAGTCTTTAAAATCACAAATATAAAAATAATTAAATCTATTTCCAAACTAAAACCTTCAAGTGCTTCTACTTGTAATAAATAACATTCACTGGTATACACTGTTCCACTGTACACTCTTCAGATGTTTGTTATAGCCTTCAAAAAATTCTAAACCAAACCCTTTATTCAATGTACATGGATCAGTTGTTCTCATTCTGATTTCACTTAATACCCACCAATTTTATTCAGATTTATGCCACTAGTTTATTCCACTGGACCAGAGTATCAGACTTGGCAACCCAACCCAATCCAGAGACTGAACTCTCAAAGATAAATAAGACTTGTGTATTCATACATAGGGAATATCCCACAAACATGGAAAACAGAATGGGAACAATCTAACACCAATAGATTAAGTTAAGGGGTTTGATTCAAAATTCCGAGAAGTTATTTAACATGATGGCAGACAACTGAAGAAGGCCATAGGGCTCAAATGTTGTGAGGACATGAGCATGCAGATCTGAATAGCAAAGCATATAATCCTGATAATTCCTCATCTGAAAGATCCTGATATAAATTCACATTTTGGGGATATTACAGTTTTTGTTTTTTTTTTAATTTTTGCAAAGCTTTTAGCTCTACTTTCAAAAGCAAAGCATTTCCCCTTCCCCACCTTTTGATTCAACTTTATACACATATCTGCAGCAAGTCAAATAGAACCACATAATTTGAAGCCCTTCACTTTACAACTGTGCTATAAGTGGACATGGGACATCTCTAAGTACAAAGTGCTGAAGAAAGAGCCAAGGCTTCAGATCAAATTTATTTTTCACTATTGTTTTAGATTAGTACTGCCACCCCTCAAAAAAACCACCATTAAAATAGGTATCCCAAATTGAAACTTATTTTCAATATATCTACAAACCTTTAAAACAGGCAGAGATCTTCACAAACCATGAAAAAAAGAAAAAAAGAAAAAAAAAAAAAAAAAAAAAAAAAATGGTACCAAATTTATTATCTTGGTAGCTCAATTAACATGACCATTCACTGTTCATAAAAAATGTGCTATTGAAGAAAAAGCAAATGTTCACAGTGCATAACTGAAGATGGTGGCATCAGACTAGTGAAAAATCATTATAAATGTAATGTCATATAGGTTGTCTTGAAGTAAAAGAAAGATGATATTAATGAAATCAATAACTCTTAGATCAGAGCAACATAAATAAAATTTGTTCCTATAATTCATAGCACAACAGAGATGAAGCTAATTTTTTCTTTTCAATAATACCTCAATAATATATCAATCTATATTTACACCACAAAGACAGGACAGTGATGACTACAAAACTTAGAAATTTATTTTACAAAAGGAAACAAATACTTTACAAATAGAAAAACTATCTAGATATTGTGAATGGTTCCCCTGCACTTCCTCTCCTAATGGTGATCTGCCAAGTGAATTTCCTTATAAGTCTCTGATATGGCTAATATTTCTGGAACACTCCATATCCAGCCATCACTTCAAAATCCCATTTGAAGAGTAATGTTGATTCCACTTGTGCCATGTCTGACAAAGGCCATTGGAAATACTCATTTCTGCTCTTTGTTGAAGTTCAAAACTTTATCACAGCACTGAATGGAGATGATTTATACACTTTTCAAATGCATCCTTAAAAAAGGATACAAGAAAAATTTAAACTGTAAAATCCATCAATGAAACAAGCCTGATTTAAAATGGAATCCAGCTGGCAATGTTCATTCACATTCAAGACAGCAATACAAATTTTAATCAAAATGAATACAGTATAACCTCTTTTTTTATTAGCATGCTTAAGTTGTATGGTCAGATATGAAACCAACCAATCATTAAAGACAAGATATTGCTCTACAAGGAGTTGATGTATACTTAATTTTTTTAAGTGTTAACTTCTCTAGCATTTCAGCTACTAAAATTTAACTTATATTCTTTTTTTTTGTAAAAGACGTCAAACCTCGATCCGCCCACAAAATTGATGAGCACCATTTTCTTTAAGATGAGACTATTTTGATATGCATAGGGAGACTTCTCAGAGTGAAACTAATTTGAAAAACACTATGAAATTGGAAATTTTGAAAATATTGCCATTGAAATAGTAACAATTTAGAGACATAAAATAAAAACTAATCATTATACACGAGAAAGAATTCTACTTTTACAAAGAAGAAATATTAAATTTATGAAAATAAATAAAATATTAGCAGTTGAATTGGAAGGATATTTTACTACTTTGACATGTTTGTACTATAAACTAGGGAAGTTTGGAATACCTAATTAAAATATTTATTTTGACACTCTCCAATCTTTAATCCCAGTATACTGCAACTATTTACTGCACCACTTAATCACCATTTTTCCCTGGGTCATATTGCTGAGCAGGAGGGCCATGATTGGAGTTGGCATTTGAACATTTTATTTGAAAGTCAACACCTCCAGTGACTTTATTGAGAAGCCATGCTCACAGCATGAGGAACTCATTGAGAGGACAAGGCCAATTTCTATGAGCACCTTCATTCAGGTGTTGAAACAGGTCATCTCTTCCAATTACACCATGAAGGAGCTACTGTCACAGCACTCGAGATTAATGGTGATTGTAGTGCTGGTTAGCGGTAACTTTCAGGTCAAACTACTTTCACTTAGCTGCCTCCACAGATCATCACAAGAGTAAATATTAGAAGAAAATGCTCTATAAAGACATTCAGTTCAAGGGTTGCCAGACATTGCTAGCTCTATAGCAATATTTGGCCAACTGGATATTAAGGTCAAATCATAAGGAGATTGCCTTCAGAACAAATGTCTCAAGATTCTGAAAACTCTGACAAATTAATAGAAGCTGTTGCAACCGATACAAAGCTTGAGAGAAATGATGGCAACATCAGTCTTTGGTGCTTTTCATTTCGACAACCTTATTTCAGGATGCACTTTATTATATTGAAAAGATTTTATTGCTTTCTATAAAGACATGCATCCAGTCCCCATCAGGTTAAAAATTTCATATGACCCTTTTTGTACAAAAATGTTTTGTAAAATTTGTGTTTTTTTTTCTTTTCTTTCTTTTTGGTAATTACATTGATTCCTTATTTTAAAAACATTTTAATGCTTTACTACTAAGAACATTCTTAAACTGGCATAAATTTTAATTTTTTTTTTTTAAAAAAAAAAATGAAAATTACATTAAAAGTAACTAATTTGTAACTAGTCATTCATTTAATATTTTAACTGAAAAAAAAAAGGGGGGGGGGAAGGGGCAGAATTTCTAGAATATGTTTTTAATGCTAGTAGTACTTGTAACAAAATTAAAATAAAATAAAAATAAAAAAAAACATTAAGTTTTAAAAATGAATAAATTAAAATATTAGTTAAAATGTTACTGTAATTTTTATAGAAATTACATTATTTTTTATTTACTTTAAATAACCGTGAATAAGGTTTAAACAATGTTATTAATTTTTATGCTATAACCTTTATCATACTTTAAGAATTGTGCTATATGCACTCATTTTTTTACATCAAGATTAACACATTCTAAATTAGGTACCTCCACAGATTTGCAAAACCTCAATATAGGTTTAAAATGAATTTTTAAAAATGAAAAGTCTTTCTTGAAGCTTTTATTTTACTTTTAATTTCAAGCTAATAGATTAATTTTATATTTCCATTAAGCAAAATACTTTACTCTATTTCAAATTGACTAGGAGATTTTTTTTTTTTATTTTTGCACCACTTTTAGCTCTTGTTTATTGCAATTTAATTCTATTAAAAAAATGTTCAAAAAATAAAATATACTTTTCTGACACTTTATTTGTGGAATATTAGCCGATTTAAAGTACAATTAATCTGATTTGAAGCGCAAAAAAAAAAAAAAAACAGGCACAGGTTTCACACTAAATAAGCTGCACAAATGGTCAAATAGAAACATTGAAACAAAAGTTAATATTGTGTATATATTTTTTTAAATCCATTTACTTCATAAAATTTAAACGTATATCCTTTAAAAAATTTTGCTAAGTGTGCCGTGATATTTTCATTTGATATATTGCATTTTTATTTTAAAATTCAGATCAGATTGTTGCTAAGACAGGGTCCTATTTTTTACAAAAACAAATAATAGATGATTTAAAATCTCCAAGGAATTCTGCTTTTAATTGGTAGAGTCATTAAAAATTATCTTGATGAATTTCTTAAGTTTTCATAAAATTAAGTGGGATGTATATAAAAAAAAAAAAAAAAAAAAAAAAAAAATCCCTTTCTAAAATTTCATCTATTTGTGAATAAGTCTTGAAAGTTTCATTAAAATTTGACAATTATTTGATTTTTGCAAGAATTTCCAAATCAATGTGCCTTTCATTGTCTGAAAGAAAAAGATGCTAAAATTTGCGATGCTAGTTTACCTGCCTCATATTGTGACTAAGTTTTCTGTGTTTATCATTTTTTAAATTCCCTATTTTCAATTTAGCTTATGATAAACAGAAAGTGATTGCTGTTTGTTTCATTCAACATTTCTTGCTCATTTATTAAAGCCAAATTAATTCCTATATTTAGGTACTTGTGAGTTTCACATTTAGGTGATAAGTCATCCAATCTTTATTTGGGTTTTATTTACCATTTACAAAAGAAGCGTTTAAATTTTGCTTATTTTTATTTATGTGCACTCCATTATATTAAAAGCTCACCACTAATGGTGAGAAGTAAGAATTTTAAGAAATTATTTGTTTTTTGAATAAATATAAGAGGATTTTATTTTAAAAATTTGGTATCTTCTTGGCATCATCACAAAAAACCTATCTAGTCATCACGAACTAAGGTTTTATCAATCCTAAGACAACATTAGTTGCAAATCCTGCTAAGAGCTTATGTACCGGATGCAGCATAAATATTTCTGCATTATTTAAACATAAACTGAAACATGCTTATTCATAAAAATAGTTTCAAATTTTGCATAAGGCTTCCTAACATTCTTTTGTGTTATTCGTTAGTGTTTAATTAAATATGGCAGCTCAAACAAAGCGTGATCGAATTATCCTATTGAAAATGGTATGTAGTTGAATGTTTTCAGAAGAATTGCTTTTAATGTGTGGGAAAAGTTTCAAGAGAAGCAAATAACCTCACCAAATCCAATTCCCAAAAGAAACTGTTCAGTTCATATCGGGAGTTAATGAAGCTGCCAAGAAGAAAATGAAGAGAAATCGACAAAGAAGCATAAGGAATAATGGCAAAAGAGCTGAATATTTCAGATCGGCTACTAAGGAGGATCTAGGGCTAAAACCACACAAGATTCAATAACGACAGTGGCTATCGAATGCCTCCACACAAAAACGGCTTGGTAGAGGGAAGAAAATATTGGAAGTGATGCAGTGTGTCATAGAAAAATTCTTTGTTTGGACTGACATGTAGTTTTTCACTGTGGAGATTATGGTCAACTATCAAAGCAATAGGGTTTACATAACTTCACCAGGAAAAACTCCTGAAGGCATCAGAACATATTTCAAGTGCCAGAAAACAACTAGTGTCATGGTTTGGGTTGCTGTTGCTTGGTGTTCATTGAAAAAGGGAATAGCAGAGTTGGCCAACAAATATTGAAGAGATGTGTTGCCCTGGTTATCAGCCATATTTGGAAGTTGCTACATCTTCACTCAATACTGTACTCCAGCACACTGCCAATTTGATGCAGCACTGATACAAAAGACATTTCAGTGAATTTTTTGACAAGTCAATTTGGCCTACATCAAGCATTGCAACATGGCCCATATCGGAGAGCAAAGTTTCACATTGCCCATACTCAAGTGTCAGACATGAAATAAGCATTTAGGATGTATTTGAGCAAATAGGCAGCAAAGAAGTCATACATTTCATTTGAGAAGAGATTAAGGGCTATGATGAAAGCAAAAGGTAACCATTTTGAATTATAAATATATGTAAAAAATATAACTAACCTTTAAACTTTCATTAACAAAAACCTAAAACTTTGTATTTCATGATAAAATACATAACGGGTAAATGTATATGCCACACCATATTAATAGCTTTCAGTATATTGTTAGTATCAACTGCAAGAACAAAAAACTGTATCCTTAATTTTCAAAGCTAAGTTATAAATCAGTATCATCAAGTTATGATCAAAGAGAGGGAGAGACAAAGGGAGAGACAAAGAGAGGGAGAGACAAAGGGAGAGAGACAAAGGGAGGGAGAGACAAAGGGAGAGAGACAAAGAGAGGGAGAGACAAAGAGAGGGAGAGAGACAAAGGGAGAGAGAGAGACAAAGAGAGAGAGAGAGACAAAGAGAGAGAGAGAGACAAAGAGAGGGAGAGAGACAAAGAGAGGGAGAGAGACAAAGAGAGGGAGAGACAGAGAGAGACAGAGAGACAGAGAGAGGGAGAGACAAAGAGAGGGAGAGACAAAGAGACAAAGAGAGACAGAGACAGAGAGAGACGGAGACAAAGAGAGAGACAGAGACAAAGAGAGAGACAGAGACAAAGAGAGAGACAGAGACAAAGAGAGAGGGAGAGAGAGGGAGAGAGAGGGAGACAAAGAGAGAGGGAGAGAGAGGGAGAGAGAGGGAGACAAAGAGAGAGGGAGAGAGAGGGAGACAAAGAGAGAGGGAGACAGAGAGAGGGAGACAGAGACAAAGAGAGAGGGAGGGAGAGAGAGACAAAGAGAGAGGGAGAGAGAGACAAAGAGAGGGAGAGAGAGACAAAGAGAGGGAGAGAGAGACAAAGAGAGGGAGAGAGAGACAAAGAGAGGGAGAGAGAGACAAAGAGAGGGAGAGAGAGACAAAGAGAGGGAGAGAGAGACAAAGAGAGGGAGAGAGAGACAAAGAGAGGGAGAGAGAGACAAAGAGAGGGAGAGAGAGACAAAGAGAGGGAGAGAGAGACAAAGAGAGGGAGAGAGAGACAAAGAGAGGGAGAGAGAGACAAAGAGAGGGAGAGAGAGACAAAGAGAGGGAGAGAGAGACAAAGAGAGGGAGAGAGAGACAAAGAGAGGGAGAGAGAGACAAAGAGAGGGAGAGAGAGAGAAAGAGAGGGAGAGAGAAAGAGAGGGAGAGAGAAAGAGAGAAAGAGAGGGAGAGAGAAAGAGAGGGAGAGAGAAAGAGAGGGAGAGAGAAAGAGAGGGAGAGAGAGAGAGAGGGAGAGAGAGAGACAAAGAGAGGGAGAGAGAGAGACAAAGAGAGGGAGAGAGAGAGACAAAGAGAGGGAGAGAGAGAGACAAAGAGAGGGAGAGAGAGAGACAAAGAGAGGGAGAGAGAGAGACAAAGAGAGGGAGAGAGAGAGACAAAGAGAGGGAGAGAGAGAGACAAAGAGAGGGAGAGAGAGAGACAAAGAGAGGGAGAGAGAGAGACAAAGAGAGGGAGAGAGAGAGACAAAGAGAGGGAGAGAGAGAGACAAAAAGAGGGAGAGAGAGAGAGACAAAAAGAGGGAGAGAGAGAGACAAAAAGAGGGAGAGAGAGAGACAAAAAGAGGGAGAGAGAGAGAGAGAGACAAAAAGAGGGAGAGAGAGAGAGAGAGACAAAAAGAGGGAGAGAGAGAGAGAGAGACAAAAAGAGGGAGAGAGAGAGACAAAAAGAGGGAGAGAGAGAGAGAGAGACAAAAAGAGGGAGAGAGAGAGAGAGAGACAAAAAGAGGGAGAGAGAGAGAGAGAGACAAAAAGAGGGAGAGAGAGAGAGAGAGACAAAAAGAGGGAGAGAGAGAGAGAGAGACAAAAAGAGGGAGAGAGAGAGAGAGAGACAAAAAGAGGGAGAGAGAGAGAGAGAGACAAAAAGAGGGAGAGAGAGAGAGAGAGACAAAAAGAGGGAGAGAGAGAGAGAGAGACAAAAAGAGGGAGAGAGAGAGAGAGAGACAAAAAGAGGGAGAGAGAGAGAGAGACAAAAAGAGGGAGAGAGAGAGAGAGAGACAAAAAGAGGGAGAGAGAGAGAGAGAGAGACAAAAAGAGGGAGAGAGAGAGAGAGAGAGACAAAAAGAGGGAGAGAGAGAGAGAGAGAGACAAAAAGAGGGAGAGAGAGAGAGAGAGACAAAAAGAGGGAGAGAGAGAGAGAGAGACAAAAAGAGGGAGAGAGAGAGAGAGAGACAAAAAGAGGGAGAGAGAGAGAGAGAGACAAAAAGAGGGAGAGAGAGAGAGAGAGACAAAAAGAGGGAGAGAGAGAGAGAGAGACAAAAAGAGGGAGAGAGAGAGAGAGAGACAAAAAGAGGGAGAGAGAGAGAGAGAGACAAAAAGAGGGAGAGAGAGAGAGAGAGAGACAAAAAGAGGGAGAGAGAGAGAGAGAGAGACAAAAAGAGGGAGAGAGAGAGAGAGACAAAAAGAGGGAGAGAGAGAGAAAGACAAAAAGAGGGAGAGAGAGAAAGACAAAAAGAGGGAGAGAGAGAAAGACAAAAAGAGGGAGAGAGAGAAAGACAAAAAGAGGGAGAGAGAGAAAGACAAAAAGAGGGAGAGAGAGAAAGACAAAAAGAGGGAGAGAGAGAGACAAAAAGAGGGAGACTAGACTTTTTTGTTAAATAATATAACCTTCTATGTTTTCGCTGTCAGTACAGCAGCTGTTAGACCACCTGCTCTATTAATGCACTTAAGTATTTTGCATACAATTCTCTTTAAATTTGAACAATACCTTCTCTCACCCAATTTAGTATTGTTGGAAATTAGAATTCATTTAGTCAACTTCATAGATTTTTGTTTTATTTTTTTATAAATGACCAATTCAGAGCACTCTTTTCTACTTTGTGGAACAAACTTCTACTTGGATGCTTCCACAAACATTATTAACCTCTTCAATGGTCAATGATCAATTCTTACCCATCCTCTGTATCCTCATAATCTTCCCTTTCTCTTTCATTCACTACAGACATCTCATTCATCATAACCATATATTGTATCAAATGACCATTAGGAGATATAAGATTAAATAGGTCTGAATGTTTATAACAAAACTAACTCACTAAACCATGCATTTTCTGTATATTCCCCAATAGATACAAATCAATAACACTTAATATATATCAAACTATGAGAATTTAATGCACATCAAGGTGAGCAAAATGATTGCCAAGAAAATGCTTAATAGAGAATTAGACAAGATAATTGAACCTTTTTTTCATTTATTGACTATTGTCATTTGAGTTAAATTCTATAGATATATACATATATTCTAAAATAATGGATTTTTATTCATCAACACGACAGATTTTTATCACCTTAAGGATACTCAAAATTGAGTAGACACTTTATTTATTAAACAGTATATTTATTTATTTTCATATACTGGCCTGAATATTTGATAAAACAAAGAAAATATGCACTCTAACGATTAAAGTTGATATATATATATATCTAAGTAGTGGAGTGGTATATATCAGGTCAAATGACGCTTTCATATGGGATATGGGTTTGATACCTATCAAGACACAAATTTTCTACAAAATTTCTTGGATATTCAGGCTGGTAAATGTAATTAGCACGGCTTATAAAAAACAGAGAATTTACTTAATGTCATTTGTATTTTAGTTTTCAATAGAAACTAGAAATTTTAATTTAATGGATTTTTTTGTAGTAAAAATTTGAAATTTGTTTGGAATCTATGATTATCATTCATATAGAATATGAATCTATTTGTGTTAATAATTCAATACATTTATCTGACCCTAATGAGTGTGTGTGAAACTTTGAAGTTGTTCTTTAAAATATAAGCCAATAGAACCATATTAATATAGAGTATACTCTCTATTTTAACAAAATGAGGGACACGTTCTTTTTATAACAAGCTAATTAAGCATTGAATATAGACTAGATGATAGTCAGCACTGATATTAACTGTATGGAAGTCTCAATTTTGTATCTAAGACCTTGCTGCATTTCCTTATATTATCTGATAAAAATTTCTTTGAAGCAACAAGTTAAGTAATTCCGTTATAATTGCAGAAAGCAGATTAATAGATCTACAATTAATAGAAAGTACCAATTATTTCTATTTACATTTCTGCTTCTGGAACCATATGTTTATTGTCTTTGACATATTGACCTGTAGATATCAATGATCCTGTCCAAAATTATTTGCATTTTTCGTCTACCTTAAACACTGGGCCTATATTTATTCCCACCTGATGGGTAAATTTGTTAGCATTCAAAGAACCAATTGAATGAAATTACCAAAAATACACCCAGGTCTATTTTTTTTAGATCTTATTAATGCTGACATTACCAAATGGCCAACTTTTTTCTCTGAAAGATTCATCAAGAAAAAGAGTATAAGTGCTATTATTGGGTCTAGAAACGTTATATTCTCCTGAATTGACTTCAAGGTATGATGAAAATTATTTAAAAAATAAAGAGGACGATATGTCCATGTTGGTGTTTCAATGCAAATTGTACAGATTATTAAAAGGCAACAAACTAAGATCTCACCTTAACTTTCAAAAATAAAATCATCCAATTTCTGTTTTTTGGCTCAACAAGTGAACAAGTAAACCTTGCTGATTTTGTTCTGGAGAAGATCAATAACTTTACACAATATACAAAAGTACACCCCACCCTCACAACATGAAACATTTCTGGAGTGTTAAGAGTTTTTTTCATAAAGAAATGAGAAAACTTATTTATTTTTGGAAAGTTCCATAATATAGATATTTAACAACTTAGAGCTGTGAATTGGGATCTAACATTCAAGAACACAAACAATTTGTTATAAAACTGAACAGCCTAAACATGGAAACCAGGCAGAGGACTTCTCTTGATGTCCGTGTGTGTGTGTTAGTCATGTGTGTCAGCACCACTGTTCAAGAAATTGTGACCTTGAAGTTTCATCATACCTACATTTCTGTTGATTTAAATCATTTCATTTTGGGAAGAGACAGTGACAAATCCGGACTGAGACAACTTGGCACCAGAAAAACAACTTTTTTTTTTATAATCAAATAAAAGTAATCTATTAAGGATTAAAACATTAACTAGCAAATATTTTTCTTCAAATAAGGCATTTGAAAAGGAATTATGTGAAATATGATCCAGTCTTTTTATTTTTAAATAAATCAAAAAATTTGTTTTAAATAGAGTATTAGGTTGGTGCAAAAATAATGACGTAATAATGTTGTTTTTTGACGTTAAAAAATACGTCAAAAAACGACATTATTACGTCATTATTTTTGCACCAACCTAATAAATTGACATAAAAAATAATTCAATAAAACAAACTCATTTTTAATTATTTTTTAATAAAGTAAATGGAAAAATGTAAAACAAAATAAGATTTTGTTTTTATTTTTAATAAAGTAAATCGTAATGTAATTTATTTTTTTAATAAAATAAAATCAACATTTTTTTTTAATTAAATTTCAAAAAACTGAAATAATGCCTTTTCAAATGCCTTATTTAAAGAAAAATATTCCCTAATTAAGGTTTTAATCCTTAATAAATTACTTTTATTTGGTTATAAAAAATAGTCGTTTTTCCTGGAGCTGAGCTGTCTCAGTCACGAGTTGTCCTGAACGCCCTTCATTTGTGTTGCGGAATTAATCTCCTTCAAAACATTGGTTATCATTCAATCAGTAAATTGATCCACTAAGGCCTAGTGTCATCAATAAGATTACACAAAGTGATCTGATGACAAACATAGAAAGATATGTATTTAGAAATATTTAGATATATTTGTTTTGTTTTTTAGTAATCAAGGAAATAATTATGTAAATAACAAGCCTACATAATGAAACATTAAAAAAAAAAAAAATTTTTTTTTTTGCTGTTATCCAAGGAATAGGGTGTCCCAGTACACTTAACATTAAATTAGGTTATTTCAGTCAATCGCTTGATTTCAATGAGTGATGTTTTCTCTTGGATCAATTAATATCATTAACAAGCCACAAAGTTATTTAACTGTAAATGGACCTATTATATTTAGTGCTGCCATTCACAAAAACATCCAAACTATATACATACACATATATATACATATATATGTGTATGTATATATATATATATATTCTACCTCAGTTAAGCATGAAAAAGAGGGAAGTTCTAATATATGTCTTTGATTGCAAACAATTCTAATTTCCTGCTTATACAACGTACGATGGCTAAATTGTCGTCTAAATTACACAAAAATGAAAATAATACTGACACCTCACTTTAACAGATATATTTACCAAAATTACTCAAAAATATCCTGAAATACTAAAGAATCAATTTATTGAATAAAATCGCCATTAGCTTCAACCACAGCCTCTAGACGACTTCAAAATCTCCCACACCTCTTCTGGACAGTCTCCTTGTTTAAGATGATGAATGCTACCATAATCCTTGCCTCCAGTTTATCTTTGGTCTTACAAGGAGTTTTGCTGGTCTCTCGCTCAACTGTGCCCGACATATAATAAAAAAAAGGGAGGTTGCAGTCTGGGGAGTCAGGTGGCTAGATGTAAAGAGTGATGTGGTTGCAGAAATTGTCTGACAGCCATGAGTCAATTCTCCTGCTTGTGTGATATGGTGCAGAGCCCTATTGGCATACATAGGGTCTTCCAGCAGCCACCCTCTTGATCCCGGTCAGCACTACCTCCTCAAGGCACTTGATGTAAGACTCCGTGTTGAATCTAAGGCACTGTGGGAAGATGAATGGAGGCATGACATTGCCATCACTAGTGATCACTCCAAACACCATGATGTTGACTGGATACATCATCCAACTCTTTCCAAATTCTCTGCACTGTCTTCAGATTGACACCCAAACATTGTGAAATGTTTGTATTTGAGCTTCTGGCACAAATATCTGGTGAAGTGAATTGCATCATGGTGCTCTTTTTTCTCACAGACAGTGCTCAATTAACCCTACTATACTGTACAGTCAACAAAAACAAACAATACACATGTATGAAATTAAAAATATAAAATGGCAACAATTTGCCAGTTGCATCATTGTGTGTGTGTGTGTGTGTGTGTAAGCAAACAACTGCTAAATACTGCTTAATCATCTTGCTCTTTTTCATGGGTAAATAAATAAATAAAACAATAAGAAATATTTGCCTTTTTGCACTTGTCTTAAAAAGAAAAGGAGAGAGAGATAGTGTGTGTGTGAGATAGAGAGAGAGAGAGAGAGGACAGCAGTCATAATAGTAAAAAGCTGGAATTTAAAGTATAGAATAATTAGCACAAAAATATTGCTGGGATTTGAATCCAGACCGAACCAGTGTGCCAAGCCAAAAAAGAGCCAATTCCAGGTATTCTGTTAGATTTTCATTCCAGAGAAATTAATTTCTTAAAATTGATCCTACCAAAATTTTATGCCAAAATTGGAAAAAGTCAATTTTAAACAAAAGAATTTCTTTCAGCATGAAGAGAGGTTAAATCAGCATCTAAGAAGTTTAGGTCTTAGGAATGATCTACAAGTCAGGAATGGCATAATATTTCTTCTTTGTAGTAATGGGATGTTTACAGGTGTGTGTTTACTGTGATGTGAATAATGAGGAAATTTTAAAGAAAATAGCAACAACAAAGAAACTGCTGCTAACGATCTGAAAAAGACAGTTGAAATCTTTGCAGCACTTAATGAGGAAAGAATTTTCAGAGAATTAAATAGTCACAGGACAAGAGAAACAGATGGAAACAGTAATATGCTCCAACATGTTTATGTAACTGTATGGCAGAACAAGGACAAACAGGGATGGTAAAGGAACAAAAGTTATTTAAGAGCATATAAAAGGATAATCATGATTGGCCATGTTCTGAAGTTGATGGAAGAATTTTTAGAGTGAAGAATTCTGATGCACTGACAAAAATAAAGACATTCAGGCTGGTGGAATCAGAATGGTCTCTGATGTGCCTACAAGATCAGTAGCACAAGTGACTCAAAGATAAATTTCAGAAGTTATCCTCCCTTTGCAAAGCATTAGTTGGTATCCCTCTATAATATCCGAGCACCTGAACCTCCTCTCTATTAATATTTCTCAATGTAAAAATTTAAAAAAAAAAATCCAATTTGAAAGAATTGAAAGAATATTATTTGAGATTTCCGTTTAAATTGTTCAGTTGAAGAACTTATTTTTTTCTAACTCAAAACTTCTTTTGAGTTTTTTTTAAAAACACTATTGCAAGAAAGACTTAAATCAACAACTGATAAAATAAACAAGACTGACTTTTAAATGACAACCAAGATTTGAAACAATTCATGGTAATGAATAAAGATGCACATAAACTTATGTCTCATTGTCTTTCCTTATAAAAAGCAACTCAAGATCCTGGATCCAAAAAGTATAGCATGATGATATTCAGATAGAAGTGACAAAATAATGAAAGCAGAAACATATGGATACCAAAGTAAACTTGTATGTCACACAATCAAGCAAATCAGCCTTTAACTTAATTTTGACTAACAAAAGAAAAGCTGAGTGTGTGTGTGTGTGTGTATATATATATATATATATATATATATATATAAAAATCACTGACTTTCTAATAATCTGAACATTAAAATAAAGTTAACTGTAATAAACATTTAGTATTATTTAACAGTTACAGTATTGTTTCAAATGTATTGATCTCCCTCCCTCCCTTCACAGCAGCCACTATAAATTATCATAAAAAAAAAAGCAACACCAATTAATTCCAATCATATGAGAAACAGAGAAATTGTTTTATTTGTTAATCAAAGACAAATGCCCTACAAGTATTTTTTTACTATTCATTTTTTGTATTCTAAAAATATTTTGATGGATATGGTATCTGGAAAGAGCTATTAATTTACTATTAGATTTTCTTGTGAAGCTAAGCATGAATACAGAATAAATGCTCATCTATATCTACATGTGAAAGTGAAGGAAAACTATATGCTGCTTATTTTAAGAAAATGTAAACCCATTACATGCAGCTACCAATAAGTAGGAGAGAGAAATAATATCATTTTTTTCGTCCCTTTTGAAGCAGTTGCCTAATGTTTTTTTTCCAGTTTGAATTCATTTTTTGTGTCACTTACAAAAGACTTACTAACTTCACCATCCAGTGATGTGTCTCTTCTATATGACTCAATTCAGATTTTACAAGAATACATTTCCCCATTAAGTCACAATGGGAAATTTGTGCTTAGATTTCAGCAACAGGTAGCAAAAGACAAAACAACAAATCTAAACACTGAAATACTTATTTTAGCTGGTTCACTAGAAAATTGTCCAAGTTGAAATTGTCATGAAAAATTAAGAGAAAATTTTAAACACAAGATTTTGTGCTTCACTATTTCAGTAAATACGTCAAGCAAGTTGAGGGTTGTGACTGAGCAGCAGCTTGGCCGTGGAGAAACCAAACAAATAGAAATGCATAGCTGAGTGAGAAGTCAAAACAGGTCTGTCTGAAGAAAGTGAATTGTGTTGTTTTTAAAGAAGGATTTTTTAAGAAAAAAAAAAAAAAAAATTTTAAATTAAATAGTTTGAAAATATTTTCATCCTACAAAATCTGTGACCTTTTTCTCCCCACCAGCTATGTGAATGAAGCCAGTCATTTTGTTTTATGACATTCATTTATAGCAGTCCCTTAAAGAGTCCTCTCACCAACTCTGGATGTCAGTGTATCACATAACATTTCACTACAAATATCAATGTTAGACTGCTTCCTCTTCCTTATTTTCACAGCTTTTTCATACTTACAATGCAGTGACATTTTGCTGATGAGGTAAAATATGTTCTGTGCCAAATATCCAGAAAGTGAATCCTCATTTTAGTGACAAAACACTGACATTTATCACATTTTTAAATGGTGGTGAGAGTTATGAAATTTATGATTTTTTTTAAACTTGTGCAACATGATGCTTATATCAGATGATTCAAATAAATCATTACATCAGTGACTGCAAGTGAGGCTGAAATGTTTGGATGATATTGTCAACATTCGCTATTTAAATGCTTAGATAAATCATTGTGTAAATTTCAGCGTTAAGTCAGATATTCATGAGAAAAACTCATGGAAATTCTATGGTACAGCTTCACAATTAAAGACAAAATATTATTTGATATTTTAATAATACAAATAGAACTCATCATCAATATTTGCAAATATATATTGATGAATTTATTTAAAGGTTTACATAACCAGGCAGTGAAGGAAAAATGTTCATGATGACTAAGTACTGATCATTACAAGTATATACCAATTTAGGACTGAAATGAGGCAACATTTTTTAATTAAAATCCCTATTATATCTATTCTGAAAACAACTAATTTCTTATTTTTAAAAAAATCTTCTAACCAATAGTGGTGGGCTAAATGGAATACACAGATGCAAAATAAAAACTTAAACAGTTTAAAAGTGCTTAAGTTCGAGTGAATGAATCCATAAACAACATGCGTCTTGCATTTGCTGTTTATCATAAACTAAATTGAAACTACAACCGAGAACTTAAAACATGACAAACATGGAAAATTTAGTCATGAAATGAGGCTTGTAATTGTATATGAAAAATGTCTGCTAAATATGTCGAGAAGATTTTTGAATCATAAGTAGTTAGAATCTACTAATATTCTTCATATAGAAAATGAATGTATAGAGCAGAGTTCTTGAAGTAAGATAAAACTTATTCTGGGTATGAAAATTAAGGGGGGGGGGAAACTGAAGTTGGATTTGACAGACATTTAAATAAAAATAAAGATGTGATTTTTATAAAAATTACAGTAAAAAATTTTACTTATTTACTTTTAAAACTTGAATTTTTTAAGTTAAAAAAACAAAAAAAACAAAAAACAAAACAACCCTTTCCTAAACATTTTAATGATGTTTTTTTTTACTATTAACAACTATTTATGATAAAGTGAATACCATCCTTACAAGGAGGTTTGTGAGTAGCAAAACAACTTGTAATAAGAGCGACAATTCAAATTAATTTTGTATAACCTTTAGATCTTAAATGTTTGCTTGAAAAACATTCTCAGGTGAAAATACTATTAGGTTGGTGCAAAAATAATGTCGGTTTTTGACGTATATTTTAACGTCAAAAACCGATATTATTATTGCACCAACCTAATAGGATCATTATTATATTTACACACAAAATTTTTTTTCTATTTCGAAGAGCTGAAATAAACCTGGGGACCCTTGTGAAAATTTGAATAGCAGTTATTTGCTACACTTTAAACCAAGAGGAGTACAGGCAAAGAGAGATCACATTGAATTGTAAACAAAAGAACCATCTTATTTTCTATACTGCCATTGCAAACACCTAACACTACAGGTATAACAACATTTTCTTTAAGGACTTTAACCATCAATGTTTAGAATAAATTAGTATTTTTGTCATTAGTACATTATTAAATTAAAAATCAAAGAACAAGTATCTAGAAAGTATTTTTTTTTTTTTTTAAACAGTGATGTTCACTCTGTACAAGGTCTGGTAGCCACTTGATGTTTCAGATCAAGAAAGACAGTTTATGAGGATATATGGGGGGAGATAATGTTTAATCCTAGACTTGAACAGGTTAAGATTGTAGTGATCAGGGAAAACACTGTCTTAGTAGTCTGCAGTCCACAGAAAGGTGCTCAAGTTGAAATTACATCTCATCAATGGAATATGAAGGAAATGAGCGGTGGTTTGCTATGACAGGTTTTAGCCATGAAGGTTAGAACTGGTGGAACTAAAGAATGTACTTCATCTGAGCACTTTCTCTGGAAATACCAACAGAGCAGCAAGAGACTTGTGACATTTCGTATTGGAAAAATGGGTTGTAGGGTAGAAAACAATTCGCCACCTACAAGGATGTGGAGACATTTTGAACTATCATGGCTGGAAAGTGAAGACTGGGCAACTCCTGCCCATATATGACAGTAGTACTCCATTTTCAGCCAAATCTGGCTCTTGTAAAAGTAGAGGATAGCAGGAGTGAGGTACTGACTAGAGCCGTACAGGAAACTGGCCATTTCTCCAGTATCTTTAGTGATGGATTGTATATACAAGCTCCACTTAACGTCTGGGCTGAGCTGAAGGCCCAAAAGGCATGAGGCCTCGCATAGGTCATAATAGTTCATGGTTTGATCCATGATGATGGAATGTAACCAGACTGGTTTTTAAGGGATTGAATGAAACCAGCCAGTCCCCCACCCCATCCCAAATCTTAATTTTTAAATCAACTGTAGTAAAATAAATATATTTTGTTTATGAATATTTAACTGGAACTTTCTTTCAATAGGTATGATCTCACCGTTATAAATATTTGCTATCACCTCACCGTTATAAATATTTGCTATCACCTCACCGTTATAAATATTTGCTATCACCTCACCGTTATAAATATTTGCTATCACCTCACCGTTATAAATATTTGCTATCACCTCACCGTTATAAATATTTGCTATCACCTCACCGTTATAAATATTTGCTATCACCTCACCGTTATAAATATTTGCTATCACCTCACCGTTATAAATATTTGCTATCACCTCACCGTTATAAATATTTGCTATCACCTCACCGTTATAAATATTTGCTATCACCTCACCGTTATAAATATTTGCTATCACCTCACCGTTATAAATATTTGCTATCACCTCACCGTTATAAATATTTGCTATCACCTCACCGTTATAAATATTTGCTATCACCTCACCGTTATAAATATTTGCTATCACCTCACCGTTATAAATATTTGCTATCACCTCACCGTTATAAATATTTGCTATCACCTCACCGTTATAAATATTTGCTATCACCTCACCGTTATAAATATTTGCTATCACCTCACCGTTATAAATATTTGCTATCACCTCACCGTTATAAATATTTGCTATCACCTCACCGTTATAAATATTTGCTATCACCTCACCGTTATAAATATTTGCTATCACCTCACCGTTATAAATATTTGCTATCACCTCACCGTTATAAATATTTGCTATCACCTCACCGTTATAAATATTTGCTATCATCTTTATTAAATTCAGCCACTGTTCGTTTGACACTGTAAAATTAATGAGTTCTTTTGTATTCTTATACAAGATACTTGATTATTTCAAAAAGAAATTAAACATCTTGTTCAATCTGCATAATTTTGTATTTTTCAAAGTGACTGGCATAATGGTAACTGAATGTAATAAAGATGATGTAAAACATTTATATCCGTGAAAAAAAAAAAAAAAAAAAAAAACCACACAAACAATATTTCCTGTAGGTAAATAATGCTGTTTCTTTCTATTTTTATTTCAAATTTACTTTGAAATTTTATTAAAATAGAGTAATGTTTGCACTTGCCCTCCTCACAAAAAGCTAATGTTAATTCTAGACTGGTTTTGTTTTTTTTGTTATTTATTTATTTATTTAATTTGAACTAGTTCATATCCTGACTTTCAAAATTTAAATTAATTGCAAAATATAAATTTACTTCTGATTGTTTTCCCTTTTCTGGTAAATAATATTGTGATATTTTCCTCATATTTATCATGTATGCTAGATCTGTTTTTAAACTTAAACACATTTTGAAATTTCAGATTCTCATTGAAGAAAGGGAATATTTAACAACTCAGAGAGAGAAAACATGACTAAAAGGCAGTTTCCAACTTGGAACTATTGACAAAGATGCTGTTAAAAATATCAAAAACAGTGCAACTGAAGCAGAGATATTAGACAGGCAGATTGAAAGATAGCAACAACAGGTTCTACACATGTTGCCTCTACACTGGATATTTTCCCATAATGTATTTCAGTGAAGAAATGACCGATGACAATTTTGAGCAAGTCTTAGGGGAGCTTACAATCTCTAGATATGCCATGGAACTTATTAAAACCTTGGGGTATGGCTTGCTAATGCATTTCATTAGACCTACAAGATATTGGTTTTCTTCATCCAAGCCTTAACTCAAAGGCCATTATCAATGATAAGTCAAAAAAAGCTAGAGTAAAAGTAACCACCCATCAGAATTATGAAAATATCTGTATTGGTGTTAATTGCAGAGTTGATAAGAGGGGACACTTTGCAATACAAAATGATTACAGGGGGAAACAGTGAGGGGGGGGAAAAAAAAAAAAAAATTATTTTTAACTAAACCAAAGAACCAGGGCACCACTGGACTTCACCAGAGATGGATACAGAAAGTAGATATCTCACCCATAAAATTATCCGCAACATTGGTGCAACTAGTGTTGTTCTAGCAGAAGATGTTGCTACTGTTTTAGAAGAATTCAACAGTATAAATTGCATTAAGGTAGTTAACACTGGTTGTGAGGCAAAAAAAATGTTGCACACCTTCTGCTGTTCACTTCTTCAAAATGAATTTTCTTTTAGAGCTGTTTTAAAATACACTGATGGAAAACTTTGCAGAAATGATTACCAGGATTTGCCCTAGGTAGGGTCTAATGCTATCAATGGCCCTCAGGGACAATGGAAGATTTTAAGTGGTAACCAAAGACTGCTCTTAGAATATGCAGCAGGAATTTCTCAAGGGGAAAGTGAACCCTAGATATGCTACCTAGAAAACTGAGCCTCTAAATCAAGCAAGATGGCTAACTTTAGGCATCCGGTTAATATGTTTATGAACCAGCGCTGACTATTCACCAGAATTCTATGATAAATTGTACAGCCTTATAAAATTTACTGAAATATATGCAGAGTTAGGTTGAAATTGAAAGGGACAATAAATTTCATAACCAACAACTGCATATCCAAAGAATAAATCAACAGTTAATTGAAATATAGAATTTTGCACAATTTGCAGCACAAAAATATATATATATATATATATATATATATATATATATATAGTTTCAAAAAGTAGTGAACCACCAGAGAAAAG
>OZ010594.1:18157322-18289822 GCA_963932145.1 Acanthosepion lycidas
TTAGCACTTGTCAAACACAAACATGGCTACTATCAGTTAAAAAACACAGCTACTTTTTGTTTAAAAAATGCATTTCTGTGATACTTTAAACAAAGTAAATAATGTTTATTTCAAATCTGATTAATTATACTTTGAATCAGTTAATATTGCTCAAATAAAGTTTCAGAAAGATATTTCTGGAAGATTTTTTAATAATGAGAATTACATTGCGATGAAAGATGACTAAAAAGGGTGCTAATCAGTTATTTTATCAAAAATAAAAAAATAAAAAATAAAATAAAATAAATAAAAAATAAAATAAAAATAAAAAATAATAAAAGAATCAATTCTAATCAATATAATTTGTTTGAAAAACACTAAATATTTTTCTTACTAGAAGTATTAGGTTGGTGCAAAAATAATGACATAATAATGTCGTTTTTTTGACGTTAAAAATACGTCAAAAAACGACATTATTACGTCATTATTTTTGCATCAACCTAATAGTAAATTCAATCCTTTAGCTTTCAATTAAAGCTAAAATGAAAGCTTTTACATTTATAAAAATTCATTTTAAACTTTAGGTATCACGAATTTGTGGTGTAACCTAAACAAGATAGAAGGCAAGAAAGAGAAATTTTATTTGATGTAAAATTTCCAAACTACATGTAAATAATCCTGACATTTTTTTTTTATAGGTACTATGCTGTCGCTAGTAGTAATAATAACAATGATAATCTATACTAATAGATAAATAGATCAATCTTAAATGTTAAAATATGTACACATCAAGCAATGTCAACATACCTTTGAAAATGGTAGCAAAAAAATAGAAGTAACATGAAATTCTGTAAGTTGCCTTAGTGTACAAAATATTGTGAAAGAGAAAAAGAAAATGACTTACAAAATCTATATAGCAGATGAGAATGATTTAAATCTTAAAGAGATGACGATAAAGTACTCTGGCTTATTTTATGGGATTTTTTTTTTCTTAAGGTGTGTCTGGAGGTGTTAATATGGCCAATGAAAACCAGTCAATATCATTTGTTAGAATGAGTGAACAAGTTATGCTTTTTCTTTTCAATATTCAAGATATCCTCAACAAAGAGAAGGAGGGACAAGAAAAAAAATTAACATAACTTCACCTTCTTTGAAAGGATATCTGAGACGGCCTAGTTAAATCATTAAAAAAAAAGAAAAAAGAAGAAAAAAAAAAGAAAGTACCCAATCTGGATTTTTTTCAGATAAATTAAATATCAACTTTTCAACTAAAAACAAGATACAATCATAAGGCAGAATGGGACGCCTTTTTTGGTAGAACCACTTTGTTATAACATTTTAAAATTTTCTCAGCATTTTGCATTTTAGAGACTACTATTATATTTACTAGGCAAAACTAACAGAATAGATTCCCTTCATCGTAAAATGTTGTTTTATCATAAATAAAAAACATACCAAAATTATAACACAAGCTAAGATGTACAAGATCGAAAGATAGTCTTTTTGTCAGTTGTATTAGGTCGGTGCAAAAATAATGTCGTTTTCTCACATGTTACTATGTGAGAAAACGACATTATTTTTGCACCACCCTAAGAGTAAATTTAAAACAGTTTTTGCATGTACATAATATACATTAATTTAAAAGACATATAGTTGTAAATACACCCTTTATAAAATATTTGGATATTTTTTTTTTTTAAATGTTAAATATGCAATATCCATAATTATCAGCATCACTAATTTTTTTTTTTAAACAAATATAAAAATCTTGATAATGCCAAACATTAAACGTTTTACTAACAGAGTCAAGTTCTACTTGCTGCAGCATGTAGTCATATCTTTTGTGATGATACAACATCCATTATCAAAATAAGAAACATTTTTAGAAAAACATGTCTATTCCTAAACAGCTACTAATTTTACCTATAGTTTATATAAAAAATACCTATTCATTTTATTATTAGTCAAAAAAATTAATAGTATAATTTGTATTTAACAAGTGCCTCAATCATGACATGTGACTAATTCCAAACTTGTATTGTGATTATGATGATGAATAATCATCATTCATTAAAGATCTGAATAGATTAGATGCTAACAGGGGGAAAATATTTGAGAGCTTTAGAGAGAGAGAGAGAAAAAAAAATTAAGTGTACATAAAGAAATATCTGTTATGTACACTTAATCTGCAAGAAGCAAGAATAAACAAATTCTTTGAGGGAGGTTAGATACTATATAAAGCTAGAAAATTTTGCACACAAATTCTCTTTGCTCCCCACCCCCATACACCTCCTTTACTAAAAGTGATTATAGTGTATCTCCTGTCCAGAATTAGAAATCTATTGCAAATCTCATTGTTCCACTAAATTTGGTTTGAGTTTGGCACTGTAATTGGCTTAAGAAATTTTTGCTTTTGACATTTTGAATAACTTTGGCTTATTTAATTGATGTAAGTATAAGATTTTTTTTTATTTTATTTTATTCCCCTCAGCATTCTTATATTAAAGACTATTATGTTTTCATTGCAAATAAACTTTTTTGTGCAGAACTCACTAAGGGGTGGAGGGAGAGAAAAAAAAAGAAAAGAAATTTAGGAAACTAGGTCTTGTTACTTGGAAGTTAATTTAACATTTTTCTCTTAAATTTCAAATCCTTTTATATTAAATTTTTATTCATAAATGCAAATACAATTTACATGAGTTACTTTTTTTTCAATCTGCATTTGTTTCTAATAAATGAAAAATCTATGTTGAATTCTTACGTTTATTATAGACATTTGCAATTTGACTTCATTTAAAAAATAATTTATTAATCTGATTTTGATAGCCTTTCTTATTACAAACATTGCAAAATCCCTCTCAAGAAAATTAATTTGAATGTTTTTTTTTTATACTTTTAACAGACTTTTCTTCCAAAGATTTCCCCCACTGCTCCGTTCAGTTTTTTAACAGTGAAATTTAAAGATCCTATTATTTTGTTATTTTTTCTATAGTTACGAATAACAAATATATTGATAAATTTAATTTATGAGTAACTTTTTTCTCTTTCTAAAAGAAAAAAAAAAAAAAAAAAAAAAAAAAAAAAAGTATGTTGAATTTTAGTTTAATTTACCATTAAAAACCTGAAATGGGAGCAAACATGATATTTTATGCTACAAAATCAATGAAAAGTTAAGAACAATGAAAATTCACATATTTATAGTCATAAATTTTAATTTAATAAATTCAATAATTTTAGACAATGTAAATGTTAACCCTAACGCTGCTGCTAAACCACATATCTTGAAGACACGTTTTTCTGCATAGTTCTATAATCATAAAAAGTATATTTATGACAAAATAAGTCAACAAAATAAAAAGTTACTTTCATGGTTATTTGTTTCATGTTATATTTTTGTTCAAGGATTCAGTTCCAATATGGTTTTTGTTTTATTAAAACATTTTTAACATGGATAATTCAAAGGTAAAAATGTGTGTAACATTTTCTACACCCTTGTTAACAAAGTAGGAAGTGATGAATCCAAAGATCTGCTAAATTATATATTAATTGGCATAACATCTTAATGAAGAAACACATACCACGATAAAGAGGATTAACTTTTCAATTAAAGAGGATTAACTATTCAATTAATTATGCTCTTAATTTCTAGCTTTTTTTTTTGTTCTTTGAATTCCTTAAGCCAACTACTGCAAGCCCAAACCAAATTTAAAAATTTTCACTCCCCATAGGACAAGATTTGAGAGGTCTCCAGTTCTGGGTGAGACATGCATTGACATGGCCCCAACTGACTTGAGAGTTTTATGGAACTCCCACTTCCCCTGATACAAGTGGATAAAACAACTGAAATTAAGCTTTGTAACAGTAGGATTTATAGATGAAAATGAAGACATTAGGGATGTCACTGCACTCACTCACTGTCCTGATGTTTTTGGGCTGGTAAAAAGCACCAAAAGGGAGAAGGTTTGTTTATTTTTGCATTTATCCAAATCAGAACAGCAAGTAATGAGGTTCAAAATCATTTGCTTGATTTAATGTGTGATCTATTAAACCATCTTATGCTTATATGAGAGAGAGAGAGAGAGAGAGAGAGAGAGAGAGAGAGACCAAAACTTTCTCATTGTATGGTATTTGCTCCATTGTGGCTAATTTTCCTTAACCATTTTCATGAAAAACAAAGATAAACAAATTTATAAGTGCTACTAACTTCAACAAATATCAACCTATTAACACGCCCACATACACATTATAAATTTTATTAAGTAGAGAGAGAGAGAGAGAGAGAGCAGACAGGAAGTCTTACCAAAATGCAACATCCCCCTCAACCACTCAATCAACAGTAATGTGAGTACTCCTTTCTGAATGTTTAGATCAAGAACAAAAAACCTGAAGTAATGCCAAATGCTAGATAGAAGGCTTTCAACAAGAGTTATTAAAGACATTTTTCAGAAACTGGTCATTAAGTAGCAGAAGATAAAATCAAGTCAGACTGATGAAATTCAGTTCACCTGTTTTACTAACTAGCAAAGTTGGGTCTTGAAATTTTAGAAATCAAATTCATCTTAATAGAATCATTTGTGCCAAATCAGGAAAAATACTATACACTTTTTTGCCTGACTTGCATATTAAAAGAATACAAAAGTTAAATAAGGATTGCAAATAATTACCAAACTATGAAGTTAAAAAGCTTCAACTTTGTAGTTTATAAGTTTATTCAAACTTAATCTGTTATATAGGTTTGATTAAATTAGAATTACAAATATTAATTATTTGTGACGTTGAAATAAAATGAATATACAAAATTTACAACAATTAAAATGTTTACGCATTTATTGTTAGTCTTCAAGTATGCCTTACCTACACAAATATAATTGTAATTAAAATTGTCGATACACACATTATTTATCATCATACAGTCAATTAAATGTTAAAATGAATAATCATGGGTCAAACAGTTTCTTTAACTGTACTTGATTGTAGGCAAATTTGCATGCAAATTCATTTTACTCAGCAATTGTTGCAGAGTGACCCTTCTAATTATGCAATACCATTCAATCCACAATTTGTTATCATGATTAACCACAAACTTCAAATGTTTGGAAGAAAAGAAAAAAAAATCTTTAAGGCTCAAACAACATATTAAGTTATTGTAGAGTATTAAATTCAAACAATGAAAAGAAAATAAGCTGTCACCAACAGCTAGATTTAAATTTTATCTTTAAGTAACCCAAATTAGCTAATCTATACTAGAATATTTAATCATCACAATAACTAATGCAAATATATTGTTTTTTTGTTTTTTTTTACTGTCGTAACAAAGAATATATGTAACATGAGCAATTTGTATGTATATCAATATGCAACATTTATATAACAACTACTGTACAAGATGCCTAATGTTACCACATCTGTGAGACAATGTAAGACCCTAGCAGTACTAAAAAAATCACATCACCACTGCCAATATTTGACAATGGATCAAGTGATAGCATTACGCAAAACTGAGTGGCAGCCGTGTGTGTGTGTGTATATATATATATATATATATATATATATATATATATATAAAAAGAAAGAACAGCAAGATATATAATCCGGTGTTCTTATAGATATTTCTATTTTTACAAAATAGTGCTCAATGTAAATTTACAGAGCATTAATATTATAAAGTGATTTATTTATTTATTTTTCAATGAAATCTAACATCCATTAAATGCATGTTGTCTGGATTTTTAAAAATGATTATTGTTAACGGCAAAAAAATTTTTTTTAAATTTATAACCTAATAATTTACATACTTATACTTGATGTGAAAATAATTCTACATACTGTAAGGGATTCTAATTACATTTAATTGTTCTTAAAAGAAATATAGTAAATTAAAAATTAAAAGTGAAAATATTTCAAATTGTAGTTAAATAAAATGTATTCTAACCTAAACAACCCTCAAAAATCTTTAAATATACAAATAGGAAAAAAAAAGGCTGTAAGAATTTTTGCCGCTAACAATAAAATTTTTAAAAAGTCCAGATGACATGCATTTAATGGATGTTAGATTTCATTGAAAAATACATCCCTACCCCCTACCAAAACGTAACTAATAACTGATACACCAAAATACAGACATAATGAACACGCAGACACCCCTGTCTAGTGGAAGTGGATTTATCTGCAACCTTGGAAACGTAAATTATGATTTTAGCTGTGTCTTTAAAACCCAGTAATTTTAAAAGTTACTCCAAAATTCGCTTGAGGATGAAATGGAACTCATGTCTTTAATGTAATTACAAAATTAAATTTGGGGCTTTTAGCTTCCATTTTTGAAACATGGTTAGAACTGTGTAGTGAAAATAACCATATTTTAAATCAATTAATTTATAATATATACACACACACACACGTCTTAAAATAAAGACCCTGATGATGACATTGTGTTATGCCGAAAGTACTCAGAATAAAATAACATGTATCAACCCAATGATTTTCTCTTCCTTTAATGACACCAAAAAGCTTGTTCATGAATATGAAAGAATCCAACTGAAAATAAGTGGACAAAAGGGATTTGAAAGAATATGCAGTGATGCCCACTTTTATTTTAAAGTCAAACAATAATACAAAAAACATTTAACATTGGACAAAATTATTGGCCCTCTTGCGTCGATAATCAATTGTGTAACCCTTATTGTTTTAATCAATTTTGATATTTCCTTACAAGATCACTATACACACCAATAGGTATTTAGTTCTATTCTTCCTTGGCAATAGCTTTTAATTCCTCCAAATTCAATCTTACTTTTTTCTTCAAATATGCCCATAAATTTTCTATGTGGTATAGGTCAGGACTTTGTGCAGTGTATGCCAATTCCTTAATATTGCTGTCATCTAAGTATTTTCTAACCATTCACGCTGTGTGTATTGGGTCATTGTCATGCTGAAACGTCCAGTGATGGCCCAAAGACAGCTTTCACGCACTTTGTTATATATTATTTTTAAAAATAGCCAAATACTGCTCTTTATCCATGATACCATATACTCTCCCTAGTTCTCCTGGTCCAGAAGTATCAAGACACCAAAGGAGCAGAATGCTCCCACCACTGTGCTTAATAGAAGGGAGGGTATTTTGGGGGTTTGCGAGCCTCATTCACTTTCCGGCATACATAACGACAGTTCATGTGACCAAATAATTCTTGGTTTCATATAACCATAAAACATAGTTGCAATATTTACTCATATTCTAGATGGCTTCTGCATTTTAAGTGTTTAGCCTTTAACAAAAGAGTTTTCCTTGGGTGACAAGCTCAAAAACCTGCTCAATATGTTCAACACTGATGCTTTTACATTATTGATAATGTCCTTTGTTGTTAAGTGAGGATTCTTCAAGACATCTCTAACAATTTTCCTTTCAATTCTCTCAGAAATTAACATTTTTCTGTCAGTACTTAATTTATTCTCAACACAATGAGTCTGAACTTCTTGATAAAGCTACAAATCGTCAATCTAGAAACAGAAAGTGTTGTATATCCATCACTTTGTACAAATCAACTATCTTCATTTAGAGCTTTTTGCCAAATTCAGCTGTCTTTGCCATGGTTGCAGAATAAATGAATTATTGTGGTATGTGGCATTCACATATTGTTTTCTTCATTACCTTTTAGAATGTTATACAATCAGGTCAATACTATTTCATTTTCAAAAGGTGTTTGTATTAAATGTCAAATTAAGGAGAAAAAAAAAAAAAAAAAAAAAAAAAAAAAATTACAATATTATTATTTAGAAAAATCCATAACTATGAATATAACAGGTCAAAACTTCTAAAAAATTCTTGACTTATTCAAAACTAAAGACAGAATCAACTATTTATGGTAAATTCAGTAAGTACTTGCAAATATTTGCATTTCCTTAGAAAATATGCAAATATTCAGTGGGGGCAAATAATTCTGTCCACAACTGTGTGCGTGTGTGTGTATGTGTGTATATATATATATATATATATATATATATATATATATATATATATATGGTTATTAAAATATTAATTTTTGCCATTCAATTACTCACTGTGTGAGTGAGTGAGAGAATGAAGATGAAATCAGTAGCTTTCATTCAAATTCTAGCTGTTTTGTGCTCATGGCCTTAGAAAATCTATAGGTTAAATAACAGGGCAGGTTGGGTTCTCTTGCTTTGGATACCAGCCAATGAAGAACAAGGGAAACTAAATTCAAACAGTTTTTTCCAGATGGGATCCTATTTAAGGATATGTATTGTCATTTGACATCATTCTAGAGACACGAGTTATTTGGAGTTTTCTGTGCATCATTTTTGTCATCAGTTCTTCCAAAAAGTATGGCTACTTCTACACAAGCATCATCCTTGTATAATCAAAACATCTGTGTGAATAGTCTAGTGGTTCAGTTCTAAACTGAACTGCTGGCTGTTGGGCCCCCTCATGTTCATGATCTGCTTATTACCTATAATATTTTTTAAAATATTTCCCATGATGATTAATATTATTCAATTGAAGCTGTCTAGTATAGGAAGAGAATTGATAAAGGAATAATGAAAAAAAAAGAAGCTAAAATGAATTTTATCGTGAACTATAATGAAGAAAAAGGGGCAAAGAAACTTCTACTCTTAAATTTGTGCTGTGGGGTGTACGTGCCAAGGATTCAATGGTCTAAAAAGTTAATAAGCAGATCAAAAACATAATATACCCTTTTATTAAATTGGTTGATATCATTAACAAGGACGGATATGGTTGCTGAGCAGAGTATCAAGGGCATTGAGATTTGGTTGGAAATTGATTTTCTTGTCTTAAGTTACTGCATTCCTCTGCTTAATTGCATTTGCATTATTAAAACCAGCTTTAACCACATATGAACTTGGGGATGCAAGTAAAAAGGGTGTAACTGTTCCACTAAGCTTGGAGTATTTAGTAGTAATAGAAGTATTTACATTAGCCCAATAGTCACTGAGGCTTTTTAGTTTTCAACAATGGATTTAACTTGAAGACAGACACAATTTTATCTTGTGAGATTCAGTATTTTTTTTTTTTTTTTTTAAATTAGGTGTTCATGATCTCCACTCGGAGATTTATAAATCCCTTGGATCGTCCCATAAATCCACAGATTTTAATATCGGACACTTTGAAGACCGTTGAATTAGAGAAACATTGTGTGCCATATAGTTAATAAGAGATTGTATGAAATCACCTACAGTATTTGCAAGTCAGCCATTGATAATAACCATAACTTGTTGAGTAAATTGTTCTCAAGAACAAGTAACAAACTTAATTCATAAGACCACTAGAGTTTTGGTGTCAGATATACAACAAATTTGGGATATATCAACTCTCAAAACTTATCCTAATGTGGCTATAAAATTCAGCTAGTGACATAATAGTTGTACATAACTATTGTCAACAACATGCAAGTGGCATAGAGACAATCAGTATATGCTGACATTAAAAATGTTGAGTGGAAAACCGACTATTATGATAAATGAGCAGATGAGAATAAAAGAGACAAAAGATCATAAGATGATTCTAATGTTTTGGAGAGACCTGAAAAAACCTATCCCAATGTAAATATACACTGACCTCATAAAAAAAATGCCAGTGTCAGTTAGAACCTTTAGCTTTAGTATATGAAACAAACTTTGAGTAGAAAGAATTTTAACAAATGTATCTAAATGAAAAGCTATATTGTTTGGAATGCAACAAGTCAGTGGCCATACTGCATTATATTTATCTTCATTCTTACAAACCAGGTATGTTTGGATTGCAGATTTTCTTATTTCATTGTTATATTAGCATTAAGAAAAAAAAAAAAAAAATAAATAAAATTTTAAAAAGTACTTCTAAAAAGGAAGCAATTTCAGGGGAAAAAAATTTCATTAAAAGATTAAAAATTTCCTTTAAAAAATGCTTAACTAAAAACAGATTGTAATTTTTTATTTTTACATGGAAGAAGCTTAAAAACCCAAAATACTTTTGTGCTGTGTCTATAATTTTTATTGTTGAAAGTCAAAACAGTCTAAATAGCAAAATAATTATAAAATATTGTGGAAGTGCTGTAGGATATTTTTTAAAAATCAGCTTTTAATATAATATGAAGCATTTTAAACATGTTGATTTTTTTTGCATTCTATGTCCACATTTGCACTACGTGAAATTACAAATCTCATAAAACAAAAAACTAATGTTAAAAAACCAAATTCAACTTATTTTGACTAAATTGGGTGTTTATATAATTTTTAAAAGACCAGTTTTTTTTCGTTTTTTATAGCAAAAATAGAAACCATTTTAAAAGATGATTTCAAATAAGAAATTCCTGAAAATGTAAATTCCTATAATACACAAACTCCATAAACTAAATAAATCCCAGCAAAGATTCCCTCTTGTGAAGACAAAATATTCCAGTGTGTGTGTGTGTGTGTGTGTGTGTGTGTGAACAATGCAAAGTGAATCAAATGAACTCACCCTCAAGTTTCCTTGGTGTACTAGGTCCAACAGATTTGCTTCCTTCACTATCTCGTCGTTGTCGCCCAACTCCTGAATCGAAATTATGAGTGTGAGTATTATCCTTTCGAAAATTATCCTTGATAGTTGTTTCCTGCAACTGCCCACCTTTGTGGACCCACTGGCTAGTCCTCTGTGCGACAACATCCTGTAAATCTTTAGGCGGTCCGGTTTTAATTTTCTCAGATAATGATCTGTCCGATGATTTGGATGATTGATGTAAACTGACCTTATGGTGCTTATCAAATTTTTCTCCAACATTGGAATGTTTGCTTCTGTCATCTGAGGCTGGAAATGCTGTGAGGAAAGGCGGAAAAATAAATAAAATGTTCATATTTGAAAGGCTTTATAATATGAACAAATACAAAAAATAAATTCATGTCTTCAAATGTTAAAAAAAAAAAAAAAAAAAAAAAAAAAAAGCCAATTTTTAAATATTCACCTTTATGTCTTGATATAAAGCTTTCATTACACATCACAGCAGAATATGGTTTCTGATGATTTGAATCAAAGTTGTGACTGGCTTAAGAAAGAATTTTGATGATATATTAAAAGAGCATTTTCAAGGTGATGGAGAATGGTAGAAGAATCCATGACAACAAGTTATTATACTGACAGGAATAAGAGTTTTACACATAATTTCAGAATGTAACTCATCCAGAGAGATGGCAAATTTCTTTAAGACAAAAGCAGGTCAGATTAAAGACTGAATAGTCTTAACAAAGAGTATAAAATTGTGAACATTAGGTGTTAACATTTAGCACTCTGAAACATTTATAAATATTACTACCCCTTTTACTGTATATAATATTTTAGATATTAGTTCTATAAAGTTGAAATTGCAGTAGGCTGGCTCTCAATTTCAGTCAAGATTGTTTTAGGTGTTGTCATAGTAGGTTGTGACTACACAACCAAGAAATTCAAATTCAACTTGACAAACATTTTGCTTGGCAAAAATAGTCACTTACAGAGTGCTAAAGGTTATGATATATTTTCATATTTATGATCAGAAATTTTTTTTTTTTTTTTATTTATTTAAAAGCAGTGACTTGCCAGAGTGTACAAAGTCAATTCAAGTGTCTTACTAATATACACAAAAAGTCTTGTTTATTAAAGAATATTAATAAGAATTTAATTATTTGGCATTACTGAAATAGACTGGTCTACTATTTAAAAAAAAAAAAAAAAAAAAAAAAAAAAAAAAAAAAGGTGGGGGGGAATATTTTTTGTACATTAGCATTCTTTAGATATCCTTTAGGCAATGCTACTTATCAGAATCAAAAAACTGACTTCTTATAGATTTTAAAGGGAATATAATATAGATATGATGTCAAATTGATCCCTAAATTTTACATTATTGCAGTGATGGTTACAAAATGATTTTTTTTTGAGTAAAGAACAAATGGACATACTTGTAATTAAAGAACAAAAATTCACATAACTAAAAGTATGTATCTGTTTAGTTTTCATTTAAAATAACTATTAACCTCAAATGTTTTCACAGGCACCCAAAAAATCCAATATAGAAAAATGTAAAAACATTTAACTAAATAAATACACACACACATTATATATCTCAATAATGATGTTACCACATTTGTAAATAACAGCTATGTCCAATAACTGTAAAAATCAGGGATCAATTTTTCATCATATAAATATTATGAACAGGACACCTCCGCAAAAAAAAAAAAAAAAAAAAAAAAAAATTTTTTTTTTTTTTTTTACTAATTCTGACAAGTACGACTTGTGTCAGAATTGGGAGAAAAAAAAAAAAAAATTTTTTTTTCATCTTATTTAATCATAAGAAAGTCTAACATGATAATATGCAATTTTCCCCCCATTTTTTTGCAAGTGGATCAGTATATTTAAGTAGTGCTCATTTTAACAAAACATTTACTCTTCATTATTAGCTTTTGCATTAAGGCTAATGAATGTATAGATAGTATAACAGGAATCAGTGAACTGAATTCAAATTAAAGTGCTGCATTTGGGATAGACATAAATTCCTTCCCGAAAGTCATAAGTATTCATAATCATGAAAAAGGAAGTTGTGGAGAACTACAAAATAAAATAAAAAATAAAGCTAGTAATTGATTAGAGTTGAATATCTAGTAAGAATCCAAATCTTTGGCTATACAACCAATTTAATCCTTAAAACATCAGACTTTTCTGTCCAGCTTGTAAGCAACTTTCTACAATGACAATTCCTAGTCTCCCAACAATATTAATGGTTTCAATTGATTGCAGCAAGTGAACTCCAACACTTGTAGAAAAATAATCAATGTAAATAATCAATGTAAATACTACTTTTCTTACTTAGTAAAATCTTGTTATTGTATTTGATAAATAATTAGTTTTATCGCAATTTCCAAGCCTCAAACTGAGACAGTTTTCAATTTTGATTAGAGGTTTAGTTTTCTTGACTAATAAAGTGCTTTATTTTTATAACTCACCAACCCTAAGATTCAGACCCCACCCCAATAATACACACAAAAAACAAACACAGATATCCTCAAACTGGGAGTCTATAAATCAGGAATCTCAAACTCAAGGGGGCCATAACATAAGGGAGAGGTGCAATAGGCCAGAAACTGGGAAACACTCACCTTATGGTTATGTTCCCAATCAGCACTTCAGATTTCCTTTTCTTTGACATAACTTCCTTTTCTTGAAATTTAAGTTTAACAATCTTCTGGCAACCTTCTCTCTAACATGGTTTTCAGTTTATGTTGTTTGTTTTCTTTTTTACCTCATGCACCCCATCCATCCCAAGATCAGATCAATTCCTCCTCCTCATTATGAAAACATTCTCATTTCTTGTGTTTGCACCCCTCCCTCCCACATCATTGAGCAGCCAAATTTACCACTTTCCACCTTATATAAAAGAAATTGTCAAATGTATTTATGTGATTTGAGAGAGAGAGAGAGAGAGACACCAAAAAAGAAACATTGTTGAAAAGTAGATTTACACACTCGATATGAATACACAATGGTGGGGAGGTTAAATTTTCTTTTCTTTGAAGAGAAACTAGGACAAACCTGGTTAACCTTAAAACTGATTGACTGTTTGCAATTGGTGTGTAAGTCAAGTTCAATGTTGCTAGTGCATAAGTATGGAAGGGATCAAAAAATTAAAATTTGAAGAAAATATTGATCACACAAATGTTTCCTTGTGAGCTGCAGAAAGATGGCCTGCAGGCCACATGTCTGGGACCACTGTTATAGTATTTTAGTAAATAAAGAAAAATAGATAAGCTTGAAACCAGTTTGACATTTGTAGTTCTTGGTAAACCAGGAACTAAGTGTCATGCTCAAATATAAAGCACATTTATTTCCAGTGTTCCTTATTGTTTTAATCCTTATCTTTAATAGCTGTTTATTAGCATCATAAGATCAGAATTAAACAAAGAGTAAAAAATGTGTTAATCCTCCCTAAATTTGTACTTAACTGACATCTCTGCAGAACATTAGAACTGCAAGTTCTGATGAACAACTTCAGAATTCTACAATTTATATTGCGATAATTGCTTACATTTCTTTGTTTCTTTCAATTCTTGGAGTGCTGCTTCAATTTCCTGCTAATGTTCAGCTGACATGCCACTTATAAAAAGGTGAGAAAAGAGTTGTGGCTGTTACAAGGAATATAGTTTGCTTTTTCCAGGAATGAAAGTCTATGCAAGGGAACAGGAACAAAATGGGTTGGCCCAAGCCATTGCATTCTCCACAATCTATCCTTTAAATAGTTACCTTGATCATCAATATGCACCTCACACACACAAAAAACACTAATTTTAGTAACAAGAATTCATATAATAGAGGCGCAGAATTAAGTTATTCCTTTTGAATATTAAGGTCTAGTAATATACACACACTCTTTAGCCATTAGCAGCACCTTAAAAAAACAAAAAAACAAAAAAAAACAACAACCCATTCCTGACTAATAAAACTACGCCCCACCTATAATTGCAGTTTGTTTAAAAGAATCCCTTTACACTTTTTCAGGTCTTTTTCAAATTTTGCGTTGCATAAGACATGCTGAAAAGAATTTAAGATTTCATCTTATTTTTAGTGTTCACTACCAAATAAATCTATTTTTTTTTTTTTTTTTAAGTAAAAAGAAAATAATACATTTACTTTAAAAATCAAAAAGTAGAAGTGAAAATAACTGGTAGCAAATAATAGGAAACTAAGTTGTCATCAAACCAAATCAAAAACTAATTCCACATGTTGATATTTGAGTAAACATCCTTTTACCAGAAATAGAAATTCATTTCCCTTATGCTATTTTGCTTGTGCCGTCTTTCCCCACTACCAGTCATTTTTTAAATTCATTTTGGGTTACCTTGACATAAAAAAAAAAAAAAAAAAAAAAAGCAACAGAAACTGGTAATTGATAAATATTTACATTATTTCCTCGAGAAGACAGTAAAATAATTTAACATTCTTTCAGAAGTTATATAAGATTATATCTGTATACAATATCATAAACATTTATATATAACTTACATGTAAGGTTCTACTACACTAAGTAAAAAAGAGAAAGCAGAAAAAGCAAATGCTTGAATCCTGTCCATCCGTTTTAGACAATAAAGGCAAATTTTCAATAAATAATCCTCTGAAGTACACAGAAAAATGAACATCTATTTGAATGCTCTAAATGCACTCTATATTTTATTATAGACTGTCAAATACCAACTAATCCACAAATTTAAATAATTTTATCAATTAGTTCTGTATGAAAGAAAAATTCATAGGAAAGTAAGAAATTCTATTTAAAATTATAATTTAAAAATCCTTTTAAAATCAATTGTTCTTCATTCCATATTTAAATAAACTGCAATTTATAGTCTTAATTGTCACTATATTGATGCAGAAAAAAAAAACAAAAAAACAAAGTTACTGCAATCAATTAGCAATATTGGATTATAAGGTGGAAAAAATTTATTGATAATTTTAGAAATATCTAGTTACTCAAAAAATAGTTTCAAATAACAAAATAGCCTTCCAACTTTGATTGCAATAAAGGCTATCATATTTAAAATATAAATATTAAAAACATGCAATCAACCCCAGTTTTGGCATTAGGCTTCACAATATCTTAATATACCCCCCATCCTCACCCAATATATCTCCACCTCTAAAACAATTGTCTTAGAAAAAAAAAAAAAAAAAAAAAAATTCAATGAATTATTCATCTTGATGTCCCAGGTTTGAAATCAAAAGAGAAACACATCAAGTCTCTAATGAGTACTAAGTTTTTTTGTTTTTTTTTTTGAAACTGGATATATAATAATTAAGTTACTTACATTTACTATAAAAATTGGCATTGTGCTTGCTTGGAGCTCTGTTTTCCTGTAACTTGCTATCTGTTCCCTTATTCGGCCTGGAGGGGGAAAAAAAAAAAAGAAAGAAGAAAAATAGTTACTTTTTATAGATGAAATATTCCTTAAAAAGAAAAGTAAAATAAGTGATATAAATTGCAAACAAAAAATAATAATGTAAATAAATACAAGATGCTTATTTCAGAACATAAGAATTTAAGTTCAATTTAAGCAAAATCCAGTATATTCTTGAATTTTTGTTTTTTAACAATAATTTTGAAAAAAAAAAAAAAAAAAATTTTTTTTCCAGATATTTATAGCTTTTCAATTATATCAAGATGAGGTTTCTTGTTGGCTTTTAGCAACATGGCTATTTTCAATTGTCATCAAATTGGATAAATTTGAAATTCAAATAAATGGGCGAACCATATTTAAGGTTAGTTAAAGCTAAATGTTTAATTTTAATCTAACGATTATAAGCTGTACCAAAAGAACAATTATTTAACTTCAGGAAGTTGAGAGGTATACACAAATATCTTTGATTAATATTTATAGTAATAATTTTTTTTTTTAAATCATTATCAAACACTTCTGGTTCTTTCATTAAGAATATATTAAGTAAGTAAATATAAAGCTGTGAAAGAAAATAAAAGCCATCAAAAAATCTTGACAGATTAATGACCACCATCCTCAAAATGAGAGTGTGGACATGAATGGAACATCTGCAGCAACCTATACTTAACAGTAGATTTTACAGTGAGAATTAATGGTTTAAGAGATCAAGTAGTTTGCAAAGCTAAAATAGAAAGAAACTTCAAAAAACAATGCTAATATCCCCTTTAAGTTAAACTTTAATTCATTAGAGATGTAATACAAACTAATACCGAAAAGGATTGAGGCTTATCAAAACTGACGTCATACATATTGGGGAGGGGGGTAGATCAACTCAAAATACAAGATCTTAGTATACATTACTTTCAGAAAATCAAAATTTCCAATCTTAGATTCTTGAAGTGTGCGCACACACACACACACACACCCTTTAGTTGTAATTTCACTAATTTACAAAAACATTTGCTCTAATTTTGCAAAATAATACTTTTGTTTGCAAGGATTCCTCTAAATTAGAAAGATGAAGTCATACCATAAGATGGAAAAGGCAAAGATTCAAGAAACACTGGCTTTTATGCAACTTCAAAAACTGCTTATAATGGTTCTTTAAATTGAAAAGAGGATTTTCCTTTTGTAAACTGCCTATAAAACTGACTTTAAGAGAGAGGGGGAGAATTATTTAATGTAAAAACTAAATACACTGAATAAAATTAAGTAAGTAAATATCCAGTCACAAAATAGCAAAACTAATCGTAACATTCACTAAGCACTGAAAGGATAGTTGAAAGATGCTTTTAAGCCTAAGTTAAAGAGACACATAGCAAATTTTCTGTGTCTGTAAATGACTGTCATCACAAGGAACATCTATCTAGTAGTTGCAGGCTCTCAAACTAAACAATCACATCAAAACTCATGGCCTAGATAATAGGGTGATAAGTGAGATTAATTTTGGGATTTGTTGTTTCTTTTGTTGCTTTTTATTGAAACACTGACATGTGGTAAACATTGAAGAGAATTTGAAAAATTTCTAATTTGCCATGTTTTACTAGTGGACCAACATGTTCAGAAAAATACTTTTAGTCCACAAAACCAGAATCTACATTAGTGAGACAAAATATGACAATGTTCAATTTTACTTTAATGGTATCATTATGATAGCAATTGCTATTAAGTTCACAGGCAACCATAGTCAAACCTATATCATTTAATAGCATAGAAATAGATCTTTAATATAGTACAAAAAAAAAAAAAATTTTTTATATATATATATATATAAATAAATAAAAAGACTATAGTTATTTAGTAGCCAAATAAATACTGCTGTAGTGCTCATTTTAGTGTGTTATATTTTTGTTTTTGATGCTGTCCAAAGTGACACTATCATTTCAAAATAATATTCTGATGAAATCTGACAAAACAGAACTTAGATCAACTTTCAATCTGTATTAAATTATAACTCCTCAATTCGATAATTGCAAAATGCAGCTGCAACCTGCTGAAGTTGATTGTAAATGTTTTGAAATTAAATTAAACCATCACTTAATAACAAGATGTTGGTAAATAGTATTTTTGTACTTTGGTATAAAAAATATTCCTGTAATCTTCAGAGAATTGTTTTGAAGTTGGAAAAATGTTTAAATTCAGCTTCGAAATGGCTAAAGAAAAAAAAAAAAAAAAAAAAAAAGAGTAATTTTCTCCTTCCTTCGAATTTCATAAACAATGCATTTTAAAAATGAAAACATGCTATCTTTGTTAGAGTAGAAATTTCTCGTTTATTTTTTAAGAAAATCTTAAATATTTCCATGGTTGGAAAGAATATAAATTTTATATACGTGTATACTTTTTTGTGTTTTTTTTTTTTTATTTTTATCGATTTCAAAAAAGATATGAACTGTGTTTAGTTTGTAATAACTTACTGGACACAGCAGCAGCAGCCACAGTTACTTGACCGATTTTTCCTTGCAGAAAAAAGTTGTGAATTTTTAAGAACTTTCAATTTTTTTTTTATTTATTTAATTTGGTGGTTTCTATTTATTTTTTCATTTATTTAATTTTTAATATTTTTTGAACAAGCGTAATCAAGTGTCTTTCAAAAGAGTCGAAGGAGTTTGAATTGAATATTTATTAATGAGTTTCAAAATGTTTTCAACAAATTCCACAACCCTGGCTATTGACAATATTGTTCAATATTTGCCCAAATTTCCAAGTTATCAGCAAAATATGTCATGAAACATTTTTTTTCTGTAGGAATCATAGCAGATTTTAGTGATGATGGTCACTCAGTAGTGATTGCGATTATAAAAAAAAAAAAAATTGCAATGCAGTTTTACAGTGTGAAGATGAAGCCAAAAAAAGTTGTTTTTTCTTTTTCGGATAAACTGTCCATCTCTAATTGCAACATCTATGTAGTTGGGAATCCCTATATTGAAAACTACAACTATGTGAATTTTCATGAATTTATATTCAGTGATAATGGAAGAGGTTAGCTTGGATTGATGAATCAGAGAGCCAAGTTCGAATTCCAGTTGAATCCATTACATTCACTTACGTGCTAATACCGATGGGAAAGGTATGAATCCTCTTCTCCCCCCAGCTATGGGTAAACAGACTGGGTTCTATAGCCTTGGATGGCAACTGATCTAATGAAGAAAGAAATGGCAACCTACTACAGGAAAAAAAAATCTACCTCGTCAGTCATGAATGAAAAGATACATGATCACCTAAGCGTGTATCACACATGGCACATAATTGAACAGTTAGTGGAGAAAATTGATTTTATCTATGAAAGTGTTTTTTTTTTTTTGTGTGTGTTTGAAATTCTGATTTTGGCTTCCTATAGTTTTATTTAATACAGCAATTCCTAATTTGGTCTGAGCGAAAAATCAAAATAACTTGGTAACCATTCAATGAATTTTTAAAAAATTCATAAAGCATTTGTGTTAATTTTCATCAAGATCAGATAAATTTCTTTATGGAGTTTGTAGATAATATGATGAGCTTAGTTTTTAGTGATGCCCTTTATACTTTCTTTTGTTGGTTCTGCAGAGTTTGTACACTTTCTCTTGTATATGAATCAAGAAAGAAGAATTTAAAAATATTTTCAATATATTTTTCTTCAACAGGTAGATATTCAGAGTTGGGTCATTTCATGTCAAAACACCAGCAAAAAGTTGAAATGTGCACAATAAACATTTTAGAGGTCATGGAGCATTAGGATAATTGTCTTTACTTATAATCTTTCTCAGAAATCCTGCACATACATAGGGAAAAACTCTAAACTTGGCAGGGTCATATCTTCTAAAATAGACTTAAAACCCTCACAAAATTTTTTGGTGAACTTGAGCAGGCATTGTAGATGTTAGGCAAAAAATATGAAAATTGAAGAGGACGTATTTTCGATAGACTGACCGTAAGCTTACATAGGTGAAAAGTTGTTGATTTTGGGGTCATGTATTTGGGCGAGTAAAATAAAATTTTCTATCAAGTATAGGCTTGAAATAGTTAAATATTTGGATTCTACACTTCCTATTTACCCAACATAGCAAATTTCAGAAATATTGAAGGTATGGAAGTATTTTTCTTTAATTTAAAAAAAAAAAACACACCGAGATTTGGCGACATTGTGCGGCCTTAATTTAGAGGAAAATTATACCCCCCCAAATTGTAATGGTAAAGTCTAGTACAAAATAATTTGGCACACTTTCCTAACTCATGGAGGGGAACATTTGTGCCAAATTACAAGTAATTCGGTGTCGGTGGGTGTAATACCCTGGTGAATTAACATGGAATGATCCAGTTGCAAATTTTAATTCCTTTTAAATAAATAAATAAAAAAAAACTATAATTGTTTCAGCTTTTAACTAGTAATGCTAGTAAAAAGTTATGTTTTTTTTCCTATTAACTTCTGGTGGACATTTATTTTTAAACCCATATCAGTTCGAATCAACAAAATAATATAAGGTCTGGTGTTATTTGCTTCTTTTTTTTTTTTTCTTCTTCTTTTATATGTCAATTGTAGGTTTGATTTTCTTTAACATGCTTATGAGATCTAGTAATTTCTTTTTGTGTGGACATATTAATTCATTTATATGGCCAATGTATCAAGCATTTTAAAATGAAATTGAGTCTAAGAATTTTAAAAAGAGGTAGGTTAAAACATGAGAACCCATAGATAATGGTAATGATAAAATGGCCTATGACTATATGAGAAAAATTTGGCATTCATTGACCAAATATTTAGTGCTCCTGTATTTTTAAACAGTTAAAAAAGAAAAATAGACTTCTCAAATGGATTGTTATCACTAATATTGATGGGAGTTTCCATCCTGACCTTTTATTTAAGGTAGTGTGGAAAGTCAACACTTTACTTATATTATTTTTCACTCCTACTTACATATGCTACTTGTTTTTGTTGTTGCTTTTTGAAAGCCTTGAAGTGATACAGTTCTTGTTATTTGGTAAACCACTTTGTGATTCTGTAGCATCAAGTATATAAAATCTGATGAAGGTTTGTGTATTTAAGTCCCAATGGATTCATTTGCTTGAAGCCATTTTTAACAATTGATTTGAGAAAATGGTTGTATATAGCTAATGGTTATATTGTCGTTTGTAAAAAGTATTACTGAATGTGTTACATAGTAATTTTTTTTTTTTTTTTTTTTTTTTAAATAAATCAGTTTACCAGTAAGTACATTTAATAATCATTTATGGTAATCATATCTGTTCATTATTTCAACATTATTTCCTTTATCTGCTTTGTCAAATAACAATCAGTATAAAGAAAAATATAATTTGGATTATTTTTTCCATCATTGACAAGATGAGCAGATGCAGCATACAAATTGGCTATTCCAAAAATATTCTGGGTTGCTAAAGTTTATTTAAATAAAGAAGTTAAATCATGTACGACATCTTGAGGATATAAAAAGTTTTGTAAAACCTTTCCTTTTTTTTCTTTTAAGAACTTTGAATTATTGTCTGTTAAAAGTCTGTATTGTACTTTTGCATTTAAACTTAAAAATGAAATCAATTTAGCTGATGGAGAAAAAAGAATCCTGAAATTTAACCAATATTCAATAAAAATATAGTTTTTGTTGACAATTTTATGTTAATCATAATTACAAAGATATCAATATTTCCATCTTTTGAAAACTTGAAAAGTTTTCATGGCCATTAAGGTGGGTTGGCTATACAGTTAAAAGAAAAAAAAAAAGAAAAAAAAAAGAAAAAAAAAGTCAATTTCTGAGTTACAAAATTCCCAATGTATCACATTCTATATGGAAATAAGAAAGATATGAAAAGCATATGTAACTGATTACTAAGATCTGTAATAAAAAGAAAGCAACACAAAACACAGAATCTAGAAAACACTGAAAAGGAACAAATAGGAAAATCTTTCACTTTCTTCTCAAATTGTCTTCAGCATAATTTGGAAAGTTTATGAACAAAACATCAAAAACACACAAAATAAAACACTGTCTTCTGAAGACATAATACTGAACTAATCATTTTAACTGTCAAATGTAGAAAAAGATATTTTGAAATATAAACTAAAATTTGCCATACCACCAGTAAAGATGAAAACAAATATTTTTACAGATTTTGAATTAATCATTAGAAAGCAGCTGTACTTAAGGATAAAATTACAGTAATGGCTGATCTTTTGAATCTGGCACATAATTGTATTTCTTCATATAAACCCTCAATAACAAAAAAAAAAAAAAAAAAAAAAAAAAAAAAAAAAAAAGATTTTGAAAGAATTGAAAAAATAAAGATATTTTGATATCAAAACCAAACAAAGGAAATAACATGGTAATAATGAAGAGAAATGATTCTGACAAAAGATTATTAAATATTCTTAAGGAAGAAACAAGTTTATTAAAAACTATTTCTTTTTAACAGAAAGGATAAAAACTTAAAGGAAAAGCAACAAAAAATTTTTTTCTTACCATAAAAAAGTAATTGACATTGGAACTATAGATATATATTTACCCAAGAGGATCAATTCTAACACATTTGCATAGACCCCTAAATGATCAAGATAAAATACCTCCATTAAGACCCATTATAGACTAAATTGATTCATTCAATGATTGTCTTGCTAAATATCCCAGTGATTTATTAGAATCATTTATTAATATTAAAGGTGTTAGATTCTTTTTGTGACGGTAAAAGGAAATGAATATAATTGAAACAAAAACCTCTTTTAAAGTATACATTCATTTAACAATCATTTACTAGTCTGCAATTAAACTGGTATAAAACTACAAGCATGAGATAAACAGTGAGGATTGAAGTCATAATATTAGCATGGTCTACCATGGTAAACTGCTAATCCTAACCATGCCAAGGGGGTAAGATAATTTTTAGTTTGTGGATACATGGGGAATTAAGCCCAACTTGAAAAATAAAACAACTCAGTCATCAGATTTTGGCAATGTTGATGGAGAGAGGAAAAAAAAAAAAAAAGTTGATTTTCAAAAATTATCTTGGAATTTTCACAGAACTATTTTTGGCTCATTTGAATCTTACAATGATCAACTAGATCGGGTACTTGATATAATTTTATCAAATTTGATCAGAAAAATAGCCAACAGGATTAAAGTGTTTGTGAGTGAATTTGGTGGCAAATGAATTGCAACTTCAATCCCTGGGCTCAGCTGAGTAAGACAAGACCATCAATGAGCAGTATAAAAAAAATAATAAAAATAAATCCCTAAATGTGGGCAGAGGAAGGAGAACAAGATTAAATAAAGGGGTTCAGTTTGAAATTTCCTGACACCTGATGAAGGCCAAAGGGCACAATGGCCAAAATTTTGTGATGACAGCAAAAAAGATGAGGATATTAGTCTAACTAAATAATAACTCATCATTCCAGAAAATAAATTAATATGCATTCATTAAAATAACAGATGCAAAGTTCTAATTGTTTGTAGCCTGTTATCTTTAACATGAACATGACATTTACAATGATCCTTCAAAACTAGAAAACAAATGAACAAGGATCACATCGCACCCAAGACGTATAGACAGTTATTGCCGCGTTACACCAAGCTACCTCACATATATGGTCTCCCTAAGATTCACAAAGATGGTATTCCGCTCAGGCCGATTGTTAGTTGTCAAGGCTCCGTGTGCAACTCTCAGAGTCGCTTCATTGTAGATATGATATAACTGACCCATTGATTGGAAAGTCTCCTTCATATGTCCGAAACTACGCCCACTTCGTGGAAATGATCAAAGATGCTCCCATCCTATCCAACCATATGGTGAGCTTGGACATGGTGAGTTTGTTCACATTAAACATGAAAACATTAGGTTTATAATGCCCAGAAATTCATACAAAGATGTCCTCAACGACACATGACACAGTGGATAAAGGCATTAGATCCAGTGAAAAGAGTTAGATCCAGTGACAGGACCCAAAGAGTGTGAGTTCAATACCTAGTTAAGGCGGTGGAAAACTTGGAGAGGGCATAACTGATATCCATTAGACATGGCATGTGGAAGTAGAACAGTCTACCCCGGTGAGCGAAATAAAGGGTTCAGTTCGACATTCCAACCACCTGAAGAAGGCTGGAGCGTATAACGAACAAAATAAATATGGCGACAAAGATGAGGACAATAGCCTGAATAATGTAAATAGTGAAAAAAAAGAAGTTTCCTAGTTTAGACACCTGTACTTGCTACACAAGGTTTTATGCCAAGAAAACTTAAAATGATTTTTTATTAAAATATTCCTTTAAGCTACAATTATCTTAAATAATTTGAAAGCAATCTTTCTGAATTAGTGAAAAAGTTCTTGTAAATGCTATCTCAAAATATTCACAAATCTTTAATGTGAGGCAGCACTGAAAAGTTCTCAGCCTAACTAAGAAAAGATTAAAAAATTTGAAATTTAGTCAGATTTTGAAAAGCTGGTTGGACCGTGAACATTTCACCACCCTCCCCACCCACCATTAATTAAATTTTAAAATGATACAGAGTTGTGCAGGGTGGAGTGATTTATTGTAAATTTAATATAAAATATGAACCCCACCTGTTCCCTTGTTCTCGACTTTATTTTTAATAACATGTGTGCCAGTCATTGTTAGACTAGAAAGATTATTTTTACAGAAAAGATTTCTTTTATAAAATTATTTAGACTAATGATTAAATCATTTACTTTATCCAAGATATAACAGAGAAAAGAGTCATCTCCTTTATCCATGTTAATTATCAAAATGAAACAGTGGTTATAAACAAATGATAGCATATGCCATTAGAAATGACAAAAAAATCATTTTGCAGTTGTTCATAATATGCTTTAAAGTTCATTTTAACCCAATCAATTAGTTAGTTTTTACTTCCATTTTAATAGAAAAAGAGAAAGAGTAAATACATTTCTTAGTTTACTACTTGTGAATTCACAATAAATGACAATTCAATGTTATCCATTCTATATTAAGATAAGATGAATTCTAAATATAAAATGAAGTTACCAAAAAGGATTACTTAAAAATCACTAGCTCTTAAAAAATATATGAAACAAAATCAAAAACATTTTCTCTAATTATTTGTTTATTAGATTCAAACATAAAAAATAAAAAAAAAATAATAAAAAAACAACCCACAGAATTTTATAAAATAAAAGATGGCTAACCACATTTATTTTAAGAAAACAGTAAGCAGTTTTGTAGATGCAACAATATTATGGTCACTTTATGGTGATGGATTTTAATTGAGGATTAAAGTTTTAAATTGAGAACAACTTTAATTGTCCTGAAAATTCTTTAAACTATTCCCAAATCAAATTTTCTTTAAAAAAAAAAAAAAAAAAAAAAAAAAAAAAATAAAAAAAAAAATAAAAAAATAAAATAAAATAAAATAAATAAATAAAAAAAAATTAACAGTTGTTACTAGCATAAAAATAAAAATGTTTACAAAATAAATTAAAAACTAATTGTTTCCAACAATGTATCTCGAGCTATACAAAGGTTTTATTTCCCAAACACTGTCAGCACATTGTGGCAGTGTTCATAATTGATATTAGATACATACATAAAACAATCCATAGATTCAGTTAAAAGTAAAAATAAAATCATCCTTGATGATGGTTAAAAGTATAGCCGAAAGGACTCAGGCATACAAAACATTTGGACAATTTCTACATAATTTACACCCAGAAAAGAAAATGACAACACAAGAAAAATTAAATAAAAAACTCATCCACAGTACTTTGTCAGTTGCTTTTAATGATATATATATATATATATGCTGAAACTAACATGAGAACAAGATACCACCCCACAATACTTATAACACCCATTCCCAAATAATGTAATCTGTTAGATATTTTATTTATCATTAAATATGTTTAATATTCTCATGCAAATAAAAGCCTGATTAATAGAAATACTGCTAAATATTCATGCATTCCTAACTATGATATTTATTTTATCTGAAGGTTGTAAAATAATAGCAATCAGTTATGCACAGGTGGAAAGAAATAAGGAAATAAATTTGAAAAATGACAAACATTCTAAAATAAAACAATGTCTATTATGAACGAAAATATATACTCACATATCATGCCACTCTTTAGGCTTCTCCCACTGAGACACTTCCGTCTTACAATTATAATAGTACTTTTTACCCGAAGAACTAATGTGTTCTGACCAATCACCAAACACCCGCACAGCGGACTTTTGTACCTGTGAAGAGAAAATTTTAAGAATTGACATTACAAAAGATATAAAAAGAATTAATAGGTCAAAAGACATTAACAAATCTATTTTCTGCTTATGGCTTTTCTATATTCTCAATGACAAAATTAATTAACAATCAGATAATTCAAAGATTTACAAAGACAATATGAGAGGACCTGACTTCTAAGTTCTGCCAATGTTTATGAAATGGCACTTCTTTGGAAAGGTTATATTTCAATTATTAAAGAGAGTTTAAATGAAAAAAAAAAAAAAAAGAAAGAAAGAAAGAAAAAAGAAAAAAGAGAGAGAAAAAAAAAAGAAGAAAAAAGAAAACGTTATTAAAGAGAGAACACTAAAAGAACAGGATTTATGAACACACAATATAATGATTGATATTGCATTTAAATTTTTGAAGATCAAATTTGACTGGGAAGCCAGAAGAGTAAGAAGTGTGAAAGAAAAAACTGTTAGCACTGAGCTTTGGGTTAGATCTAGCCATTTCAACTGTAAAATGATGAGACCTTGCCTCCAATCTAATACATAAGATTTAATATAAAAAAGTTTGCAGCTACATTTATTTACAAACCAAGTAAATGAATAAAAAAGGAACATTCCTAGGTTAAGCAAAAAGAAAAATATGCTTAGCATTATTTATGTATCTTGTTAGATTGAAAAGATGATTAAAAATTCTTTTTGTTCACTATTTTCTGATTATTTAAATGTAGTAAACCCTATGTAAACATTCAAGACTGGTGCATATAATTTGATGCAATTGAGAAAAATAAAATTAGATTACCATTTATATAATATCTGATGTACCTTTAAAGTGTACATTGTCTTTAAGACAATAGGGAAAAGTAATTATAGATTGTGAAAGCTTTTCTTCACAAAAGAATGCTAACAGTGATTAAGCATTTTCAAATATTAACTAAACTTCTAATTAAATGGCTAAATGTGACAGTAAATAAAATACACATTAAAAAATTTCAAAGATTTTTTTTTTTTTTTTTTTCAATTAACGTTTCCTCCTCAATTTATTGGGAAATATTTACAATTTATTATTTATTTTTTACTTCACCATTTATTTTCAGAAATCAGTTGTTTTGGCAAAAATTTCATCTAAAGCAGTTCAAAGGATTTATGAAAGTCTTATCCTCATTTATAAATTCTTCATTGCCTAAAATTATTAACAAATTCCCACAAAATTTAAGCAACATGAAATAAACATTTATAAGTTGAACATTTGTTCACACATTGAATATTGCTCTCACATCTGGTCTGGGGTTTCTGCTATGTGTTTAGAGATTGTTCATAAAATACAAAGAAGAATCTGCAATGTTAGCGGTCCTGACCTGGCATCTTGGCTTCAGTCACTTTCCCCACTGCTGTAATGTAGCATCCCTGTGATTTTTCTATAAATACTTTCATGGTAATTCTTCTGGTGACCTTTCCTCTATGGTATCTCAACTTTGAATTTAAGCATTCTACTTAATGCCCATTCTTTTACTGTCCTCTCTATCCTTAATGTTTTCTTTTTCTCATATTCTCTCAGTCACCCCCTTGCATCTCAATAGGTTTATTGCCTTATTTGGTGGCAAAATGATTAACAAAAAGCAAACTACTTTTCCTTCCAAAATTATTTCACAATAATACATCTCTCAGAGCAAATTGGCCTAACTGATTTTTAACAGCTAGAGGAATTACTGAAATCTTTTTATTTTATCTTTGAATTTAATAAACACACACACAAAATAAAAAATATATATCAATCACAAAAAGCTGGAAAATAACACTATAATATACATACATACATACATACAAAAAAAAAAAAAAAAAAAAAAAAAAAAAAAAAAAAAAACTACAAATAAAAGTTATTTTTAAATGTTTTAAAAGTATTCATTTCCTTTTTAATATCATCATTTGATAATAGTCAAAACTTACAAGACAGAAAAGAATTAACCAGGAAAACTTTTAGTTAATTATTGATTTAATAAAATTAACAATTTTGCAATTTCAATTTTCAAACTTGTCAGATATGTAACTAAATAACCATTTCACATTAGTTGCTAGTATAGCAAAATGAGAAAAAGTAAATTCAAACAATTATGGCAATTTCTAGTAAGAAATGAGAGAAGAAAATTAGTAAAATAAAAACTCAAATCAGTACATTTCCAGATGTTCTCAGAAATAATGCAAATATAACAAAGAATGGTACAATTAGCAAATGAAGAATGCAAAATGAAAAATTAATAGAAAGGTAAAAAGCGAGTCATTTGATCTTGCTTTGTTCTAATCATTAGTATTGGTAAATTAATTGCATTCAACTGCAGCAGAGTTGCACATTTCAATTGTATATTATAGAATCAATCTAACAGTATTGAACAATCTCTCACCATCCAATTAATAGCTCAATTGTACTTGCTTTTTCTTTCTATTTAAAGGTATTAGGTTGGTGCAAAAATAATGACAATGTCGTTTTTTGATGTATTTTTTAACGTCAAAAAATGACATTATTACGTCATTATTTTTGCACCAACCTATTATAACACTACTTGATTAAAAAAAAAAAAAAAAAAAAAAAAAAAAAAAAATTTCTGTAGAAAACTTATCCCTAAAAGTTCTAGTCACCCCATTTTTCCCCAAAAGTAACCACAGTGAAGTCTCAGAAAATTTGATTAGAATTCTTAGGTGGGAACAAAATAAGAAAAAAGAAGATTGGCTTTTCAACATTCAAAAAGAAAGTGGAAATTAGATAATTAACATTTAAAATTGTTTAATGTCCTTCATTGGAGCATTTGAAAATTTTGTTCTCTAATTCAAATAACCATATAAGTATGTTAACAAGGCTGCCTGAACTCTGCAGCCTTGATAGGACATCCAGCTGAGAAGGCAATAGGAAATTACTACCCCTCATCACTGCAACAGTCATGGCAGTGCACAATTTACAGATATTTAAAGTAAAGGAAATTGTGGAGAGTCAGGATTGTGTGCATCCTGAATGAACATCAGATGTAGCCTAGAACAAATTTTATTTCTTTCTTAAGAATGAATTCAAGTAAATTCCAAGGAAAAGTTAATATATTTAAGATATTGTATACAGAATGCTCCTTAAGAACTAAGATCAATTAAGAGAGAAAATTACAATCATACACACAAAGATCAATATACAATTTCAGAGGATTTTCTCTCACACATTAGAAATAAGACAAACAACTAAGAATACATAAAAATATCTTTTTTATAGACTTCTTATTCAATATATATATATATATATATATATATATATATATAAAATGTGTGTGTGTGTGTGTATATAAATATAAATAAATATATATAATTATTTATATATTATATGCGCGGTACTTATTAGAAAGCGCTCAATATCAGAGATAGAGCTAACATATATGGTTGGATAGATGTGAGCTTGTGACCCTGGGTTTCACACTTTAGCGATCGTCTTTGTCTGACGATCGCTAAAGCGTGAAACCCAGGGTCACTCGCTCGCACACACACAATTTAAGTAAATGCTTTGTCTTTAATTAAAAAGTATTAATTACATTTACCGGCCTGAATATTCAAGAAATTTTGTAGAAAATGTGCATTCTCTGACAGGGATCGAAACTGTATTCCTATATAGAAACCATCATTTGATATGATGTGCTATATCTACAAAATTTCTCAAACATTCAGGCCAGTAAATGCAATTAATACTGTTTAATTAAAAACAGCATAAACTGTATCTATGTAAATAATCTATGAACAGAAAATATTTTGTGAAGAGATGATCGACTGAGAAAAATTGTCAAAGATTGTGTTTATAAACAATAATTTGGACTTTGCTAACCAGACGCTTCTCTGTAACTAAATAGTATATCACATCAAATCAAATGAGTTTTCTTATAGGAATACATGCTTAATCCCTGTTGGAGAATGTATATTTTATACAAAATTTCTCAAATGTTCATGTAATTAATACTGCTTAATTAAAAACAGCATTTACTTAAATTGCACCTATAAAAATAAACTGAATGTGTGTGTGTGTGTGTGTGTGTGTGTGCGTGCGCGCGTATATATTATATATATATATATATGCACATTTCATTGAAAACAACAGACAAGGTGCTTTTATTTTGCTTTTTTATACAATCTCTCATGCAATCTAATAATTTTTTTCTTTTCGGATGATAAATTATATAAAAACTGTCCGAATGTTCTTTTTATCTGAGCGCTTTCGGCTATACATTTAGCCATTTTCAAGGATTATATTTTAACTGTTAAAATATAAAATAGTTTGTTGTATGTATGATTTATAAAATGTTTTCAATTTTTTGTTTCAAAACACGTTTTGAACTTAGTGAAAAAAAAAAAAAAAAAAAAAAAAAAAAAAAAAAAAAACTTCCTTTCATAGATGTTCTCGCTGATTTTAGTAATAATACTTTTAAAACTTGTTTATAAAAACAAAAAAAAAAAACTAGTGAAGACTCCTGCCATCTTGATTTCTCTAGTGAATGCCCTCTTAGATATATAATAGGTGTTACTAAAAATTTCCTCACGAGGACACATCCTCTCACATGCTTTTCTTTAAAGAATTAAAAAATGTAAAGCAAACGCTGATTATTAATGGATTTCCTGATCAATTGTTGGATTTCCACATTAGGCGTTTCTTGTCTAAGGTAGCTAATAGCAACAGCGAGAATAGAAACAAACAATAATATAAATATTTTTTTTTTTATAAAAATCAGATGAACAAAAATGATAAACAGCATGAATGCAGAATTAAGAACATTACAAAAAAATGCATAACACCAGTTGACAATAGCAAAAAAATTAGATTAATTATATATTATAAAAAATTTCAAACCTCTAACCTTATAATTAAAAATAATAATTCACCTCCTAGAACAAAATTAAATAGGCCAAATATTATTTACGAATTTAAGTGCCCATTAAGGAATTGTATTCGTGATCAATCAAAATTTGTAAATAATTATATAGGCCACACTACAACATGTTTGACATGCAGACTCACTCTACACGTTTCTGACCATAGCTCAATTAGATCTCATTTAAATATTCATGGAGACCTACCGGACACTATTTGGAACATACTTGTCAACAACACTAATATAATAGCATCATCTACATGCAAAAAAAGGCTAAAAAATAATGGAAGCCTTATCAATAAAAACAAACCAACACTTAATAATATTAACTTTGAACATATCTTGACCGCTTTTTGAAACAAAAAAAAAAAAAAAAAAAAAAAAATTAAAACATTTTATAAAACATGCATACAACAAACTATCTTATTTTAACAGTTAAAATATAATCCTTGAAAATGGTTAAATGTATAGCCAAAAGTGCTCGGATAAACAGAACATTCGAACAGTTTTTATATAATTTATCATCCGAAAAGAAAAAAAAAAAAAAAAAAAAAAAATATAAAATCACATGAGAAATTGTATAAAAAACTAAATAAAAGCATTTATGATATCACTTGCTATACAAGCTGTTTTTCCCCCCTATAAGCATTAGAATTTCATGATTCTGTAATAAATACTTAAAAAGAAAACCTTTTCTGAACTGAGTCAAATAAGGAATATCAATGAACTTCAATTATATCCGACATATCCTATGATACATTATTTTCCTTTTATTCCATGGAAACATAGGATATATAAATCAATAAACATTTCTTCAATACTTTGCAGTCTTTGGAAGAGGAGGGAACAAAAACAGGTGTTCTAAAAGAGAAAGTTGATTATTTAAATAAAATCGGACCAGGTTTATATTATTTGCAATATTTAATTTGTTGCTATCAATTTTTGTGCATAAATTTGAAATACCTGAATATACAAAGACAATGTTAAAAGCATTCTGAAACAATTCATCTTGAAAAATACATTTAGTGAAAAACTAAAAGCAATTATTATATCAAGATATTAGTTTAACTCATGATTGTACTGACTACCAAAATGGGGGATAACAGATTGAGAAGGGGGAAATTTATGAACTACTACTGCCTGCCACAATTTACATTTAAAAAAAATAAAATTTTTCTTTAAAAATATAACTTGTGACATTTGTACTTTGTTTTAAAAACTTAATATTCAAAGTTATGATTTATTCTAGTTATATGGACAAACATTTATCTAACATACATTTAAACTATATAAACAGGTCAGCAGGGAGAGGAATGATTCTGTACAGTGAGTGATAAAAATGTGATACAAGTCATTTGTCCAATAAATTGTTTCAATGTTGTTTGCATAAAGAGAAAGATTTCATAAAGTTGCCAATGGTATGGTACTATGTTTTATGTTAACCCCCCCCCACCCTTACAAGATCATCTTCATTCTCTGAAGAAAGAATCACTTTAACCTTGTGAACCACTGACTCACCCAATATCATACATACATATAACTATATCACACACAGTGCTGGTGTTAATAAAACAGTGCTCAATGTAATGCAACAAAGCTATTAAGTACATATTGATAAATATACATATTATCCCTCCCCTGAGGTATTACACACACACGTTTATTCATTTTTACTTTAAACTCAAACCATTACAAATTATCAGTATTTGCACTAACAATAATTCCAATGAAAAAAAAAAAAAAAAAAAAACCTCTGCAAAACTCATGAGGTGGACAAATATTTTTTATTTATTACTTAAACACAGTAAGGACTCGAGAAAATATTTCACTATATATTGTAACCAAATTTCAATTAAATCAAGATATATTTGATAGTGTTTGCATATAAAGTTACTGATTATTAAATCTGAGAGGACTAAAGTATTTATGATTCACTCAATTCTGAGAGGAAATTTGCCATTTTGTGTGTGTAAAAGAGGAAAATTAAAAAAATAATAATTGTATTTTAGATAAATTGAAGCATAGAAATTTTTGCTGGAGATTGTGACCAGTGGAAGTGGTAATGTGAAGTTACAATTGATTCACAACTTGAGATTTTGTTTCAAAAGATCTCAGGAGAAAATATTGTAAAGATCACAAGAAATTAAAATCTAGAAATTCTGCTGAAAGATATTTTAAAACTGTAGAGCTAAAGTACAATGATTTCACAAGTTGTGAAAATGGAACCAATAAATCTAACCTTATTTTAAAATTAAAAACCATACAGCAATAAGGTTTCTTTTATACTTTTCTATCACATTACTAAACTAATACAAATCTAAGATTGAAAAAGAAAATTGTAGCTCTTTATGAAGATTCTTACTAAAAGTTATTAAAAATATCAGGGAAAATAAATAAATACCAGAGTAAATGCAAGAGATGTAGATGGACATTTAATAATAGTGAAGTGAGGAAAAAAAATCTTTTACAATTCCACAAAGGGTTAATAAAGAACAACTTGAAACATGTTTTCAAAAATAACTGCTGATAAGAAAACAAAAAAAATAAATTTCCACAAGATTCCTAAAACCAGTTGAAAACATGGATGTGGGGAAAGTAAATTCTAAACTTTATGAAAATAGGTATCCCAAACTAAAATTTTATTTTCAATATATCTAAAAACTTTTAACAAAGACAGAGAGCTTGATAAAACATGAAAAATGGCACCAAATTTATCTTGGTAACTTAATTTGCAACTAAGTTATGACCATTTTGTTAGTTTTCTGATTTGTGCAAAAAGAATTTCCACAGTGTGTGACTGAAGATGCCAGCTTCAGACAAGCAAAAAATCATTATAAATGTAATGTCATAACTAAAATTCTGAGATCAGACCAGTCTAAATATCAGGAAGAATTGCATTCTCAAAAACAAAATTGTAAAAACGAGAGAAGAGTAAATTTGACTGATCCTTTCCTTTCAATAGTTAATACTTTGCAACTTCTTCTCCTTAATATTTCATAGTACAACGGAGATGAAGCATTTTTTTTTTCTTTTCAGTAGTACCTCAATGAATAAATAAATAACAAAAAACTATATTTACACCACAGAAATATAGCCAGAAGTGCAATTTAACAGTAGGGCAAAAACAGATAAAAAGTATACCATACTGAACTTTCCATAAAAAATGTATCCTTTAGAGGCACATGCCTGCAACTTTGGGAAGAGATGTTCAATGAAAATTCTTTTCTCTGTATACCTTTTGTCATATGCGTATATAATTTTGGAAGATTTTGTGAAATTGTGCAATTTTTAACTTGTCAAAAAAAAAAAAAAAAAAAAAAAAAAGGGGGGGAGAGCAGTAATGACAACAAAACTTAGACATTTCATGAAATGAATCAATGGTTTGTCCACAAATCCTTATTGTAAAGCATTGAACTCTTATCTTCAAAGTAAAAAAAAAAAAAAAAAAAAAAAAGGAAAAGAAACATCTATTGTAACTGATGTAAAAAAAAAAAAAAAAAACTTTCTGGATAGTTGTCCTTGTGCATTTCCTCTTGCAGTCTGAATTTGTTTATAAGCCTCTACTGTAGACGATATTTCTGGAATACTTTCCTCTCTAAAGAAAAAAAAATATTGATGCCACTTGAGCAATAAAATACTTTGATTGGAACTAAAATTTTAACTATAGCACTTGACAGATATAATATCAATGATTTGGTCAATGTAAAAGTTGGAGTAATAGTATACTGTAATGCTTTGGTGCTCACAACTGAAGGTCGTTTAAAGTGATTCTTCTTCATCACAAATGCTAAAGTTGTTTGAATACTTAGATTCACTGAGCACCTTTTCTTCCTTCCTTTGTTCCTTTAGAAATGGATTGTCATTAAAGTTACATCACTTTCATCATATTAAAAAAAAAAAAAAAAAATTCATTTCTCTCAAGTCAGCATACATTTCAAGGAATTTGTGGTCATTGTCTGCTTCTAGCACTTAGAAGAAAGCTACTTGGGGCATGGTGTGCATCATACACCAAACAGAGGTTTAAATGTAAATTTTATTAAATCATCCAGGTAAGGGTCTGTGGCATGGAAAGCAATAATATATAAGAAAAAAGGGGAGGGGCAGGTTCCCACTTAAAGTGGATATGTTTTTTATTTTTCATAACAGCTTAAGGAAAAGAAAAAAAAAATTATCAACGCGTTTGTAAAAATTGTATTATAAAATGTATCCCCATTTCAACCTTTGAAATACGACTTAATCTCTAGAATTAGTAAACAAATAATAAAAAGAAAAAAAAAAAAAAAGTAAACTGATAACATTCTGAATACATTTCAATATTTTATGGACCGACCCATGTGCCAAAGTTAAACTAAAACATTTTTCTTTTTTTTTCAACTTTTAATTTAATCCCGAGAATAAGAGAAAATATTGCCAGCCACAATTTTAAATGAAATGAATGACCATAACAGGAAAACTGGTTGCTTTATTTATTTTTTTTTTTTTTCAAACTTGGAGTACAAAATTTAAAGAACTAATAATATATCAAGTTTGTTTATTCATTTCATATGAATTATGTTTAATGGTTTTTAAGAAAGTGTTTAAAAACAAGTTGAAGCAAAAGTGATTTGAGCATGACAGTTTGTATAAAATACAATTAGTACTTTATACAATTTTAAAATGTATCAAAGAAAATATAAGAAAAAATTTAAACTGTTATAATATCTATCGATGAAACAAGTACGATTTAAAATGGGATTTAGCTGGCAAGGTTCATTTACTTGTTCAACAATACAAATTTTGATGTGTCAGAGCCAACGATTTTGCATAAAGTAAATGCAGTATACCCTTTTTGATTTGTGTGCACCTCAAGTTGTATGGGCGCAAAGATATGAAACATTGCTCTACAAGATTTTTTTGATTTTTTTTTTTTTTTTTTTTTTAAGGTGCTGAAATCATCCACTAAAGTTTTTAGCAGTTTTTTTCTTTTCTTTTAAAGACAACTTTAAAGCCTATCTCAAGCCCACCAAATTGATGAGCATCCTTTTTTCTTTCAGATTGGACTATTTTGTTATGTGTAGGAAGACAACTCTAAGCCCAACAAGTTTTAAAACACCAGTATGAAATTTTCAGCTTTGAAAATGTGGAAAAACAAAAAAAAAAAAAAAAAAAAAAAAAAAAAAAAGAATCCTCACACATAAGAATTTTATCTTTAGGAGAAAAAAAAAATTAAATTTTATCTCAATACTAATTTTATCAAAATAACCTAAAAAACAAGTGATAAGTCAGCAATTGAAATTAAAGAAAATTTCACTACTTTGACACATTTTTGTAATGTAAACTAGGCCAGTTCTGGTTATCAAAACCAATTATCTCTGCACTGTAAGATTTTATTATACAAGTCAATATTTTCATAATAAAATTGGTATTAACCAACAGATGTTGGTAAATCAGTCAGTATTTTAATCTACACATGTGGCAAATATAACATGAATTTCAGCCTGTGTTTATTAGGAAAATTTGTAATAAACTTATTTAGTGATGTGAAATTTTTATTATTCAACACAAAGTTTATCATTTTGTGAATAAATATAATAATTTAGTTATTGAGATATATTTTTTTTTAATTTTGGATATATAAAGCCTTGTATGGGTCCTTACAAGAAAGATAACTTCAAAAGAGAAAATAAGATACTGCATAGTAAATGAAACATTACATTAGAAATTGTAAAAAAAAAAAAAAAGATAGATAAGAAAATAATCAAAGGACATCACAAAAATTGATTTAAGAAAAATGAAATTGTAATAAATAAGTGGACTGACCAGTAAGAAATTGTTTAAAGAAACTGGAGTTGTGAATATAAACAGAGAAAATATACAAACTTAAGAATATTGGTTAAAGACATGAAAGCAACTAAACTATCATCTTTAAAGAAAGATTACAAAGACAAATGTTGAAGAGAGAGTAAGGCTTTGGGCTAATATTGTGGGCTGTAATTATAGGCTGTTTAAAGTTGATCATGGCCTCAACACAAATGCAGATAGTTTTTCTAAATTTACAGACAAGATGTTCATTTGAATGGCAGAAGTTGTAAGCAAGAAATTGTATAAAAAGAATATATCCATCTCTTTCATATCATGCAAATCTAAATATTGCCTATGTGGCTAAAAAAAAAAAAAAAAAAAAAAAAAAGAAGAGAGGAGGGAAGGGTACCGAATTAAAGGAATAGCCTGTCAGGATTATTAGACCAATAGAAAACATGTGGCCCATCATTGAGAGAGATGTATATGAAGGGAAAACAATATTTCTGGTAATCAACAACTGTTGCAAGTAATGTTGTAAGATTGACAAGAATGATAGAATGTCAAAGAACAGACATGAACACTTAAATTAATAATTTCTCCAGTTATATGGTACATCAAGATTAATCAAATATGTATTTTTATAGTGTATATTTTGGGATTTATTTATAAGAAACATATTGCATTTTGAACAATATAATCTGGTACTCTCAAAAACCTGGTATTTATATTTTTAATAAAGACAGATACTATATGCTCCAATTCACATGATAGGTTGCTCACATAAATATAACATAACTGATGGCATACAACACACACATAAATCTTTACATATCAAGAAAAATTTTATACAAACTGACAGAGCGGAAAAGTTTAAGTGACACACTTCATTTGAATCAAGTGATATTTATGTTGACATGATTACACATGAACATAAAGGAAAGAACACTTGAGAATTTTTTTATTTAATTTTATTATTATTTTTTTTTCTTTTTTTTTTTTTAAATGTTTCAGGTATATAGTCTAGCTGATTTCATTTAGTTCCTTTTTCTCTATTTTTTTATTAAATACCCACATTTTTGTCTCAATTACTTTCTCTTAATTAGAGTAGAATTTTTCAATCAAAATTTTACACACATTATGGTGAGCAACTTATGCATTAAGTGTTTTGTAAAAGATCCCTATTTTATTCATATAATCATTTATTTAAATCTCTTGAGGTTTCTTGTAATAATTAATACATGTAATAGGGTAAATTCCTCCAAGTTTTAGCTTATTTTATTTTGTATCAAGTCTTATTTATAAGTAGTTGTAATAACAAATGTCAAGCTTAGATAAATCCTTTTCAATTGCATTTTGTGGTAGAGACTTTAGCCCTGCATCTTAAATGCAAAGGTTGTGGGTCTCCCATAGGTTAATTTTATCCCCAGTGTTCACTGCTGTAGACTATAATTTGACTTCAGTCAGCCACTTCTTCAGCCTCACCCTAACTCCATAATATTTACTCAAGTCATATCATCAGTACTGAAAAAGGAATTATTGTAACAAAGTATCAGCAATGTCTGTCGATCCCAGCTTATCCATCCCACTCGATAGACTCCTGCTGTAAACTAAAGAGATATAGCAGAAAGGCAATACCAGTAATGGTAAAACTGTTTTAGTTTATGTTTAGCTGTAGTGGTACCTTGCTTTTATAAAATACTTTCTGCTTTGTTTTCTTTTGCAATATTTTATTTCTGTAGTCACGTTGATATTTTTATTATGTCTCTTCTTTGTGTTCAGTGGTACTGCGAGCCTGCTTTTTATATACAGTGAGGTTTTTGTAAATGTCCTTTTGTAATGTACAGACAGCTTGCTTTCAACAGTATATACTTAAATTTCATAAGAAAGGTATCTAATTAATTTATAGGTTCCTTGCTTATGAAATTTTATCACAAGTGTACATAAAATACTATAATTTTATGTACATTTTACAATGTTATTTGTATTTCCATTCATTTTATTATTAATTTTGATATTTATGGAAAAATGTCATAACTGAGATTAATATAAAAATAAGATCTTATAAACGTAAACAATAGAAAATATGCATATTCACATTTTATAATACAACACTAATATGTGAATACTACATGCATTATTATTGGATACAGTTAAGTAAAACATCAGTTTTATCAAAATCATGTTTATTTTAAATGCAGCTGTACTTTTGACTACAGTAAATTGATATATATAGTTTGGTCAACAGTGGGGCCAGCAGTACATATGCTATTTTTATATCTTGTGTATGACATGACCTCTTTAAAATTAGATCTTCAAAAGTCACATATGTGAGTATATAGGGTAGTAATGGATTTTACACGGATATTCAATGATTTAAGAACTAAACTGAATTATGTAAAATAAAAAATTAAAACATCTTAAGTTATAGGTTAATGCTTGACAGTGGAGCAGTGGGCAGGAATTTGAGTGGTTGTCGGTACATTCACTCATGTCCCAAGTACATGCATTGTTAATGATAACCTTAAGATATTTTTTTTTTTTTTAAATAAAATATTCCATGATGACAAGGGAATATACTTCAAATTCAATCAAATCGAAAATGTCAGATTCCTGTTTCCTGCCTAACCTAGAGTAAATTTTTCGTTTCCAAAAGTATGTATTTATTAGTACCATCAGATAGTGAGGAGGAAAAAAGGCTTGGTTTTGAGAAGCCAATGAAGCTCATGCCAAATTAAAAAAAAAAAAAAAATGAAAAGTATATTGTTTAGCACACCTAATCCATTAAAGTAAGATACTATAAAAAAGTAGAAAGAGTGTTGCTTTTATAGCATTTTGGAGAATGCCATTTTGTTTGAAGTTTCTTTAAAAAAAAAAAAAAAAAAAAAAAAAAACAACACACACACACCTGTACTATAATTTGTTTTCTTTGTTTTTGTCATAAAATATCTTTCTTTCACATATTTTTTTGCCTGGTTATACTATTACATTTTGCATTGCTCACTTCTGAATATGAAGCAGAACTGATCACTACCAATCTAATCTTGCAGGTGATAGAGACATTTCTTTCAAAATGACAGTGCAATTCAAATCTTTGTTTAAAAAAAAAAAAAAGAAAAAAAAAAAAGAAACTGAAATTAAACATTTCAAGCTTTTCAAAAATGACTTTATCCTATGCTTAAAAGAAAAAAAATAACGAAATTAATTTCATTTCAGATTCCTAAAAGCTTCATGAAGACAGTTTGTGCCATGCGTCTTACCTAAATGACAAAAACTATCACTAGTTTGTTTCTTTATGTACTTTTTTTTTTCTGTCCTTTTAAAAGATAGCTGTAAATGGTTTAAAAATGCAATGCTAGAATTTCCATACACCCAGAACTTTAAAATTACCCCCTCCCCTATACACACCAAAAACAGAGGCTTAATTTTTTTTTTTCTTTTTGGCTATATTATAAATTTATCAAATTTTAACAATAAATTATGTAATACCCGACAACTGAAATGTTACTTTATGTAGATGCATCCATGGTTGGCTACTGTGAGGAGCATTTCTCAACCAAACGACACACACACAGAGACAACGATGGGTAAATTGTCATCTTTTTTTAATTTTGTACATGAACGTTGTTCGTTTTTGTCAACTACACAGCATATTAGGGTCAGTTGGGCGGGGTCTATGAGAAAAAGAGCACCATGACGCAATTCACTGCCAAAAATGTGGAAACAGCATAGTGTACTTCTTGTCATTTGTGCCAGAAGCTCCAATAGAAACATTTCAGAGTGTTTGGGTATCAATCTGAGGACAGTGTAGAGGATTTGGAAAGAGTTGGATAAGTATAATGGTGATTACGATGGTGTTTGGAGGGGATCACTACTGATCCATTCATCTTCATACAGAGCTTCAGACTCAACATGGAGGTCTACATCAAGTGCCTTGAGGAGGCAGTGCTGACCTAGGTCAAGAGGGCAGCTGCAGAGAGACTTCATGTCCCGTTACCAGATATAGGGTCTCTATGTCTGGCAACAAGACTGTACCATGCTACACCAGCAGGAGAACCCAGTCATGGCTGTCAGACAATTTCCCCGCAACCACATCACACCTTACATCTTGTCACCTAACTCTCCAGAGACACCAAAGACAATTTATTCATCGCACCCTGTATATATAATTTCACAAGTTAAAAGTGAAGAATAAAGATCTTTAAGTAGAATAAATTTCATTTTTAATTATAATATATTCTCCAAAAATATTTTGTAATAATTTTTGATTCCAGATACAAAGAAACTAATTTTTACATGTAGAAGCTGGTTGTATGATTAATTTAAAAACATAAAAGGTTAAAAAAAAGAAACATTCTGTCACAACTCAGAGAATCCTTTGCCAAATATCCTATGAATCAATTCATAGGATAAGTAATTTCATAAAATTAAAAAAAAAAAAAAAAAATATAAAGAGAAAGTTCAAATACATCTGTTAATAGTTTATTTCCCCTCCTGCCGTCTGTACACATTTCTCTTCTTCATTATTAGATAATATTCAAATGTAACTGAAACACACGAAACATTTAGAAGTTAAAAAAAATGTTGTTTTTGTAAGATAGATCCTGAATTATTTGTCAGAGCTTCAGAGACAAGAAAATGAGCCCCATTATCAGGTTTCAATATGGTCCTTAAATATTTTCTCCTCCTTTATGGTGTTTAACACTCAGTAAAAATTAAACTAATTACACTCAAGAATCATCTGTGAGGTTAAATTACTGATCGTTGCTAGGACAGGTGCCTAAAATTTCACCCTCTTAGAAGTGTATATAAAAACACATTGCTAAAAATTACTTTTCTACAATTCACATACAAAAAAAAAATAAAAAAATATAGTTTCTCTTTGTTTTTTTGTTTGTTACTATGAGAAACCAAAAAGATTTAAGTTTGAACAAGTTACATAAAAATGTAATTCAAAGATATTTTTTTTTTTTTTACTAAATTCATAATTTTCTATAAACAAAAGACTAAGAATTAATAAATACTGATGAAATCAGAATCAATTTTGCTTGGTTTTGTTTCTGAAGAGGAATTAAGAGTTTGAGTCAATCTTAGTTGTTTAAATAAGGAAAATAAAATGATTATCTTTAAAGTGTGTGTGTGAATTAAAATTTCATTTTCATTACAATGCCTTTTTTACAATCTTGGATGAAAGTGGTAAAAGAAATATAGTAGGAATCCAATAAATTGAAAATTATGTAGAAGAACAAAAGGTTTTGTTTACTACATTCTTGTAGAAGACATTAACAAGGGAGGCATTTCAAATGACAAACTGAGATTGATCAAAAGGTCAACAGAGGTCAATTTTAATGTTTGAAATTTCAACTAATTTCAAGAAAACACAAATGTCTATTTAAAATTTATTCTGTAAAACAGCTGGTGCTTATCAGAAACTCTATTCAAGATTTGGTTTCTCTTATTAATAAAATTTCATGTATTAGTTTGATTTTTATGTTTTTTTTTTTTTGACCAAAGCAATTAAATGAAATAAAAATATTAAGAAATAAAACTTACCTCTGCTTTATGGTCTTTTTCTTTTTGTTCTTTAATATCCTTATCATTTTTATGATTTTTATCATGATTTTGGTGATTACTACTGCTGTTTTTATTGTTACTGGTATGTGAATGATGGTTGAGTCTCCGTTCTGATGAAGGTGATTCAGTGGAGCCTGAAAGAGAAGAAATTAACAATTAAGTAAATGCAGACAAGGAAAAATAAACAAAAATTTCCTCACTCCCAACTGTGTGTGTGTGTGTGTGTGTGTGTGTGTGCATGCGAGGACAACATATTGGCAGGACTTTTCCTTTTCATTCAAATGAATTGTGCCCACCAAAAACAACAGCACACATTTTATCATTAATGATATCACAAGTTACTTAATCTTTAAAAATAACGTTTATTTTCAAACTGTATAGTAGCAATCAAGAACTGAATAATATTTAAGAAGTGGATATTTAAAATATTGTTGCAACACCAATTCAATAAATATTACAAACATGACAAATTTCAAATGCCTAATTTTTCTATCTTGCTAATGTACATATTTAAAAAAAAAAAAAAAAAAAAAAAAAAAAAAAAAAAAAAATGCTTCGAAAAATATTGCACTTTCTTTTAGGAAAATTAAAAACAATGTTACAGAAAATAATATCAAAGTAATACTAAAGATGCAGGCACTACTGAATTAAATTTTACACATAAATATTAGATTGAAGAAAAAAAGAAAGAGTTTTAGCAGCCAGAACATTACATAATTAAAAAAATTTTTTTTTTTAAATTCCAAAATACTACTACTACCTGAAATAATTTATTGAGTGGGGGTAACCTTAAAAGGAGGAAATTTTAAATGATGATAATAGAAGAGAATGTAATGATACACATTTAATAGAACCCCCCCCCCCAAAAAAAAACAAATAAAAACACTGATACAAGTAAAAATGAATGATGCTGAAAATTGTTAGATTGTTTTTGTTTTTTCTCTGTATCAATTCCTTGCTAAATTTTAAATCTGCATTATGAAATACTCAGTATTAGTCATTTTTTTTTGTCGGGGGGGGGGGGGAGAGGAGGCGGTGGTAATGCTAAAAGTGAAATATAAATCAAATTCATTTTGTTATGTTTTAATAAAGAGTTGAAATACATTAGAAGCTTGTTCAAAATTATGGATGGCTTTATAATCTTGGCCATTCAATGAGTGAATAAAGCACTTTCTGGTAAGTCAATGCATGCAGTAACTGAATCTCATTTTTACTCCTGATTTCTAATTTAAAATAAATTCTCTTCTAATTCTATAATGTTCATAAAAAAATCAGTATTATTAAAATAAAATGACATTATGTCTAGTGAGAGGAGAAAACCCTTTCTAATTTTATAATGATTTGCAAGCAGGTCAAAGAATTCAATACAAGTATTGGGCTTTGCTCAGTACTTAACTAGAGAGAAAGAGAGATAGAGAAAAAGAAATGGAATTAAAATATTTTACATTAAAAGATATTTACCAATGACAAAATTTTGGAATAAGTTTTCAAAATTTAGCTAAATAATTATAACAATATTTTCAAACTTTCTTCAGTTTTATACAAGTATGCAAAATTTCATATTTAAAATGACAAAATGAGTGCTGTAAAAAAAAAAAAAAAAAAAAAAAAAAATTCAGACAATCGAGAAAAATTAATACTTTAAATATTTAATCCCAACACTGTAGGGGAAATGTATAATCTGTGCAATGTATGTCAAAGATGAGTCATTTTCATAAGGGGAAAGAGGGGGAGTAAATATTATCAAAATTAAAACTTCAGATTTTACAAGTAAAACCATCTGGAAAAATGGAATAGTAGCAAATATTTCTGAAAAGGCTACAAAGTATATAGAAATAAAATTATTACTCAGAATAGGATTTGTGTGTGCAAGTAGAGAAAGAAAGAAAGAAAATGTAAGGCGGCCAATAGAAAGAGATGAACAAGCAACAGAGTTAGATGCAGTACAACTCGGCTGATGGCTTGTAGGTAGTTTTCAAGTTCTAAGTAATAAAACCACAACTACCGGATATTGATCCAAAACCTCACATTCCAACATGAGTGCAGGCAGCTGCTACTGCTGCAGTCACATTTCAGTTAAGCAGTAAGAAACTGCAAGAGAGAAAAGGTGCCACTTACATAATTCACTCAGTTTGCACGAGATTACAACAGTATAACACATTCCCTTCATATGTCTATCATTTGTTCAGGAAATCATTTTCTTGTAGTAGTCAAAAGTTATAAATAACTATATGTAGAATTGAGCAAATTAAGAGTACAATGATACTTATAAAGAGAAACATTATCAATTCTATTTATTAGAATCTATTTCTTCACATGTGACATAATGGATGCTATTATTCACAATGTCACAAATAAAGTGACTTACTATCCAATAGAAAATTTCTTTAATGGTGGAGTGATAAATTAACAAGCAAAATTCTGATTAAATTATCGAAAACAGTCTAATTATTAATTTAGCTGACAATGTGATGTAAAAACAGAATTCTTTGTAAGAAATTTATAGCTGTTAGTCACTGATATCCAGTAAAACCTACTTAAAGTTGTAATAAAACAACTTAATACAAATAAAAGGTTTTAATATAAACCAGTAAATGAAAAATGAGTTTTAATTTTTTTTAATGAAAACATGCATTTTAATTCAAAAACAATGAGCAGATAAAAATTAACATTAAAAAAAAAAAAAAAAAAAAAAAAAAAAAAAAAAAATTCAGCAAAAGAAAAGATATCCAGTGAATTTTATATAAAGAATTTATAAATACTTAAAACTAACCACAAAGAAATTCTAAATTACTTGTTTTAATTAATGTTCTCATCAATATTCTGTAAAGATTAATAAATTTTACAGAAAGATGCCCCCCCACAATACACAGTTCAATTTAGTTGAAAAGTATAAAAAACAGCAATGAGGTGACAAGAATTTACAGTGAAATATTTTTACTTTGCTAATAACCGTGAAAAATTACATGTAAAAGGGAAGAGAACTTCTCATAAAAACCTGACGGCTGATTTATAAAATATTTTTCCCCATTGAAGTTGGAAATAAATTTCAAGCTAGGTTAAAAATACAAATTTTTTTTCTTCTATCTAAAATACATTCTATCAAGTTAGGTTTTTATGTTGAAACTAAATGTTCCAAAAGTCAATTGTAATTTAGTAGACCAATGTATTGAATAGACAAAAAGTAAATTCATCAAGATCCCCAACCCGACTAACTATTCACTTCCCTAAAACCTATTTGTCATTTTCCCCCACCTATTTCTCAGGTGACCTTCAATCTTAAAAAAAAAAAAAAAAAAAAAAAAAAATCAAGAAAGAACTGCCCAAAGGGCCCTTTACAGTCTCCCAGAAATTATTCTCTTTTCTTTTTGCTTTAAGAGAATTGCTACAAAGACGGGAATTAAAACTTCCGAGCCAAGCTGTAACAATTTTTGCTTGTTCAACAAAGAAACATGCAATCTAGCATTATTATCCTGATGGAATATTTTTTTTTTACCTTTTAACTAATTCCAGACAGACACTTTGTTAATTGCTGCCTTTCAGTTGATCTCATCACAAGCAATACTTGTTTAACTAGTGTTTTATCATTCAGCTCAGAGGATCCCCTTGTAATCTCTCTACATACACATGATCACTTTCTTTGGATGGTTATTGGCCTTTGGTACAGTGAGTAGTGGTTAATTTCACTTGCTCCATGATGCACTCCACATGCACTTAAATATTTGCTTTTTGCTTAAACCAGACATCAAAATGACTAGCCAGGCTGGTGCAAATGATTTTCAATGTTTAATTTGGATATTTTTGATCACGTTAAATATTTCATGTAACACTAATTATTTTCAAGTAACATCTTGATTTGATCACTATGCCCCTAACTGATTGACTCAATTGTAGAGGGTCAGTCAACACAAAACTTCTCAAATCACCTTTGACATGTTTGACAAGCCACAATATCTTTTCTATAACCAAGCAATAACATTCTATTTTTACATCCAAGTTGCATTTTTACCTTTATGAAAATGAAAAGACATAATATGCCCAAAGTGCTTAGCAACCACCCCACATCTTCAATGTTAGAATCAATAAAAGCCTAAAATGGTTTTTTTTGAAAGTGCTGATATGAAACATGATTTTATTCCACTGAAGTTAAAAACGTTAAATAGTTTTTCTTATTTAAAATCATTACGTTGGCCAAATCTATTTAAAAAGCATTAAAAAGAAAATCTTCCTGAAGATAATTAGATTCATATATTAATATGAAAATAAGAAATACTGACTAAAGACAGATAAGAGAGATAAGAGAGATAGTAAAACTCCTCAGAGAACCAGTAGAGGTCTTCAAGTTTTTAAAGTTCAAATTGTATAAAAATAAATTTTATTCAATGTTAAGTCTGTATAGAAACTGTCAAGAATTAGTTTGAAAATAATATCAAGTAAAAGCAGCACATACACAAATCTACATTAATTTCACCAATTTATCTTTTTTAATCAATTTAGAAGATAATCACAACGGCAAATTAATTAGATATTGTTTAAATAGGCAAACAAAACAAGGGATTCAATTTTTAATGATTCCTGTAAATTGATTTCCAAAATGTATTTTGTGAAAACTTACAAATATTTATGGCCAAGATAGAAATTATACAACAATGTTAAGAAATTTAAGTTTTTGAGAGCTTCAAGTATTGCAATCATTCAATACATTACAAGGCTATGTCTATCATTTCTGCATTTAAAATATATATATATCATCAAAAATTGACTATTCTTACATTGGTGATATTTACAACTATGGTTTACATTTTGTTAAAGAAAAATCACTCTTAATGGAATTTGTAGAAAAAGTGAATAGATCATTATTCTTTTAAAACATAGCAATTATCAAAATTAGCTGGTAAAATTTTTGATTTAATGTGTAAAAGAAAAGTGAAGGTTTGTTTTGTTTTAATAAAACGTTCAATTCAAATATGATTTTTTCATGCTCGAAATACCCAACTTTATTACATTTCTGTCATGTTATTTTGTTTTCAAACAATTTATAAAATGTCACTTGCTTAGTGTTCTTTTCAGATAATGTTTTAACTTCAATTCATTGCCAAAGATTCATTTTAAAAAAAATTTATTATAAGTAGTTTCTTTTAATAAAAATGTGCAAATTAAATATCCCTTATACATTTTGATATATATATATATATATATATATATATATCTATCACTGATAGCACAACTGATTCTCATGCACAAACAATCTTCAGGAGCCAAGTCTATACTCAGCACCTGAAGATTGGGTTGTACATGAAACTGGTTCATGTTATCAGTGAGGGATATGTATATTTATTAATATATACTTAATAGCTCTGCTGTCTTACATCAAACAATATATATATATATATATATATATATATATATATATATATACACACACACATTTCATTGAATACAACAGACAAGGTGCTTTTAATCGCATGAGAAAGTGTATAAAAAAAACTAAAAAGAACCTTGTCTGTCGTATTCAATGAAATGTGCATGAAAGAAGGATTGCTGCATATATATATATACTTTTTCGGCTTCATCTTCACACCATAAAACTGCATCGAAACTTATGAAACAGAACAATTTTGGTTTCGTTTTTATATCACTACTGAGTGACCATATCCAAAGAAACACTATTGAAAGTGGGTCAGATGTTAATAAAATTAAGTTTTATAAAGAGAAAAGGATTGAACAAAAAGATGTTAAAAACATTTGACTAGTTTGAAGAAATAAATGTGAAATCAAATCTATTTGTTTACAAAAGAAATGAAGAAAAAAAAAAAAAAAAAAGGAAATATGACATTATGCCTTAAAGTGAAATCTATTTGTTTCAGTTAAAAAAAAAAAAAAAAATTTGCGGTAAATTTAAGTTAACAACAAAATAGCGAGTAAAAAAAGTTGCCAGTTTCATCTTAATGTTAAATTTTATGAAGTTGGGTTTTTTGTAAGGGTTTTCTAGTAAGCCATTACACCAATCATGAAATAATAAAGTTGTAAACATGAAAAATGAATGAAGTTTTTTTTTTTTTTTTTTTTAAATAAATAAATTTGTTTTTATCTAGGGAAACTAAATTAGATATGAAGAATAATTAAAATAGTTCTTAATTTCACTTTTAAGATATGGATATTTCCAGATATGCGAGTCTTTGTTTTCTACAAATAAAATTGTTTCTATCTAGAAAATACATGTAAAATTAGATATTAAAAAAAGTTTTAATCTGTTTTAAAATGTGTATATTTTCAAAACTGTAAGTCATTTTTTTTAAACCCAAAGTAAAAAATTTTTTTTTTAGCCACTAGTGTTCAATGGGTGTTTTTCACCTACAAAATTCTTCTAAACAAAGAAAATTAGTTCGTTTTATTTTTACAAATATCTTTATGGTTTTATCTGGCAAATACACTCAAGTAAGATTATATTAAAATGATTAAAATAGTTTTTAATTTCAGTTTTAAAATGTGTATCGAATAAAGAACAGGTGATACTTGCAAATTTTGGAATCTATACATTCTAAACATGAAATTAAATGCTTTAATTATTTTTGTGTATTCGCTAGATAAAAACAATTTAGAGGAAAAAAAAAAAAAAAAAAAAAAAATCACTCACGGATTTTCCTTGTTTAGAAGAAATTTATTTGCAAAACCCTAATAACAGTTGACTGGTGTACCAGAAAAGAATTGGCATTTTTTTTTGCTTAATAATTTTTGAAGGAATTTTCTTCCTTGGGCCAGAGGAAATGAACATCTTTCCAATTGTAGTGATCTTTTAATTGAGTGTACAATTTCAAGAATATTGATAAAGATTGGTTACTTTGATTTTGTGAAACAAAGTAACGTGTAAAATTTATTCTTGTAAAAAAAAAAAAAAAAAAAATCAATTCACATTTTTTGCTGTCTAAAGTAATACTGTTTTAACTCACTGTAAAAAAATAATCCAATGAATAAAAGCACATACAAATTACATATTTAGAAAGATTTTATTTTCTTTCCAGTCATATGAATATTTTTAAGATTGGACCATAAATACAGGAGATATTGCGAGTTGAATGGACTAAGTTGCAAATCATTACACAACAAAATGAATGGCTTCCTTAGAAAGCAAAAATACTAAATTAAAAAAAATTAAAAACTGATTCAAAAACTGTGCTATCAAGGAAAACAAAACTGGAAACCGAGACTGAAACAAATTGCAAAACTGACCAACTGTTATATATAAAATAAAAAGATATAAAAATTAGCAATGCCCTCAAGAAAAACAATTTGTTTCCCATGCTAGATAAAGAACCAAGTGACATGTTAACAATGCTTATATAAAATTTTTTAAAGAAAATTGATCAAGATAACAATTGTACTGTTTAAGCTCCACCACTATGATCCTGGCTATAGTCAAGTAGTTAATTATTTTCACATTTACTTCTACTTAAAAAAAGAAAAAAAAAAAAAAGAATTCAAGTGTATAATGATTTCCAGGTATTTAAATTTAATACATGCAAAAATTATAAATTCATCCTTATATACAAATGTATAAAAAGTGTAAATGCAACATAAAATTCTTGACAAATTCAGTAAACATTTATCAATAATTAAAAAAAAAAAAAAAAAAAAAAAAAAAAAAAAAAAAAAAAAATCTGATACATAAATAAAAACTAGATTTCTCAAGACAAGATTTACTAATGATTATTATAAACTAGTCTTTTTTTTTTTAAATTACTTTTTTGAATTATATAAGGAAAAAAATTAATAGAAAAAAAAAAAAAAAAACCTTCAACTTGATAGAACACATAATGAAGGTAAAGTCAACTGTTGGTAATTACTTATAAATTTTAATAGAAAGCGCAATAAAATTAAATGATACTGGAAGCAAGATGAAATACTTGCAGTTTTAGATTTGATATTTTTTTATTATTTTATTTGTAAATGCATTTGGCAAAAGCAAATGTATCAGAAACTGGAATCTAAACCAAACTATCCAGTCTTAAGACAAAACTATATGAGCCAAAAAAGAAAATTTGATAAAAAAAATAGAAAATATTTTATTTATAAAGAAATAATAATGTGTAATTATATTTAAAAATGTATTGAGAAATTGCTAAAGAAATATATATTTTTTAAAACAGCATTAATTTTACTTAAGCTGACTGACAATATGCAAGAATGAATAGAAAAATATTTTTCGATACATTTTCATTGTTTTCGAAGACAATCCCTTCAAAGCTGCAACTGCTTTAGATGCTTTTCAGGTTTTGTATATTCTAAATTTTTTAATTTCAAGACTGTCATATCCATGAGAGTTAGCTTTAAAAATCATAAATACTGCCCAATTTCAGTTTTGAATGGACAGATAAAACAATGATAGCTTTAACAGAACTAAATATATGATGAAAAAAAAAAAAAAGAAAAGAAAAGAAAAAAGCTAGACTGTAAAATGACATATTTGAAATGCCAAAATCATATAAACAAAATTCTGAAAAAAGAACAAACCCACAAGATCTTGAACATGAATTTAAGTAATGTGCATTATTTAGAAAGAAGAAGAAGAAAAAAAAAAAAAAAAAAAAAAACCCTATGATAGAATTATTCAATAGAACACTCAAATAATAGTGCAGTTATTTTGTTCAGAATGTGAAAGTGAAAATAAAAAAGTTTTAAAATATATATTTTTTTTAATTCTTTTCAAATGGCATTTCTAGACTTTAGAAATAATTTTACAATATATAAAAATATCCTGGAAAACCAAAGTTTATTTATTGTATATCAAATACATATGAAGGTAAGAACTGCTAATTTACCTATACAGATTTAATGTACTATTACCATAAAAATGAAATTGCAAATCCACATGAGGCTATCATACGTTGATGACATCGCCATTTGGGACTCTTTGCTAAATTATTTTGAATGAACTTCAAGCTAACACCTAAACTGAGTTTCTTACCAAAGGTGTTAAATCTTAAGATAGAACATCTAGATTGAGTGATGGTTAGCAAGTTTGTTTCAGAAACCAATTTACTAGCCTAATTGATTACTGTTTGAGCTGGAGTGCACTATTATGAAGATCATGTGCCAAATTAAGCAACAGTTCATAAATCAACATATTTCAAAATATTACTAACAGTTGCAAAACAATCTTTAGTCTGACAAATATAGAACTGATGCAAGATATTTTGTGGAGAGAAAAATGTACTAAAGAAAGGTATTAGGACAAAACATAATTAGAGTTTGCATGAAATACAGACTTTACAAACAAAAATAGGATTCAGAATTGATTAACAAAAGTATCTTTATGAAATTCATTGCAAATGGATTTCTACAGTTATGCCATTTTGAATTTTCCAAAGCTGAAATGATTACAAACTTGATTTCAATTTGATTGGCAACAGTTATAAAAACATTTCCAAATGTATATTGTTACAACTCTGGTCTACCAATTTGAAACATTTTATTTTCTTTCATCACTACATTGAAAGTCTCAAAATTTGCATTTCAATATGTGCATGTGCATATACCTTGTATCCAGGATATTAAAACCTTAAAAACATTACAGTTAAACTGAACAAAAACCACATATACACTAATTTTATAGTGCTACACACACACAAAATAAGGTCAGTGATGATAAATGTTTCCCATATTTCAAACATTAAATGAATGCAATATTCTTAACAATTACTATTTTTAAACAGCTAAATTGAGGAATGCTTAGACAATCTTTTCTAATTAAACTCCAACAAACAAATTAAAAACAGGTATGAAAATGAGTTTACACAATTTTCAACTCCTTTCAAATGATAAGATTAGAATAATGCAGTCAATGTGAACATTATTTGTGTTACCCAAATCGCTAAATCTTTATGAACATAAAATCACTAATAAACTCAAATTCCTGCACTGACATCATAATCAAAGAAAAGATACTTAAATAAGTTCTGCAACTGACAGGATTGACTGTTTTGGGATCAGTTTTGTTTTTTCATTATTTTAAGGACCTAACCTCAAATCAAATGTTTCAACAAATAAAAAAAAGTTATTGATAAATAAAATAACTGAATACACACAGGCAGCAGGTTAAACATTAAAGAATAATGCTCAACTTTAGTAAGGTTTTTAAATTATATTTCATAAAAATTACAAGAAAGAAAAATGTTAAAAACAAGTCAAACTCATTTTTAAATTATTTTAAGCGAAGTTAATTAGTTTCGAACTGAAAAATTAAAAACGATGAACATCTGTTTTTAATTGTATAATCATCAGGCACTTTTAATGAAGAAAGTTAACTTATCCATTTGTCCATAGCAAAATAGTTGGGATTTATAAAAACATTTATTTTCCTTGTCATATTGAATGCAAAGTAACCAATCTTGATAGAGTCAAAAGGGAATGGAGACAAGAAAGATTCAAGTTACCTTTGATGATTACATAATAAATCTAAAAGGAAGTTCCCAACCAAAGATTTATACTAGAAAACAATTTGTTTTGTTTTTTTTTCCCCATTAATTTCTACTGATTACTGTAATTTAGATTTGAATAAATTAAATTGTGAATTGTTTGAAGAAATATTTTGAGAGTTTATTTAGACAGCTGTAATTCTCATTGGTAGTTTTGATACATTGGAAGAGGAAGAATGAAAAGATAGTAAAGATTTCTAGCTTTATTGAAATACAAAATCTTTGCAAATATATCACAACTGAAGAATGAATAAACAAAAGTATTGTTCTTAAAATCAGAAGAAAAACCGAAAAATTCATGTTTTTGTATATATATTTTTTTAATAATTCCCACAGAATTTCAATAAAATGGAAAATTAAATTTTTTCTCAGATCAAATTTTTTTTTTTAATTTATAAATATTAAAGTATATTTAATGTTTAACCAACTCCAGAAAAATAATAACCGATGTGGTGCACAAAAATTAACTTGTTCAATATAAAACCTATCAATTATTAAAAATTGATACCCCCCTCCCAAAAAAAAAAATTCTTAAGGATAATCTGAATTTTGGTCAGTGTGCTTTTTAAATCTTTAACATAATTGTAAGATTTTAGATTCTTTCCTAATATTTTTTTTAATAATAAATTCATACATTTTACCTAAGAAGAGTCAAACTGCTATATTAAAAAATATGAAGGCATAAGACTATTCTGTAAAAGATGATTAGAAGAACTTGCTGTTAAATAAAAAGAGAGAAATATTTATATAAGAGAGAGAGAGAGAGAGAAAGAGAAAACAATGTACACATTACGGACCATCACTTTACCTGAATCCTGTGAGGATAAACAACTACACATGGGTAATGACAGCACCAGAGAATAGTCATCTACAGGTTACAGACAATTAACCGCAACAGTTGATGTAATCTAGTTACACTCCAGTGAAGGCCGGGTATATAAGAAAGATCACACTTACCTGCCGGCACCAATTTCTACATTACAATAATCCATGTATTAATCCAATGTTTATAAAGCGAATACAATTTAATAAGTACCAATCCTTGGTGAACAATTTTGATCATCCACATACAAGTAAATTAATATTAAATAGCGCACCTCTTTCCAGTTTTTCCTTAGTTCTTTCAATATAAGAGGTCTTGTTCTGATATCTGGGACTATGACGACTTCCGGGGCTGTCATCTCTTGTCCTGTGGTCATCGGGGGAGCTTCGCAGTTTGTCATAGCGGTCGGTGATTGTATATGAGTACTGCATGCTCTGAAAAAGAAATTATCCAAGTTCAAGTACAGAGGAAGAGAATAAATCTTTATTAAAAAAAAAAAAAAAAAAAACTCAAATCAATATATTAAAAATAAAATGAATTTATCAATTTACAAAATATGAATGTTGTCTATAATCTAGAGAACATTTTCACATATGAATATAAAATTTCACTTCACTTACATTGATTATAAAAGCCAAGGGTTAAATACTCGAGACTTAGTGCCCCCCCCAACCCCAAAAGTTATGTTCTCTTGAATTTCCACCACAGTTCTGTATTTTACTGTCAATGTATCAGCAATCTATGCTCAAAACATTGCTTCTATGTTACTGCATGTATGCAAATCATCTTGTCTCAGTGTACGTATTGCAGAAATTATTCTATTTGATTTAAATGATAAACATTCAATTTGCATTCAAAATTCATAGATTCTATATGGATTGATTTGCATCTTGTGTTTATACCATTTGTTGTTGTTTTTTTTGTGTGTCATAAGTAATGAAGTGTTAAAATATACAGAAAATGGATAAGGAGTATAAAGAAAATGGTATCAATGAGCAATTATGTGCAACATGAAGTTGGATGAATCCTTGAACCAAAATCTGTAAAATGATGGAGGAGGAATCAGATCAGGAAGACTTCAACCAAAACATGAGATTTTCTAAAAAGTGCCTCTTTATTTTTTTTTTTTCCAAATATCTTTGATCAAAGTTAAATTCATGCATTTCTTTTGGTTCTTAATATTTGAACTATATTGAATGTTTGTACAATTCTTGATTTGGTAAAATTACTGATAATTTACAGACTAGATCTCTGCGCTTTGCCAGTGAAACAAGACATAAAACTGGAATGGTACCAATAGTGTCTTAATATCAAAAGGACATTGTGGTTGAAATTTCAAATCCATAACATTGAAGATGCTACAATATTGGTGTTTTTAGTGTCAGTCTTGTCTGTAAAATACACAAAGTGGTATTAGTTAATATCTTAATTGATATTTTGCACACACTTGCAAGGTTTGAGTTGACAGTTTTAAATATTTCAAGAAATATCAAGTTTCTCAGAAGATGGAGATTGCACTATCTGAAAAGAACTATTATTTTGGTCTAAAAAGGGAAGAAATTTCAAGAATTTATTTTTAGGTTAACCTATCATAAAGGATTTTACACTCAGACTAAAAATAAAAAAAAATAAAAAATCTGGGTGCTTTTTTTTTTTTTTTTTGGACAAATTCATGAATGACAAAAAATAAGCAACTTTTGTCATTTAAAAGTAATTTCTAAAAAAAAATTTATTTTAAATGGATTAAATTTATTTGAATGTGGAAGAGGTGAGTATAAAATAATTGTGATTTTCATAGTTGTGTGATAGATAATGTTTCTCTACTAGTAGAATCTCAATATTAGGTGCAATATTTGAAGATCACTCTAGTCTAAAGATATGTTCTACATTCAGTTGGCTAGAAAATATCACAGGGGTTTTAGTTTTAGGATGTTACAATTTGCAACTAATTTTTCTTTCAACATCGTACTAAACTTATTGATGAATTCTGTTATCCTAATTTTAAAATGAGTATACCCAACCATTATCTGATGATCCCTCCTTCCTACTAGCCTGTAGACAATTTTAAAAACTACTGGTCTAAAGCCTATGTAAATCTTTGTAGCCTGGAAGCCTAAAGTCGATTTTCTAGACTATGATAGGATGAGAAACAGATAGGAAACACAAATTTAACAGGTTTTGATTTTTATTCAAGCTTCATCAGAAAATAAAATATGGAGAAGAAAAGTAAATTCAGGTATTTTTTATTTTTGTGTTTGTTTTTCATTGGCTAAACAGACCTCATGCGTATATGTGCATTGAGTGGCATTTTGTATTTATGTCTGGTAGTGATAGCATGTTGATTGGGGATTTTTTATGTGAGAATGAAATGATTTTGGGTTACATTGATTGTGGCTGTAGGTAGACATATTTTTTGAGTATGGGTTTTATAAAAGTTGGTGATATAAGTGTGTTTAATGATGGTAAAATATTTATCAAGATTCCTTCTAAGTATTTTCTATGTAATCAATTATTATATTAGAAAAGAATATAATTATTACGTAGAAAATACTTAGAAAGAATCCTGATAAACATTTTAGTTCATCACCAACTTTTATAAATTCCATACTTCAAGAATCTAAGATCTGTCTACCTACAACCACAACCTAAATTCTTTCACTCTCACTCAAAACATTCCCAATCAACATACCAGACATAAATAAAAATGCCCACTAGATGCCCAAATGCATACACATTTTCAGCCAAATCCTGTATAGCCCAACTAGAATTGTGATACACAAACACTATTTGACAGGACAAATACACATAAGAAATGCCTAACCAATGAAAAACAAACACAAAAATAAAAAAATACCAGAATTTTTTCTGATGAAGTTTAAATAAAAAGCAAAATGTTAGCTTGCCTAATATTTTAGGCTTTGAAAAAGACATACAAATCATAAATCCTATTATGTAAAAATTTCCTCCCATATATTGTTGAATTCAAACTTCTTTATCTGAATATACCAAGAAGAAAAAAATTAATGTGACTGTATTTTATAGTGGCGGGCCTACAGGCTAACCTTTTTTTACCATTATCCCAGCGGTCGACACTTTACATTTAGGGCTTTTGCACTTTTTAAAGTTTTGCGGTTAAAATTTTGCTTTTTATGCATCAACAGTGTAACAGAACTGGCTATGGAAACTTTAGCACCTTTTTCTTCCCAGTAAACCTGGTATATATATATATATATAAAAAGCATATTTTATTTTTGAAAGATTTTTTTAATAAAGAAAAATCCATTATGATGACAGATGGCTAGAAAAAAAAAAAAAAAAAAAAAAAAATGACTCCAATCAATAGAATTTGTTTCAAATACACTAGAATATTTTGCTTAATCAAAACAATAAATTTAATCTTAGCTTTCAATTAAAGATTCAAGAAAACCTTTTAATTTTTAAGATTCATGTTAAACCTTAAGTATCATGAATTAGTGGAGGTACCTAATCAAAATGTTTAAGAAAATATTTTGATTCATTCAAATCTTAACTGTGGCAGCTGTGTCCTGAAGCTACTATACACAAATTTGTTTTTAATGCAATTAGTATAGATTGTAACAAACATTTTAAAATAAATTTAACTTTTATAGTAATTTGAAAAAAAAAAAAAAAAAAAAAAAAAGAGAAAAAAACAGTTTTGGTTAAATCATATTTAATAATTTTACACAAAAATGCCATTAATTTTCATGCCCAGAGTAACTTTTATCAGACTTTAAGAATTGTGTTCTATGCATTCATTTTTTACATAATGAATATTACTGCATTCCAACAATAAAAGAAATATATAAATTTTCTTGCTTTATTTAAGAAAGAAAAAAAAAAAAAAAAAAAAAAAAAACACAGTTGTTACAGTTACATGTTTTACACATTTAGAGGTAAATAATACAAGTGTCTATATTTAAATCCTTCATTTACTAGTTTAAAAATAAATGCTTCAGCTTGTGCATGTGTATACATACTCTATTAAAAAGCCTGCCATTATTGATAAACTTTTTTTTCCTTTTAAAGAAATTAGTTGCTTTGACAACATTTTAATTAAAAATTTTGTATAGACCAAGTATTAATTTCAGTAGTCTCTGGAACAACATGAATCTAGAATCCTGAATAGAGTTTGCTTTTATATTTATAAAAGTTGGGTTTTCATATGGTAGTAATAAAATGCTAAGTTCAAATACACACACAACTGTACATTAAATTAAAATGTTTAAAGAAAAAAAAAACAAAACACTTATTTAAGTGTGATAAAATTTATCACACTGAAAATAACATTTTTGGAATCCACAATTTTTACAAGTTTTTTTCCTAATATATTCTACTGTTATTCTGCATTTCATAAAAAAAAACAAAAAAAACAAAAAACAACAACCCACGGAAAAGACTGCTACTTGGCTCATAATACTAAACATTTTGTCTATACAGACTGATGCTATCAATAGAAACTTATGAGTAAACAAAATTCAAATTTTCGAAACGTTCAATCTAAGGGGAAAAATCAAATTTCAATAAAAATATTAGAATATTGAAAAATGTTATGGCAAAAAACAGGTGAAGTCTACATGTTTCCTGTTAGATATGAAAATAGTTGACAAAAGCAATACTCATGTCATGACCTACAGTTATGCTTCCGCAATCATCATGTTGGATTTTTTTTCTTCATTTTATACTGTGAAGTGGGGGGGGGTAATTAAACATATAATAAAAAGAAGATATCAGCTAAGTAGCCATGAAAAGTATTACTATTGTTTGATATTCATGATAAATTGAAAGAATTGTACTTATAGATTTTAATCATTAAGTTAAAAGCTATTAATGTTTGCCAATAGCAGTATGATTTAGCTTCTAACAAATTGTAATACATTAAATGGTCAAAGGAAGGCCAGTGCTGGAATTCTTGAATCAGTACAAGAATAGCACCTGCAATATAGAGAGGAGGTAGGCCATCTTGAAGAGAGAAGAAGAAGAATAGATAACAAAATATTGATCTGCTAATGCAACCAAATACAAGTAGCAATCACAGAACAGCCAGAAAGTGCAGTGTTGGCTATAAAATGATACAACTACTCCTGTATATTATAATGTATAGATAAAGAGGTCTGTAGAGGGGAAAAACTCACTTCACATAACTCCTTTTCTTTCTTTCTTTCATACATACATACATTTAATGAAAGTCATATGCTTCTCTTAGAAGCTAGCAAAACGAAATACTTATCAATCACATGTAATATTTTAATTACAAGCTTCTTAATTTGATTCATGGAAGCAAAAGTGGCATCACTATTGCTTGACCATGTTTTTCCATCTTTATAGGAAATTCAGAACATTTAAAACAAGGAAATTCTAAGAATAATAGCAACCTAGCAAATTACAAGACGAGGACACACTACGAAGTGGCGCCACAAAGTTCTCAGTCAGACACAATTCTCCAAAATGACAAAGCAAATATTTTCAAAAGGAACTTTTTTCATAAGGCTAAGAACTTTTCAGCAGAGTTTCATATATAATTAAAGATTGGGATATGGATTTTTTCATTGAAAATATAAACATGTAGGTATAAATTCACAATTGAAATAACATTAACATTACAGGAAGTTTGAGAAATAATAATGAAGGGTCAGTGAATTGCTGAACTGCAACATAATATCTGCCCTGTTGTAGGACCATTAATGCTGGACAATTTCATCACAAATGAAGAGGACTTGAGGCAACTGACGTGATTTGACTAATAATCAATGTTGAAAATACTATGAACAGAGTATATTTTAAAGAGGGGGAGAGGGGGCTCATTTATAACAATAAAAAAGTGTTGGAATTTTTAAGAGGCCAAACAAGGAAAGGAAGTTTTGTGAATTTAACCCACTGAAGACAAGAAAAATGGTGAGTAATGCACTCGAAAATGTTGAGCAAAATCAAATGAAGGAACAAGTACCACAAAAAGCAAGAGGGTTTGCAAACAAGCAACAAAAGGCAGGAAATTGGGGAGGACCATGATAATCCACTACCTGAAGACACAGAGAAAATCAGATTAACCTGGGCTTAATTTTTTTCTCCTGTTTAAATATTTTAAAAAGTAACCACTGAACATTTGATATTCAGAATACCTGCATAAGATTCACTTTTGTAATGATTTTATTTGTTCAAGTTAAAATTATATTAACAAAAATTCTACTCAAATTTCCATTACCAAATGTAAAGTAAAAAGCAAAAAACTTTTAAATTTCCCAAATTACAAACATACTTTAATCTGGACAAGAAAAAAAAAATTCATTGAGTTAGCTTGAAAATTAAAAAAAATTAATTTTATTCTTCAAAATCGATAATTAATAATCACATTAGAGAAATAGATTTTTACTTTAATACTATTTTTGCGTTTCAATTTACTGGAAGATTTTTATGCAAATTCAAGACAAACAACATAATTATGACAGACTAATGTACACAAGAGGGAAAATGCAAAAATATCAAAGAAATGTTTTAAACAAAAAAGGACTTTGAATGTCAATTTCAAAATAACTAATAAATACAACAAAGCAATCATGCTAAAAATTAGCAAAATCAATGCCAAACCGACATAAACCTGAATATTTACACACATTCCAGGGTCAGTTTAGCAAAGTATGAATTGCCTGATTTCCTTTGGTAAACAGTTTCAAAATGTAAGCTTGTTTAATGTCTCAATATGGAAACTAAAATTAATCTATAAAATATGCAGCATATAAAAAAAGGGCAATATAATATGATCCCATGAGGAAAAAGAAAAACTTCAAATTGTGTACTAAAGTTAGATTTTCATAAATTGTGTCATCAGAAAGAATTAAAATTTCATATCAAAATTATGTACCTTATATTAAAAAAAAAACAATTTTTACTTTGTTAATGTTATTTAAGAATAAACTAATGTTTTTTAAAGATTCCTTTGCAAAGAAAAAATGAATTCCTCTATCATGTTGCCAGTTTAAGTCTAATTTCAGCAATAAATTCCCAAGAAAAATTATTTTTGCTTGTAGGTAGGAACAAATAAGAACTACTTCAAGTTATTCTGATATCTTGTGAAATTAAAGTTTTTAAACTATTCAGTTTTTACATGTTCAAGAAAAATTGAACAAATAAAAGTGAAAAAATTAAATTCTCAAAGAATGTTGATATTTATTTGAAAATGTATTGTTTTTTTCTTTAACTTCAATAATAATGAGGTTGAACCATAAAAGTCTGTTCATAGAATGTTCTGACTAATTTTAATGTCTTCCCTTGTAAGCCAACAATAACACAATTTTTCATTCTTGACAAAAATAACACTTTAGTAAATATAAACATGTCAGTTTTTGACTTGTATATTATAAATAATAAAGAACATTATCATCAAACCAACCCTTGTAATTTGGTGTAACAACTACTCCAATTTAGATATAGTGCATTTCCTCTTGTTAATCTTTGATATAAATTGTGGAAATAATTTTTTATATTTCTTTTTACTAAAAGGTTTTCACAGTTGAACAATTATTAAATCAACTATTTTTTTAGAGAATTCGGTTTTACTAGTTTTCAATTTTTCTTTTACATTAAAGGCTTTATAATATTGTAAATGCTGACAATAAGATGCAAACATTTTAAGATACTTTAATTTTGATTCGACATGTGTAGAAATAAATGTTTTCTTCTACAATAAATTTCAGTCAATAATCTAATCTTCATATTTTTTTTTTGCTGTTTTCATCACAGCATTTCAGTTTATTTATTCTTTGGTCATCTTCAGGTGTAATCCACAAAGGAAAATAGAATCCAAAGAACAACCAGGAAATTGTTTATCATCAGGGACATGTCTTGGACCTTTTGTTTTTCTGGTTTTTAATATACAGCAATATGTATCCTGGTGAGGTGGGGTGAGCCTCCAAACACCAACTCTGCCAAGCACAAAATAACCCCACATGGTCTTGATATCCATACTAACCTGACTTATGAAGCCGGCAAACTTCATTTTCCTCAATAAGTATAAATGACAAGTTTTCTTCTAATTTTGACTGCTAAACATTTTTTGTAATAAACTTTTTATTCTATAATATTCTTTTCTTGGTTCTTTTTAAGCAAATTTATCATTGTGCAAAACAAGTTTTTAAAAATAGAAATTTTTATCAGAATTAAATTTAGAACTGTAAATTTTTTTATTTTTAAACTTTTCTTCTCTAATACTAGACACAATGCAAGTTATATTTTTTTCATTTCAAATTCATAATGATTGCTATAAAGGTATAAAAAAAGAAAAAAAAAAAAAAAAAAAAAAGAAGTAAAGTTTGTGAGTGATGGGAACACAATTTACACTATCTACATCATTCGGATTATTGTCCTCTATTGCTATATTCACAACATTTCGGCCATTGTACACTCCAACCTTCTTCAGGACATATATGTTGGAAGAAGGCCAGAGTATACAATGGCTGAAACATTGTGAATAGTTACAATACCTCTTTGCAGAAATATGGGCAGAAGTTATGGGAATACAACTTCAGAAATTGGAGGGAAAAAAATATTTAACAGATCATTAAAAAAAAAAAAAATAAATAAATATTGGTAAAATAAGAAAAAAAGAAACTTAAAAAAGAAACTTAAAAAAAAAAAAAAAAAAAAAAAAAAAAAAAAAAAAAAATCACAAAATGAAATTCGAGATAACAGATTAATAAAGTAAATTAGAATGATCAGTAGAAGAAAAAAAAAAAAAAAAAAAAAAAAAAAAAGCTGCTGATATGAGTGAAAACAAAAAGAAAAAAGAAAAAAAGAGAAGGTGCAAAATATTAAGAACATTACAAAAGACATGAAAGCAACTAAGTAAACATCACAAAGAGAAACATTTAATTTGGTGAAGTACATGAAAACAGATTTCTAAAGTCATTATTTAGTAGAAGGTTCTTTTTGTTTAGCAGCATAACAATCTCTATGGGTTATTTAATGTCAAAATCTAAATTTTTTGTATGCAATTTTGTTTTATTTTTTTTTATTTTGGAGACAATGATTTAGGGCTACATGTTTTACTAATTATCCCATAACTGGGGAAGAATGGGGTGGATTAATACCTTTCCCAAGAGTATTTGTATGTAAATGAATATAACAAACCTAACTGGAATTGGAACTCAGCTCCCCAATTAACAATTCCAAGCCATTATCCATTACACCATCAGCACATTCAAGCTTACAGCACCTGGTATTCTCAAAGCAGTCACCAATCTAGGTACTGACCAGGGTCGATGTTGCTTAACTTTGGTGCTCATATGGGAAATAGTATTTCAAGGTGATATAGTAGTCGTAAACGACCATTATTTAGTGATGAATATAGACCTACATTTGATAGAGAGAAGAGATATGGAGAAGAGGTTGTGTCCTTAACAGAAATAGTAAACCCAGCATAACCAAATGAGAACTGGTACAAGGTTTTGGGTATTATAGGTAGTAAAACTATAGACATCTTGCCAGATGATAATGGTTGAAGATAAATGCAGAGAATTATAATTTCATGGACATGATTTTTCCAGCAAATCATTGACCAAGAAGCTTTAAGCTAATAAAGATTAAAAAGAAAATATATGAATTCAAGACAATGTAATTTCATATTATGCAATTTGAATATTACCCACCTTGCCTAAAAAAGGTTTTAAACATGCCATATCATTAATCCAATAGAAAACTTGTAAAGTATGAGATTGGAAAAATATTTAAGTAAATATCCACAAGAAACAAAACTACTGTAAGGCTAAAGTTGAAACAGTAGAAAAAAAAAAAAAAAAAAAAAAAAAAAAAATTAATATTAATGAGGTTATGCCAAATTAACATGAAGATAAAAAGTCTATGGAATATTCTATTAATCAAATGTTTCTATGCTCTATATTTTAATAAGGACATTTATCAGCTGGAATTCATATCATTTATTGCTCATACATCTTAACAACATTATTTGGCTAATATCAATTTTATTGCGAAAGTATTGTCAAAGTAAAATTCGGCTGTGTATCTACAAGGGTCTACTGAAACATTCTTTGTTTAACCCATTTCCCAAGATCAGCCTAAATGATAAAATTTAATTCTGATGAGTTTGGCTTTTTTTTTTTCCAGCACCCAACATGGTATATAAAACACTTTTTTTAACAGCTTAACTTGAGACTTAATTTTATAAGATAATTTAAAATGAAAAGCCTTTACTAAATGGAAAATGACACTATCTTATTTCTTCAATTAATAATTACTATATAAAAAAATAAAAAACGTGTTCAAAAAGAAAAATCGTTGTTTGAAAATTTTTACAAAAGAGAAAATTGCCAAGATTTAATTTTGAGGTAGATGACAAAGCTCAAAGTAATAATGATATTAGTTCTCAAAACTGTTTAATACATATTTACTGTTTCATAGAGAATTATGGAAAAGCAGAATTAGCAGAAATGTTATTCAATTAAGGTTTTCTTTTTAATATATTATTTACTAAGAAAATGGGATTTTGCAAGTTTGTAAACCTTGAAGTAATAAATAAAATTGACAAAATTTTGCTCAAATTCGAATATAGCAAAAAATTGTTTCCTCTAAATATTTTTTCCAATATTACAATAAACATACATGAAAAATTGTTAAAACAGTGTTTTATTCTAATTCGTTTCACCATTCATGTCACATTCAGGAGTTGTGATTAAAATTCTCACTTGATGAAAATTAGTCACTGACAATTTGGATAATGCTGAAAATTTAACCAATAAGTGACCTTAAATGAAGAGGAAAATAAGGCATACAGAAAAAAATTGAATAAAAGGTTTCAAATTTATTTTTAATTGCCAACATAAATTAAGAGTTTGTGAAAATCTTTGACCAAAAGAGAATTTAATGTCCAGTTGACAACAAATGATTAAAGAGTAGACAATTGAGTCAAAAACAAAGTGATGGTTGTAATCTCAATAAAAGAAAAAAAAAGAAGAAAAACCTGTAATTAGGCAGTGATCACCAATGAACCCTTCCCCACTCCTTTTAATTCCTGTCTTGACCAATGTACTTCAAAATCAGTGGTTCTCAACCAGGTTCCATATGAATCCTGGAAGAAGCCATGTAACATTACTGGTGGCCCACAATAATAATTTAGAGGTCCATAGAGCAATTTTACTCTGGAACGATTGTTACAACTCAGAATTGGAATCTCTTCAGCATTCTACGTCATGTAAGTAAATATCCATTTTTACTCTACCAGATATTTTGACTGTTCAAGTTAAATAAAAACTGACAAAGATATATAAAGGAAGGTTTTATATATATATATATATATATATATATATATATATATATATAGGAAAATTATATAAAAAAAAAAAAATTTATAATTCATTATATAAATCAATTTAATATATTATTAAATAATAATTTTCAATATTAAAAGAAAATAATATATTAATATAAATTAATTAATAGAGTAATAAACTCAACATTGTGAAAATGGTTGATCTTTGACTATCATTGACATCGGTGGAGCCAAATATAAAAAAAAACTTGCAGAGCAGCATCAATCACAGGGATCTCATTGAATAAATCTGCATTTTTTTAAAATTTGTTAATTACATGTTTTAAAATATTTTATTATTAGTTATTTTACTAATGTACATAAATGTTCCATAGAATTTAGTTGTTAAAAATACAAGGTTATTTTCATTAAATTAATTTTACTTCAAAATAAAAACATACATTTACTATTTATATAATACAATTGCTGAACTAACTTTATTCAATCATTTCAACTTTATTCCAAAATTGTTTTGCACTGATTGTTTCTCTATGTTTATTTTAACAATCAAAAGATATATTAGAATTTTGTGATAAAAATAAAACCTCAGGCAAAAAATTAATTATGAAAGTAATCGCATCATTTTATTTATATATATATATATATATATATATATATATAGAGAGAGAGAGAGAGAAGAGAGAGGTGGGTAAATCAAATAACTAGATATTAGCCATCATGTGTTATATACCTCGTGCTTGATGAGTTGGTAAAACAAAACTTAAGTCACACACCAAATGTGTGTTTGTCGATCATATATATATATATATATATATATATAAAAAAAAGAGTTAGGTGGTTTGGCAATTTATGTTTCACTATCGGTTTCTGTTTTTTCTTCCTTTCTTTATACCGCAGTTTTCGATTCAGTTTTTAATTTAGTATTTTTGCTTTTTAAGGAAACCAATCATTTTCCTGTGTAATGATAGCATTTCCAGTTAATATCTGATTTCGTTTGAGATTGATAAATTTGCAACTTCAACTCACAATTTATTCAATCTTAAAAATATTCATATGGCTGGAAAGAAAATAATTTTTCCAAATATGTAATTTGTATGTGCTTTTATTCATTGAATTATTTATTTTTATTACAGCAAGTATTTTGCTTTGAACAACCGAAAATATAAAAATATGATTCCACCCCCCCACACACAAGACTAAATTTTACACTTCCTTCGATTTGCAAAATCAAAGTGACCAATCTTTATCAATATTCTTGAAATTGTACACTCAAGAAGACATTAAACTAGGTACCAACATGAGAATGCTGGAAAATGAGCATAGATAGCAGGATAATAACGGCCTTAAACTTGACAAAAACAATTTTATCGCCAAAATGTTTGTTTTTATTGAGAGGAAAGAACAAAGAAATTTTTTTTTTTTAAATTATTTTTCAAACTTTTTCTGTCTTTATAAGAGCATTCTAACTTTTGATCGAAAAAAACCTTGTTTCTGATCATCAGCGAATGTCCTACTAAATAACATGGAGGATTTTTGCATATTTTTTTTTTTTTTTTTTTTTTTTTTTTTAAAATGGAAGTCATTAATTTTGAAAATCTTGCAAAAATAAAAGTCGGATTTTAATGAAACTTTCAGAAACTATTCACAAATGATGGAAATTATTATAAATATGTTTATTTTTTTTTTTATTTATTACACCCCCATAATTAATTTTATGAAAAGTCATTAAATTCTAATTTGTACAATTTTAGTGATTAATCAGTTAAAAGCACAAGGCTTTGAGGAAAGCAAATCATTTTTTTTTTTTTTTAGTTGACTCCCTTCTACCTTAAGATCAGCTCTGAATTGTAACATACAAAACTCAATAAAACAAAGATATTATTTAATTTCAAAGGCTTTTAGTTGCTTTTACTTGTTTGTATGAATATGGACATTTTCTGAAAGCAAAAAACGTTTTTGATGAAAAATAAATTTTTACAACAATTACAATAACTGTTATTTCTTAAATTATTATTTTTTTTTTTTTTTTTAAATTAAAGTTTTTAAACATTCTAAAATTAATGAAAATCTTGTACAGCTTAATTATTAAGTAGATAAATATCATTTACAGATTATAAAATAAAGCTGGTTATAATTAGCAAGTTGCCAATAGCTAAAAATCTAAGATAACGTTTTTTTTTTTTGTGTCCCAAAATAGCTTAAATTCAAATATACGGAAGACCAGAAGCATCATAAAAACAATAGTCAGTCCCATGGTTTGCGTTGGTAGTAACAAACATTTTGACGATAAAATTCTGCTTTTGTCAAGTTTAAGGCCGTTTTTATTATGATGTGCCTACTTAAATATAACGAGGTAAATAAGTTGTTCGCATAAAGCTAAACTGTCACTTGTGACCTTCCGTACTACAACTTTTCCTTCCGTAAGATGAAATCACACACACGTCAATCAACACCTCTGTTAAGACCGGCTTTCTATCATTTGAAAGTACTTTTTTTTTTCAGCGCAGAAAGTAAGCAATGTTTGTTTTAAAATACATTAAATAAACTCTAATTTCTAATTTTCTTAAATTAATTTTTAAAATAACCATAATTGATTTTTTAAACAAATTTTAAACAGATTTTCACTTTTGTAAACAAAAGTTAAAAAATGGCTGACGATCGATTTTCTGTCAATTTTGCTGATTTAAAAAAAAAAAAAAAAAAAAAAAAATCCAGGATTTTTAATGAAAATTTTGGACATGCTAGAAATTATTAAAAAAAAAAAAAAAAAAAAAAAAAAAAAAATACTTTGATATTTCCTCTTGATAATAAACATTTACATGATAAAAAATTATTTTCATCATTATTTCATTCATTATTATTCTGCTATGCTCATTTTCCAGCGATCTCACATCGGTACCTATATTAAACTATTACCAGGAAGATGTTCATTTCTTTTGACCTGTGGAAGTGAGTTCCTTCGAAAATTTTAAGTAAGCAAAGAAAAATTTTTTTAAAAAATGAAACTCTGTTTTTTTGTTTTTTTTTTTTAAAATATGGCAATTCTTTTCTTGTATGCCAGTCAACTGTTATAGGAGTTTTGCAAATAAATTTCTTCTAAACAAGGAAAATCAATGAGTTATTTTTTCACATAAATTTAGGTTTATCTAGCAAATACACAAAAATAATTAAAAGCTTTTAATTTCATTTTTAGAATGTGCAGATTTCCAAATCTGCAAGTACCACCTATTCTTTTTAGAAACACATTTTAAAACTGAAATTAAAAACTATTTTAATCTAATGTTACTCAAGTGTATTCGCTAGATAAAACCATAAAGATATTTGTAACAATAAAAATAAAATGAATTAATTTTCCTTGTTTAGAAGAATTTTATAGGCAGAACACCCACCGAACTATAGTGGCTAAAAAAGAATAATTTTTACTTTGGGTTTAAGAAAAATGACTTGCAGTTTTGAAAAGATACACATTTTAAACATGAGATTAAAACTTTTTCATATTTTAGGTGTATTTGCTAGATAGAAACATTTGTAGAAATACAATTTTATTTTTAATTTTACACTAGAGACCCACATATCTGGAAATATACAAATTTTAAAAGTGAAATTAAGAACTATTTTAATTTTTAATTCTTAATATCTATTTTAGGTGTATTCCCTAGATAAAAACAAATTTATTTATAAGAAAAAAAAAAAAAAAAAAAAAAAAAATTCTTCATTCATTTTTCTTGTTTACGACTTTCATGATTGGTCTACTGGCTTACTAAGAAATCCTTACTACAAAAAAATCTGACTTCATAAAATTTAACAGTAAGACGAAACTATTTTTAAAATTTTTACTCACTATTTTGCTGTTAATTTTACTGCAAAAAGTTTAAGAAAAAAAAAAAAAAAAAAAAAAAAATGAAACAAATAGATTTCAGATGTCATGTATTTCCATCATTTCTTTTAGAAAAAAATAGATTTCAGTCTCATTCATTTCCTAAAAGTAGTCAATTAAATGTTTTTAACATTTTTGTTCAATCTTTTTTTCTTACAATAATGGTATAAATGTTGATAAAATTTAATTTTATTAACATGTGAAAGTCTTTTTCAATAATATTTCTTTGGATATGGTCACTCAGTAGTGATAGCACTTCAAAAACCGAATGAGTTCGGTTTCGTAAAAAATTTTGATGCAGTTCACAGTGTGAAGATCAAGCCAAAAAAAGTCAGTTTTTTTGGTTAAACTGCCCATATATATAGGAAATTGTATGACAAAATAGAAAAGTTTACTTGTGGTGCATTTCATCCTTCAGGACTTCATCAGACCACATGTGTTATGTTGGTAGGGCTATACATGTGCACAACAAAGGGTTGCTGGGAATTTTATAATTTTGCACCCCCATCACTTTTTGTAAATAAGTATTCCACACTATGATGTTAAAAGATCTACCAGGAATGGTGAAATGTTGTACAAGCCAGGGCATAAATTTACTGTAGATGATCTTGCAATTAAAGTTCTCTCTAGGCATTTAAGTGTAATGAATTATTTCTCCTTTGATCAGAGTAGAATTTATATATATATATATATATATATATATATATATATATATATATATATCAAAATTGTGGTCAGTCTCCTTATGGCGGGCAACCAACACATTTGACGTATTATTTTTTTTTTTTAAATGTCCTATTTGTGTTTTCCAGTACCCTAAATATTTTATATTCAATGTGAAACAAAAGGCCCATAATAATACGTCAAATGCATTACAAAATGATGGAAAATAAAAGACTAAATGAATTCAGCTAGAAGAAAAACAAAAAAAAATTCACAGCACCCGTTGTGCACATATATAGCCCTACCAACATAAAGGATAAAATGCATTACTGTTAAACTTTTCCCACTTTGTCATACAATTTCCCTAACACTGTTCTTGATTTTATATATATATATATATATATATATATATATATATAAGAGATGAATAATCAAAAAGATTACATACACATTTTTATCCCTACCCAATTTGCGATATTCTTTTTGTACAACACTATTATTTTTTTTTTTTTTCATTCCACCTTAGTTCTATGTCCCCTCAGATTTATCACTCCAAGGTCATGAATTATTCCATTTCATCACGAAAGGAAATCTCTATGAATTTCAAGTTCAGTAAATTTCAAAAGACTTCCAATGAACACTTATTGTAATCCACAAGTCAGTTTTATCAAAGCCATTTTTTCCGAGATCAACTGAATGTTATTTTGAACAAGAGTCCACAATATCTTCTAAGCGAAAATCAGGTGTCCTGTTATCAAGAAAACAAATTTAGAAATTTTCTGTCTTATAGAAGTATCTATTAAATAGCATCAGATAATGATGATAGGCATGTTTAGCCTATCTCAATAGAAAAATTAAAATAAAAAGTGTACTCTGTTAATCAGCTTATAATAGATACAAAAATATTAGGTAAAATATGCCACTGAGGTTAACCCTAAAGTAAAGCTAAGCTTAGAGATATAGAAGTTAAATGAGAGCAAACAGAAGGCAGGAAGATTGAGTTCTGCTAAACTTCTAAAAAGTGATAGTCTGCTTTGAAAATCAACTTCCTAACTTATTAGATCTGGGGTTTGACAAAAAAAACAAAAACATAATACTAATTAAACCACCAATCTCACTTCTAAAACAAGATGGTGCTGAAAGGTTCTTGGTCCAATCCAGAAGGTTTTAGAAAGTAGGCCAGACTAGTAAGTTTTTAAACACCCACTCATATTGAATCTATTAAGATTGATTCACCTACTGTCCAGTTCACAAACCTCCCCAGTCGTTTGAATGATAGTAGAGGATTATCTCGTTTCATGTTTAGGATTAGGTTTATTGTTCCTTCTAAAGTCTTATTTTCTTTCACTCCCTGTAACCCCTTACATCGCAGTGGTATTAGGTTGGTGCAAAAATAATGACGTAATAATGTCGTTTTTTGACGTATTTTTTAACGTCAAAAAACGACATTATTACGTCATTATTTTTGCACCAACCTAATATTATTGCCTTGCTAGAGGTGAATTGATTAAAATAATTTGAACAAAGCTGTTGCTTTAAAAAGAAAAAGATTTAATAATATCCTCATTTTCTAAACTGCATCTTTGAAGATCTTTTTTTTTTTTGTTGATTTTAAAGAATTCTGGTTAATATAAATGACTAAGAAAAATGATCCCGGAACTTTTAGTCATTCTTTATAATACTAATAATTATTAGATACAAAGTTGAAATATCTAGGAATTGTTTTTCTGGTTTTCCAATATTTGATCTTTTATATTTAATGTTCTTAAGAGGACTATAAACAATTAAAATTAGCACAAATGTGTCAAAGTTATCATCTGCAATTTTTCAACAAAGCATTTATAAATGATTTCTTACAAAGTTTCCAAATTTTATCTTCCTCATTACAAGGCCAATATCTTCACAAAACACAATACTGAAAATTCTTAACCTCCAAAACATTTTCAGGAGATTTATATTTATCAATGATACAAAATAGCTTAAACAACATGGATTCAAAGTTTGAATTATTATGACTTTTAGAAAGTGGTAAATAGTTTCCTAAGCTACATTCAGATCAAAACAATTTCCCTTTAACAGAAAATGATATTCAATTTCATGGATCCATTTTTACATTAATTGTTAATCGAGATTTTCATTAAAACTGCAGAAATAGCAGTATAAAAACAAGTAGTTCCTCCTAAGACCACCCCACGCCTTTATTTGTGATCTATCAATACTAATAAACATTAATTCATTCTCAGAATTTATAAATATCCTGTGAAACATTGAAAAATTAACAACACATTGAAGTTGAGAAGATATATCCAAAGATGTTTTACTAAATTATGAGCTCCAACAAAATAGTTCAGAATACTTCATTGAAGTTTTTAAATGGAGTATTTGTGAAAAGAGTTTTTATTAGACAAAAGGATGATGTAAAGAGATAAAATTACAATTGGGGCTGCCATCAATTTATTCCTAAACTAATTTTAGGAACAGCTGTTGCAGTAATATTCATTGTATACAGACTAGTGACTGAAATTGATTACACTAAATAAATTCATCCTGCCTTTATCCATAAATTAAAACAGATCATTTCAGGGTTAATATTTATTTAAATTAAGTATTCCATTGGAAATCTTTCCCTAATGTCATAAAGCACTTTGCTTGAATATATTTGAAGTCAGTTTTAAATGAAATTTCAACCATGTTTTACTTAACAGCCATCACTTTCATCTCAGATAACAAAATTCTAAATTAATAATTGGGTGTTTTTTCATCTATGTAAAGATCTATTAATCATTTACACTTAATGAAAAAAAAAAAAAAAAAAAAAAAAAGGTCTTACTCTGTATTGAATATTTAAAATCAAATTCAAGATGGAAACCATATAAAAAAAAATATTGTAGAGCTCTTAAAAGAAATATTAGGAAAATCTTAGACATAATTATTACCTACTGAATATTTACAATTTTTCTTTTCTCTATGGTAAAAAAAAAAACAAAAACAAATTCAGAAAGCAAAAAAGGAACGTGGTTCAGATAATTTCTCGTTATTCTGTGTAATGTTTTGAAGGAAAGCTTTAAATTTTAACAGAACTGGAGATTGTGTATGCACATTTTGAATTTTAAAATTTTAATGCAGCCGAGTTTAATTTTGCACATAGTTCACTTTCTGCTAACTCACATTTTGCATAAACAATGATTTTCACTTTTACTGCTTTAGTGAAGCTCATAAAGGAACTTTTAAAAAGCAAACTGATTTTATGCAATATCTTTTTTTACCATAAATACACCCATGTAAAAAGTAGCATATACAATTCCTATAAGACACCTTTTTTAATTACTTTTCTAGTAAATTAACATTCAATATTGGATATTAATGTACTAATTCCATAGGTATACATTGTAAATTTATACTATTAAGATAACTAATCAATCTAACAATAAAACCAACAAAAGAAAATAGGATCTATCCAAAGAAAAAGAGATCATTAATATTATTCCTTGTTTTTCAACAGATTATTGATGATAGAGATTACTGATATTCCAGGAGTCAATTAAAATGAATTGTACTCCTAATATTTTTTGTTCATTTCAGAGTAGGAATGACAAGTGAAATTGAAATTCATTACCTACATATTCTTCCAACATCACCTGAGCAAAACAAAGGAGTTTTATTTACATTTAAAACATTTTAAGTGAATATAATCACAAATAGATTTTTCACTTCAGAAATATTTTATTCAGATAAAACATTTACTTTTAAGTTTAAAGGTATAAATTTTAGAACATTTAAAGACATTAATGATCAGTTTCCTTCATTTGTTAAAACTACTACATACTAAAATATTAGGTTGGTTCTCACATAGTAACATATGTTAGAAAATGAAATTATTTTTGCACCAACCTAATACAAATATTGTAATTAACTAAAATAAAGAATGAAGCACATAATGCTAAAGTGAATTTCAAATTCTTTTTGTAATTCTGCAAAGCAATTCATCATTGTGGATTGCAGAGAATTGATTTAGAAAAAAAAGTGTACAAAATTCATTATGTTAATAGAGAAAATGTTAAATTAACAAAAAAGTAGTTAAGTTATCAGACTCTTAGCCATTATGTATTTGACATTTATGGCAACTACATAGCAAAAAACTGACAAGTGTAATAAAGTTCTAAGATTAATTCCAATGATTTCATTTATTCAGTTAGCACATTTTGCGCCGCTGTGATCACCACTCCCCTCCATCCCGCAATTGTGGTTCATGGTGACATTCAAAGTAGAATAGTGCAATGGCTCGCTGGTTTCTTTTGCACCAGGAATGTTGAGGTGACTGTCTCTCCTCTCAAAAGTTAAAGCAAGACCTACAGCAAGTGGTTTAATTTCAGAGTTTTCCTTCTCCTAGGCTGGCAAGGGTATATGGAGGCCATGTGCTGTCCTGACTACATGGAGACCTCTCAACTGTACCAACAAGTTCCAAGCAAATACAGAGCATTACATTTGAAGACAGTGTGGCTGCAGGAGTTGCCAGAAAGTTCTGTGTTGACAGACAACTGCCTTCAGGGCTCCACTTTGGGTTTTCTATGTGGATTACTTCCATAGCTTTTTCTGTGTTTTAAATATGACTGCAAGGCAGCGGAGATTTAAAATTGGGTTTTTTCTCTGGGCTGTCAAAATCCATGTAGTCAAGATTTCAATGATTATACCTAAATATTATTTTTATAAAAGAAATATCTACAATTAATGTCAGCAGTTAGAAGCATTAACTCAAAAGATAAAATTTTCTGTATTTTATTTTTTTAAGAAATCTATCATTAATTGAAGTAGATATTATGTGAATATATTATAATCATGCTATATTCGCTTAAAATCTACACAAAATCAAATTATAAATTAAAACAGATGTCGCATTTAGAATAATGTATAGTCATTGATATTAAAAAAAAAAAAAAAAGTTGTAATAAAAGAAAAACAAATTAAATGCCCTACTGTGATGGACAGTAAAAAATTGTTTAAATATTTGTTGCCACCTCAAAAATATAGTTGTTTAGTATTACTCACAAAATAAAAAAAAAATTAAAGAAACTCAACCAAGATCTTTTCCCCAAGTGTAGTCCTTGTGTGTGTATATTACATAAATAAAGAAAATTGAACTTAGCAAGCATACAAGATACTGACAAATAGAAATACATTTCACTTCATAATTCCATTAACTGTTCTTCATGTGCAATTTTCTTTTATGGACATGAAGGTGTATCAATAAGTTCAAAGCCTGAAAGCTATTCGGAAAAATTTTGATTTGAAAATTTCCTCATATCTATGGAGAAGTGTTGGATTAAATGCATTGACAAGGAACAAGATATGGTTAAAAAATAAAAGTTGTAAGAATGACTGAAACTCGAGATATAACAGAATTGTTCAAATCTATACAAACAAACATTGTATTTACAGATCTTTCTCATTAATCAATAACATTAAAATTTATGACATAAAAAGAACCTTATTTTTCTTTTTTTTGCTTAAACTGACCATTAAACCTAGTTTTACTTTCTATTTAGTAATTACTACCAGATAAATGAAGATTATGATTAATCAGATAAATGCAGGGGAAAAAAAAAAAAAAAAATCCCAATATATTGGTTCAATGAATTTTTGACAAACATTTTATCACTGAGATTAATATAAATAATATCTCCAGGACCAATTGAGACTTCTACCAAATTCATAGCTTAAAATTGCATCAACTATTCAAATATATGCATAAAGGGTTTCATCATTTAAATGCAGTGAACTGTTCCTACAATAATAAAAAGAAACTGCTGGCTCTAAAAGATACATGTATAAAAGACATGTTTTCCAAGCACATCATCAACTACATGGATAATCTAGCTGGCACCCAGTATTATTATGTAACACAGCCATGAAGAATATTTTTAACAGGAGGCAATGAAGGACTTTTGCTTCAGCCTTACAGTAAAAGCAGGATAATTTAACACACACGCAAAAAAAAAAAAAATTTTTCTCTTGACACGGGTATTACTATATACTCTCTCTACAATGTTTGAGTTAAGTGACGATTAGAATTTTAATAAAAATCCCAAAATATCAAAGTAGATTTATATATTTTCTTTGTTGTTGAGAATATACAAAGGTATTAAACAATTCTTATTTATTAAATTGTTTAATTACAAGAATAATTTTACTTTTAAAAATGTTAAGCAGCTACAATGCGAGGTTTATCATTTACTCTTTTATAAATGAATTTTGTTATAAATATATAAAAAATATCTAAAGAAAACTTAAATACAAGTGTAATTATGAATTACAAAAAAAAAAAAAAAAAAAAAAAAAGTATTTTCCAAGCATTTCTTTCATTTACTCTCACAATTATTTTAATTTTTGAATAAAAAAAGTTCTCATATTTCTTTATAAAATGGTAAATATTGCATTGTAGCTGGTTCACTTATTTTTAATATCTTATAAATATAAAATTATTGTTGTAATTAAACAATCTAAATAGAGTTTAACATTTTCGTTATTAAAATACACAAATTATGCAGCACTTATTTTGATTAACAGCATTACTTAGAATGATTACTTCACTACCTACGTAAATATGAAAACAGTCTTAGTTGACAATAAGGTAAGTGATAGATGGTTATAAAAAGGCACAGTTGATTATTTACAACTAATTTGTTTAAATAATGCACTAAAATAAATAACCAAGTAATTGTTTTAAGTTCCCTGAATATTACATTATTAAAATTTCAAACTTAGGTTTTTAAAACAAACATTGCCAAGAAAGTATACAATAACAGCCATATCAAGAGAAAAATCACCCTTTTGACACCATTTTTTTGGGGATCCGGTAGGTTAAACTTTGTCAGAAATTATTTCTAAAGCTCTGTCTGAATTAATCTTTGAATCAAACATTTGCATAAGTAAATATATCCCCAATAATTACAATTATTTATAGTTACATTAATTGTAAATAATATTTTATTTTTATAATAGTTTTCTTTAAATTGCAAACAAATGGACATATTTGTAAAATGGTAGTTTTTCCCGTGACACCGCTATTTTAAATACCTTCACTCCCCGGCAATGTTTATTCTCATAAAAAGAGAAGAGTAGAATTGTAATAAAACCTAATCATATGAAAGTGAATTTATACATTTTCTATGCCCTTGAGAATTAAAAACAAACACTATTAGTGTTTATGCTATATTTTTTTTATTGGAATGGTTGGCGACACATCAGCTAATTGCAAATCAATTTAAACTTTATAAAATGGCAAATAAGGAATTTATTATAGTTGGTTCACATATTTTAAGAATTTAGTAAACGCTTACAATTTTACGAATTTATTTTTTTTCATATTTATTTCTTTATAAATTGGTAAATGATAAATATTGCATAGCATTAGTTTTAATTAGGTACCTCCACTTTTTTGCTAAAAAACAGCATAGCATGATGGAAAAAGGCCCCAAACTTAAAAAAAAAAATTTAGTGCCAAGATGTTTATGCTATTATTAACAATAAAGACCAAAGTGTTTTTTAATTATTTAAAAAAATAATTGTTTTTTCTTTTTTAACTCCTTTCTAAGAAATTTTGTTTAAAAACTTTTTTTTTTTTTAAATGCATCATCGGTGTAACAAATTTTCTATGGAAATTTCAGGCCCTTTTTTCTGGTAAAATAACAGATTTGGAAATTCTTGCAAAAATCAATGGTCATAATTTAATGGAACTTTGTTTTTGAAATTATTTTTTTTAAAAAATCTTGGTAATTTTTTTTTTTTTTTTTTTTTTTTTATATACATCCGTTACACTCCACTTAATTTCTAGAAATTAAATGGCATCCTCCAAATTTGTTTTATTAGTTGAATGCAGGACTATTTGGAGAATATAAATCATGCACTTTTCTTTTTTCAAACAGTTATTCAATTCTTGAAAATATGCTCTATGACATTATTAGATAAGCTTTCAATTGCTTCTATAAATAATATATATTAAGGACATTATAGCCTGAAGAAAATTTTTTTTTTCACTTAATGATGAATTTTCACAAGAATTTTTCGTGTTTTTTTTAAAAATTATAATTTGTAAAATTTCAAAAACCTTTTAAAAATTCTTCAAAACTTTGTCCTCATTAGGTTTTAAGTGAAGACTATATTTACTAAGTGAAAATTGAAAAACTTAATGCAAATCATCATGCACTAAGGCCTTTATAATAATTTTTTTTTTATGTGCATAAACATGCCCATTTTGAAATTTAGTGGAGGTAACTAGTTCCAATTATATTAATTTTTTTACAATATTGCAAATATAAAATTTATTCTTGTAAATAAACAATCTAATAATCATTAAATCTAATAATGAATAAATATTGTTTAATAATTTTGTTGTAAATTCTTAAAAAAAAAAAAAAAAAAAAAAAAAAAATATAATCAATGCTTTTTAAAACACTGCTGAGGAGTGAAGGTAGTTAAAAATAATAATTGTGTTGGGTGGGTGGGATTATGTTCTTTTTCACATTTTTTTTTTGCTGGCACAAAACTCACCAAATCTTTACTTCCTATTTTTCACACACATGCATGAGAAAAGTTCTTTAGAAACTATGTGGTCAATTGATACAAATTGACATTTACAAGATAATTAGTATTCTCAGCTAAATATCAAAGTAGATTCAACAGAAGAAACTCAATACCTTTTATCAGTAGCAAAAACAATCTACAACAGGAATTGGAACTCTGCTCTCTGATTAACAATTCCAAGCCATTACCCATTACACCAAGTGTACATCGGAGCTTAAAGCACCTCGTATTCCAGAGTAGTCACTCATCTATGTACTGACCAGGCTTGATGCTGCTTAACTTGTGACCGTATGGGGACCAGTGTTTTAACATGATATGACCATAAGCCTACTTTTAAGAGGACTTCTCTTGCTAACTTAAAAGATTATTGAATATCACATTCAATAAATAACAAAGTTTATTTTTACAAAATACTTTAATTTTTATATAAAAAATTTAATCACAATTTAACTCCAAGATAAATTACAAACATCCATGAAACAAAAATATACAAATTGAAAACTATTATTTAAGCATATATTTATGAAATATTTTAAGTGTAGGATCTGAAACTAATTTCAATCTAAAGTCCCATACAAAGAATACATGTTCAATTCTAATCAAGGATTTGATACTAATTATTTCCATATTCTTAGAAGGGTGAAAAATAAATTATCTTCCTAAAATCATTGTAAAAACTATGGATTAAAAAAAAGCAAAAAAGTGTGTCTTAGAGAGGAAAATAGTTCCATTAAACTTATCACTGTAAAAACTTAAGAAAATTGTTGAACACAGTTGACAAAATACACACACATTCTTTAAAAGGAACCAAAAATCTTGTTTAACGTTCATTGCAGAACAGTGACAAGTCAGCAGAACAGAAAAAGAGATGATAAAAAAACAAAATAAAAAAAAAAACTAGCTTAGTTCTTATTAAACAGCAAATTTTCCTTTCAAGGAATTTTTTTTTTCTTTTTCTTCAAGCAAGGAGTAATTCAAATATTCTTTATGGATCATTTATAGAAAAGCCCAATTATTGAGAAAGAAAAACATTTTGCACATTTCAACCAGACAAATGCTAGCATTTTGCAATTACAACAAGAAGTTCTAAAATGATTTAGAAACATTTTAAATTTTTTTTACCATAGTTATTAAAGCTGTGTATTTTGAACTGAAATGTATTTAAGAGAAAAAAAATTAGCAAATGATAACACTTAATGAATCATTGAAAATAAAAAATATTCAAAAGATACAGGGGGAAACTTTAATTTCATTGCAAATATCAAGTCTATAAATGATATTACCAGTTTCTAAATGGACAATTTTTTTTTCTTGCCCCCATAGATTTATCCCATTTGGATGATCACTATTTAAAGTTTCCTGCATACATTAGTACACAATCCTCTGGCAGCTGATATTGCTTGCTGCTGTACTGGCTTTAAAAGCCACCAGGGCAAACCCAAAATATAAAATCCTGGGTAGTCAACACATTGACCAAGCTCATTGTGGTGGGTATCAAATGTCGGACAACCACAGACCTACAACCAGCAAAAATCAGTTGAAACTCAATAGTAATGTCACCTCAAATCCAGAAAAGTAGTCCACAACCAAGAAGATTCTAAGGAGCTATTTATTTATTTTGTGAATTACAAATAATATTTGCTCTGCTATGAAGCAATGAGCACTTTCTGTCTCCCCAATGTCTGTTTTCTTACTCCTTAGTAGGTAATTACCTTATGAAATAAAGTAAGTAGCTCCTGTTTGGATTCCTGGTGGCTATTAAGGCTGGTACAGCAGCAAGCAATATCAGCCGCCTGAGGATTGTATACTAATGTATGCAGGAAACTACAGTGTTTAACCAAATACTAGAACTTTCTTGTTCTTTTGCCAATATTTATTCTGCTAAAAAGCATTGAGAACTTTTTGGCTTGTCAGGGTCCATTTTCCCTACCACTTAGTAATTTACTTTAAGGAGAAAAAAATAAAAATAATGACAAAGTGGGAAAACTTTCACGTGGCATGTTTCATCCTTTAAGACTTCATTGGAATAAAGTGATGTTTACATTCATTTGTGCAGTTGCATCAACACAAGAAATCTTAAAGAATGAAATGCATCACGTGAAAAAAATTTCCCCCATATATATATATATATATATATAGCAGGAGAGAGAATTATTATGTATTTCGTTATTTTCCATCTTCAAAGATCCCTTAATGGATATAAACAAAATTCATTATGTAGTCAATTATTATAGATAAAATATTTACTGAATAAACCCGAGATTGGAAAACAAGTAATTTCTAAATATTAGACAAATTTCAAAATAAATTACAGAACTCCTAAATGTAAATAAAAAGAAATTGTTTAATGAAAATCTTGAAAATTCATAAGAATACATTATCAGGGGAATCTATTTTAAATTTAATAAAAATGTGAAACAACTTTAAAATACATTTTTATTAAAGCAAGTTCCCACAAACTGGTGACAGAATATTTGGTATTTTTTATGCAAATTGAAAATATGCAATGTGTATGAGACCTTCTTAGAGAACTAGCTTAAAAATTAGATACATGATGACCAAAACTAAGATTGGGAGAGTGGAGGAGGGATCATTTTTAAAAGTTTGGGTATTTTTTAAATAATAAATTTGGTACTGTCAGTTTTCCAGACAACTGCACTAATGAAGTTTCAAAACCACAAGCAAAAGCCTGAAAAATATTGTTTTGTAGTGGGTGGGCTGGAAAATAAACACTTTCAACCAGCTTAACTTGGGCAATAAATCGGGTTTTAAAATCTAACCTCTAGATTTCTTTTGATTAAAATGACTAATTACTTCTGATAATTAAATATTCAATGTAATTCTAAATCCAAGCAAAGATAAGACAATTTAAAAAAATATTTTACAGAATTAAGATAGATTTAGCCAATTGAACAGGTAAATAAGAGATATATATATATAAAATGATCTGTACTTGCGACAAAAACACTGCAACATGACAAAATATTTGAAAAAGATTTTAGTTTGCATGGTCATTTAAAAAAAAAAAAAAAAAAAAAACCTAAAAGATGTTACAAAATCATTGTAGTGAAAAATCAAAACAAAACAAAAAAACATTATGAATCCAACAAATGACTAAATAGCATCATCAAGAGCATCATTTTTGATTTTTGATAATGGCACCACCAGAATCTTTTTTGAAAATATGGTGAAATGTGTTGATAAAAAGACATCCAAATCTTATAACATTAATTTTATTCTAATTGTCTTTTATGTCAATCAAACATGAGCGAGTGATTAAAAAGAATTCTCACATAAAAATGTCCAATATACAGAATTGGAGATTTTCTTTGAAGAGGAGTTACCCTTTGCCTGGAGAAATTTGTATAACATGGTGGAATATTTGTAGACAAGAATTTAAAAAGCTACCAAAAATCAGCCTATTGTCAAATTACAATCAACTTTTCTGTATTTATTTAGAAAAGAGAATTTTGTTAGAAACTTTTCAGGAAGTGATCTCTAAAGCCAATAATAGCTCCAAATTTTATGGAATTTTAATAAATTATCATTTGAACACTGAAAATATTTGCATATATAAAAATATATTTAAATCAACTGAAATTCAAATCCAAACTTTAGAAAATCTGCCCTGAATCCGGAAATAAAAAACTGCAATTAAACTAAATTATTTTGTTTAGAAAGCTTATGTTTTAAAATTGTAGACTTTTTGGCCATGAAAGAACATCAAGTTTTTAAACCTTTATTTTTATTTATTCAATTAATAAAGGTTTTAAAATTATTGTTCTCTATAGATACCCAAGAAATGTTAAGTAATAATTTTATAATTAAGAAATATAACATTTAACAAAATTCAATAGTTAGGTTTTCTTTTGATAAGAAAGTTGAATCTTTATTACCTTATTATTTGCAAAGGCAAAAAAGAAAAGACATTTTTGGTCTTTCATACTTCAAAGAACATATATAAATTATTACAATACTTTTAAAAACATTATTTCAAGCGTGTTATAGCAACTACTACTTGTAAAGAAAAGCAAAATATATTTTTCATGGCTACCTTCATAATATAAAAATTGAAACTAGACAAAAAAAAAAAAAAATTGTCTTAACTGGTAAATTACTGACATTAAAAAAATTCTCTTGGAAATTATTGAAAATTTGACTTGTGTATAATTTTAAATTCATGTTTATTTGTGAATACAATCATTTCATGTTTCACAAAAGATTTGAAGGCCAAAACTTTTCATAAAATAAGAGGAAAAAGGTTATAATTCAGCAAAACATTGATATTTAAGAACTTTAACATCAACTGCTGAACAAGATGTCTGATTTCAGAAAACCCATCAAAATATTAGGTTGGTGCAAAAATAATGACGTAATGTCATTTTTTGACGTATTTTTTAACGTCAAAAAACGACATTATTTTTGCACCAACCTAATATAGCATTCTTCTAAATGACTTCTAGCCAGTTGGCACATGATACAATGCATTAGTTATAATATTTCTATTTCAAACTGTGTTCATTTTTCATGGAATGAACCAGAAATATAATCCCGTTGTAGCAAAGTGAGAATTTCCAGCAAATATTTGTGTTACAAATTATGTATAACTAATGATAAAGGATGAATATTGATAGATCGAAGTTGGAATCTTAAAACATGAGAAGCGATAGACATTCACGATATATTGAACAACCATTCTACTTTAAGATTCTTTGCTTGAATAAATGGAATATTCTAAACATTTTTGCACATAGAAAATGAAAATAAATTAATCTTGCCATGTTTTAAAAGTATTTTAATATAAAGCCTAACAGTTTTCACCAGTAATGTTATGTATGATATTGCAAACTATGCTCATTTTTCATGGAGTGCTCCAGAAATATAATAGTTTTGTAGAAGAGCATGAGAATTTCCAGCAAATATTTGCATTACAAATTATGTATAATTAATTATAAAGGATAAATATTACAAATAATAAAAAAAAAAAATTCACTTTCAGGTTAAAAAAAAAAAAAGTCAATTCAGAAATAAATACAATGAAATTCCTGTTAGAAAACGAATATTCATTTGAAGAATATTAAAAAAAAAAAAAAAATCTTAATGACATTTTTTAAAATAAGAGGTGGGGGTGGCAATATAAAACTAAAGCAATATGGGAAATAAAGATCAATGTTTAAAAAAATAAAATAAAGATGGTAACATAATAGCATAGAGTAACATTTTGTTGAAAGCAGGTTCAGTATTCAAATGAGAGAGAAAAAAATAATGTTTCAACTGAGAGTCATTGAAATTTTTCCATCTTACGCAAATTAGCAAAAGTACTGAAAAATTAAAAGTAGAACCACTTTCAAATTGTAAATAACACAGACACTATGAAATTTTATCATTTTTATTAAAATATTTGCAGTGATAAAATCCAGATAATATCTATGAAGCATGAATATACGCATGAAAATCATACCGGCAACGATTAACATATCTATTAAAACAGGTGATGTAGATAGTTTATTAAACTATTTTTGAGAAGGATATTTTGAGTCATTATATCAATGTTATTGGCTTAGCATAATAATAATACATGGCAGTAAATTGCCAATACCCTCTGAAGAGTGGATGGACAGGTCAGCCTATGAAAGTCTGGATGCCAAAGGTAACATCAATCAGTGAGAAACAAAACCTTTTACTTATATTAATGCTCTATCTTTGATATCAAGAACTATATTGCCAAGACTGCTTGTCTTAAATGTCTTTTATCTCAATATCCCACTGACTGTCAGGATTTTTGGCTTCATACCATCTTTGACATCACTATATATATTTTATACACATGTGTGTATGGGGGGGATGGTGCATTAGTATGAGAAATTGAAGAGTTTGGTTTTTTTACATTCATTTACACATACTCTTCGGAAAGGTATGTATCCATCTCTTGCCAGTTAGGGTGAAATAGGACAAATTGGGCTCTATAGCCTTGGTTGGCAATCAGTCTAGGCTAAAGATAATTCAAAACCTGAAGAGGGCTGTTTGGGAATCTTGTGGCACATTATATGTACCAGTTCCTTCAAAAAAAAAAAAAAAAAAAAAAAAAAAAATGTGGATGTTTCTGCACATACCTTCACCATTATAATAAAATCATCTGTGTGCATAGTCTTGCTTTTCAATTCTAGAAACTAAATTGTTAAACACTCACATGTTGAAGATGACAGGTGAGTCCATCACATGCACTTTTGCTAGTCAACTGGCTTCCATAAAGACCATGATTATTCTCTGCCCCATTTACCAGCAAATCTATCTATTTCTCCATCTTCTACCTAATCTTTTATTACATTTGCTACTTACTAGACACCAATCAAGCAACCTTTTATCTGTTATACTTCTTTCTCTAGTTCTCAATTCTATTTTTGTCTTTTAATCATATTCTATAGATTATCTGTCTACTCCTTGATCTGTTGATCTTTCTGTTTCTTAGTGTCATTCTTTCCATTTTAGATATCTCAGGGTTCCAGACTTTTTTTCACCATCATCCCAAAACCATTACTGCACACCAAAAAACAATTTTAATCATTCCCAAATCAAAGTTTCATTTTTTTTTTTTTTTTAATTTTGTTATCATTAATAGTTATTAGTAGCATGATAAAATCTCATTAAACTGTTTAAGAAAATAATATTTTGATTTATTCAATCTTTAAACTGCAGTCGCCATGCACTGCAGTCACTACTCCACAACTTGGTCACTGCTTTCCCTCAACCTTCATTTTTAATTTAGATTTTATTCATCAATTGAAAAAGAAATGCTTAAGTTGTACATGCACATATGTTCCATTTATTGATGATAATCAAGATCATTTTTTTTTTTTTTTTTAAATTGTTTTTAAAATATTGAGTTTTAATAAATTTACTAGTCAACACCCCCCGTCCCAAAAAGCCTACTCAGGTTATTCCAAATAATGTTCCCTTGCCCCAGAGACAACATTAATATTTAACAATGATTATAATAATACTACATCGCACACAGGAAGGAGCACTGACCAACTTCCCAAAATTTAAACAAATAGATTTTTGTGAGGATGTGGATGAAATGTTAGACCTCACCTCACTTTTCCTTTTAACACAGTCATCAGAATGCAGTCTAATTTACAAATACCTCAACATATATTTTGTCAGTAGTGAATAAAACTTTCTAGTGAAAATTTCAAGCTGAAATTCAGGTAATAACTACAAGTCAAAGTGCAAACTTGTTGAACCCTAGTCTTGTTATCGTTTTATATTTGGTCATTCTAAAGAAGATACTTTGACTAAAAGCAGACAGATCACATCAAATTTTTACTCTTACCAAGAATCCTACTCACCCTAAAAGCCGCTCAAATTGTCAGATGTCATTTATATATTCCAGATCACTAGATTCAGAAAAACAATAAGCTTAAAATTATGTCACTATACATGCGACAAAAGCATAATTATGACACTACTCATTTGACTTATATAGTCTTCCTCTTTTCAGATGCAATTCTTGTCATTTTCATCAGCTGATCTGGTTGGTAGCTTGGGAAAATATTGCAGTCAAGAATTTAAATCTTTCAGTGGAATTTTTAGGGACCATGAATAAAGCTGGTAAAAATCACCTTTCCAAACACATTTAATAATAGGAACATGGCAGAGAAAAATTCCCATTCAAACTCATTCACCCAAAATTGATATTACATTTTTTTTTTAAATTTTAAGAATTAAAATCTGAGGAATGCAGGCAAGAATATGTGGAATACAAGTGGCATAGCTCCAGAGTCATTTTCTTTTTTGCCCAACTTGGAAATTGGCAGTATATATTATATATATATATATATATGCCCGCACACACAGGGTTCCAATAACCAAAAACACTATTTTTAAGAGTCCTCAATACAGAGTAGAGCAAATATTTATTCAAAATCACTTGACAAGACACCAGAATTGTTGAAATAAAATGGCTATTATTTGTAGTGATGCTTATGTTATATTTTGAATATATTATATATATATGCCAGCTGCTCAGCAACAAACAAGAGAACCATCCGAAGCGTTACAGATATTTCCCAGAAAAACTAATTGGCAGCTCACTGCCCTCCTTTGGGGAAATTTCTAATTCTCATCCATCAAAACAGAGCAGAAAAAAACCTAATGAAAGACAGCACACACTTCATGTACGACTTTTTTAACCTGTTACCCTTAGAGGAAAGTTTTAGTTCTAGGACAAAGCGCTCAAGAGACAAATTTCATCCTTTTAGATCTGTGCAGAAAGGATTTGGCTAGATCCTGACAAATTTCCAATGTATCTTGAATGTTATCACTTATTCATTTGATGATGTGCATGCCTGTCTTCAGCTGCATTGTGTGCAGGTTTTTTTGTGTGTGTATTTTGGTGCACCTGGGGATTGCTGTCCAATTTTTTAGTGTGCATTGAAATGACAAGAATATATAATTTTAAATTGATTTTTTTTTTTTTATTCCATGTTATTTCACTAAAAACACAAAATTTTTATAGTAATTTTATATATATATATATATATATATATATATATATATATATATATACACACAAAATGTGCGTGCATGTTCAAATTTATAAGAAACTGACGAATGGAAAGTATTTAATAATTTCAGGATTAATAGTAAATTTTATTTAATTAATCTTCTGGATGCAAGTCAAAATAAATTTTGCAACACTGTAGAAACAAAATATAAACACAAAGTCGAATACATTTTAGACATTAAGTGAATATAGAAAACGAATTATTTTGGTCCGGGGTGGGGGTGCACTTTCTTTAGTTAGGATGCATTTGTTAAACGGATAGCTTACATTATTTTTCTTATAAATTATTAACTCTGAAGGTCGACTAAGATTAACATTTATTGTCATTTAAATAAAAGATTTTATTACAAGCTATAATCAGAAATGCAGAGTTTAGAATTTTTAAAAAACGTTTATAAGAAATTATGATAAATTATGGAAATTAGAGCATACAAAATTTATTAAAACTAAATTTTACATCATTCGCGTGATAAACATTTAAAAATCAACATGATTTTTGCTTGTTTTAACAAAGCAAAAAAGTAAAAAAAAAAAATGACAATTCATTCATATCCTCATCAAGTTACACACCCATTTGTGTACGTAAAAATTATCTACGGATTTAAGAAATACTCAAAGCGTGGCTTGAACGAAACTAAACTATTGTTAACTGTTAAAAAAAATAATAATAAAATAAAACTATTTTAGGTTGAATAATAGTAGTCGCCGATCAAAACCTCAACTGAAGACGAAGGTACCTGTGGGACAGGCAGTTGATACTTGCTTGAAAGACAGAAGAGGAAAAAAAAAAAAAAAAAAAAAAAAAAGCATCGTATTATTCAAAAAGGATTTTTTTTTTTTTAAAAGATTTACGATTTGCTTTTAAGGCGTCTAAAAGATTTTAAAAAATGTTCAACATTAGATTTTTTTCTCTCCCTGTCCCCCTTCTTGGTAGGGGTTATATAATTAATTTTAATTTAAAAATATGAGTTTGATAAAAGTAAAACGAACTGAAATTAAATTTTCAATGTATTTCGTAACTATGGGACGAAGGAAAAAAAAAAAAAAATCTATTTAGAAATTTATGATAACGGAGTATATTATTTATTAATCTATTTTTTAGATTTCAAACGAAAGAGAAAAAAAAGGGGGTTTTATCGATGAAACCTAAAAACTCAAGGGAGATTTTTTTTTAATGTTGAATTGACGAATAATGAGGGGGGCTAAAAAAATTAAAAAAAAAACAGCTGGTTGATATATAGATTATTTATAAACAAATTAATATATTCAACGCAAATTGCGACCGTATCTGATCAGTAAGAAACGAAGAGTTTTTATGCGTAGTGTTTTAAAGTAATAAAATAAAATAGTAATTAAAAAAAAAAAAAAAAAAAGCTGTTCGAAGCGACATGCATGCACCCCCTCCTTATTAATTGACGATGAAAACATAAAAAAAAAAAAAAAGAAACCCATTTACTAAATTTCCTTTATTATTATTTTTTTTTTTAATCTGACACCCCCCCAAAAAAATTAAAATTGATGTAAAAGTATTATTCAACCACGTCACGTAGGTTTAAAGGAAAAATAGAAACAAGAAATATTTAGCAAAGCAAAGTATACTGTAAAAAGAAAAGAAAAAAAAAAAAAAAAACATCTAAAGGGGGGGTTCAAGTGGTCACAAATTGGGGGGTCAGTTTGGATATATATACGTGTAATATTATATTATATATTAAATCTACATATATATTGAGAGAGACAGATCTAGGTTTATACAGATATATAAATTCATGGTAATAAAAGACGAGGGTTCGTCTTCGTTGCCGGGTAAAAGGGGAGGGGAATTAGACCCCCTCCTTCTCGAATCAAGAAATCCTGTAACGACTCTTCTTAGCCGATCCGAGGAAAAGGGAATTTCTTATTATTATTTTCTTTTCTTTTTAATTTTATTAATCAATTATTTATTTCGGTGATCGTATACAACAAAAAACAAACAAAAACTAACCTAGATGGTCGAAGCTAGGAGCACAAATAATAAACTGACCCCCGACTTTGTGACATTCCCCCCCTCTTCACCCGCCAATCTTTTGCTTATATTCAAATCAGGCGGGGGGAGATTTAAAATACAGAAATAGCATAACGTACAAAAAGAAACAGCCCAACGAGCTGATTAATTTACCTGATACAGATGGGTTTCTTTTTTATCACCATACCTGAAAGATAAAATAAAAAAAATAGAGTTGGGTAAGTGAAAACTCGTCACAGCAAAAAGAAAGGCGGCTATGGAAGACACTTTCACAACAAAGATGGCGGACAATCATAGAGTGGGTAACAGAATTGGGCGGAAAATTAGCGAAAATCTTGTACCCATCATTGAGTCTTGGATGTTTCCTTGCATGCATTACCATTAAAACTAGCGTCAGGTAAGTGCAGCTGGCAGCACAGGTTGCTAAATTATGACGCTTTCTTCATTCACAGTCATCTACATGGACTTCACATAGAAAACAGCAGCCGCCATCTTACATCCGGGCCACAATGCATTTCGTGTATGTTAGCGATGACGTCACGGATCATATGACCATGAACTTCCGGATCCACATCGTCATCATCATCGTCTTAATCAATAAACATAGAGCCAACTCTCCTACTATGTTTAAGTCATCTTTTCTTTTTCAACATGATGATCACCAACTTCTCCAGTATCTGCTTTGCTTTTTTGTGTCCTAGACTCTCTTCTTCTGCTACTATCGTATCGTCATCATCCCGATTCTACTCGGCTCTGTCTTCAACGAATTGCATCTTTAAAAAACAAAACAAAAAAGGTTTTCATTCACTGTTCCTTAAAAAGGAAAGTTTTTTTTTTCTTTTTGGGATCACACACTGCATTAAAACAATTCTGTCATTGTTTATTTATTTACACAAATGGATTTCCTCAAAAACCATAACAAATTTTAAGTTAATAATAACTAGTCCTTATTGGTCTTGTACTAATTTAGTGTTACATAGATTTTTAAAGAACATCTTATCTTCATCCAAATCCACCATTTTTTCATGTAATTAATCAAAAACGTTTTTTTTATGTTCATGAACTAAACTTGTATTTATTTTCTAATAAACAATAATACTTCTGCTTGTTGACTTTTATTTGAAAGATTTTATTTATTATTATTATTATTATTATTATAACGCTAAACGATTGCTATATATTTAAAAAAAAAAAAAAAGTATTAGGTAACCTAACATTTTTGCAGGTTGTTTATGTTTTTATAATTACTAGTATAAAAAATGTTTAAAATTAAATTTACAACTAAATTATTTGGATAAGAAGCTAAAAAAATACTTTTTCCTTTCTTTTTTTTTCTTTCTAAATTTCACTTTTACAACGAAGTTGATGACAGTTATAAAAATTACTGGCATTTGATTTCATTTAATTTTTCAATATAGATGTCTATTAATATCGACAATTAAGAAGACTAAGACCTTCCAATGGCAGGAAAAAAAAGTACACAACATTCTCTAATCTACAATAGTTAAAAAATAAATAAATAAAAGCAAATTAGTATCTGCTTTTTATTTTTTTTTTTTACAGATTAGAAATTACGTAAGTTTCTTTTTAATAAGCTTTGTCCAAAAATGATGCAACTAAAAAATTAAAAAACTAATTGAACGGTTTACATTTTTTTACATAGAGAGAGAGAAAATTACTTCAGGCTTATTTCAAGAGAAGATGGAAGTGTCGACACGGCTAACAAAGCAATTTCCCCCCAATATTTTTTAAAACTTTTTCATTTTTTCTTTCTTTTAAGATAGAAATAGCAACCAAATTTGAAATGGAATAATTCAAGCCCCCTTTTAATTTAAAAACAACGCTTAATTTACCCCGTGACATTTTTTTTGAGAAGTCTGAGTTAGTGTTTTTTGTAAAATCAGATGTTATTTCATCTTTTTTCATAGATTTTCTTCTTTTTATAAACCATTTCTTACTCATTTTTTAGAATTATAAAAAGGCTTTTATAAATATGCCTTTTTAAAACGTTAACAGTAAAAAAACATAAAATGATGTCCTCTTTTTACCCCCCCCCCCATGTCGAGTAAATTAAAGAAATAAAAATATACGTAACGTAACAGAATTTTATAAGACATAGAAAAAAACTAAAATTTGCCTGGAGACATTCATTCTTTCTTTTACTGATTGTCTTACATTTTTTATATGACAGCAGGAAAATTTTAAAAAATCCCATGCTTAATAATATCACGAGGACATAATCATTTTTTTTTCTTTTATCCTTGAAGTTTAATCTCTACTTTTAGTATTTTTATTTAAATAATAAAGGAAAAAATCGGTCGAAAGTAATGTTCGCGATATGAACCATGGTAAAAAGTATTAATGACCCGTGTGGTTTCTTTCGATGTGCCAAAGCTAAAGATGTGTGTTGGGAAGAGAGGAGAGTCCTTGGCTGCTGGTGCTGGTAATTTCTTTCTCAAAAAGACGAATCCTATATTGCAACAACATTCAACATCATTCCTTCCAGTTTTATCATAATTCTTGCTTCTTCTTTCCTTCCTTCCTTATTTTTTTCTTTCTTTCTTTTTTTTTTTTTTTTTTTTTTTTAACCTCTCCACTTTGTAAAGAGAGTTTTCTTTTTCCTATAGTCGACCCTTTCTTACAGCAGTTGCGTGTAACGTTGGCTACGGGACACTCTTTCTTTATGGCAAAGAGACACACCAAAAAAGCATCTTTATTTTACTTACTAAAAATTTTTATTTAAACATGTATCGCTATGGTGTTTCATTTATTATTTCTATCTGAATCTTAAAAAAAAAAAAAAGATTTATAAACATCGTCTCCTCATCTTAATTTCCAAATAATTTAAACTTTACAAAAATCTTCCTTGAATAAATAAAAATTGATCTCTAGAGATTGAATTTTAGATATTTTTTCCGGTAATAAATAACGATTTACAATATACTTTAAGAAAGAAATGTGAGAAGATTGTAGTGCGCCAACTTTATAAGTTTCAAGTGGTGGTGGGCTTAAAATCAGTATTTTAATTTTTTTTACATAAGCACTGGCAACAGTGAAAAATACACGACTCAGCTATACTACAGACGAAATTCTTTTTTTTTTTTCGTTTGTAACTTTTTTTTTTTCATTCTAAGGTGCTTGATAAATTTCTATTTTGGAAATACAGTTAAAAAAATTTAAATATTCTCAATTTCATTTATTTATTTTTTTATTTTATTTACTATTATTTATTTGTTTTTTATTTTATTTGTTTTTAATATTGTTTTTGCTTGTTTTTTTATTTATTTGTATTTTATTTATTTTTAAATTTTATTTATTTATTTTTTAATTTTTTTAAAATTTATTTGTTTTTAATTATTTATTATTATTATTATTATGTCAAGTCAATCAGTTTGTTTAAGATGTACTTTTATATTCCTCATCAGAATTGTTAAAGTATTTACAGCTATTTTCTTTCTTTCTTTTTTCTCCCCCCCCCCAATAAATTGATATGTGCTCCTACATTATTCAGACTATTGTCCTCATCTTTGTCGCCATATTTATTACAACGTTTTGGCCATTGTACGCTCCAGCCTTCTTCATGTGATTGGAATGTCGAACTGAACCCTTTATTTCGCTCACTGGGGTAGACTGTTCTAGTTATTAATACATACCTATATATATGGTGATTGCAAAAATGTTATTAGAAAATAAGTAATTTTTTTTTTCTTTTTAATAATTTCAACCCAAGCAAGGTAATAAAGCCACTAAGATGCAACTGGTTACTGAGTGTAAGAGAATATGAGAAAAAGAAAACATTATTAAGTATACTAGACAGAAAAACTCATAGAATATGAAAATGTTTTAACTGGCTACATGCTAAATCTGGACAAGACTAAACTACAGGCAGGTGCTGAGATGGACATGCACTTTCCCTTATCTTACATGGCTTGGGAAACACTGGTTCTACATTGTTGGAATACTGATTCCCAGACAACCACTGAAGTTAAGAAATATTGAGCCTGGTCAGTATCTAGATGGATAACCACTTAGGAATACCAAGTGCTGTAAGCTTGGATTTGCAGGGGGTGTAGAATTCTTTGTCATTGAAACCCAGTGAAGCGTGCATCAGGATCAACTCCATGAAAGTTGGTTTTCTATGTTGTGCAAGAAAATTTTTTTCATGTCAGAATTTATCTTTTTTATTTACCATTCATCTGCCATTCGTCCATGTGTTGAATATTGCTGCCATATCTGGTCTGGGGCTTCTGTTTTATATCTAGAGATTCTTGACAAAATCAAAAGACAAATTGTCAATGTTATCAGACTTGACATTCTGGTTTCAGAAGATAACAGTTGGCATTGTATTTAAATTTTGGAAGATCATAGTTGACTGGGAAGTGAGAAAAGAAAGTGTTAGCATCAAACTTATGGTTACATCTCAGCAATTTCAACTGTAAAATGATGAGACCTAGCTGCCAATCTAGTACTGCACTTCAGAAAGTCTAGGTACCATAGAAGAAAGTTTATCAGAACAAGTACCATGAAAATATTTATAGAAAAGGCACAGGGAAACTACATAATGACAGTGGGAAAGTGATTGAATCTATTATGCCAGGTCTGGACCAATAGCATTGCAGATTCTGTTTTTGGATTTTATCAAGAATCTCAAGATACATAGCAGAAGCACCAGTCTAGATGTGGCAACAATATTCACAGCAAGGAATGGTAGACTTATAAATCTATAAGATAGAATCTATTGAGAAAAATATGACAGTAAACAAACTTTCCTAGAAGCAGCCCTAGCAATTGATTTAATATAATATTTGAATATAATCTTTGCACTTCATGTCAGCAGTAAATGTTACCCAAAAAGATGCAATGAGTCACTCTCTTGGAGGTTAGCATCAGCCATTTAAAAGGCAAAAATGTTCTCTTAAGATAACTAAAAGAGAGCAGTTTGGTTTTGGAGGTGTTAAAATTAACAAGCCACTCCTTTTCCAATGTTATATACACGCTCATATTATAGATTTTAGCAAGAAAGAACAATGGAAGAGAGATTTATTCTCCCATTCACATTTTCTCATTATGGGCATTATTATATCTGTGATATAATAACACCATATTTCACAGACGGAACCTTATGGCTGACAGGAAAAGGAATGATAAACATGCTTTGCTCTCAGAGTAACTTTTATACCACTAAGACATACACAAAACTATATATACATATATACATATGTCCCACACAGAGAAAAATATATCACATATATCACAAGCAGAGTGTAAGGAAAAACAAAAAGGAAAAATCTTACATATAATATGAAAATTCTGCGCTTCTGGAGAAACTATGTTTAGGACTCCAGATTTAAATGGGCTGGCCTCATTTAATATGTGCAAAGTGAGGACATATTCCACAAACAGGTAACAGCAATTCCAAACTGAGGACTGTGAGCTGGAGTTTCTTTCTGTATCTGGGAAAGATATATTCCCAAATGGAAACGGCACCATGGACTTGTAAACTGGATCATTTGCTGGAGGAGGCAGATTTCACCTCAGCCCAACTACCTTGGCTCAGGCTAAAACTATGATGAAACAAGTGGAAACAAAGTACTAGGGTAGGTACTGGTTAGGCCTAAAACTGCATCTTCCTTGATTTTATAATTATTTTTGATCATTTCCTTCCTAAGCAAGGTGATAAAGCCACCAGGACACGGGGTTACAGGAAGTGAAAGTGAGCAAGAAGACTTTAGTGAGGAGGAGTGAGGAAAAGGACAATAAATGAACAATGCTCAAGAAGACAGAAAATGGCAGTTGACATTGCACTTAAGATTTGGAGGTTGTAGTTGACAAGAAAGCAAGAAATCAGAAGGGACTTCCACAGGTGAGAAGTGCGAAAAAAAGAAACTTTTTTAGAAGTGGCAATTGCATCTAGCTAGTTCAACAGTAAAATGGTGGAACCTAGTTGCCAATTTAGCAGCATGCTTAAGTTCATGTAGTCAGGGCACCAGGGAAAAAGCTTCGTCAGAACAATGGCCATGAAAATATTTGTAGAAAAGACAGAGGGAAGCTATGTTACAATGGTGAGAAAGTGATTGGAGATGAAATGCCAGGTTAGAATCAATTACATTACAGACCATTCTTTGAATTTTATCAAGAATCTCAATATATAGCACTTCTTAAAATTCAGTGAAAAATATATGCAGAATTCTTTAAAATCAGCTTCTTCTCTTTTTCTGCCAAGCGGTGCTGGGTCACAAATAAATGTCAAATCTATATAATAATGTCACGGTGTCACACTTTTTCAATTAAAGGGACACAACTCTCTAACTTTCAATAGCTCATGTTACCGAAATTTTGGATTTCCAAGTTTTTATTACTGCGATTTTTTTTTCAGTGATTTTTTTATGTGATTTTTTGTGATGAATTTTTATAACTTGGAAATAAATTTGGGAATAACTGAAATGAATTATGAAAGTCACCCATGACAAAAAAATAATTGCTTATACAGAAAGTAAGGTCCTATGTACATCAAATTACATGGTGGCAGAAGAATTATCATTGAATTTTTAAAAGGTAGGTTTAAATATTAATGCAATACTTAAATGCAGCAATCAATTTTGAGTTCTTCTGTAGTTTATATATGCCTATCGCATATGGCAGCAGTATGCTTCACAAAAAGAAATCTCCACCAACAGAGGACCAGAATGCAATCAAAAGAGGCTGCAGTGGGGAAAAGAAAGTCCTATGGAAATGAAAACCAAGATCAAATGGCAGCCAGGAGAGCTTCCAATGCTGAGAATATGCAAAGACTTAGGAACTCTCAAACTCCTGAATAAGCCGAAGGTCCAATCAAAAGCCTTCTGCAGCAACTAGCTTAAATGCCACTGTATCAGGCATCTTTTAAGCTAGTATTAAATAAATCTTAAAATCAGAAAAACAATAATTAAAATAAATAATTAAATGTCATATAATTCAATGCTGAATGAATAAATATTAAATAAACGTTTTTCTTTTTTTCTAAATATATTAAAAAACAAAACAAATGCTAAATAAAACCAAAATTAAATAAATTGTGTCTTAGTGGCTTTATTGCCTCGCTTGGGGTGAAACAAAAAAAAATCGTGCCATATATACTTGAGTATAGTGCAAGTTTTTATGATCAGTTTTTTTTTTTATGCCAAAAAAAGGGTTTGTACTATACCCAGGTAATTTTTTTGAAGAGGTTAAAAATCATGCATTTTCACTGACTAGTTGCACTATACACAGGTAAGTCTTTTCTGGAGGGGTTAAAATTCATGCCCCAAAATCCAGGGGGTTGTACTGTACATGAAGTCAGCTTATACACGAGTATATATGGTAGACCAATAAAAATCAATGTTAAACAGACTTTTATAAGAAATTTTAAATATTTTATAAATAAAAGTTTAATGTGAAAAAATAAATGTTGAACAACGCCAGCACATAATGCTTCCAGGCAGTGCGTAGTGACCCTTTGCTATCTTATCAACATTTTCTTTTTTCTACTTTCATTTATGTGTGTTATAAATTAAACTAAGTACAATTGACTATTACAGGATGAAAATGAATTTGTTTTGCTTATGCAAAGTCTTGAAAAAACACAATACAAAGTTTCGCTATTTTTTTATACATAATGCTGAATGTGTTAAAATTATTCAATTTTTTAACAAGAAAAATCTCAAGCTGATGTTAAAGATTAGTACAAAACATTATTGATTTATTTAAGATGGAATGGTCTATTATGATATGTCTCTAATTTGTATTTAGATACATTGGATTTATTTTCAATTTTTCTACTCAAATTGTTCACATAGATTTTATATGTTCCATTATTTTACATAATTAGGTTAGAATAAAATGTGTATTTTATATTAACACTATGTCATGAAAATTGAGATGTAGTAGATTTGGGGACCATATCATAGATTTTGTGTTTGTGTGTAGGGACATTGGACCGTGGCACCTACCCTGGCTCTGTCTCCTAATTGTGTTGGGCCAAAGATTACTATGGCAAATTTAGTGTCATTTTTGTGGCAAAAAAACACCTTGTTTTGGAAATTCTTGTAAAAATCAAATAATTGTCAGATTTCAATGAAATTTTCAGGACTTGTTCACAAATGAAGGACATTATTTTAACTTCAAATTATTCAACTTTTTAACAAGAAAAATCTTAAGCTGATGTTAAAGATTTGTGCAAAACATTATTGATTTATTTAAGATGGAATGATCTCTTATGACATGTCTCTAATTTGTATTTAGATAAATTGTATTTATTCTCAATTCTTCTAGTTGAATTGTTCACCTATATTTCATATGATCCATTATTGTACATAATTAGGTTAGAATAAAATTTGTATTTTATATGAATACTACCTTTCGAAAACTGAGATGTAGTAGAGTGGGGTACTCATAGATTCAGTGGGGGACAATAAAAAAACCCTTGTACCGCTTCTGATCAGAAATTAATAACAAACTATTATCAGATATATATATATATATATATATATATATATATATATATATATATATATCCAGGTATGGGATAAGAACTATATGAAGACTTGTAGTATCTTCCCTAGCCTATTAGAAAAGTTGATGTAAAAAAATACCACAAAACATTGTTGATTTATTTAAGATGGAATGATCTATTATGACATGTCTCTAATTTGTATTTAGATACATTGGATTTATTTTCAATTTTTCTATTTGAATTTTTCACTTAAATTGCATCTGATCCATTATTGTACATAATTAGGTTAGAATAAAATTTGTATTTTATATGAATACTACCTTACGAAAACTGAGATGAAGTAGACTGGGACCCCCGTATTATAGATTCGAGGAGGGGTATCATATATTCGGTGGGGTGTCATAGATTCTGTGGGTAACACGTGACCCTTACACCGTTCCTGGTTACAAGAGCCAGATCAAATCGAAAATGGAGTTGACCAGTATGTCTTTATAGAGTTTTAAAACCATTTGCACAGCCTTGCAGGCGATGAATTATCTTCCATCGTATAAACAATTGACCCAGAAAGAAGTGAAGGCATGAATAATGTTTCGGTTGAGGTCTTCACAAGTTAGGGATCACATACTACAGACTGATCGAGACTAAATCATGAAATCAGGAGCAGAAAAAAAATAGAATGACAAGCAATGAAGATTCATGTCTTGTGTTCTAAAATTATTCAACGAAAAAGAAAGAATTCAAGTTGATGTTAAAAATTACCGCAAAATATTATTGATTTATTTAAGATGGAATGATCTATTATGACATGTCTCTAATTTGTATTTAGATACATTGGATTTATTTTCAATTCTTCTTGTTCACTTAAATTGCATCTGATCCATTATTATGCATAATTAGGTTAGAATAAAATTTGTATTTTATATGAATACAACCTTATGAATATTGAAATGCAGTAGTGTGACAGTCTCCGTATCATATATTCAGGGGTGATGGGGCATGAGACCCTTGCACCAGCCCCACTGTTAAATATATAAATTGCAATTAAAAAATACTAATTAAATAGAAGATGAATAAATAAATGTGAATTAAATAAATAATAAATAAAAATTAAATTTTAAACAATTTTTTAAACAAAAGTATTCAATAAATATTAAATAAAAAATAAAAGTTGAAAAAGGAATATTAGATAATTGCCAAATGAATGTTGAAAATACAATTTGTAGATAATTATAAATAAATTTTGAATAATTAAATGATAAATAAATCCATTAAATAAAAGTTAATGTTAAAAATACAATTTTCAAATAAATAAATTTGAAATAATTAAATGAATAAATTAATGTTAAATAAAGGTTAATTAAATAATATTAAAAATAGAATCTTTAGATAATGGTAAATAAATTTTATATATTTTAAATGATCTCTTGCATTATTCACATTATTCGGACTGTTATCCTCATCTTCATTGCTATATTCACAATGTTTTGGCCGTTGTGTGCTTCGGCCTTTGTGTGCTTCGGCTTGCTCCAAATGATTGGACTTTTGAACTGAACCCTTTATTTTGTCCAACAGGATAGATTGTTCTAGTTCCACCTGCCATGCCTCATCCGGATGTCTCGGTTATTTCCCTTTAATTCAACTCTCCAAGTTTCGGTTCACCACTGCTGTGGCCTGGTATTGAACTCACAACTCTTTGAGTCTAGCCACTGGATCTAACCAATGACTTTATCCACTGGGCCGTGTGTCCTTGATCTGTTTGCATGAATTGCTGTTTTGTGGAACTGACTCCCAAGAGGATGCTTCCCCGATCACAACAATCTTAACCTCTTAAATTCTAGGGTTAACCATTATCTTCCTCACATATCCACATCAATTGTGCCTCTTACTTTCTAACCTTTTACCTCGAGTGGCTCTTGAGCCTTGTACAGGGTGAGTGTCATTGTAAAAAAAAAAATTTGCTTTCTCCAACTGCAGCAGAATGCACAAATCACACGACTGAAAAATTTCAGTCTCTGTCTGTTATCTTCAGCCGATGAGTCTCCATGGGTGGCTCAGGCTTGCTGGGTGATAGGTGATTTTATTGAGTCACTATTATTTTATTGAGTCTCAGTTAAGATGCCTTTGCAAAATCCTATCACATGTCTTGGAGAGATAGAATCAGGAAAGTGATAAGACATGCAAATTCTAGAAACCCTAGCATAATGGTAGCAGATAGATACAGTTCACCAGCTATATCCTTTGAATATTTGACAGTTGGCCAGCCAAAGTTGCTCTGAACTGGATACCTCAAGGTTGCAAAAGAGCAAGGGGTCATCCCAAAATGACATGGTACACTACAGTTAAAGAAGAACTCTAACTCGTACTCAGACTGTATGACTTGTCTAAGATTGACCTAAGTGGAAGGAAATTATGACTCTTTACTGTGTGACGGCTGGAGGAAGGTTACTGTGCTCACATGCACTGTTTGGTTTCCATAAATGTTCAGTAAACTTTGATGAATGTCAGTGAGTGCAAATTTTATTTCTGTCTGAAGGAATTCAATGTCATGTCCCTGTTTCATATGTATTTACATGCCAAACAGCATTTTCACCAAACGGCAATAAATTGTGGGTTATTGGTGAAAATATCCAAATAATACTAACATCTGCTTCTGACTAACTGTGCTTTAGATTGTTCTAGTTCCACTTGCCATGCCTTTTCTGCATGTAATAATGATGTAATAATGTTGTTTTTGATGTATTTTTTAAGGTCAAAAAACGACATTATTACGTCATTATTTTTGCACCAACTTAATATTTTGAGACAACTATAGTATCCATTTCTTATCCATTCAGTTTGTGGCAAACTTGGATAAACATGCCTACAAATAAGATGTAGTGCCAAAAGAATGATTAATAATAATACTAACATCTGTTTCTGACTAACTGTGCTTTAGATTGTTCTAGTTCCACTTTCCATGCCTTTTCTGCATGTTTCACTTTCACCTATAGTAACTCAACTCTCCAAATTTTTGTTCACCTCTGCTGTGGCCAGGTATTGAACTCACAACTCTGGGTCAAGTCACTGGATTACTTCAGCCAGTGATTTTACCCATTGGGCCATCTACCCCAGTGGATGAAATAAAAGGTTCGGTTTGAAATTCCAATGTATATTACCTGAAGAAGGCCGGAGTGTACAATGGCTGAAACGTTGTGAATATGACAATAAAGATGAAGATAACAGTCTGAACAATGTAGATAGTGTAAATAGTCACCTCATTTCAGAAATGCGAACAGATCCACTTCTGACGTTGTGGACCAATAGAAGTTATTATTAGGTTGGTGCAAAAATAATGTTGTTTTTTGATGTATTTTTTAAGGTCAAAAACGACATTATTACGTCATTATTTTTGCACCAACTTAATATTTTGAGACAACTATAGTATCCATTTCTTATCCATTCAGTTTGTGGCAAACTTGGATAAACATGCCTACAAATAAGATGCAGTGCCAAAAGAATGATTTTTCCAATGACACCGCTTTTTTTAAATACTTTCACCGTTTAGCAAACTACCATCATTCTCTTCATGAGATACAAGTTCCACTCGAAAAGCTTTTTCTCGCAAACCACTGCTCTATGAAACTGACTCCCAAGAGGATGTTTTCCCAATCACTACAATCTTAATCTGTTCAAATCTAAGATTAACCGTTATCTTCCCCACATATCCACATAAGCAGTGCCTCTTACTCTATAACCCTCTACCTCAAGTGGCTCCCGGGCCTTTCACAGACTCACCATGTTATGCACATTCTAGTGACCCCCACCACACCATTCTCTTTGTTTTCCATTAGTGAGAAGTAAGTTCCACTTGAGCAGCTTCTACCTGCGAACCACTGCTCTGTGGAACCGACTCCCAAGAGGATGTTTTCCCAATCACTACAATCTTAATCTGTTCAAATCTAAGATTAACCATAAGGAGATTCAGTGGAGTAATGAATAGTCCCTCGAATTGAGAAATCCAGTCAGATCCATTACATTCATTCACGTACTAATACCCTTGGGAAAGGTATGACTCCTCTTCTTCTTCCCCTCATCTATGGGTAAATAGCAGAACAGACTGGATTCTATAGCCTTGAGTCGCAACTGGTCTAGGAGAAAATAACTCTGAATTCAAAACTGTATGTAGCCCTGGTGTAGTACATACTATACAACTAAAGAAAGGATTGTTCACATTGGCTTGATGATCCAGACTACAATTGAATAATGATGATAATGATAAAGTGTTATCTTCCCATATATCTGCATAAACTGTGCCTCTTACTCTGTAACACTCTACCTTGAGTGGCACTCGGACCTTGTACAGAGTGAACCTCACTGTAGAGCCCATCTCGATATCCTCTATACTTAAAGGCTCACCTTTGACACGTGGTCGTGGATTCCACACTGACTGTTGATTTCAGGATGGCCAGTGATGCCATGTCATCACCACACTGACTAGCTTCATAGCTATGAATCGCAGTCTACCCTATTGTGCTAGATGACTGTTGATCCTCCTACATGATGCCATAAATCTCTGTTGGCCTTTTGGAATCTATTTTACAACATATTTAACTGTTATTATGGAGATTTTCTAAGCATAGCTTAGATGTGGCACAAGGCTGAAAGTATGTATCTCCTAGTGTGAATCAAACTCATTATTCAGTCATAATTGATCTAATGAGAGAATCTTGTTAGCTATTAGATCATGTCAAAGTGACCTATTTCATAGGGTCACTATGAGTTGAGTGGGTTGATTTTATTTAATGTTGAAATCAGTTTATTATATTTGAGTCTATGCATTTACTTTTTATGTTGATAGGTAAATATTGGTCATTTATATTTGGGTCTATAAGCATTTACTTGTTTCAGGGATAACTATATATTGCTTATTTATATTTGAGTCTATAAGCATTGACTTGTTTCAGATATAAGTATATATTAGTCATTTATATATGAGTCTATAAGCATTTACTTGTTTCGGGAATAGGTATATATCGGTCATTTATATTTGAGTTAATAAGCATTTACTTGTTTTGGGGATAGGTATATATTCTTCATTTAAATATATTTGAGTCTATTAGCATTGAATTGTTTCAGATATAGGTATATATTGGTCATTTATATTTGAGTCTATAAGCATTTACTTGGTTCAGGGATAAGTATATATTAGTCATTTGAGTCTATAAGCATTTACTTGGTTCAGGTTTTGGTAAATATTGCTCTTTCATATTTTAGCCTATAAGCATGTACTTAGTCTGAGAATTGGTAAATATTGATTATTTATATTTGAAGTCTATAAGCATTTACTTGGTCCAGGGATAGGTATATATATTGGCCATTTATATTTGAGTCTATACTAAACATCACTTTCTGGCAGTGGGGAAATATGTAACAGGATCAGCATGCTGGTCTATGTCAAGGTTCCCAATAGGTGTAACATTATAATTATTGCTGTGTGATAGTCATAAGAGAGTGGCTTATATTCTAGTGAGAACTGTTAAGATTTGTAATTTTCAGTTTTATGCCACACTATAGACAGACTGATATAGATGCATTTTTATTCTTGCTCTTATAGAATTCTCTAAGATTTTTATTTACTATGAATTATATTCTCTGTTAAACTAAATTTTTTTCAAAATCTTGTGTGAATTTCATTTTTAGTGAAATAAAAAAAATAAACGTATCTTGTAAACATTGTATAATATTAGGTAGCTAAAAATAAAAGCGATACCTGGGGTTTAAAATGCATTTTTATTAGGTTGGTGCAAAAATAATGACGTAATAATGTCGTTTTTTGACGTTAAAAACACGTCAAAAAACGACATTATTGCGTCATTATTTTTGCACCAACCTAATAAAATGAAAAATCTTTCTCAAAGTTTTTATTTTAGATCTCATCAAATTACATTTGATCTGGTTAGATGTAACAGTAAATTCTATGCTAACAGTTTCTTTTCTCATACTTGTGGAACTCCCTTCCAGCTCCATGTTTTCCAGCTAACTTTAATCTGCAAAAATTTTAATGCAATGTCGATCGTTATCTACTGTCCTTCTGATTACTCTTTCCTCTTCCCACTCATTATTAATGTTTCTGTTAATTTTCCCACACCCCTTGTGTCTTAGTGGCTTTACTGCTTTGCATGGGGGTGGAACTGATTAAAAAAATATTTCAAGCTAATACATTAAATTTTTAATATTTCCAATAAGCAAAATAGTTTATATTGTCTTTTTTTTTTCTACAATTTGCACAAATATTTTCATTATGATATAACCGTTTTTTTTTTGTTAATTAATAATTAAAAATAAATAAAATTATAGTTTTTGTTAAGAACATTAAAAAAAAATGCTTCAGATAAAAAGTGCGACATTTGAACTGAATTTAAACTGATTGGAATTTTTTCCCAGGTTATCAGTAATTGATAAAATCGTCCATCTTGACAAACCTGTCAACACACCGTAATTCTATTTTATTTAAAAAAATCTTTCAAAAATAAAATATACTTTAAATGTCTTTTTGAGAAAATTAGCGGATTTATTTGAATTGAAACAAATATTTACTTTTTCAGTTTAAAAAAGCATTTTTTAAAATTTATTATTAGTTTTGGAATAAATGATCGTATGTAAAAACAAAAACAAAAAACAAATGCATAGAATAACACAACGCACACGCATACACACATACTAAGTGCGTGCATAAATTTCAACTTACTGGGTATATTTTTCGCTTAAGTAAATTTAAATAACAAGAAAATATGTATTAAAAAACAAAGAAAAAAAAAGCGCATTTTCAAATTAAAGTTGCTTTGGTAAATTATTTTGACAAAATCGAGAAAAAGAAAAAAAAGACTTCTTTTATTTAAAATAAATTGTTTTTTTTTTAAATGCATGTGACCTGAGCGCAATTTTTTTTTCAAAGGCAGTCCCTGGCCACTTACTTAAAACTGTGCTGTCCTGTATTTTTAACTTCATAGTTTTGTTTTGCTTGTGTCAAAGTAGGCTGAATTTAAATAAATAAACAAACAGACAGATGAATATCTAAAAATACACGTGCATAGAAATAAAATAAAAATATATTCTAGTTGGCTGGTGATACCTGTCAGAAAAGAAAACTCAACAGTCGGTTTGTTGCCGCAGTGAAAAGTGTCAAAGTTTTTTGTCTTTTTTTTCTTTCTACAAATTGCACAAATATTTTCATTATGATAGCCGTTTTTATTTTCTTTTTTTGGTAATTAATAGTTAAAAATAAATAAAATTTAAAGTTTTTATTAAGAACATTTAAAACAAAAAAATGTTTCAGATAAAAAATGCGACATTTAAAGCACGAGATCAGAAGTGTGTCGGTCGGATAACATGACTTTTTTATGACTATATATACATTATTATTATTATTACAAACATTATATATTATGTTTGTAATAATTTATATTTTTATATGTATATTTATATATTCATATATATATATATATATATATATATATATATATATATATATATATATATATAGGTATATATATGTAATTATGTATATTTACTAAATGTTTATCAAATCAAATTCAAAATATCAAATTATAGTTTCTTATACTTCAGAACCAAACAAAAACAATAGTTTTTTTTTTTGTTTTGTTTTTTTTATTTAAGGACTTGAATTCATTTAAACAAGCTGAGAAATAATGCAATAAAATTTAATTTCTATTTATTTCAGATCAAAATAACATACTTTTCCATTTTGGTCGACTGCTGACAGGAAAAAAAACAAGATTTTATTTTTTTAACTAAAATTTCGAATGTGCTAGAAAGGATTAAAAAAAATGATTAAAATAATCAACAAATACTTTGGTCTTTCCACTTAATTAATAATAACAATCATTTTGACGATTATAAAACTTTGTTTTTATCAAGTTTGGGTCCTTTTTTTCATCATGGTATGCTCTTTTTTTCAGCGAATTGGTGGAGTTACTTACTTTTAAATTTTTTTAAGTAAATAAAACCCAGCTAACTTTTTTTACGGGTTTATCGAGAGAAAAAGTTTAAAACAAACAAAAAATTAATAAATAAAAAAATTAAGTTTTGTTGAGGTTGGGTTGTTAATTTAATTTTATCACCAGACAAATCTTAAAATAAATTAATCTCCTAGAAAAGAAATGATTTAAATTTATTAGAAAAAAAAAACAACTAGCTTTTTAAAAGTTACTGTAATTTTTATTTGTCTGCCTAAATTAATTAGGATAAAATTAATAAAAGAAAAATATTTTGCCTGTATTTAAAAAAAAAAAAGAAAAATCTTTTTAATTGCAAATATACAATTTTTTTTAAATTGCTTCTCAATTGACATTTTTACATTTTTTTTTATAAATTTCTAGTCCTGATAATAATTTATATATTCATGTATTTGTATTTTTTTGCAAATGTTTAAATTAGCAGCAGTATATTCGAAAAACTAATTTTTCTTTTCTATCAGCCAGTCAAATTTAAAAGCCACACAAAAAACAAACCACAAAAAAAAAAAATATAAATAAATTATCAATTAAAAATAAAATTAAAATTTTTAAAATCTTTAAAAAATAGAAAGAATGAAAATTGAAAAATGACGAATTTGTTTTGGGATTATTTAAATTACCATTACATTTTTTTCTTTTACTTCCTTAAATAAAGAAATACACAGAGAAAGAAAAAAAAACTGTCACGTAATTTCGTTGAGTGACTGAATGAATTAGAAAATTATGGAGAAATAAAAACAAGTCTTGCAGTTATAAATAAATAAATATATATGTGTGTGTGTGTGTGCGTGTATATATTGCTTGACTGTATATATATATATATATATATATATATATATATATATATATATATATATATATATATATATATATATATATATATATATATTGCTCGACTGTATATAATACAGTCGAGCAATTGCCGGCATGTGCGACATTTTGTCCCAATTACAAAATGAATATTTGTCCTGAATTTCACAGGACGAGAAATCGGAATTAATAATCTTGGTGCGTTTGGTGAAAGAAATTAACACGTTATATGTTGAGGTCAGAATAAAATGTTACAGTTCCTTATTATAAAAGCTACAAGACGTCCTAGTCGGTTTGTTTTTAATTACTTTTGAAGAGAAATTGAAATACGTATAATTAATTATCATAAAGGCACTATAGACATGACTAAAACTACTACAACTTCGCAAAGTCAACATGACAATTTTTTAAAAGAAACTAAAAGTGCATGTCATCTGAGAAGGACAGACAAGAAAGGATTTTTGGCGTATAAGAAGAAGAATAAGAATAAAAGTGCGTTTGAATTGAATTCTGCTGTTTTTTTTTTCTCCTGGCAATTTTAATTTAAATTTTCCGTTGGCATAAAAATCGTGCGTGGTTTAATTTATTTTCTATTTGCAAAACAAATTATTGTTATTTTTCTTTGGGATGAAATTATTAAACCTAAAAAAGAAAAGTAATTCACAGAACAGGACTAATTCGGGATAACTAAACTAAAAGTAAAAAGCATACACACACCAAAAAAAAACTTCAAGTTTTTAGCTCTGTTTAAAAAAAGCCATACAACGCAAGAAGAGTGTGTTGCGTCAGTCCTTTCAGTAGAGAAGAACCTGCCCTAGAAAATAAATAATAGTTTTTTAAAATATTCTCTAGCCTTTTCCTGCACTCAAGCATCAACCACTTCAATCTATCTCACCCACCAGACAAGTGCGTGTATTACATATTCAAAAATGTATGTATGTATGTATGTGTAAGTGTATCCCTTCTAGGATGTACGTACATGAATATGGCTCCCCACAGCTTCCTGTCTTTTGTTACATGTAAATCTGAGACACATTAAGAAATATATATTCACAGCTTAAAAAATATAACATGGTCGATATTGTTATTATTGTAAATGAATGTAAATTGTAATGTAGTAAGTAATGTAATGAATGTTTCAATTTGTTTATGAATAAATTTAAAATTATTCAATTAAGAAAATAAATGTCATAATGTGAAATTGATTTATCGTATTTATTACAAACCGAAAAAGATAGTTACTTTTCCTTTAAAAAAATAAGTGAAGACTTTATTTTATTTTTTTTTTTGAAAATTATATAATTCGTAAAAATAAAAAATCCGGATTTATTGAGCAGAAATTTCATTTTTAATGTAAAATTCATTTTAATATTTCCATGAGAGTTTTTTGCTCCGAAAATCACATTTCCACGGTTTAGTTCGTGTAGAAGTCGAGTGGGTGTTTAAAATCAAAACTTAACTTGGATCTGAATTAGTAAAATCCTAACTTAAGAAACCAAAAAGAAAATAAAAGCAAAAAATATTGACAAATGCCTCCCATCTGCAACTAAACCACGTGACAACTAATTAACTTCCGGTCCGGTTTCGTCTTCCTCCTCTTACTTCCTGCCTTTTAACTGTCAAGGAAGTAACATTCACAAATGTTGGGGTCGTAAAGACCACGAGGATTTTTTTTTTTTTTAAGTGCGGTGGGAGGATGATGGTTGGGGGTTGAAAGGTTCCTCTCATCTTGCTCTTAGATTCAAATCCGTATATCTCTTCTTGGAGCAAAGTTAGTGATAACGAGCGTCACTAACCTGGCACCGATGTTAAGGAAAACAAAATTTAAAGTTGTAGTTTTCGTCCCCACTCTTTGAATGATATAATTTCAATTTAATTTTCACAAAAAAAAATTCTCAGGAAGGTCTGGTAAAAAAAAAAAAAAAAAAAAATAACGCCAACAACAAAATAAATTCGTTTTTTTAAATTTTCTTTATATAATTTTTAAAGATCGTTGTTTATTTTTTGCAAACATTAAAATGTTTATTAGAAGGAGTGATAAAGAGACTAAATCCCAAAGCTGTCTGATCTTTTAAAATAGGTTGACTTTAACGTTAAAAATCTGATTTTTTTTATGCTGAACTCAACACCATTAAACGAAATTCCATTATGGGTCGGTGACGACCCAAAAATCTCCTTGGAAATACAAGACCGCCAACATAAATTCTTAACGATTCAAAACAAAACTAGGGAAAAATTGTTTTAATGCTCACGATCCGTTTGTCGATTCGAGTAAATTAATGAAGTTATTTTTTTTAATAAATGTAATTTAAATGATTACAAACAAAACACTTGCATCGCAAAAAATCGTATGAATTAACCCTCTGTTGGACATTGTCACAATACAGTTTTCAAACACACCATTATATATTATTTACTCCATTTCCTCACAGTCATGACATAATATATTGATTTGGGCGTTCTTTCTGGCTAATATAAAATAAATAGAAATGATGAAAACGAAAGGTTTTATTTAAAAAAAAAAAATTAAAAGATAAGTATTTAAAAATGAATTTGGAAATTTTCAAAATTAAAATATGAAATATAGGTCACATTTTATTTTCAATAAAAAAATAAAACTCTTTGGGGTATACACAAATATTACCAGAAACTGCTTGCAGTTACTTGACAGAGATATTCAGAGAGTTACTTGACGAATCATGAACATTTGACACAACACTTGCTAACTAAGGAAAATATTTTGTGGGGCATGAGTATTAATTTTCCATTAGTACCAGGGTGCACCTCTCCTCGGTACTAATAGAAAGTGAATATTCAGTTCATTTTTAACATTTGACTGGGTTTTCTTTCACATGCACTATTGCTACAGCATACATGAAACTAGTAGTAAGAGTTGGCCAGAAGAAATACCTATATATATATATATATATATATATATATATATATATATATATATATATATATATATATAATAGGACATTACAGAGAAAACATGTCAAAATTACTACACAAAAAATCTGATATTTCATCATTCTAGAAGAACCTTTCCCCCAGTGATGGTTCAAGATGATGATGATGATATTTCATCATTCTAGAAATAAAGATCAGAAATTTCATCCTTCTAGAAAGAACCTTTCTACCAGTGATGGTTCAAGATGATGATGATGATGATGATGATGATATTTCATCATTCTAGAAATAAAGATCAGAAGTTTCATCCTTCTAGAAAGAACCTTTCTACCAGTGATGATTCAAGATGATGATGATGATGATGATATTTCATCATTCTAGAAATAAAGATCAGAAATTTCATCCTTCTAGAAAGTACCTTTCTACCAGTGATGGTTCAAGATGATGATGATATTTCATCATTCTAGAAATAAAGATCAGAAATTTCATCCTTCTAGAAAGAGCCTTTCCCCCAGTGATGGTTCATGATGATGATGATGATGATATTTCATCATTCTAGAAATAAAGATCAGAAATTTCATCCTTCTAGAAAGAACCTTTCTACCAGTGATGATTCATGATGATGATATTTCATCATTCTAGAAATAAAGATCAGAAATCTCATCCTTCTAGAAAGAACCTTTCTACCAGTGATAATTCATGATGATGATGATGATATTTCATCATTCTAGAAATAAAGATCAGAAATTTCATCCTTCTAGAAAGAACCTTTCTACCAGTGATGGTTCAAGATGATGATGATGATGATGATATTTCATCATTCTAGAAATAAAGATCAGAAATTTCATCCTTCTAGAAAGAACCTTTCTACCAGTGATGATTCAAGATGATGATATTTCATCATTCTAGAAATAAAGATCAGAAATTTCATCCTTCTAGAAAGAACCTTTCTACCAGTGATGATTCATGATGATGATATTTCATCATTCTAGAAATAAAGATGTGATATTTCATCATTCTAAAAATGGCTTTTCCACCTCAAGTAGAAGTAGCAGCAGTAAAAGAATAACACAGACAATAAGTATCTTCTTCGCCCCGTGAAAATCCATAGTTGACGGTTTCAAAGGCTTACTTAACCATGAAATTCTCGGAACCATTATAAACAAGTAAGCCCATATTTTAAAGAAACAAAGAGAGACAATAACGCTGAGAAAACATTTAACACAAAACCAACATTGTAATTAACATTATGAAATGAAAAATACACATTGTTATCATTAATTTCAACACATGTCTCAAGGTCTCATTGTTGTTTGTTATTGTACATTTTATTCATTTCATTTTCAGTATAAAAAAAGAGAAAAGGAATTCTCTATTGATTATTAATATATGTAACATGGGGTAACTTACATTAACAACTCAACATTGAACCCATTACAAAACATTGCTGCAGAGAAAGGATAATAAAATGAACAGGATTGAAGGAGACGGAAGATGACAACTGATGTTGAATTAAAATTTTTTGAAGATTGGAGTTGACTGGAATGCAAGAAACTGGAAGAGAGTTTCACAGGCAGGAAGTGTGAGAGAAGAAACTACTTAGCATTAGAAGTTAAACTGTTTATTCTAAACAGAAATATGTTTCAGGAATTCTGTTAGTTTGTTTTTGAACAGAAAACAAGAAAAATGGTTCTAGTATTTTTAGAAAAAGAATTTTCAAAGAATTTTTCAAACTCATTCATTGTAAATGACATTTGTATAGAAATATACTGTAAAAAATATTACTATATCAACATACTTCTTTTAAGAATAATAGCCACAAATTTATAGTCTATTTTCAATATATTTCTATAGTAACTTTATTTGCAATAAATTTCTATAGTAAATGATTAACATTATAATTTCTATATTTTTATTATTTACAGCAATCTACAGCATCTATGTTTCTGAGATGATGTATTCCAATTCTGGAGTCATGGTGGATAGCAGCTTGGATTGAGGAATTGGAGAGCCGAGTTTCAATTCCACTTGGATCCATGACATTCACTTATGTGCTAATACCCTTGGGAAAGGTATGAATCTTCTTCTTCTCCCCCCAGCTATAGTAGGACAGGCTGGGTTTTATAGCCTGGTCTAAAAGAAAGTAACTCTGAATTCAAAACTGTATGTAAACTTGGTGTAGCACATACTATACAACTATTGACTCAATGATTCTGAATACAGTTGACCTGGATGAATGGATTTATGGTAGCTATTTACACTATTTACATTGATCAAATTATTGACCTCATCTTTATTGTCATATTCATAACATTTCAGCTGTTGTACACTCCGACCATCTTCAGGTGATCTATGTTGGAATTTCAAACCGAACCCTTTATTTCGTCCACCAGGGTAGATTGTTTTAGTTCCATGTGCCATGATATTTTTTTTTTAGATTTCTCAGTTATTTTCTTTAGTAACTCTCCAAGTTTTTATTCACCTCTGCTGTGGTCAGGTATTGAACTCACAACTCTTTGGGTCAAGTCACTGGATTACTTCAACCAACACTTTTATCCACTAGGTATATCATCCTGAAGAAGGCCGGAGTGTACAATGGCCAAAATGTTGTGCATATAACAATAAAGACGAGGACAATAGTCTGAACAATGTAAACTAATCTACAGCAGTAATTCTCAACCTATTTTTATCAATGAACAACTTTTACTCTTAATTTTTTTGCTGGGCCTCCATAACCATTTGAGGAAAAAAAAGTTTATTTTTTACTAAGAGATTAGTTTATGGATTGTATTATAGAATTAGTAAATGTATGTTTTATTTAGAAGTAAAACTAATTTAATGAAAATAAACATGTATTGAACATCTAAATTCTATGGAACATTTATGTACACTACTAACAAAATAACTCATAATAAACCATTTTAAATTTTTTTACAATCAAAACATCTGCTAAAGTAATAGGGAACGCTAATTTAGATTGTTTGACCTCATTTTCTGCTTATTTTAGAGTCATTTTTCTATTTTTAGTATTTTAATATGGCGTAGATTATTGTAGGCATTCCAATTCTCAGTTGGTAAGAACTGTTCTGAAGTGAAATTGCTTTATGGAACACTAAAATATTACCATGGGCCCCCAATTTGCTATTTTTGGTCTAGACCTCCAGTAATGTTACATGTACCCTCAGGGAACATATGGATCCCAGTTGAGAACCACTGAGCTACAGTAACATTATACAATAATAGTGAGGATACAGTAATATTATTTGCAATGTATTTCTATAATAATATAATTTGTAATTTATGTATATGGTAACATTATTTGCAATTACTTTCTATAATAACCTTATTTGCAATGTATTTCTATAGTAATATTATTTGCAATGTATATTCATAGTAACATTATTGGCAGTGTATTTCTATAGTAATATTATTTGTTATGTATTTCTATAGTAACATTATTGGCAATGTATTTCTATAGTAAAACCATTAACAAATAATGAGTTCAGTAGTCAAATAAAACTTAGAATGATAATCACTCTCTTTGAAATTATAGCAGGTTTATTTTTAATGTATTTCTGTAGAAATATTATTTAAAATTTATTTTTTATAATTTTATTTGCAATGTAATTTCTATAAAAATAATTGGAAAATAATGTGTTCAATAATCAAAACAATACTTGCAAAGTTAATAACTTCTCAAAATAAAGATATATTTGCAATGTATTTCTATAGGAACATTATTTGCAATGTATTTCTATTGTAACATTATTTACAAATAATTAGTTCAAAAGTCAAAACAACTCTTGGAATGATAATCACCCTTCTTAAAATTATAGAGAGTCTCTTTTCAATGTATTTCTATAGTAGCATTATTTGGAATGTATTTCTATAGTAACATTATTTGCAATGTACTTCTACAGTAAAATTATTTACAATGCATTTCCATTTCAACATTATTTGCATTATATTTCTATAGTAATATTATTTGCCATGCATTTTCAAAACATTATTTGCAATGTATTTCTCTAATATAATTTGTAACGCTTCCTATAGTAACATTATTTACAATGTATTCTATAGTAACTTTATTTACAATGTATTTCTACAGTAACATTATTTGCATTGTATATCTATTGTAACATTATTTGCAATGTATTTTTATGCCAAAATCATTTACAGTGAATAAATTTAATAGTCTGGACAAGCTTTGGAAAATGCCAAAAACTGCTTCATAAAAGAGAGCTTAATCTATGTAAATTTTTTCAGTTTCATCAACTAACTTTTGTTCACGTCATAAAATGTAACAGTTGCATGGATAGTAGTTTGTGACCCCGGGTTTCAATTTTCTGTGATTCTCATATATATATATATATATATATATATATATACACACACACATATGCAGTTGCATGGATAGTAGTTTGTAACCCCGGGTTTCACGCTTCTGTGATCTTCATATATATATCAATTAACTATTGTTGCTTTAATATTATATAGTGTGCACTTTATTTGTAAAAATCTATTCTTATTTAAATGTATTAAAATCCAGTAATTTTCTCACTGACATGTTTTATTAGGCATAAATGAGCTTTGCCATCACATGTACATATACAAATATACACTACAGTTCAAAAGTTTAACCTCCACCAATCCCCGAATTAGCATGGGATTAACTTGACAGAAGAGTGAAACCTTTCCATCCCCAAAAATTAAAAAGAGCTCTTAGAGTCATTGAAAAAAGAATGGAATCAGTTATCAAACTTATATTTTGAGAAACCTTTGCAATGAATTCCAGTGCTTGTGCATACCAGCCCTGAACCATTTGACAGGCGAGGGTCGTACCTGATTGGGGGCCGAGTGCAGTGCTTTGTGACCTTCACTATCTTATCAATATTTGTTTCTTTCTACCTATGTTATAGTGGAACACACCTATTCTATAGTTAATAGACTCTCCTACCTATAATAAGTAGAAGTAGTAAGAATAACAAGTCAGTCGCTGAGTGAGTTGGTCAGTCAGTTGATGTCGGACGACCGTTAGTCGGATATTAAAGTATCAGCCATCACAACTAGATTTCTCTGCGTCATTACCTATTATATGAAGTTCCTAACGTTTTGTATGTCGAGCTTATTTTAGGACCGACTTAGTACAAATACAAGCCTCCACTGTGAAACCACTACCTAACAACTTGGTGACGAGGGATTCAAACTCATACGGAGGAAGAAAAACTTTTCCTTCACTCTACAACAACCTACATTTATATATGTGACAAATTAAACGAAGCAAAACTGATTAATAAAGGATGAAAAGTTTTTACAAATTTTAACGTCATTCTGGAGACTTTTTTTTCTTCCATCCAAATCCGTGAATTTGTTTTTGCTCAATGCTCTCAAAAAAAAAAAAAAAATCACTATATAAAATTCACTATTTTTCATCCATAATGTTGAATGTCTTACAATTATTCAAATTTTTAACAAAATTTTTTAACACTTGTGGTGGTGGTGAGCTTAATGGTGGGGAGGGCAGGTAGTGTTGGGCCAAAGGGAAATTTAGCTTCTTTTTTGTGGTAAAAAACACATTATTTTGGAAATTCTTACAAAAATCAAATAATTGTTGGATTTTAATTAGATTTTCAGGACTTCACAATTGAATGAAATTATTTTAACTTAAAATTATTCAACGTTTTAAAAATCTCACATTGATGTTAAAAATTGCCATAAAAAAATTGTTGATTTATTTCAGATGAAATAATATGACATGTCTCTAATTTGCATTTCGATACATTGTACTTATTTAAAATTTTTCTAGTTGAATTGTTCACCTATATTTGCATATGATCCATTATTGTATATAATTAGATTACAATAAAATTTATATTTTATGTGAATACTACTTTATGAATATTGAGATATAGTAGGATAGGGTGACCCCATATCATAGATTCACGGGGAAAGCATGAGACACTTGTATTGGCCCTGTATTTGCTATAGGCATTGAGACTTTTTGTTATTGATTAGGTAGGTGTCTCTTTTCCTTTCTGTTCATATTTCCTTTCTTTTGTTAATTGTTTTTGTTCTTTCTTTAATCTGGTAGGCTTTGACTTGTTGAAAGCTTAACTAATGTTTTAGTTTTAGTTTTATATATATATATATATATATATATATATATATACAGTGTAACTCGGATATAAGAGAGTTGTCGGGGCCGGAGAAGAAGTCTCTTATATCCGGGTTTCTCTTATATCCGGGTTTGTTCTATTATATATACATTAATACAGGTTCTAATTTGGGACCAGAGAAAATCTCTCTTATATCCGGGTTTCTCTTATATCCGGGTTACACTGTATATATATATATATATATATAGATAATATTAGTGGTAAATATACACATACATATGCAAAATATATAAATAAATGACTATTATGTTTATGTTTATCTCTCTATATATCATTGTATATGTTTATGTGATGTGCTATGTATTTTAATATTTTTTTTTTGAGACCAAATTTTTTAAAATTTTACTTTTTTAGATTTTACATTTTGATTTATATGTATATGTATATGTGCGTACCAGTGTGTGTATATGTGTATATATGTAGGTGTGTGTATATAGGTATATGTATGTGTATGTATGGATGTATATGTATGCGTATATATGTATATGTATATTTATGTATGCATATATGGATGTATGTATATGTAGGTAGATGTATATGTAAATGTGTTTATATGTGTGTGCATGTTTTGGTATGTATGTACTCATATATATCTGTATATGGGTGTATATGTATGTATGTATAGTTAGACGGATAGATATAGGGATACATTGTTTATTTGTTTAGATGGGTGTATGTAATTGTATGGAGATGTAAGGTTTTATGCATATATGTGTGTAAATGTGTATATATATGTAGGAGTGGATGTGTATGCATGTATGTGTATATGTATGTATGTATGTGTGTGTGTGTATTTATGTATGTGTATGTATGTATATGTATATGAGAATATATATATATATATGTGTGTGTGTATGTATATATATATATGTATATATATGGATATATGTGTATGTGTGTACATGGGTATATATATGTGTGTATGTGGGTACACGCCTATATGTATGTATGTATGTATGTATGTACGTGTATATGTTATTGTGTATACGCTTGTGTTTTTGAACATAAAAATATAGGTCCTTGCAAGATTAGATAATCGTTATATTTATTTTTTATGTTTATATTTAATTTGTAACCTGGAGTCGATATTAATTTTGTCAAAGTTTCTTAATTACACAGCGGCCCTTTCAGTAAATGTCCTTCAGTTTTAGTTCCCGCCGCCCCATCTCTCTCCCCCACCCCTTTTTCTTTTCTTTTTCTCTCCCTCCCTCCCTCTTCTGATCTTTAAGATTAGATCATCTATATTGTGTGTGTATATCCTTTCCGGTTACATCTATAATGTATTAGACATCCGACAACATTCATATTTCTCTCACTTAAACCGTCTTTGACTCACCTCTCTAAAACTTCTATCTGTTAAATTTTAATCTCCCACCTTCTCTCGTCTGTTACCCCTCTCTTTAGCACTAACATTCATCCCACACTCTCATACTTACACTCTCTCTAAATTCTATTTTTTATTTCTGGAGTTGTTTTTTCTTTTTTCTTTTTGAATTTGTAGGTCTGATGAATTGGATCATATTTACGATTCCAATGGAATAAATTATGACAATGGAATATTAGTGTTTAAGCCTTTTTATTATATATATATATATATATATATATATATATATATATATATATATGTATATATATATTTCAATAAAGGTGCAATTAATTTACAAATTCATGAATTATTCATACATAAAACAAATACAAAGGTTAATGATTTAAATGGCGAGAAATCCATCTTCGCGAACAATTCAAATAATATACAAAAATTCATGAATTTGTAAATTAATTGCACCTTTATTGAAATTAAAATAACTGATCCAAGTGCAACTTTTGGATAATAAGTGTGACATTACTGTAATTATTGAACAATATAGTTCATGCCACTTTGATGGAAAATCTACCAGTAAAAAAGAATTCTCTTATCACTACATTTGTACATAAACGCAGAACCTTAAAATTTAAATTTAAATTCAAAGTCAGCATTGCGACTGCATCTTCCAAAACAATAACACATTTCTCATAGCATTTTTCGGATTACAACCCTGTTTTCGTTGTCCACTTATTACTGAGAGTAAAAACAAGAACACAATCTATTTCATACCTGAGGATGTCTGTAGGAACAGACGAAAGCTTGTAAAAATAAAAAGACCTATTGCAACTGAAATTTATAAAACAGGATATTTTCATTCATAAACAGATTCGGGGTTTTTGTATATTATTTGAATTGTTCGCGAAGATGGATTTCTCGCCATTTAAATCATTAACCGTTGTATTTGTTTTATGTATGAATAATTCATGAATATATATATATATATATATATATATATATATATATATATATATACACATAAGCAGTATATCTACATTCAGGCATGTTTGGCTGAATAATCTAGGCATATTATGTTTATTATTTTTACTTTAAGCCTTTCAAGTTCATGAATCAATTTCTTAGTATTTGTAGAAAAAATCTATATAAAATTCACTATTTTTCTTATCCATAATGTTGAATATATTAAAAATTATTCAACATTTTAAGGAGAAAAATATCAAATTGATGTTAAAAATTGCCACAAAATATTGTTGATTTATTTAAGATGGAATGATCTAATATGACATGTCTCTAATTTGTATTTAGATAAATTGTATTTATTTTCAATTTTTCTAATTGAATTGTTCAGCTATATTGAATATAATCCATTATTCTACATAATTAGGTTACAATAAAATAAAATAAATTTGAAAATTGAGTTGGGAACTATATCATAGATTTAGTAAAATTTTATATCTCTCAAAATAAAATATATAATAATATTCAAAGAGTTCATAAGTTCCTATCAGAAAATTCTCGTGTTGAAAGTCTTTAAGTCCTTAGCATATATATATATGTGTGTGTGTGTGGGGGGGGGGCTGAGTGATTAGAACATTCACTTTCTGACCATGAGACCCAGGTTCTCATCTCACCATGGTCGATTTGTTACCTAAGAGACTTCCTGACGTTATAAGTCTTCGATCCCAGCATGCAGCACCTTCAGACAGTGCCTGAAAACCATACCACGGGTTGACCCAAGCCCTGTGAGTGAAGCTGGGTAGACGGAACCCTTGGCGGAGAGGCCGTCAATAGCTGTGCTAGCACAAAGTCACAAGTCATTGTGACCAAGGGTTTGAGTGTGTTGGCCTTGTTCAGATTGTTGATCACGCTAGATAACACACACTCTCCCAGAAACTGTAACTAAGGTCTGCTCAGCATAGTTGCAATATAAACCACAGGTGGGCCCTGTGGGTGTTGAACAAACACAAATGTGCCTTAGTGACCATCTGCAATAGGGATTGGCTAGCTGCCCTAATAGATGCCAATCCCTATTGCAGATGGTCACTAGCATATATATGTGTGTGTATTGCTAGCTGCCCTAATAGATGGGTATCCTTGAATACAAGTGGCCAGCTATATATATATATATATATATATATATATATTTTTGCATGAGATTTGGTAGATGCAAGCATCAATACAAACCTGAATTCATTTTATAACATGGAAGATTTCAAGCTTATCCGAAAATACAAGAATCTATTGATCTCCGCGCATTCCTATAAGAACAGAAAGGATTTCTTATCTAACTGTTTATATGAGAAAATCATTCCATCGGGCTTATCTCATATTCTGAAATCATCTTCACATATTTCCCTGACTACATCAAACTCTACTTGGATTTAATAGCACCAGCAAACAACATATTACATCCGATGCTTGCATCTACCAAATCTCATGCAAAAACTGTGACTTAAAATATGTGGGCTCGACAAGCGTACATATAAATTTTAGATCAAATAGAATTTATTTCCCTGACTATATCAAACTATACTTGGATTTAACAGCACCAGCAAACAATATATATATATATATTAGGTTGGTGCAAAAATAATGTCGTTTTCTCACATAGTAACATATGTGAGAAAACGACATTATTTTTGCACCAACCTAATATATATATATATATGCAGCATATTTACATTCAAGCATGTTTGGTTGAATAATCTTTAAGCATATTATGTTTATTTATTATTCTAATCCTCTTGTGAACTTAAAAGTTCACAAGTCAATTTTTTAGTATCTGTACAAAATTGATCAAGAAAAAAGCTGTAATTATCCATATGTTCTTTATTTTCCCCAAGTACTTTCAATCTCATCTTCAGTGGTTGAATTTCTAAGACAAAAAAATTAACGTAAGTTATAAATATGTGAACATGAACACTATATAACATTTGAAAAATCTTAACCGCTATGTAAGGGAGGTAACTCAACTATGTAATTCTTAGAGTCATAGTTACGTGTTGTTTTTTTTAAATTTTAATTGTAGTTTTTAATAATTATAATTTATATATTTTTAAAAACATTGGTGTTATAAACATTCTAAAACTCATAATTGACTTTATTTTTGGCCGAAATTTTTTTTTTAAGGCTGAAAATTTGAAGTTTATGTTTATTACTTTCAGCGTGGAGTATATTTCTAAATCTATTGTCAATCAATCTGTCTTCCTGAATGTGGACAGGAATGCTACTATAAATCATAAATGTGACAGATTGAACTATGATCATTCAAGAAATTCATTCATGAACTTGAGAGGATTAAAATCAAAACAAATAGACATAATATATATATATATATATATATATATAATTTATTAGGGGACTGAAATTTTAAAATAGTTATTTTATTATCTAAGTGGAAATTTAGCTTAAATTTCTTCAAGTCATTAGTGTGAATACCCCATTGTACAAAGGGAGGCTACTCTTGTATCAACAATGTTTCTGGCTTTTAAAAAACTATTAGGTTGGAGCAAAAATAATGACGTGATAATGTCGTTTTTTGACGTTAAAAATACGTCAAAAAACGACATCATTACGTCATTATTTTTGCACCAACCTAATATTATTATCCATTCGAAAATAGTTTATGAATTAATATATAAAACATTTAAAGTTTACCCACGGAATATCAAGAAACTAACTTTTATTGGTAAAATTCACAGTTAACAAAAGTTTTAAAGTTATAAATTAAGAATGACCAAATTATGGTTTATAAACTTTGTGTCTTTTTGATATTTTAAAATGTAATACGTGAAAAAAATGTTGGCTAAATCTCCTTTTTCAATTTAAAAGACGAGACCTCGTTCTGACCTTCTTTTTCGTTATAGTTCTTGTCAAGATTCCTTATCTCGCTGTTTTTTTTTATCCTTGCTTTATAGTTAAATAATTTTAAGTTAAAATAATTTAATTCATTTGTGAATAAGTCCTTATTTGATTTTTCCAAGAATTTCCAAAACAGTGTTTTTTACCGCAAAAAAAGATGCTAAATTTCCCATAGTAATCTTTGGCTCCTTACCCCCTCCAGTGTTAAAAAATTTTGTTAAAAATTTGAATAATTGCAAACACATTCAGCATTATGGATGAAAAATGGTGAATTTTATACAATGTTTTTTTTTTTTTTTTTTTTTTTTTTTTTTGAGATTTAGCACGAACAAATAAATTCACGGATTTGGATGGAAGAAAAAAAAAAAAAGTCTCCAGAATGAAGGGAAAATTTTGCAAAAAATTTTCATCCTTTAATTAATAATAGTGTTTTTTTTGTTTGTTTGTTTGGGTTTTATGGCATATCAAACACTAGTTTATATGAATTTTAAATGCCTATTTTGTATGGAATAAAAACTAAAAAGTGTATAGCTGGCAACATTGTTTCAAAAACGTATAGCTGGCAGCATTATTTTTTTACAAAAAACGTAGAGCTGGCAACATTATTTTTTACAAAAAACATAGAGCTGGCAACATTATTGTTTCAAAAACGCATAGCTGGCAACATTATTGTTTCAAAAACGTATAGCTGGCAACATTATTTTTCCGAAAACATTATCTGAGACCTTGCTGTTGGATGTAGTTTATCGCCGTACCCAGGACGCGGATGTAGTTTATCGTCATACCCAGGACGTTAATAGTGTTTTGACAAAATTAAACTAAACAAAACAGTTTTGTTTAGTTTAATTTGTAACATATATAAATATAGGTACAAAGAAACAAATGTTGATAGAGAGGGTCACAACGTTTTTGTTTTATTTTCCTTTTTTCTTTATTTTTACAATCTAAAAAAAAGTTAAAATGGAACTTTCATGGTTTTCGTCTAAAAAATGGAAGTAAACAAAAAAATACCTTCTAAAAATTTTCTTCTTTCTACCCATTTGATGAACTCTTCTCCATGGTACTTTATGAATTTAAGCGCAGTGCCAAATTGGCAGTTAGGGCTCAACATTTTACAGTTGGTTAGATGTAAGTTCTATGCTGTTTCTTCTCTTGCATTTCTCTCTTGTGGAAGTCCAGTCAACTTTGATCTTCAAATACTTACATTTTTTTTTAAGCGTTTCACCCCAAGCAAGGTGGGAAGCCACTAGCATGCACAGGGTTACAGAGAGTTGTAGCGTTAGCAAAGAGGAGTGATAGAGGAAAGGATGAAGTGAAGGTTAGGGGATAGGTCAGGGCATCTGGAGACGTTGATTGACATCAAATTTGAATAGTTGGAGGTTATAGCTATCAGGAAAACAGGAAGAGGGGAGGGAGTTCCACAGGCGAGAAGTGCGAGACATGAAGCTATTAGAGTAGAAGAGACGGCTACATTTAACAGTTTCGACAGTGAAAGGGTGAGAATGAGATGCCAGCCTAGTAGAACGCTTAAATTCATGAAGTTTGGGAACCAGTAAAAGCAGCTCCTTGGAGCAGTTACCATGAAAGTATAATATTTGTAAAAAAGACAGAGGGAGGCAATGGCACTAATGCAATAATTGTTATCTTCTGCCTTCTTAATTCTTTTCTTTTATTCTCTCCTTCATATTTTTTTTTCTCATATTCTCTCATACTCAGTAACCCCCCCCCTCCTTGCATCTTAGTGGCTTTATTGCCGTGCTTGGGGTAAAATGCTTAGAATGAAAAAAACAAAACAAAAAAAAACTGAAGTTCATTTTAAACAAGTCCTTGAAAAATTGGTTCTTTTGATCGGAAATTATTTTCAGTTTTCTAGGAATTCTTCAGATCAGTATCCTCATCTTTGATTGTATACATGTATATATATATATGTATATATATATATATGTGTATATATATATATATATATGTATATATATATATATATATATATATGTATATATATATGTGTATATATATATATGTATATATATATGTATATATGTATATCAATAATGAGGAAAGAAGGGATTGTCACTGGTCAGGAATTAATGCTAAGAGAATAGAGCTATAAGATCTATAAATAGTTTCATGTTTCATGTTAATTGTTCTGATGACCATTCCTATATGGTATCTAGACTTTATGAATTTAAGTGCAGTATTAGATTGGCAGCAAGGTCTTGTCATTTTTAAAATCAAAATGATTACATGTAACCGTAAACTGTTAACAGTTTCTTTTCTCGCACATCTCACTTGTGGAACTCTCTTCTGTCTTCTCGCTTCCCAGTATGACTTTGATTTTCAAAAATTTAAATGCAATGTCAATCATTATTTTCTATCTTCTTAATTCCTGTTCTTTTATTGTTCACTCTCGTTAATGTTTTTCTTTTTCTCATATTCTTAAACGCTCAGAAACCCTTTACATCTTAGTGGCTTTATTGCCTTGCTTGGGGTGAAATGATTAGAAAATAAATTATTGAAGTTCATTTTAAACAACTCTTTGAAAAATTGGTTCCTTTGGTCAGAAATTATTTTCAATCTTCCACGAATTCTTCAAACCAATATCTTCGTCTTTGATCAACATCTTCGTCAATAATATCACTGTCCATTTTCACATTGTCAAAAGTTTTTTCCTATTTCCATGATTTATTCTTTCTAGTATACTTAATAATGTTTTCTTTTTCTCATAGTCTCTCACACTCAGTAACCAGTTGCATATTAGAGGCTTTATTGCCTTGCTTGGGGTGAAATTAAAAAGAAAAAAAAAAAATTACTTTTTTTTTTAAAACATTTTTCCAATACATATGTTAATTTTATAGTGTAATGATAAAAAAAGCATTTATTTTATGCAACAGATATTTATTTTCTAACTTAATCTACTTCCTTGTCAATGCACTTAATTCAGTAGTGAATATTAATCACATAGATCGAACATTATACAGTCAGAAAACTAAATTGCACACAATGCATCAGTGACCTTTTTATATAAACAGTCAAGTAAAAACAAGGCATACGGCCTGATGATTGCATTCAAGCATGAAACATTGTCGCATTTGAATGTTGACTTCAATGTCCATGTGTGTCTGTGTGTATATAAAAGAGAGAGAAATGCAAACAAGAAAGAAGGAAATGTATGAGACAGAGAAAACATACAAGAGAGAGACACAAAAAGAGAAAGAAAGAGAGAAAGAGAAAGAAAGAGAGAAAAAGAAAGAAACAAAGAAAGAGAGAAATAGAGTGTGAGAGAAAGAAAGAGACAAAAAGAGAGAAAGAAAGAGAAAACGAGAGAGAGAAAGAAAGAGAAAGAAAAGAGAGAGAGAGAGAGAGAGAGAGAGAAAAAAAAAACAAAAAAAAACAATAGATTACATTTTCCTTAATCTGATACTGGCATCGATTTAAATCAATTTCTGCTTTCAACAGAAATTCTAAAGGAGTATCCTTAACAGGATGATATAGAGGAGGTCAGATTGTGGCTTGTGAGCCACACATGCAGCTCAGGAAAATACACTGAGTTCTTTTTCTTTTTACAGTAAGATTGTGGATTACCCCACTTGACTGCCAAAAGTGCTTGCTAGGATGAGGGTGGGGCACTCTTTAAGCCTATAAAAAGGCAATATTTTCACTCTCACTTTTAGCCCCTTTTCAACTCTCGCTTTCAGATGTAGTTGCACTTGGGTAAATCATTCCCCATTGGGGCACACATTCATTTTTATGATTTTCTTTGATTTTTGTGCTCTCTCTCTCACACATGCATATACACACACACACACACACACGTGTCTATCACATGCTTCTTACACACACAAACACACATTCTTATAACTTGTTTTAATGTTTTTTTTCCATTCGTTATGATTGTCGTCACATGTCATGCCTTTTGTTAATACATTGTTGTTTGTTTAATGTTTAGCGTTACTCATTTTTACCTGGACTCATACTGAGTCCGCCAATATTGTTTGCAGGATAAATTTTACAGGAGCTCGTAAATATCAAAAGAACATCCTTTAATATTTTTACTTCCATGATAAAATGTTGTTCTGTTCTACAGGGTGTCCAAAAAGTCTCTTTACAATCTAAAAAAATATATATATTACAAAGGCAATTGATATGGCACCACAATTAGATGGCCTTCAACCAACCATCATTTTCCAGCAAGATCGTCCTCCACCACATTGGGGATTATTCGTGGGTTCCTAAATCAAACATTTCCAAACCAGTGGGTTGGAAGGGATGACCCAATTCCCTAGCTACCTTCCTTCACCAGATATCGTTCCCCTGGACTTTTTTCTCTGGGGTTATGTTAAAGATATCGTGTACCCAACAAAGATTCTGGACATCACTGATCTAAAGCAAAAGATCACTGATGCCATTGTCACCATTGATGAGGTGAAAATGGCAAGAAATCAAGTACCGTCTTGATGTGTTTTGTGCAACTAATGGTGCCCATATAGAGGTCTATTAAAGTACTAAAAAAAAAAAAAAAAAAAAACTTCAATATCTACTCCTCATTTTGTAACAATTTCCACAGATTTGTCTGTTTATTTGCTTTTGCAATAAATTTTTTAAACTGTAAAGAGACTTTATAGAGTATATTAATTGTTTTTTTCACTCATAAGAAGAGAAAAGGGGGGAAAAAGAAAACATTCAAGCTTTGTACTTCTTTGCCTTTATTTTTTACTATACAATTATTTTCTGATTTTTATTTTGGTCAGCTTTTTAATTTAAATACAAATGTGTATATTTTTCTTCATTTTTTCCACAATTCATTACCATATTAAATAAGATCAATATACAAGGGGTGTTGAAATGTTCTAGGTCCGACCAGAAAGCCTTTCAACAAAGTCAAATTGATGTTTGGTCAGATTCTGCAAAGTCGTTTATATGGAGAAATTTTCAGCACCCCTTGTATTTAAAACACTCATTTGTCAACTGAGTTAGGTTGAGTTAATGGATTTTATGACATATCAACATCTGTCTGGGTTTATAATGTTTTGAGAAAAATTTCAGACAGGACAGACATTGGTGATGAAAAATGGATTGAATCCATGTGATGAAACTTATGGTGAGATCCAAAATAGTTTGCAAGGTCATAGAAAAACCATGGAAAATACTTTGATGACTGAATAATGATGCTATGAATTTATATGAATAAAAGAATTCACCAGATAAATGCTAGTATCATTTGCATCAATCTAATATGATGGAAGACACAATTTAGATGAAAGGTGAATGGGTCATAGAAAACCTGGGAAAATACTTGAATGAATAATGATGCTATGAATTTGTATGAATGAAAGAGTTTCTTGAAAACATTTCTATGACTCAAATATGAAGGCACAATTTACCTGAAAGGTGGCATAATAACTGAATAATGATTCTATGAATTTATATTAACATTTTGTATAAAAAAATAAAAAAATGCTGAAAACTTTTGCATCAACCTCATCATTGCTTTATCAAAAATTTATAATTAAATAACAAATATGAAAAAAGATGAAAAAATTAAATGCAATTGACTGATGAAAAATTTTCTTCCTCGTCCTCATTTTAAAATCTTCTCCCGTAGACTTTCTACCTCTTTCCCAATGTAGATGCGCTTGATTCCACGAGGGAGTTCTCGACACTGAGAAATGTTCAGATGTTCCAAATTTTTCCAGTTTTTTAGTATCGACCTGAAAATGAAAAACATATTGTTAGAATTATAAAAAAACAAAACAAAACAAAAAAACAAAAAACAAAACAAAAACAAAAAAAATTTGACATTTCTATAGAAGCAGAACTTGACAGAAAATAACTATTTTCACCCCCCCGTATTACACTTCATTCAAGCTCTTCAGATATGAATCATGAATTAAAAAAAAAAAAAAAAAAAAAAATATAAATTCTATGTTTGATATGTAAATTCATTAAAAATTGATCCCTCAACACAAAATCAAAAAAAAATAAACAAAAGATAAGGGAAATAATAATAAAGGGAAAAAGTTAAGTAAAAAATATACTTTAAATCCGTATTTCAAGGCTGTTTTGGAATTATTTAAAATTTTGCATGTAAGCATTATGTTAATACAACACAGGAAAAAAGTAAGATTAGGATTTTAAAAAAATAAAATAAAAGATTAACAATGATTTTTTTTAATTTTAACTTGAAATTATTTAAAGTTTTGTCTGTAGGAATATGATTTACCAAAAGGTATCAGCCATTTTTTTTTTTGTTTTTTTTTGTTTTGGGTTCTAGGAACATTTGCTGTAAACATTTTTGCCATAGGAAAAATTGCCTCAGGAATTTTTGCTGTAGAAAACTTTGCCGTATAAGATTTTTATCGTAAGACAATTTCACTTCATTTTTTTTTTTTTTTTTTTAATATATGAAGTACCTTTTTATCAAGTCTACCTGGCTCACAGTAGTGTTACTTTGATTTAAACATTTTAATAAGCAAAGTTATAGGATCAAAATCATTCATCCTTGTCAGTGAGGAGCTCAAAAATTTTCAACTTGACACCAGAACCTACGTCATGCAATTTCATATTTCAGATACAGTGCAAATGAAGAAAATATATATTGATATCAATGCAAGACTTCAGTAGAAAATGCTTCATTATGGTCCAACACACAAAAAAACAAAAAAAAAACAAAAAAAAAAACTTTATGAAGCATTGCTTTGAATTTCCACACATTTTAAATTATTTGTTTGTTAATTTGATATTTTTTTAGTCTTATTTTTTTTAAATAAATATTTACTTTTTAATTTCTTTTCTGATATTTGACCCTGTAAAAAAAGACATCCGTATATACTCGATAACAAGGTACTTTGTATATTAAATTGAGCATTACTCCAAAAGGGATGTTCAAGATAAGGGTACTGAAAAAAAAAAAAAATAAATAAAAAAAAATAAAGCAAAATTGTCTTATGGCATAAATCCTATACAGCAAAGTTTCCTACGGTGAATATTCCTGAGGTGAGTTTTCCTATGGCAAAAATGTTTACGGCAAATGTTCTGGATACGTGTGTTTTGTAAGGTTTCAAGTAAAAATATGCTTTAAATCTATATTTCACAGCTGTTTTGAAATTATTAAAAATGTTGTGTGTCTGCATTTCACAGATGATATTAGCCTTTTGGCAGGTAGTAACAGTGAGCTGTAAGACTTGACCAACAAATTGAAAAACATTGGTTAACTGCCAATTGATTCAAACTTTGTAAAATAGTAAATGAAGATTGCCTGATAGCTGGTTAACACGTTTTAATAATTTTGTAAAGGTTTATAAATGTATGAATAAAAAATTGTTTTCATATTTATTTCTTTATAAATTGGTAAATGATAAATATTGCATTAGTATTAATTAGTTTTTAGAATATTGTAAATATAAAATAATTTCTTTTATAAATAAACACTAATAGTGTTTAATATTTATTTTGTAAATTCTGAAGAATAAAAAAAAATGTATAATTCACTTTCATCATATGTTTAGGTTTTATTACAATACTAATCATCACTTTTTAAAAACAATAAACATTGCTATTAAAATAAAAATGTCTTTTTGATACTCTGCTTTTTACACGATTTACATTATTTGGACTATTGTCCTCATCTTTGTCGCCATATTTATTACAATGTTTTGGCTGTTGTATGCTCTGGCGTTCTTCAGGTGAATGTTGAACGGAACCCTTTATTTTGCTCACTGGGGTAGACTGTTCTATTAGGTTGGTGCAAAAATAATTTCGTTTTCTAACATATATTACTATGTGAGAAAACGAAATTATTTTTGCACCAACCTAATAGTTCCATGTGCCATGTTTAATGGATGTCAGTTATCAGTTATCTCCTGTTTATTCCCCTCTGAAAGTTCTCAACTGTTTTAACCAGGTATTGAACTCACACTCTTTGGGTCTTGTCACTGAATCTAACTAATGCCTTTATCCACTATGCCATATGTCCTTGAGGAGAACTTTCAGAGGGGAATTAAGAGGAGATAACTGATAACTGACATCCATTAGACATGGCATGTGGAACTAGAACAGTTTACCCCAGTGAGCGAAATAAAGGGTTCAGCTCGACATTCCAACCACCTGAAGAAGGCTGGAGCGTACAACGTCTGAAACGTTGTAATAAATATGGCGACAAAGATGAGGACAATAGTCTGAATAATGTAAATAGTGTCCATAATACCTCATCTCAGAAATACAGGCAGACTCTACTTATTTTTGTCTTTTTTGTTTTTATGGTACGAAGGTGTGCAAAAGTAATTTATTTCTATGACAATTAACTGTAGATATGACTCACTTAAGTATTTTTAATGACAGTTCCGTATTTGAGACGTCCAGTCGAGTGATTTCAGAGCACTTTGTGTCGAGTAAATTTTGGAGCAGTGAATTGACTTGAGCTCGAGGCGAAGTACGTGAGAGATTCAAGGTGTCTAATGTGAGGGCCCACTGAAAAAGAAAAAAAAGACGCAAAATTAAAAAAGAAAAAAAAAAAAGAAAAGAAAACTGCCTGCACATAAGTTATACAGCTGTACCTATGTAAACTGATGTTTTATGGTTGGAGAACATCAAGTTCAATGACTTTGGATGACTGTTTTAGATTGGTGGCAAGGTCTCGTCATTTTACAGTTGAAATGGCTAAATGTAACTGTAAGTTCTATCTTAAGTTATTTTTCTTGCACTTCTCGCTTGTGGAACTCTTTTTCAGCTTCTTGCTTTCCAGTCAACTTTGATCTTCAAATACTTTGATTTTTGCAAGAATTTCCAAAACAGTGTTTTTTAATGCAAAAAAGATGCTAAATTTCCCGTAGTAATTGTTGGCTTACCTCCACCAGTGTTAAAAAATTTTGTTAAAAATTTGAATAATTATAACACATTCAACATTATGGATGGCAAATGGTGAATTTTATACAATGTTTTTTTTTGAGATTTTGCATGAACAAATAAATTCATGGACTTAAATGGGGGGGGTGGGAAAAAAAAAAAAAAAAAAAAGTCTCCAGAATGAAGTGAAAATTTTGCAAAAAATTTTCATCCTTTAATAGTGTTTTTGTTTGTTTGTTTGAGTTTTATGGCATATCAACCACTGTAGTTTATATGAATTTTAAATGCCTATTTTGTATGGAATAAAAAGTGTATAGCTGGCAACATTATTTTTTTACAAAAAACGTAGAGCTGGCAACATTATTTTTTTACAAAAAACGTAGAGCTGGCAACATTATTTTTTTACAAAAAACAGAGCTGGCAACATTATTGTTTCAAAAACACATAGCTGGCAACATTATTGTTTCAAAAACGCATAGAGGCAACATTATTTTTCCGAAAACATTATCTGAGACCTTGCTGTTGGATGTAGTTTATCACCGTACCCAGGACGCGGATGTAGTTTACCGTCATACCCAGGACGTTAATAGTGTTTTGCTTAGTTTAATTTGTAACATATATAAATGTAGGTATAAAAGAAACAAATGTTGATAGAGAGGGTCACAACGTTTTTGTTTTATTTTCCTTTTTTCTTGTAAAAATCCCCAAAAAGTTAAAATAGAACTTTCAATCAATGATTGGCATTGCAGTTAAATTTTTGAAGAACAAAGTTATCATTTGTATTCATTTCTATTCTTTTATTGTTACATCTTAATATTTTTTTCTCTTTCATATTCTATTCACACTCAGTAACACTTTCTACCTTAGTGGCTTTATTGCTTTGCTTGGCATGAAATGGTGGGGAAAAAATGTAAAAAGAAATAAACCTTACCTTTGCAAAATTGACGCCTTCAGTAATCAGAGTTACTGGCAATTGGAGGTATGTAAGTTTATCTGAAACAATATAACTCATTGTGTGTGGGGTAACTGCACCAAAATTTGTTAAATCCAAGACTTCAAGTTTGTAAGTGTTCCTCAGTATCCTACAAGTAAAAAGATCTGCACTTGAATATTTAACATTCAGTTCAGCACTTCTTTGTTTTAATTATCACAATGTTTTGCCCATTAAGGAACATCCATTCTTTGCTCTGCAGTTATACATGAGTTTGATTTGTATGGTTTGTTGGTTATTTTGCTATTGTGCTTTTTTTTTCTTTTAAAAATTATTTGTGTCTCATCCTCAGTGCATCTATAGATGATTTTAGCGTGTTGAATATCAGGAATATGTAGTTGTCCACTGCTTGGGATAATAATCCTCCCTCCTGATTTGCTTTCTCCCTTCTGGTTGTGGAGGTCAAGATGGCTGTGAAGGCCCAGCCTACTCTGGAAGATTAGTCAAGTTTGAAGAGGCCTTTTGCATGGATTTGATTTTGGTGGACAACTGCACAACGAAGAAGCCCAGACATTTAGCCTGAAAAACCTCCCTTGTGGATTATATATATGAAGGAATATAGTTTTAAGGTGTGCTATATTTATGGGATAAAGTGCTCAATATCAGAGATAGAGCGTATGTAAATATAAATATAAAAGTTAACATTGAAGTCAACACTCAGAGGCGACAGGCTGTTTCATGCTGGACACAAGCGTGCGATTGCGTCTAGCATGAAACTGCCTGTCGCCTCTGAGTGTCGACTTCAATGATCACTTATATATTTAAAAAAAAAAAGCAACAATGTTGGGGTAGACAACAGACAACTTGCTAGATAACCTAACACCTTAGACATGATAAAAATCCCAAATAAGGGAAGAAAAAAGAAAGACCAAAAGGCAAACACCTACCTAGACAGTAAATTCATGCGCTCAGCATCTAGATAGGGCAAAAATGACTAGAGGACACACACACACACGTGTGTGTGTGTGTATATATATATATATATATTACTTTTTTATGTGTAGTATTTAGTGGAAAGCACTCAATATTAGTAATAGAGTGGGTTTCACACAAAAGCGTGATACTATGGGTTACAAGCTCATATCCATACAATATATATATATATATGTGTGTGTGTGTGTACACATGGAAATAAAACCTTTTTAATTATTTATTCATTAGCAGTGTTTCATGCAGTATGCTTTTCAAAATGGGTGTTGGTTTCCCTTGAAATCTTGCACTCTTAATGGGCAAATCACAAAAAAATGTTATTTTTATGTTTATTAAAGTATTTAAAGCAGACCACTCTTATATACCACATTATATACATAATAAAAATAGTGTATATTATATCATATATATATATATATATATATATATATATATATATATATATATATATATATATATATATATATATATATATATATATATATATATATATTTTTCAAATCGAACACTTTATTTCGACCACAGAGGTAGATTGTTCTAGTTCCTCAAGGACACCTGGCCCAGTGGATAAAGGTGTTGGTTAGATCCAGTGACTAGACCCAAGAGTTGTGGGTTCAATACCAGGCCACAGCAGTGGTGAACCAAAAACTTGGAGAACTAGAACAACTCGGTCGATGAAATAAAGTGTTTGGTTTGAATTCCAGTTACCCAAAGAAGGCCAGAGTGTACAATGGCCAAAACGTTGTGAATATGGCAATGAAAATGAGGATGACAGTCTGAATAATGTAAATAATACTGTATTAAAAAGGTATTTCGACAAATGCTACCTGAAAAAATAGTCAAAGGAGATATACAAAGAACCTGTATGAAAAACAAAAAAGAAACAAAAAAACAACCAGGACGCTAACTGGGTTATATACTGAGATAAGATATAAATATCCCTGCAAACAAATATTTTGGTATTTTCTCTAGATTTGAGAAGGGACATTAACACAAAAATAGTTCTTCAGATGATATTACATTTTTTCCGACATAAATCAGATAAGAGAAGACAAAGAACAACTTTGCCAGTAAAATTAAGAAGTGATCTGAGGATAATTTCTATTTAATATAAAAGTGATATTACTTTTTTGCTAGTATATATATATATATATATATATATATATATATACACTAGCAGTAGAACCCGGCATTGCCCGGGGATGTAACAGTAAGAGATTGATCAAGTATTGACCATCATAAAGACTGAAAAATAAAATTGACAAAGATTATTGTTTAAGGTTGACGGACACGCATGTCTTAATTAGTTTTTCTTTTTTTTACGAATTGGTAAAACCCAAACTCAAACAAAAACATTGTTTTCAATCGTTATGAGTCTATCGATTGAATAGAATTTTATTATAAACAATTGTCTTTTAAATGGAATTTTTAAAGCATTCTGAATGTAAAAATAAAGAAAAATGTGTGCAAGACAATAAGAAACACTACCTGCCAAAAAAAAAAAAAAAGTGAAGTTTTGTTGAAATCGGTTGAAAAATGTA
>OZ010594.1:18292322-18382322 GCA_963932145.1 Acanthosepion lycidas
AGATTTTAATGTTTATTCCAACTTAATTTTTGGCCTTTCAATAAAAACAAAATAAATAACAAAACATATGTATTTTTTCTGCATTTTTTTAAAATAATTTTATAACTTTTTAAAAGTTAATATAGATTAAATTTAAAATTAGTAATTTTGAATTTTGAATTTTATAATAAAATTTAATATTAATTAGAATGAATTCTATTTTAGTCTACCCCTAACATTAATTAATTATTATAACCTTAGTTCATTGTCAAGTTTTTTGAATTCTCATATACTTGTATTTTGATTGGTCATTTCAGTTTATGTAACAGCGTTTCCTCTAGCGAGGGGTGTTTGATTGATTTGAACCTTTTAAAACTTTTTATTCTACATTCAACATCATCACTTGATAAGACACCAGAAGTATTGAAACAAAATGGCTATTTTTGTAGTGATTTTATAACATATTTATGTTATAATTTTCGAATAAATAATTATATATGTATTAAGGTATACTATATCTCTGGATAAAAGTGCTCAATATCAGGGATAGAGTATGTGTTAAAGTTGACATGCTTGAATGCTAACTTCTGGCCTGTCGCCACATGGTATTGACCATTTATATATGGATAGGCACACTCCATGAAAGATAAGGATGGATGTTGGATTTAACGGCATGTCAACTCCTATTTGGGTCAATTTATGCCGAAGCCTTATTAATTTATGAATTTAAGTTGGTTATTTTGTATAAAAGGTTGAAAGGCTGTTGGGTTTCATAATCTTCTGTATTTTTTGGGGATTGCTTTTTCTTGTGACTATTTCTGATTGTGTATTTTAATATTTACATTCGTTCATGCATATACATGTCTATAAGCAGATACATATACACTATTTGCAAGGGTTATATTTTATTGAGGAGTCTATTGACGATTCTGTTCCATTGGAGGGATTAAGGTAGGTTGAGGATTTATGATTTAATAGACATAAGTTATGGGTGTTAATTATTTCTTCTATTATTTTACCTTTAGTATCTATTTTTTTGCTATTCCATATAGGATTATGACTGTTAAAGTCTCCTAGTAAGATTCTGGGTTTAGGGAGTTGCTCCATCAAGTTGTTTATTTCTGTTGTATTTATTGGTTCCTGTGGGGGTATATAGATGGAAAGAATTGTGATGGTTTTATCTAGTGTCACTTGTGTTGCTATTGCTTGTAATTTAGTTTTAATGTGTACTTTACTTTGCGGTATGTCATTTCTAATCAATATTGACACTCCTTCATTAGCTCTATGTCCTGTATTGTGGTTATAGTGGTATTGTTTATAATTTTTTTAATTTTTAAGTTGGCATTTTCTTGTAAAAAAGTTTCCTGTAAGCAGATGACGGCTGGATACAGTAGTGACATAAGTATGAGTAGGTCATTGTAATTAGATTTTATTCCACGACATTTCCATTGCAGGATCTTATGTGCCATGATTATACTTTCATTTTTTGGGGGTAAAGTTACCTGCTAGGTTTATATCATTTGTCCTCCCTAGTTTTTTTCCATCTTTTGAGTTTTTAGAAGCTTTGTCTTCAACTGCTTGTGGTATCCTTCGGTCAGATTTTTGGTTTTGTTTTGAATTTTGTTTGTTTTCTTCCTCTTCTATTTCCATATATTCCATAGGCTCAAATTTATTTTCATTTGATATATTGATTCTTGATTTTGAATTAGATCTTGATCGGTTGCTTTCTTGCTCTGTTGTCATTTTTTTTTCTTTTTGTTTATTTTTCATTTTCTTATTTTGGGTTTGGGAAGAAGAGGTTTCGCTGGAGTTTTGTTCTATGTTTTCTTTCCAAAGTTTTTTGCCTTCTTCTGGGTTTATTCCATTTGATCTGGATTGTTGAGTTTTATTTTGATCCGATTTAAGTTCAATTAAAAAGGTTTTTAATTCTTCAAGGAGAGCTTTTAATTCTTTGCATAAATTTGTTATTTCAATTGAACCTTTTATTTTATCTTCATTGTTTATTTTATTTGCTTTTTGTGCCATGGAAGCATAGGTGTTTTCTTTTATGTTATTTTTAACTTCCTTTCGTGCTTCTATGAAAGATATATTTTTTTTGTATTTTATTCTAATTATTTCTTTCTCCTGTTTATATATACTGCATTGTTTTGAAAGAGCAGAGTGGTTTCCCAAACAGTTTGAGCATAGGCTCTCATTTGGGCAGTTCTCTTCTTTATGTTCAGGTTCTTTTTCATTACATTTTCCACATATTCTTTTATTTCTACAGGAATCTCTGTGATGCCCAAATTTGTGGCATCTATAGCATTGAAGAGGGTTTGGTACGTATTGTTCTACTTTTATACTTTCATATCCAATTTTAATTGTTGTTGGAATTTGGGGGGAGTTGAAAGTTATAATATAGGTATTAGTTTGTATCTCTACTTCATTTTTCTTTATTGTTATTCTTTTAACATTTGTAACTCCTTGAGTTTGGAGTTCTATTTTTATCTCCTCTAGAGTGCACAGGGAGAGCTCCTTGCTTTTTACTACTCCCTTTGAGAAATTTAGAGTTTGGTGTGGGTAGGCTTTTATTTCTATTTCTTGTAGTTTTTTTTGTCTTATTAATGTGTCCGCATATATCTTTTTTTCTACTTCTACTAGTAGTGTTCCATTTTGTAATTTTTTTACATTTTTTGGTATAATGATATTTGATATTGCTTTTTGTATTTTAAATGGTGAAATTTCTGTTAATGCTTTTTTGCTTATTGCTTCAAGTACAATAAATCGTGGAAAGTTTTCGCTGTCATTTTCTGTTTCCGAGTCGTTATCCACATGTGGTCTCTTGGAAGATTTCTTTTTTTCCATTGATTGTTTTTATTTTTTTTCATCATTCTCGCTCCCTACCCACCGCGGAGTCCAGTATTGGGACATGACAAGGGGGAAACCCATTCGCCTTGCCATGTCGGGGCTACGTGAATGATATACTCTCTTTGGGAGGAGTCTATGAGCACGCGTGTTCCTTTGTTTCCGTTTTCCAAGTATTACGGCTGTGAAGGTTTAGCAAGTGTGTCAGATCCTTTTTTTACTCCCAAATTGATTGACCCTCAGCCACCGCCTTCCATCACATATTTAGGGTTAAGTGTTAGTTTTGGTTGGGAAGAGGAGTGTCAGTTATAAGTTTGGGATGGATTATATATGATGGGGCTTGACATGACCAGCCGATTGATCGGATCGGGCCCCTCCGACCGCCCGTCTAGCCCAGGTAAGGGCCAAAGTGGTGTGTTACAGGATTGTGACTGCTGACTACACCTGGGTTACAACCTGCTCAACCACCAGGATCCCGTCCCCAGACATTACGGGTCGCCACCCACGGCCAACAGGTGGCCCCATTGAGGGACTTTTACTCTCTGCAGGGGGGCAGTCGGCGTATTCTGATGCCCCACCAACTGGGCCGAAAGATAAGGGCAGACAATGTATCGGAAAATATCAAAATCAAGGAGAAACCCTTTCTAAAAATATCTTACCTCATCAAGATATTATGAGCTGTATCGTGTGAAGCATTGTCGATATTTAAGAAAAGTTGTTCAAGGTTTTGAAAACCTGGTGATTCAGCCTGTAAAATAATTAATTTTTAATTGAAAGGATTAATTTTTGAGCATTTGATGAAATACAACTTGGATCCTCAAATGGAAACAAACAAGAAAGCACTCCGAGAGCACATACCCCTGTAACCACCATTGTCACGAAAACTGGAAAATTAGGTTAGGGATAGCAGGCTATGTTGTAACAAGGCAAATTCAAAGGTATCATCTTGTGCCCTCCCCAAATGGTGATAATTAAGAGTTACTTTCTACTGTGAGAATTTTCCCTGTAGTGTATGTTAGGATAGGGGAGTTTCTTTCACTTACTACACTCGCTCAATCACTGATAAGTAATCAGAAAAGTTTGCTTACTGGGGATAACAAAAGTAGCCAATACAGACCACATGCATTGTGTAATTTATTACTGCAAGATGACCTTTCACTTGGTGAAAAGACAGTTGATTTGACTTTCAGTAAGAAACAGTGACAATGTAACTTTGATGCACTGGTAGCTGTAGAAACCAATGCAGCGGCACAGCTAAGACAGTCCACTATAGAACAATGATAGTAGTTGCCAAACACCAGTTGGATATGATGATGTGACAATGATACATTGCTACTGTGATTTCTATGGCTAATTTAGAGTTATCCTGCTCCTAGACTAGATGTAAAACAAGGCTAGAGGGCCCAGTCTACCCTTCTATTTAACTCATAGTTGCGAGGAGAAAGGGCAGATTCATACCTTTCCCAAAAGTACATGTGTGAAAGTGAATGCAACAAACTCAACCTGAAATTTAGCATGCTGTTTCCATTTTCCAAGTTTGCAAAAAAAAAAATAAAAAAAAATAAAAAAAAATAAAAAATAAAAAGACGTTAGTTCTTACTATCTTTCACCCAATACAAGACCCAAGGTAGAGGATTACTAAATGTGGTTGCTGCCAAGGAATCAAAGCAGCAGAGCTTCTGGCTTATATCCATATCATGTTGAAACACCGGTTCTTGTATGATCACTGAAGTTAAGCAACATTAAGACTGGTCAGTACCTAGACAGGTGACCACTTAGGAATACCAGGTGCTGTAAGATTAGATAGTGGCTCAGATGTGGAAGTCAATTCTAATCCTAGTTGGGTCCGTTATATTCACTTATACGCAAGTAATCTTGGTAAAGTCTATGGATCCACCTAATCCTCTCCCCAGCTATGGGTTAATTAGTAGAACTTGTATCAGTAAATCATTATCATCTCTTCAAAATTCTTACAGTCTGAAAATATTTTTCTGGCTTTAAATATCCTGCAAAGGGTTGATAAGCTGTCAAAAATAATCAATCAATAAAAGCAGAATTTTTTTGAGTCAGAAACATCATGCCTGAGCTGGCAACCCAAACACCAAGATAATCAAACTCACTTGGGGGTATTAAAGGCCCCATCGGAGAGTCAGTCACAAAGGTTGGGGACGAGCTGACATTCACTAAACCAATTTGCTACGCCAACCACAGTGAGTTTGATTTACATTAGGTAAATCTAAACTTATGAACTTGTATCAGATTGAGCTAAGCTAAAGAAACATTGTAAAAAAAAAAAAAAAAAAAAAAAAAAAAAAGGAGGGGGAGAGGCTGGCGTGGGGTAAAGTTTAAATTAAAAACAAATCTGTCTTACCATTTCTTGCTGAGAAATCTTTGGAAATACCAAAGGGCAGTTGAGTATCTTTAAGAGAGTCAGCTTCCGGAAAGACTTCTGCATGTCTTCAATGTTTAACACAAGTCGACCACATTTAATGTTGTCTAACTCAAGACCAGTCAGATTGTGGCAGTTGAGCTGCAAAAAAGACAAAGAGACTGAGTCAAACTTAACCGGGTAACCCTAAATTTGAAACCGAGAAATTCACCTTTAATACAGCATCATAAAAATGAATGGTCATTTTCTGATGAACCAGACCAGTCGTTCCCAAACATTTTTTTCACTGGGCTGTATTTTCAGAATTTAAATTTCCTCACAGCACACCAAATTTTATGCGATAAAAAGGACATTTAAAAAAAAGAGAGAAAAAAAAAGAGAGGATTAAAGGGAGATAACCGCGGATTTGAAGTCAGAACATTATCATTGATAACTCTCTTGTCCTATTTGCCAATCCTAGTTACTATATTCTTAATACAGGATATAATGCGAAAATATAATGATAAAAATTGGTCAATATTTATTTATAACTATTTATATTGGGACTCATGCATGCAATTTCAAGTAAGCCATAATAATATCTAAAATATTGAAATCATATTTATTTTTGACATATGAATTTTTTAAAAACTGTTTCTAAATCTTTGATTGTCTTTCAATCATTTTGCCTCACCTGCTATCCTCATGCACTGCACTGTTTGAAAACGACTGAACTAGAGTGACAAATGTATAGAACATTGTTTCTCAACCTTTGTAAGCAATGGCGCACATTTGAGCAAATGAAAATATCACTGCACACTTAGCAAAATTTTTAAAGGATATACATTTAAATATTATGAAATAAAACCATAGATTTAAAAAACATGCAAATATGCACTTACTTTATTTCAATCTTTCTATTCAACGATTTGTGCAACTTTTTTAGTGTGAAACCTGTGCTTACTGGTTTTTTTTTGAGATTTCTTCAATGTTTGGTTGAATGTGCGATAAGCAGACCCTCATTTCTTCTTCAGTTGAGCAGAGTCTTTCTCGCTTTTTATTTTTGATGTTATTTAAGGTTGAGAAACCTAATTCACATAAATAAAAAGTAGAAAATTGCAATAAAACTGATAAAGCCTTTTTTAGCTAATGTGAGATAAAAAGTTTATTACTTATTCATGCATTCAAATAATAATGCTGTACCATTATTAATTCCCCATACACACACACACATTTTATATATATATATATATATATATATATATATATATATATATATATATATATATATACACACACACACATTTTATATATATCACAGCTGTTTGAGGTTTCCTATAGCCCCACTGAACTTAAAGTCAATTCAGGTTTGCTATGGTAAAAATTTTCTATCCCAAGTAAAAATCATCATAAAAATGGCAAAAGTCATTTTGTCACAGTTTATTTTCTCTCAAAAAATGGATTTTCTTACTTTTATAGGGGTAAAATATTGAAAAATGACCGTTTTATCATCATCTAAACAAATATCAAGGAAAATTCTGATCTGAATCCCATGAAACTAGGTATTTTCTGAAAGCAAAGGATATATTCTTTCATTTAAAAATAAGATTGGCTGGTGTAAATGACTCAAAATTTTTTTTTCAGGGGGTAAAATGTGAAAAAATAGTGAAAATTTTGCATTTTTTCTGGTTCTAAACAAAAATTTTCCCCATTAATGGGAAATTAGTAATTTTTTTGGGGAAAATCAGAAAGCCTAAATCATAATCAAACTATTTCAGGCATAAAATTGATAGTTTTGAAGGAAATCAACATTCATAGGGTGTCAAAAAGTCCATTGGTAATTTTCAATTATATGACTGCCAAGGGTTAAAAAAAAATGACACCTGACCATGGAAACCTTTAGTAAAAGGCAAAAGATTTATCTGCAATTCCTGACCACCAGGAACCAAAAGTTTTTGTTTTTTTTCAAAAAATAGCAGCGATAAGGAAAATTAAACCAAATTGACTTTGACATCACTGGGTCAAAGGTCAGCCAGCCAGCAATAAATGTTTAGAACAAGTTGTAATAAAACCTACCTCTCCCAGATACGAGCAAAGAGTGAAAAAAAGGGTCAACAGTAGTAGGGCTTGATATAACCTATCTTTGAACAATGGCTTGATGAGTTTTGTTTTGTTTTTAACACCCCGTGACCCGGGTGATGACTACAACACTTAGCAGCCGACAATGTTTTTTTTGCCACATATCTTTCGTATTTCCCATCGCTGGGCCATTTAGTTGTTCCTTTTATTCAATGATGTTCATGCCAATTGAAAGTGAAAGGGATGAAGTTTGAATGATATTATTTTTAAACGAAAATAAATATTTTTCATAAAAAAAAAAAGAAAAAAGGTTTATTTTTCTCAGAAAATTGGGCATAATTTCTTAATGCTAACTGCCGAGTGACATTTTCCATAGCCAAATCAAAGATTAATTACCAGTGAATAATTCCAGGTGCAGACAATAGCCATCTGGATCCTATAACATCAACCGAAAAGGTCCAAAAGTTTACTGATTGATCAAAAACTTGTTGCGCATAATTGTGTTTTCCACAGCCAGTTTCCATTATTTCATCTTGATATTATCATTTTCGGACACAGCCAAGTCATCAAGGATTCAGGAAAACAATTTGGCACAGGTTTGCTTTAAGAACTTTACATTCTATGAGGTGTTTAAAAGGTTACTGACAAATGAGATTTTTCGCTGAATATTTTGTTTACACAGCATGTTGGATTTTCCTATATGACAAAAACAAGGCTTTTAAACAGCCGTTTATATATATATATATATATATATATATATATATATATATATATATATATGTACACACATGGGCAAAATAAGTTTAAGACCGATGGTTAAATTTTTCATTCATTTTTTGTCTTTCATTTTTCTTAGATTCTTGCACACTCAGCAACCCCCTTGCTTCTTAGTGGCTTTGTTGCCTTGTTTGGAGTAAAATGATTAAAAAAAAATAAAAACGCTCTTGATTTTTTAGCCTTGTGCCAGACTAATCCCATATAAATAATGGCATGCAATCAATAAATGAAATGGATGAGAACTCCTTACGAGCATTGTATTGAAAACAGGGTGCATCTTTTGAGGTAAAATTGTGATGTGACCAATCTTGAGATGTGTAAGGATGCTGGAATTGTGTTTCAGAAGTTCTTCAAGAGGCATATGATTCTTTTCCAAAGCCTGAAGAAAAAAAGACATATTTGAGAGTATAAAAAACCAGAGGCAGATTAGACATACTCTTCTTTCAGCAGGGTATATTCAAGATAAACACTTTTTAGCATAGTTAAGCATGTAATGCTGAAAACAAATTATCATTTTTTTTTACAAAACAAAATACAACCAAAATATTAGGTTGGTGCAAAAATAATGTCGTTTTCTCACATATGTTACTATGTGAGAAAACGACATTATTTTTGCACCAACCTAATACCAAACCTTTTATACACTATAATGATGTGGGGGGGGAGACAAGTTTCAAAACACCCCCAGCCTTTGCCTGAAACCAGATAGTACCAAGTTTATATACCATATATACTTGTGTAAAGCATAATCTTACGTCTTCCGCAACCCCCAAATTTTCACTTATAAAAAAAGACAATTTCATCATGTATCTTGTGTATCATGCAAGTTCCCTTTTTTGAGAGACCAAATTACAATAGACTGGCCGCTTTTCCTCCATCTCTTCATCCCATCTTCTAGTTAAATAAATTAAAAAAGTAAAAGAATGATAAAAATAATGTTATTAATGCTATACTTGCATACGTGTACAGCCATAAACAACAGAACAAGAAAAAGCTTGTCAGAGCAGTTGCCATGAAAATATTTGTAGGAAAGACAGAGAGAAGCCGCATTACATCTGTAAGAAAGTGACTGAAGTCAAGATGCCAGGTTAGGATCGATTACATTGCAGATCCTTCTTTGGAATTTTTCAAGAACCTCAACATGAGTAGCTGGAGCACCAGACCAGATATGGCAACAGTATTCAATGCATGGACGAATGGTAGACTTGTAAATGTGTAAGATGGACTCTGCCGAGAAAAACCTTCTGATATGACACAATAAACAAATTTTCACTGCAGTAGATGCAGCTATTGACTCAATGTAATTATTCCACTTCAAGTCAGTTGAAAATGGGAGGCCAAGAGAGCACGGTGAGATGCTCTCCAGGAGAGATTAAGCCTGTAGGGATACAAAATGCGATTATCTCCCTTTGCTGGAGATGAAGTCATATGACAACTGCTTAGTGATGTCACTTAATAAAATGAGGAAAGTGGCCAGTCTTGTCAGTCAGCTTCCAGGAGTCAAACTGATCAGTTGCTTTTTTAGCAACAATGTGAGGTCTGGACAAGCTGCCAAAGGGTCAGCTCACAAGGCTATGGTATCATTTTCCTTTGGGAATATACATTCACCAGATATAGAAACTATCTCTGGCTTGCAGTCCTCATGATAGGAAAAACCCATGACTTGACATTTACTGAAGAATATGCCTCCCTGGTGTCATAGAAGAAAAATCCAGCCCACTCGAATCTCCGTTGGTAATCCTAAATATAGCTTCTCCACAAGCACAGAAGAATCATCTGGCAGCTCAAATTCCCGGTGGGAGTTATTACGAGTAAGCCTCTCCATCTCTTTGTTATTTTCATACTGTTTGTGTGGTATACATGTGTTATAGTTTCTCTATGGATGACACATGTAAATATGTGTATATAATTTTGCGTATGACTTAGCAGTATAAAATTCTCTGAGGACAAAGCATGTTTTTCATTTCTTTTCTTTCAGCTATTCCGTTCTGTCCATGTATTAACATGTTATGTCATAGACATAATAATGCCCATGCTGGGATGGTATTTATCAATCCACCCACGGGGATCGAATGTGGAACAAGGCCTTTTTAATGTGGGTATCTCTGAGCCCGTAGGCCCAGCCAAAAATAAATAACCATCAAAACCCGCCAAGGCGGGCCAGTTCCGTCAACCTCCCCCAACGAAACTCTACCCTTCGGCAGAGCTTCGTCCGGGTTCCTCTCTGCAAGCAGAGAGTTCGACAGACACCTGACCCGGCAGCTCACAAAGCGCAGATACTACACTTTGATCCTAGCCACCGGGCTGCGCGGGTATTCTTTTTAGAGATACATGCTGGGATTGGGGGTGGGGGTAGGAATGCAATCTGGGAGAATATTCCTTTCTTCCATAGCTCAAACATTTAGCAGAAAAATTTGACCTTTTCACTTAAAGGAAAGACTTCATGGGTTTGTAAGGAAATGTCTTCCCTTGGATTGGTAGCGGGGCTTAGGACATTGCATGTCTGTTGGTCATGTGGGAATTCAGCCCCTTACCAAAACTTGTTTTTGAAAGGAGTTTTTGGTTTGTTCATTGAACCGTTAGCATCTAATTTTTTCCTTAAGTCCACATATGTGGAAAACGAATAATATGTTCACTGCGTTTGGTCGAGTAGGAAACCTTTATTTCACCGACATCAAGGGAACCAGAAAAAGGAAGATATTTTTAAAATCTTTTAATGTTTCTCAGTCAGACATGCTTGTTCTTGGATCAATGTCAATATTAATCTTTTTGGGAGACACATTTGTTGTAACATTTTTTGTGTTTATTAAATGTTTTAATTGTGTGTAGTTGTATCTAGTCTTTCATTTCTGTTTATTCAGTGTTAGTTTACCAATAGATACACTAATGCTAATCTTAGTGTGCGAACCTACTTACGCCCGAACATATACATACAAACACAAAATTACATGTACAGTGCCAAACGATCATTGGTTAATAAATCACTAATGCATTTTCTCGAGGCAATTTACAAATCGCAGGAATGCGACAATTTTGGAATCACCTTATTTTTTAAGTAGTCAAATTTGTGCACTTTTGGAAGAAGTGGCTCACAGAAGCTTCCTTAAGTCTCCCCAAAGCTCACTCGCTGATTGATTGATGCCAACCAATCAGATCGTTTGCACGTGAAGAATAATTTTTCCCGCGCAACGAATCGGAGCCTATAGTCGCTTATTTAAGCCAAGATTTTTCTCATATCAGTTAGTGAGACCTCAACTGCTAACCGAATCTACGACAGTTGGAACTCGAGTTCTAACCATGTGCCAATCTTCTAGCTCACACGCACACCCACATGCTGATGATAATTTGTACGCCTTCACTAAAAACTTCTTTTGATACAACAATACTTTTCAACAGTAATATCACAAGAACGATCATTTCATGAAACACTTATGAACATTTATCCAGTGAACTTTAAACCAAATAATTATCTTTCAATGAACACTTAAATTTCAACCAAAGGGAGGCAACTCTTGATTAATTCAACTTTTCTTACTTAAATGCATGTTTTCTTTCACATCATTGTTTGATATTGTACATCTTGTTAATATATATATATATATATATATATATGATTCGTAAATACGCTTTTAAGTAGGCGCACAAGGGGGTCGTCAGTGATGTTTTGACTTGGTTCATCAGGGAGTTTCGGGTCTTTCAACATCATACTCCCCATCACCAAGTCGACCCAATCAGGGGAGATCAACCCCTGATTCCCCCTTTTGATTGAACACTAACAGCTACTCTGGCCTTTTTTAAAGAATAAGAGGAAGAAAGACCACGTGTTCCGCACATCCGATTGGATGTTAGTAACAACCAATCTGCTGCGCGGACTAAGTTTTAAATGGCCCGCGGTTGGGACTGGTTTCTTTTCTTATTTCGGCGGATTGCAGCTTTGATGGATAACTGAGGAGGTAATCTTAATATTCCTAAATCTTACCCTATTTCCTTGAGTATTTTAAGGTTTAATTATTTGCCGTTTTCATTTTGTACCTTTTCCTTTTGACGGGAATACTTGAATTCAACGCTATTATCACAATTTATCGTTAGCCTGTTTCTTAATACAAACAATATATACAAAAGAGGGAAATGTTCATATAAATAAAGATAAAATAAATTAGACAAATGTCTTGCGTTCGAATAAACATTTTTTAAATTATATTTATATATATATATCGCTAAAAACCGATGACAAACTGATAAAATAAAATGATATATATACAAACGATATATGGTAATGATCAAGAAGAAAAACACTATATACGCGTTATGGTTCCGATTTAAAATATACAAAAATGTGAAATGTTCGTCTAAAATAAAATTAAATAAATAAATTAGACAAAATTATATGTGCAACAATGTCTTATGGTTATTCTTCTTGCGTGAGTCCCGTTTTCTTATCAAAGTTAAACTAATGTGGTGAAGAACGCCACATTAGTACCTGGTGAGTGGGAAACTATTAAATATCTTACTACCACCAGATTGCCGGTAAATTATGACTGGCAAATAAAATTATTTTAAGACATTTTTTATGTTTATACATTCTTTTTATAGATAAAAAAATGTCTTAAAATAATTGTCGGACTTTGTCCATTTCATAATGTGTGACATCATTTGGATACACATCAAGCAGATATGAATGTATGAGAGAAAACCATGGAGAATTGTAGTTTAAAAAAACAGTAAACTTGACCTTGCTAACCGAAATGTTCCTCTGTGGTTCAATCGGTAAAAGCACGTCAGGCTATATGAGAGTTCCGTATAGGATACAGGTTCAATTCCTGTTGGAGGACGCATATTTTCTATGAAAATTTCTTGAACATTCAGGCCGGTAAATGTTGTTAATGCTGTTTATTATAAACAGAGCATTTACTTAGATATTCGTATCTATAAAAAAACGTATAAACAAAAAATGTCTTAAAATAATTGTCGGACTTTGTCCATTTCATAAATAAAATTATACAAACAAGTGGTACTGTTAGGTTCTTTTTCACATAGCTATATTACCAGAATTACTATTTACCTACTTTGGGGCTAATCTTACTTATTATAAAACGCAAATTGTGTGTGTGTGTGTGTGTGTGTGTGTACATTTATATATTGGATCGGATTTCCTACATTTTTCAACCGATTTCAACAAAACTTCACAGGACTACGTAAAATTACCTTGCGGTGGTTCTGACATCGCCATAAATTGGAAAAAATTATTTTTGCATGAAATCAATTTGAAAACACGATTCTGTCACCAGAATGAAAGGGGGACAACTCATATTGAGTTATACTTGTTATAAAACCCAGGTTGTTTGTGTGTGTGTTTATATATGGGATCGAATTTCCTACATTTTTCAACCGATTTCAACAAAACTTCACTTTTTTTTTTTTGGCAGGTAGTGTTTCTTATTGTCTTGCATACTTTTTTCTTTATTTTTGCATTCAGAATGCTTTAAAAATTCCGTTTACAAAATTCCATTATAATAAAATTCTATTCAATCGATAGACTCATAACGATTGAAAACAATGTTTTTGTTTGAGTTTGGGTTTGACCAATTCGTAAAAAAAAAAAAAAAAAAAAAAAAAATCTAATTAAGACATGCGTGTCCGTCAACCATAAACAATAATCTTTGTCGATTTTATTTTTCAGTCCTTATGATGGTCGATACTTGATCTATCTCTTACTGTTACATCCCCGGGCAACGCCGGGCTCTCCTGCTAGTATTGAATAAAATATGTGAATTATTTTTTTCTGGATTTATGACATGAAACAGACTGTTGATGCTGAAAGAAAAACAACAGATAAGGGGAGACAACTGGGCACACACATATACATTTAAATCCTTAGATTGTCTGAAAAGTCAAATTCTTGATTAAAAACCTGTTTAAATGCAGCAAATATTAAAATTTGTTAAGTATTATCATGAAATATGCTCACATTCCTCCCTGGTCTTTTGGACAGGAGTAGAGGTTTTTCCGCTGTTTTCTGTTTTAGATTAGGTTTCTTGTTTCTTCTAAAACAGTGCTTCCCAAACAATTTTGGTCCATGCCCCACTTTGGTATTTCTAAAATTCTGGTGCCCCACCCTCTGTAATAAATTAATTCTTACATATTTAAACTTTTTACTGCAATTCAAGTGAAGGAAGCTAACTGAATGCTCACATGTGCTGATTGGTTGACAAAACATGGGCTCTTCCAGTGACATGCGTCGCGCCCTCTTCTCCTGTGCTGACCGAGATGTGCGAGTGTGGGGAGACGGGAAATACCCTGTATGCCAATTACACATGTACGTACATACATACAAAATATTTTTATATATACATACTGTATATGCCTCGTATGTATTAACACACATTAACACTTTCACTCAGACTCACTAGAAAAGAATTCACTGTTAGTTCACGAATTGCTCTCTTATTCTGTTGGTATAGTAAGCCGAAGGGTGCACATCCTACATATGCCCCACTTTGGGACTCATTGTTCTAAAGCAAGGGTTGGCAACCTACCGCCCACGGGCTGGATCCGGCCCACGAGCCTGATTACCAATGACTATTTTTAACATGAGAGACGAGGCTTTCGAATTAGACTATCTGCCAGTTATCTTTCATGAGTCTTATTTTACCAAGTTGCATTGCCTACATTTAATGTCAAATAATGGATACATATTTGTTATGACCCTTGGCTACATTAAAAGATAACAGAAGCGAAAGGAACGATAAAGTGAAAGAGGCCAGGGAGGGACTGAGATGCGAGGTAGCAGAAATCTAAAGACAGGTAAACATACGCGCATTATACATACATGCCTCATGAATGTGTGGATGATACCGCATGTGTACGTACGTAAGTGTATATGTTTGCAACTATTTGTACTCGTATGTATGGGTATATGTGCTTCGTTTTTGTTTGATGTGTGTGTGGTTCGTTTGTGGAACAATTTTCAATAACAGTTTCAAACCTACACGTCATAATTTCATCCATTTCACTTTGGTTGACTTTTTTCACTTCGAAATATGACGTTCCTTGAGGAAAAGGAATTTTTGTTAGGTGTTTTTTAATTTTAGATTTTCTTTTGTTTTTCTGATTTCTCAATGTTTATTTTCATTATGGTTTTAAATATTTAGGTTGACAGGGGTCTGCATATGTAATTTTCCTTAATTTTTCATTAATGGCCTTCGTCCGGCCTGCGACCTGTCATTATAACACGATCCGGTCCGCGAGGTCAAATGAGTTGCCGACCCCCTGTTCTAAAGTCTACTTCAACTCTGTAATTTGTCCACCTGAACCCTGAATTTCAACAGGTTGTTCTCCCAGTTGTCTCTCCAGGAGAAAATTACAGTAAAGAAAAGATGTTTGTTTTGTTTGTTTGTTTGGGTTTTATGGCATATCAACCACTGCGGGTTATTTAATGCCAAATCCAGTTTATATGAATTTTAAATGCCTATTTTGTATGGAATAAAAAATGTATAGCTGGCAACATTATTGTTTCAATAAAAAATGTATAGCTGGCAACATTACTCCTTTACAAAAAAATGTATAGCTGGCAACATTACTCCTTTACAAAAAAAACGGATAGCTGGCAACATTACTCCTTTACAAAAAAAACGGATAGCTGGCAACATTACTCCTTTACAAAAAAAACGGATAGCTGGCAACATTACTCCTTTACAAAAAAAACGGATAGCTGGCAACATTACTCCTTTACAAAAAAAACGGATAGCTGGCAACATTACTCCTTTACAAAAAAAACGGATAGCTGGCAACATTACTCCTTTACAAAAAAAACGGATAGCTGGCAACATTACTCCTTTACAAAAAAAACGGATAGCTGGCAACATTACTCCTTTACAAAAAAAACGGATAGCTGGCAACATTACTCCTTTACAAAAAAAACGTATAGCTGGCAACATTACTCTTTTACAAAAAAAACGTATAGCTGGCAACATTACTCCTTTACAAAAAAAACGTATAGCTGGCAACATTACTCTTTTACAAAAAAAACGTATAGCTGGCAACATTACTCTTTTACAAAAAAAACGTATAGCTGGCAACATTACTCTTTTACAAAAAAAACGTATAGCTGGCAACATTACTCTTTTACAAAAAAACTTAGAACTGGCAACATTATTGTTTCAAAAACATAGAGCTGGCAACATTATTGTTTCAAAAACATAGAGCTGGCAACATTATTGTTTCAAAAACATAGAGCTGGCAACATTATTGTTTCAAAAACATAGAGCTGGCAACATTATTGTTTCAAAAACATAGAGCTGGCAACATTATTGTTTCAAAAACATAGAGCTGGCAACATTATTGTTTCAAAAACTTAGAGCTGGCAACATTATTGTTTCAAAAACATAGAGCTGGCAACATTATTGTTTCAAAAACTTAGAGCTGGCAACATTATTTTTCTGAAAACATTATCTGAGACCTTGCTGTTGGATGCAGTTTATCACTGTACCCAGGACGCGGATGTAGTTTACCGTCATACCCAGGACGCGGATGTAGTTTACCGTCATACCCAGGACGTAAAGAAAAGACGTTGTTCAACACCTGATACTTAAATACCTCAACCAGGAATAGGTAACAAGAGGTATATTCGGAGCTTTTATTTTGAATGGTACCAATGGAAAAAACTCTGCAGCTGCCAAGTGAAAAATGCATTGTTTTGCTTCCCATGTTTGCTGTTTGGAGGTGATGCAACATGGACAAAAGATGGTTTTAGAAATATAAACAAAATGAAAGAAAAAAACTGAAAAGCATGAGAAGTCAAAGAAGCATATTGAAAATGTGGTTTCACTGTCATTTTTAGGAAACGTAAATATTAAGGAGAAACTTAGTGAGGTATACAGACTTTCAATCAATGAACATGACATGTAGGTTAAAAAGAAACATGAAATTTCATCAAAAATAATTTAATTCTATTTTATTTTGGGGAAACATTGAAATTCCCTTACGTAGACACGATGAAAAAGATGATTCAGTAAATCCATCGGTATTTAGGAGGATTAATAAATTTTGCATCTGAATTAGATTCAGATTTGAAGAATCACTTAGAAACCAATACGGTTTTTAAAGATGTCTCTAAGACTATTCGGGATAAGATATTTACTGCTTGTTACAAATAGAAATGGAGGAGACGTAGACAGAAATTATGGAATCTTCGTTTGTAGCCATCATGGCCAATGACACAAAAGATGTTTTGGAGCACACTCAAATCATCATTGTTCTACGGTATGTGTTGAATGAAGAAATATACACGGTGCGATGGGTAAATTGTCGCCACTTTATATTTTTAATTTTGTGCATGCGCATTGTTTTCGATTTTGTCAACTGCACAGAAATAGTAGGGTCATTTGGGGACCGTCTGTGGGGAAAAAGAACATCCTGATGCAATTTACACTGACAGAAATTTGGAAACAGCATGCTGTTACTGCTTGGCATTTGCACCAAAAACTCCAATATAAATGTTTCAGAGTATTTGGGTGTCAATCTGAGGACATTTCAGAGGATTTGGAATGAGCTGGATGAGTCTAATAGTGATTATGAAGGTGTTTGAATTGATCAGTAATGATAATGATGTTATGCCTCCATTCACCTTCCCACAATGCCTCAGACTCAACATGGAGGCCTACATCAAGTGCCTTGAGGAGATAGTGCTGCCCTGTGTCAAAAGGGTGACTGCTGGAAAACTATGTCTGGCAATAAGATTCTGCATCATGCCACAGAAGCAGGAGAACCCAGTCATGGCTGTCAGACAATTTCTGCATGTGTATGATCCCTTGTGTCAGGCCTCCTAACTCCCCAGACTGCAATCTCCTTGATTATTATGTGTCAGGTGCAGTTGAGCAAGAGACCAACAAAACTCCTTGTAACATCAAAGATGAACTGAAGGAAAGAATTATAGCAGCATTTATCAAGGAGATCGTCCAAAAGAGTTGCAGGAGATTTTGAAGTTGTCTGGAAGCAGTGGTTCAAGCCAATGGCAATTTTATTCAATAAATTTAATCTATAGAATTTCAAGATATTTTGTGTAATTTTGGTAAATGTATCTGTTAAAATGAGATGTCAGTGTTATTTTCATTTTTGTGTTTGGTTTGGTTTGTTTTATGGCATATCAACTTCAAGGGGTTATTTAATACAAACAAAATTTTTATTGCTGGTAAATTTTTTTTTTTTTTCAAAAATGTATTGCTGGTAATATTTTTTCCTTCCAAGATATATTTCTAGTAATATTTTTTCTTCAGAAATGTATAGCTGGTAATATTTTTTTTTTTCCAAAACTGTATAGCTGGAATTTTTTTTTTTTCAAAACTGTATTGCTGGAAATAATGTATCGCTGGTAATAAGTTTTACAAAATATTTCTGGTATTAAAACCTATTTTTATACTTTCATAGTGTTTTGACCCCAGTTTGGGGGTTAATTATTTGCCCATAGCTGGGACCCTAACAGGTGCTACCACTCCTGGTAAGGGTGGACCTAGGAACAACAGCAATTAAGAAGTGGTTCAACGCTCCTCAAAGCCTCCCGATCACAGGCCTTGCTGTTGGATTTTGTTTATTGTCTTACCCAGGGCACGGATGTAGTTTATCATCAGACAAGGACAGCATTTTTTGTGTAATTTAGACAATTTATCCATTGCACCCTTATATGCATATGTATGACAATAGATGAAGCAGCTACTTTGATGATAAAGAAATTTACTTACCATGCTCTTTGAGAAATTAATATCCATCAACTTTGGGCAATTTTTGACTAGAGCAAAAAATCCTTCTGACACTTTTTTCGATGTGTTTGAAATATCAAGGACTTCTAATAGTGGACAGTTCATTGCTACAGCCTGCAAAAATAAATAAAATAAAAATGTACTACTGGTAATGTACTACTAGGAGTCATGTTGAAGTAATGGATAGCGGCTTGGATTGATGAATCGGAGAGACGAGTTCGAATTCCAGTTGAATCCATTACATTCACTTACATGCTAATACCCTTGGGAAAGGTATGAATCCTCTTCTCCCCCGTAGCTATGGGTAAATAGCAGGACAGACCGGGTTCTCTAGTCTTGGATGGCAACTGGTCTACTGCAGAAAGAAACGACAACCTACTGCAGGAAAAAAAAATCTGCCTCGTCAGTCATGAATCTAAAGATACATGATCACCTAAGCATGTATCACATATGACACTGATGCCATTAAACCCAACATTCAACATTCATTCTAAAACTTTGTCATAGCTCACATGTTTAGTCCATGGTATTCTAAGCATCTTTCTGTAGAACCACATTTCTGTTGTCTGAAGTCTCTCCTTCATCTGTCAGATAGTCCAGCATTCATTGACATATTGGAACACTTAGTGCAGGCCCCAGAACCGTGACATGGACAAGTCTGTCTCTTGCCAAGGACAGACCTGCACTCTCCCCAATCACAAGTATGACTTAATATAAACCAGCACCCGGATATACCCTATTTCCGGTTTTGTTGCCACTTGATCTCCAAAAATCCCTCATTCACTTCTGACTTACCTTACAAAGTGGATGTCGCTTAGGAGATCTTACATATTAGTCATACATTATGTTTTGTAAGAATTCTTTCTTTGCATTAACAATTTTTTTAAAAATAACAATGATTTTTTTTAGAGTCAAGTCCTATTTAACCCATAGGTGGGGGGAGAAGAGATTCATACCTTTTTCTAGAATATTTTTATGTAAGTGAATGCAACAAACCTGACTGAATTTAAACTTGGCTTTACATTTTTTTTAAAAATCCACTACACCACTTGCACATCCCTATCCAAGATAGAGAGTTACTGTTAAAATGGTAATGACGAATGAGGTGTAGGCTATGAATAAAAGAAGAGGTGGTAGAAAGTGAGGATAAGAAGGATAGATAATGACCGACCTATGACTTGAAGTGGTTAAGATTATAGTGTTCGGAAAAATGCTCACAAAGTGGGAGTTTTTTGTGGGGGAAAATGCTTACATTTAGAATACAGAGGAAATGATGGTGATTCGACTCTATGAAAGTGTTATCGCACGTCTTAAACGTGTAAAAGTCTAAACCAGTGGAACTAAAGAATGAAGCACTCATCTGAACATCTACCATGGATCTTAACCATTCCACAAACTATAATTCTACAAGGCCGTTTTGAAGTCAGACTCTTGGAAGCCAAAGAGTGAACATTCTGAAATACGATGATTTGGTCTGGTTTACGGAATATCAACCTCAATGGGTTATTTAGTGCTGACAAATTTTTTACTGCTGGTAATATTTTATTTTTTTGAAAAAAACAAAAAAAAACAAAAAAAAAACACTATAGCTTGTAATATCTATTTTCTTTTTGTTTTTCAAAAATGTACTGCTGGTAATAATTTTTTTTTTTTTTTTACAAAGTATTTCTGGTATTAAAATCTATTTTTACACTTTCATAGTGTTTTGACACCAATTTGGGGGTTAACTATTTGCCCATAGCTGGAACCCTAACAGGTACTACCATTCTGAGTCAGGGTGGACCTGGAAACACTAGCAATTAAGAGGTGGTTCCACACTCCTCAAAACCTCCCGATCAGAGGCCTTGATGTTGGACATAGTTTATCGTCTTACCCAGGACACGGATGTAGTTTAACGTCTTACCCAGGATGGTGAAATAGGATTAACAGCTGCGAAAAGAAAGTTTTCAATTCGACTTACCAGCAGACCTTTAGATGTAAGATTTTTCCATCCGCTTAAATTGAGCATTCTGCAGTTCTTTAGCCGATTATTAGCAAGCCACTCAAGTGTTTGGTCAGTTGATTTCACCCAGCCAAAACTCAGGTCAATTTGTTCCCAAAGTGTAATTGTCAGAGATGCTTGATACCATGATTTGCATACACGGGAGGCTCTGAAACAAAATCAAGAAAAGAGAATTTCTCTAAAGTTTTCGTCAGTTACTAAATGAATCCGTACTAAATGACATTGGTCAACAAAAAAAAAAAAATTGAAATGGTGTTGAGACACTAATCATCTTTTTTAGCTCATTTGAGGGTGCTGAATCTGAAAATGACTACTTTATTTTAGGTAACGTTTTTGCTGTACAGAAATGTCTGATTTTTTGGAAAAAAAAAATTTTTCATTTGTTTTCTGTATATATGATATTGACTTATGGCAATATTTCTCAAAATAAAATTGTAGAAATCTACAATCGAAATGCAAGTGTATTTTAGTTGGTACTAGCAGCATGGCCCGGCGTTGCCCGTGCTCGATTCAAAAATCATACGACTCATACAATAATGGCTATCACTTGATCTGAAATATTTTTGCCCTTCCTTGCCTTTAAAGGAGTGCCCTTTGCCGTGCTGATGTTGCTACATGCCTTACTTCTTGCCTATCTCACACTGCAAATTTTTTCTAAGCTCTATACTAAACATTAAATCTGTTACGAATAAAGAACTAAACAAAATGAACACAAAACGATCAGCTTTAAAAAAAAGGACTCGTAACTGGAAAAACCGAATGAAAAAAGAATGTTAACAACAAATACTTTTTCACACGCAACCCAGTTCTGCAGAATCAGAATCAACGTTGAGTTTAAGCAAGCGAATGAGCCAATTGGAGTAAAGTACCATGCAGATTTAAATTTTTCCCACTTGTGACGAATGCAGCTATCGATTTTTTTTTGCATGCTAGTTAACATTCGTGTCAGTCAGCTGTTGGCTCTCATGCTGGCCAATAGAATCTTCCTGCCTATTCGTGGCAGCCAGCTATAGGCTCTCACTTTGGCCAGTAGAAAATTGCCGCAAACTATATGAAAACTGCCGTAGAAGCATGAAAAAAATCGATTATTTCCATTATCGATGGGAGTTGGGAAATGTAAAGTTGGCCTTTCCGCTAACTTGGAGCATGTGCATGTAAATTTTGGTGCAAATCCCTCGAAAATTTCGGCAGTGCATTCATTACACACACACACACACACATCTTGACTTTTATAGATAGAGATTCTATAACCTTTACATATTCCTATCAGGTTCCCTATGTGTACAATGTCAAAAACTTAGAATATTATAAGATCTCCAGCTGCTAGATTAAAAGACATGAATTTGTTTTTAATTTTGTTTATATGGAGTTCAACTTGTGTTGCAGAAATTAGATTGGTCAGCCATTTTAAATTTTTGACTAGTATTTCTTTCCTCTTAACTTCTGTCGCTTTTGATCACATATACTCAGACCTTTATTCTATTATTATCTCATTATTAGACGAAGCATTGTCAGCCATTGCTAATGTTTGACTAGTATTTCTTTCATCTTAATTTCACTTGCTTTTCGTTGGGAAAGGTATGAATCCTTTTCTTCTCCCCCCAGCTATGGTTAAATAGCAGGACAGACCAGGTTTTATAGCCTTGGACAGCAACAGGTCCACTGCAGAGAGAAATGGCAAACTAATGCAGGCAAAATATCTGCCTCGTCAAAAGATACATGATTGCCTAAGCATGTATCACGCATGGCACATAACTGACTGACTGTACCTATAGTAATCTGTTAAATTTTTGTTTGGGACTGATTTTTGTTTTTATGGGGACAGGACAATAGTCATTTTGTTGGAGGAAAATAAAACCCTATTTAAAGTCAAATAAGTTATTTTTAAAAGATGAATTGAAAGTGTTTCTTACCTGATAAGAAATGGCAAAGCTCCTTCTGATTTGACACAATGATGAAAGACTTCCACCCAAACATCAACAGGCACATTGTCAATGTCTTCAAAATATTTGATATTTTGAGGTTCCTTGCGTACAGATTTTCGTCTTTTTCTTTAAAAAAAAAAACAACAAAGTACATTTTTATAAATTAAAATAACAGACAGAATATCATAAATAGATTTGTTTTTAATTTGACATTTCTTTTTAGTTGATACATATATTTAAAAGGAAGCCCCTGTTTTCTTAAAAAAAAAAAAAAAAAAAAAAAATGTGTGTATTACATGTATAGGTCTGTGCACTTGAGAACCTTTGAAGAAAATGGTCTCTCCGGCCAAGTTTGAACAAGCATCTGCCCTCTGTAGGAGAAACCACCATCTGATCTTTCATGCTTATCTAGGTTGTGATACTGTGGCGTAGCCATCTAAAGTACAGTGTAACCTGGATACAAGAGAAACCTGGATATAAGAGAGATTTTCTCTGGTTCCAAATTAGAGCCATACTTACCTAAACAAAATAGACCAAACCCGGATATAAGAGACTTCTTCTCCGGTCCCGACAACTCTCTTATATCCAGGTTACACTGTAATAACTGTACATATGTTCTGATTAAAAGTTCATATCCCACGAGTAAAAACATTCACATTTTGAATATAGGATCATATAGCTGAAATGTACACATATTCTGAATAAAGATCTATATACCATGAATAAAAGTGCTTACATTTTGAATATAGGTCCTTATATTTCAAGTAAAAGAATTAATAATAGGTTTGCCTTGCTGTCCTAATGTTATTGGGCTACCCAAACTTGGCTTTGCCAAAAATGCATTAAAGGGCACTCTTGAAAGGCAATCATATTCTCTCTTTTTAACACTTGTTCCCAGATGTAGTTGAACATAGAATAAGAATGCTGTTGATGGGGCATGTTCGCTTCCTTGGTCCTCTATTGAATTTTGAACTCTCACACACCAAACACAAACACATTCTCATGGTTAATTTCAGTGTCTTTTCCTTTCAATTGTGTACACATGTAATTCCTTTTATTAATAACATGCATTGTCATTTGTTTTATATTCATTGTTTTGCATCACTTGTTTTTACTTGGACTCACATGTGTTCACCAATATTGTTTGCAGGATAAATGTTCCAGGAACCCATAAATATTTAATAAATAATTTTCTATACTGATCTCAACAAAAGAAAGCAATTATTTCCCTTCCTTGGAGATAAGTTACATGTATCACATTATGGGCAGCTTAGTGACATCACTCCATACAGTTACCAAAGTGACAGCCAAATTCAGTTTGTTTACAGCAGCCAAATTGAACAGGTGCTATTTTTGTCTGGGCCAAGAATCTCAAGGTGATGCTAAATCTGTCTTCCTTGCCAGCTTATTAGCTCATGGTGCAGTTTTCCTTTGGAAATATATTCTCCCCAGACGTAGAAAGAAACTCCAGATCACAGTCCTCAATTTGGGAAAACCAAAAACTCACCATTTCTAATTCGTGGAATATGTCCTTGCCTGGGACATAGGAGATGAACTTGGCTTGCTTCAATCTGAAGTCCTAAACATATCTTCTCCAGAAACAGAAGAATTTTCCTTATTATATGCAAGAAACCATCTTTTTGTTTTTGTTAAACTCTGCTTCGCTGTGTAGATATACGATATATTTTTCTCTGCATGAGACATGTGTATATATAGTTTTGTGTATGTCTTAGTGGAATAAAAGTCTCTCTGAGAACAAAGCATGTTTGTCATTCTTTTTTCTTTCAGCCATTTTGTTCTATCCGTGAAATAGTGTTATATCATGGATAATAATAATGCCCATAATGGGGGAAATTACTAAGACAATAAATCTTTCTACCATAGCTCTCTCTCCTGTTATAAGGTGATACCCACAACATACTGGCGACTTATTTTTATCCAAACATAATAGTATCCCACAACAGACAATATATCAGGTACTTACACTTCCTTGATGACCGGCTCGAAGGTTGGTTCATAATCAGAGTCTGAAGAATCATCTTCGGAATCCCAATCATTATTGAAAATCAGGACACGGCGCTTTTTCTTCTTCTTTTGGCTAATCATTTTTTCTGGGAAAAAAAAAAACAAAACAAACAAATCTTTAAACACTAAACAGCATAAACATCCCTAGGAAGATGGGAAATGGTACCCCCCACCCCAAATGTGGTTTGATACCCGTGGCCGGTAATAAAGTTACAGAAAAAAGTCACAATTTTTGGCTAGGAAAAAAGTCACAATTACAGTGGCTAGTAATAAATTCAGTATTTCTGTTGGGATTGGGTACTTCATGAGTTTGATGGGTCTACTCTGCTTGCAACAGAACTACATCAATCCAACCTCTAAAAGACGTTTTCTAACAATGCCTCAGTCACAGGTTTGATTTATTTCATATTTAGGTAATCATAGTGCCTCATAAAACCTTACTTTATGTGAAGAAAGCCTTAAGAAGGTTGATTTTTTTTTTTTTTTTTTTTTTTAAAACTTGTGCCAAAAACGTACAGACCATATATACGAAGATATAGATTGTGCTGTAAAAAATGTTTTCTAACAATGCTACAAACATATTTGATATATTTCATAAGTGAAGTCGTCTTAATGTCCCATAAAACCCGACATTATGTAAAGAAAGTCTCAATTTGATATTGAAATTTGAATTTTAAAAGTTCCTTGAATTTTCAATTTATTTTTACAAGACTAGGAATTTTTTGTTCATTTTGGGATGAGATATATAAGAAAGCTGGGATTTTGTCCGCTGGATTGATTAGTACCGAGAAAATTTGGTAATTTTGACAAAGTACGAAAGGTACGGTAACTATGAAATAAAAGTCCATTAAAAATTGATTTTAGGGCAGTTTTGGCGTGGGGATTTGGGGGCTAAGCCACCTCTCCTATATTTTTTTATATAGTTCTTGCTTTTTAAAACGGAGCAACTAAAACTTAACTTTTTTTTTTTATTAAAATAATCATTTGAAAAGAAAATACAAGAACTTAAAACTTTAACTTAAATCGATTTTATTTGCTTGAAAACAAGACTACATCAATTTAAAATTATTACAAGAGGTGGGTTCTTTCCTCTTAAACCCCCACCCAAAAAGTATGGCCCTGGTATTGTTGTAGTGGGGTTTTATCTAGACCCTCATAGTTAATACTTTTTAAAAAATATTGGGGAAGGAGGCCTAGTCCCCTCCTCCTTCTGCAAGTATGGCCCTAGTATTGTTGTAGCGGGGTTTTATCTGGACCCCACAATTATTTTTCACTTTTCAGCTATTTAAAAATATAGGGGAGGGGACAGCCCCCCAAAATTCCCATTCCAGAACAGCCCTAGGCTAAAAAAATCAATATTGAATTTTATTTTACCGAATTTTGCTACCTTGTCAAAATTACCGAATCTTCCTAAATTCGGGTTGATCACCTTGGCTCGTTTCTTTTTTCCACCTGTGACTTTTTTTTTTTTTTTTTTTTTACATGGATGTTTGGTATCATGGTCGTGTTTATTAGAATTAAAAAAAAAAGCATTTTGATTTTTGTTTGATACATATTCCATTTTCTCTTTTTTTAAACTTTTGTTGTTTTGTCAATCAAAATAAAAAAAAAAAGGAAATAAATTTTTTTTATAAATTCAATGTAAAAACTAAACAATAAAAAAAGAAAAGGTTTTCCTTGCGGGAAATTGTTGGTGAAAGAAAGCAAAATAAATGTGTGAAAATTTAAAGTTTTTGGCCTTGAGGAGGAAAAAAAAAAAAAAAAAAAAAAAAAAAAATCACACACACAGTGCGAGAGAAAAAATCCCTTTGGAATACCAAATATTTTGATTAAGGAATAATCTTGCTATTTTTTTTTTCTATTTTCTAGATAACAATAAACTTCGGTCGAATCAAAAACTTTTTAGAAAGATATTGATTCAGTTTCCAAATTTTTTTTTTTTTTTTTTAGGCACCTTTAGTTAAATTAATTTTAGTTTAACTTTAGTTTTTAGAGTCTCAAGAATAAATTAAAACAAAAAAAAAAATCTCGTCGTATGCTGAGGAGCTTTATTTTTGAAAAGACATCAAGTAACATTAGAAAGATTAATTTAAAAATATTTCCTGATGATAAAATTAAAATCACAGTATTTTTTTTCTTTGTTATAATCGTGAAAGGTTAGAGACCTATTTTACCCCACCAGGTGATCTAGATAGACAAAAACTTCTTTTAACGTTCTTCGATCTTATCGTTTGATCGAAAAAAATAAATAAAAGAAAAAAAAGGTTAAACTCAGCATAAAAAAAAAAAAAATCAATATTTCAGACCCTCACAAATCAATGATTTAATTATTTTTTTTTTAATCAAAAAATTATTCACGGAATTTGGCTAAATTTATTTTTTAAGAGTTTTTGGATTCACGTAACGAGGAAGATATTGTATTGTGAATTTTTTGTGCCCAAAATTAAGTTTAGAAACTCTTCCTTGTTTTGTTTTAAATCAATCAATAAAAACATTTGAAATTTTTATGAGGGACAAAAAAATAAGAAAAAAAAAAAAAAATGGCGCGAAATGTTCGACATTTTTTTCTTAAATTCTTATTTCTATGATTTTTTTTAACGATCCAAAAGAAAAATAAACATTTTTATGACATATAAAATATCAAATCCAAAAATTAAATTAAGGTTTAATAATCTGTAAAATCCTTCGTCCCAAAATAAAATAGAGACAAGTTAAAAAAGAAATGTTTCCTTACACCGTTTTTCATTTCTTTGTGTTAACTGTTAATTTAAAATAAAAAGACATCCAAATAATAAAAAAAAGAGCCCAGACATTAAATAATTTTTGATTTAGTCTATTAATAAAAGATGAAAAGATATTTAGTTTACTTTAAAAACTGTTTATATAGCTTCGTTTAAAATTTGGTCTTTTCCTGCCATTTTTAAGGCGCGCAACTCTTGATAGCAAAATTTTAATTCAGATCTTAAGAAAATCGATGATAAACTTTGTTTTTTTGTTAATAAAAAAAAAAAGCATAGAAAAAAAAGACTATAAAGATAAGAAAGAATAACAAAAAAGCAAAAAAAAAAAATAATAATATATTTACTTACATTAGAAGATAGGAATTAATTTAAAAATAATTAATAATGATTAAATTCCTTGGACGGTGAAAAAATCGCGCATGCTTCTTCTTTCTTTACTCAACAAGGAAGTCAATTTCTTCTTTGTGGTTTCAAAAGAACAAAAAAATAATTATAAAATCTCATCGTTTTGTGGATGAAAAATCCGAATTAATAATCAACACTTTCACTCTAAGCGGTTCATTCTTTGTAGCTGTTAAAATATTAGTCACGTACAAATTCGCTTCTACTACAAAACTAAAAAGAGTAAAGAAAGACTAAGGGGGAACTGTCGTGGCTCATCTGATAAATAATGTATTGTAAAAAATAAAAATGAATTCTGGTTTGTTGAAGCTTAGAAATGAGGCTTTTTTTTTTTTTTAAATTAGTTTGCAAGAAAAATAGTAGTCTTAAGACTGTATTGTATTTATTTATTTATTTTAATGAGAAGGGATTACATTGAAAAATGAAAGAAGTTAGCATTTATTCGGAAGAAAAAAAAAAAAAATCTCTTCATGCTTTTTTGGATGGCCTTGGGGTCGAACACCGAGAAATAACTGATGTCTGCCGTTATTATGCTATGCAACTGAATTGCCAAGAAATCTAAAAAGAAAAAAAAAATCGAAGTTTACTCACCTTCTTTAAATGGATTAAAAAAAAAAAAAACAGGATCGAAGTCACTAAAAAATACGAGTCAAAACATCGACCGAATCCTTCGTAAATATCTGAAATTTGCACCCGACTATAAAAAAAAAATCCAATAAAATTTCAGATTTTCGGGATTTAAAAACAATATTATTTACTTACTTTAAAACCGTTTTTTTTTTAAGTTTTCAAACTTAACTAACTACGGGGGTGGGGGTTACAAACAATTTTTACAGTTTTACTTTCTTTCTGTTTTTCTCTCTCTCTTTCTTTCTTTTTAGTTTTTTGATAGAACATTTTTTTTCAACTTTAAAAACTTCTTTAAGGAATTTAGAAATAATTTACTTAGTGTCTGTCTATGTCTCTCTCTCTCTCTCGATAAATAGACAGGTATATAGACTGTTTTTTAAGTTTAAACTTAACTAACTCCGGGGTTTAGAAACTTTTAAAAATTTATGGTGTGGCAGAATGGCATCATCATTATTATTATTTTTTTTTTTTAATTGGTCATTGGAAAATGTCATGATGCCATTTCTAACCTTAGGTCTCTGGGCGGGGACCGGAAAGAAATGTGTACGCGCCAGAAATCAAAGAAAATAAAAATGATAGTAATAATAATAATAATTGGTATGAACACCACCCAGACCCGGTTACGGAGATAGGACCTGTTACAATTTTATATGAGATACACACAAACAGAACAATCAAAGCAAAGCTAATCGCCCAGACATTGTTAGACCACAAACAAAAAAGTGCCTCCTTATTGATATGGCAGTCCCTGCAAACTGCCATGTATCTTCGAAGATCTTCAAAAAGCTTTCAAAATACAAGGAACTTGAAATCGAAATCTCAAAAACGTGGCACATTGGAACATCAACAATCCCTGTTGGAGTTGTAGCCCTAGGATTGGTTGGAAAAGATTCCAGTTGAGTAGACTAATTGAAGGGATCTCTGGAAGCCCATGCCTTAAAGAAATACAAAAAATTGTTCTCACGAGTACGGCCCACCCCTTACGAAAGGCTTTCTATGTAATAATATATATATATTTTTTGTGTGTATCAGTGAAAAATATGATACCATTTCTAACCTTAGGTCTCTGGGTGAGACCCGGAACGAAATTTGTACACATCAGAAATCAAAGGAAGTAATAATAATAATAATAATAGTAATATGCATATCTGTTCCTGAGTGAGGGGAGTAGATGTTTACTCAACCCCCCACGAGGTCAGGTTGTGACACAAGGTCAGTTTAATGTGGGGAGTCCGAGCGCGTGCACCCGGACAAGGAACAAAAATTCCCCGAGCCCCCGCAACCGTCGGTTGCGCTGGCCTCGGTGCGTGTACCGGTCCTTCTCTCTAGTGCAATGAATAGGCACGACCTCGGGCAGCTGTTCCCCAGGGCCGGAACCTCTCAGTTTAGAGTCATAGCAAAATACTTTGAAAGACACACAATCAGAGACCATCTGAGTAGATTGTATTACCCGACCAAAAGGTTTTTCTAACTGGATTAAGCGGCCTTTTTTTAAATTTTTTTTTTATTTTTAATTTTTTATTTTTAAATCGAAACCTGTCACCACCTGGTGCACATTTGACTGTTAATCACGTACCTGGTTTATCCTTACCAGATTGGATGCAGTGAGGCGTATATGGAGAATGGTGCGAGAGAACTTTCAAAATAATCGGTGAGGATTTTTTTTAATCTTATATATTTATTATACATTGAATCACATAATTCAAGAAGAGAGAAAAAAATATACGTGTGTATACATAGGTTAGACAGAGTCCAGATAAAACGAAACGAAAACATGTGTTTACTTTTATCTGTAGTGTGTTTGTGCGCGTGAAAAAGGGTGGGCCACGTAATTTGATTGAAATTAAATAGTCGGCTTGCTCACGGAAAGTGATTTCTCTGGGTGGGGATGAGTCCCGATGTGTCGCTACTGTATTCAGTAACAAATAGTGTCATTTTATTATTATTCTATTTAGCATTTCATGTTCACGGATGTAAATTTTACTATTAATCCAAAGTATGAACTTTTCAAGGGGTTTTATTAAACACACCGCAATGTGTGTCTTGTCTATGAATTTTCCTTCTTTCAAGGGGTTTTATCAAACACACTTCAATGTGTGTTTGTCTTGGAACTTTTCCATTCTCATAGATTTAATTAACTCATCTCAACGTGTATCTTTGTACCTTTCCATTTTCCTGGGTTAAACACACCTAAATGTGTGTACATAACTTTCCGCTTTTCAAGGGTCTTTTTTATTAACCCATTACCTGCCATGGGCCCCATTTGGGGATCCTGTTAAAATTAAACTCTCTACACGTTATTCCTTGTATTTACATTGAATTTCTTACATACACTGCATTTGCAAAGATATATTTTTCGACATTGAGCCTTTAAAGTTTTTATTATTAGCCGTAAGAAGACACTTTCTGTCGTAATTTTACATTTCACGAGTAGAAAAATATGACTATTTTCAAAAGCATTTTTTAATGATTTCTAATCAATATTATTTTTTGATGTTTTATAAACATATATATTTGATGTTCTAGTTTCTATAAAAACGAAAATGGTAACTACTGAAGTTAAACATGAGGAATAAATAAACTCCAAAGACTGGGCCAAAAATGCGCATTAAAAAAAATTTGGCAGTTAATGGGTTTAACACACCTAATTGATTGCATGTTATCTTTTCCCTTTTAAATGTGTATATGTGAACTTACTCTTCTTTTCAAGGGTTTTATTATGCTCACCAGACGTTTTATAAAATGGCCAAATTGTTATTTGTTAATGAACAAATCCTTATCTTCTTGTTCTTTTTAAATCCACTTGTTTAAATTCCTTGCTTAATCATTGTGTTGACGTTGGAACAGCAAAGGGAATAATTAATAATCGCTGCCATTATCTTATACAAGTTAGCCTCAAGAACTAAACGCTTCCTGCGCCCTATAAGTCAACTAGTTCCATAACCCGCCCCTGAGAATGTGTGATGCGTATTCCTGACGTTTGTGCAATAAAGGATTCAAGACAACAACGAAACTCCATATGTAGATCAACAAATAAATATATATTGAAATACAAAACAATCATGCAATGAAGTGTAATGATTAAGAAAAAAAAGTTGTTCCCCTTCAACTGTATTCTGATTTATGATTGAATGTTCGAAAGAGTTTCTCTTGAATAAGAATGTTCAGGATTCTATGTTGAATAGAGTCTGATGTTAGAATAGAATACAGTTAATTAAGAAATGTGTTGTTTAGAGAAATTAATAGAGTTCTGGTTCATGAACTTGGATGAGTCACAGAGAGAGATATGTATAATGTATTACAAAAATCTGTTTCTGTGTGTGCGTTTGAAATGTTGTGAGTAAAGTCGTAGATTTGTGTGGACAGGCGAAATAGCTGGACTCTACTGGCGGCTTGCGAGAAAGTCGGTAAGAATTGTTGGCAATGTTCTTTAACGTCTGACCGCACGATTAAGACGGGAGCTCTTGAAGATTACATCTTGGCAGTAAGGAAAAAGATGAATGAAGAAAAACACGAGAGAGGCTTGTTCGTGTTTTGTTTATATAAGGTTGTGTGCATGTGCGCGGGAAAATTATTCCTAGCGTGCATGCGATTTGATTGGTCGGAATTGACCAATTAGCAAGCTAGTTTTGAGGAGATTAGCCAATGAATGCTTGCCGTATGATCTGTATGTATGTATGTGTGTGTGATGGCGATGATGATCGCTACAAATGTATATTACACTTAATACTGTATTTATTTATTTTCATAGACATTCCGTTACGACAAAAGGACAGTTTTTTCCATTTTTATTTTTAACCTCTTCCCCGCCAGTTTTGTTTGGAAAGCGGTAGTGGCTAACACCTCTACCAGACCTATGAGTTGACAATTGGACTCGATTCAAGCTCAGAAGGGCATAAAAAGAATCAAGATCGACGTATAAACATGTCTGTAGCTGGTTTTGGGGACGTTATGTTTTGGACGTGTTTATTCGTTTGTGCCTGAAAAAGGCACTTTCGGTAAAAACGTATATACAGGTCTACGCCGTGGAAGGGAATTAAACTCACTTCAACATTAAATAATCTCGTCAAACAAACCAAATCATTTCTTATAATAAATGCTATAATAAGCTCTTAGCGGTTATAATATTTATGTCTCTCTTAGGCTTCTCACTGTGACGTCATTAGAACGAACTTCTTTAACTCACTTGGAGTTCTTTATTTAAGGTGGCTTGCCTAGTTCATTTGTGTTACTAGTTTTTTTTTATTTACTCCACAACAGTCAATCATTCATTAAGATAAATCAATACAATTAACGAGTGTAATTTTTACATGACACCTAATCAAAAAAGTCTATTCCAAACGAATTTAATAATAGAAAACAGCATGCTTGCTTTCCCTCCCGAGGCCACTGTACTGATGATTCTATGCGGATGACATAGATTGTGTGACATAGCCCTCAATATTTAAATTAAAATCAGACGTATTATCAATCTATCAAGAGACACGCTTTATTTGTATTTCCTCTTTCTTTCTTCTTCTCTTCCTTTATTTCCTGTCTAGACTGAGAGGTGGCGGGATAGAATCTGAATCGCTCAACAAACCAGACAGTTTGACCTCCTAATGGAATAAGTAAAAATCAGTTACCCAAGCCCACGTAACATGCTAAGTGTGATTTCTCAAATTGTCATATAGGAAGAAAATGAGTAACTACCGACACCGAGGTTCGAGCGTGACACACTGGAATTTTCCGCCAGGGGTATAAATAGCGGTGTCAGGCTACTGACTGTAGTGATTATTGAGTGTCTACTGATTGGAACTATCCAGTCGAATTAGTGTAAATTATTGTGCGTCAATGAGTTGGGATTTGATTTAGGATTTACCGGACGTTAAATCGAGCTGTGCTATTAACAAGGTACTCACTGAAATGGTTAATTATGTTTGGTTGACTTTTACTTCTTTGTTCTTGTTAAGTATTTATTTGCGGTTGTAATTAAATACTGTTTTATCTTAACATTTAAGTCTTGAGTTATACTTAATTATTAACGGAAAGTAGTGAATAAATTGAATCCCATCGTGCGCTCGTTAGAAATGCGCATATGGACTTATTCGATTACTAGATGTGTAACAAATAAGAAAATATTATTCCTGAAGAATAAGTCTTATCTTCCGGAATTTTCCAGATTATATTACAGAAGGAATAATTACCGATTTTCATTCGGGCATTCTAAAGAACTTCTATCTTTTTGTTGGTATGAACACTTCAACTTAAAAACCTATGATTCATGGATAATCAGAATGATATCCAGTATCAGGTAAGAGCCTCTTGCTGATCTTATGTCTGCTTTTTTTTTATCAGTGTCGATTTTTGTGCAAATCTGTGCAAAAAGCGGATCACAGAGCTTATCCAGCTTCATATATATTTTCAGAAAACCTCAACTTCTAATTGGTCAATAAACACACAAAGGAGCGTTGCAATCCACCTGCGCACAGATCTTTTTTTTTTCCAGCGCGTGACCAAGTCAAAATTTCTCGCTTCTATCTTCGGGACCTATCACGTGACAACGTTGATTATAAATACCAGACACAAGTTCGTTCTCCCTCTTGTTTATCTTTGTGATGTCATTCGCTTACGAAAATGTAGCTGTTAAAGAAATCGCGTTCCGACCCCGGTTCGGGCGGACGCTATGAAAACATATTCACACACGCACACATATACGTAAGTACGAAACTTAATTATAAACATTACGAACATTACAGAACATTACAAACATCAACATATTCTCAGCTTTACAGAATTCTTTCAACTCTGTCTATATTTCTGAGATGAGGTATTATGGACATTATTCGGACTATTATCCTTATCTTTGTCGCCATATTTATTACAACGTTTCTGGCGTTGTACGCTCCGGTCTTCTTCAGGTAGTTGGAATGTCGAAGTGAACCCTTTATTTCGCTCACTGGTGTAGACTGTTCTAGTTCCACGTGCCATGTTTTAATGGATGTCAGATATCGATTATCTCCTGTTAATTTTCCCTCTGAAAGTTCTCCACTGCCTTAACCCCGGGTATTGAACTCACACTCTTTGGGTCCTGTCATTGGATCGAACTAACGCCTTTATCCACTGTGCCATGTGTCCTTGTAATAAATATGGCGACAAAGATGAGGACAATAGACCGAATATAAATAGTGTACACAATACCTCATCTCAGAAATATAGACAGATACTGAAAGGCCGAAACGTTGTAATAAATATGGCGACAAAGATGAGGACAATAGTCCGAATAATGTAAATAATGTACATAATACCTCATCTCAGAAATATAGACAGATACTGAAAGACCGAAACGTTGTAATAAATATGGCGACAAAGATGAGGACAATTGTCCGAATAATGTAAATTGTGCACATAAAATACCTCATCTCAGAAATATAGACAGATACTGAAAGGCCGAAACGTTGTAATAAATATGGCGACAATAGTCCGAATAATGTAAATAATGCTCTTTCAACTCTTTTACAGTGAGACAAAATAAAAGACAAATAGACACATCACTGTCACCCTAGAGAAATTTAACTTGGATATACAGTTTTTTCCAATTCTTCACCAGCAAGAAATTACTTAAAGAAAAAGGTTTTTCTTGACGCTACAAGTTTACCGAACATATTTTCAGCTCTTCAGGACATAATTCAAGAAACATTCTCAGTTAGTTCTTTTTAACAAAATTTGCTCTTGATGAGCATTTTCTTTACGGCAAGGCTTTATTTGCAGAAGTACAAAAACTAAATTTTATTTAGTATCAAACAGAAACTTCTTGAAACATCAAATAATAATTCAAAGTCCCATTTTAACAAGTACATTCTCACAGTGAACATTTTGAGCGGCAAGTTCATTCAACTTTTTATGAGCACAGATAAAAATATTTCATTAGTAAAGAAGACTTTAATTTCAATCAAAGGGAAGTAACCCTTAAGCTTGTACATCATTATATACTTAAATATTATTTTGTTATAAAACCGTTTTGCGTTCCTACTTATTGTTTCCTATTTTGTGGTATTTTACGTTAAATTATCTCTGCCATGACTTTAATAAAAACAAAAAACAAAACATATTTATAATAATTTCGATCATCTGTGAATAGTTTCTGAAAGTTTCATTAACATCCGACAATTATTTTTATTTTTGCAAGATTTTCCAAATTAATGTGTGTCATACAAAAAAAAAAAAAAAACTGCTAAAAATTGTATATGTTATTCACTAGTTCCGGTTGGTACAAAGAGAAACAAGGATTTTTTATCAAAATTTACAATGTTCTAAAAAGAAGGAAAAATTTAAAATAATAATAAAAAAAAAACTTTGGTCTTTCCTCTTCATAATAACGTAAGCATTTAGACGATAAAATTTTGTTTTCGTAAAGTTTGGCATCTTTTTCGTCAGACGATGCTTTTTTTTTAGCGATTTCGTGGAGGTACCTAGTTAAATATAAATTCGTAGGTCATTTAATGCCGAAATTACATTTTATCGAAAGCATCACCTCTACATTCTATCATACATCCCCTTTCAATTGTTTTTTGTTATGTCGCGGCCGCATTTGGCCGCTCCCTAAAAACGGAAGAGGACATGGCTTTTCGACAATAACCTTTTGATCGCTGGTAATTTAGTTTAGAAGTGAGACTTTTTAGTTCTGTTTGTGTTACCAAACTAGTCGTAATACACCTCTTAGCATTTTTAGAGACCTTTGTTTTTTCGTAGCAAATCTAAACTCATTTTTATAGAAATTTTTTTAGCATTTTTACATATCGTCGTTCTGTTGACCATTTTTTGTGTCATCTTGTCAGATTCCACGTTATGAATTCGAAAAACATTAGCGGGCCTCTTGTGACCACATCATTTACGATACGGGGGCGCTCGGGTCATGGTTTTATATCGCGCCCCTCTCCACGGGGTCCGCTACAGTTAAAACCGTTTTTAATCATTCATCCTGTGTTTTTTTGTTAGTTGGTACCTGTATTATGTGTTTCTGTTTGAGCGATCCCATCTTTTCTTTTTTTTAAAAAAACCTGGTGATCACATCCGTATGTTGCCAGTTCGTAACAATAGTCATAGGTAGTATAAGGATGATCTTGTACAGAAAAATCAGAATCCTCTACCAAGTGTTCCAAGACATACGATTCAAGACAAAACTTTCCAAAATGGAAACTATGATCTGGAATTGGAACGAAAGCACTGATGGCACCTATCCTGAATCCATCATAAAATTCCAGGAAATGTATTTAGTAAATACTAAACACATCAAATATCTCGGTGTAAGGACCACTTTTAATACATTTAGTGTAGAAGCTAAGGAAACTGAATATAGAATATGTTGAACTTGGGGTAGTTTTGCCGAATACCGCAAGTTGTTACAAAACCAAAACATCAACCTAAAACACAAGTTATGTTCTTAAATAGCCTCGTTAGATCGAGATTTTCATATGGATGTTAGGCATAACGCCAAAAAGACATATCTAAACTGGCAGTTGCATGCAAACGCTTCCTTAGATGAATGACAAAGGCTGAGGGTTTCATGTATGCTCTTCCAACAATCAAGAAACCAAAACATCAACCTGAAGACTCGAGTTATGTTCTTAAATAGCATCGCCAGATCGAGATTTTCACACGAATGTCATGCATGGCGCCAAACTCGATAAGAAATATCTAAACTGTCAGCTGTATCACAAGGGCATTCTATTAGGTTGGTGCAAAAATAATGACGGAATAATGTCGTTTTTTGACGTATTTTTTAACGTTAAAAAACGACATTATTACGTCATTATTTTTGCACCAACCTAATAAGCTTAATGGTTAAAATAGCTTGGAAGCAAATGAAGCCTGTATTTCTAAGCGAGGACCATCCGTCTTCAAACCTTGTGGACTGGCGTTACAGAATCACAGAAAAAGAACTGTACAAAGTGCGGGGGTCAGTTGCCCTCATTAATTTATATTAGACACAATGCCACGGAATAATAACAAGAAGAAGAAACAAGAAAATTCAGACAAGACAAATTATACAAATGAATAGATTTTTATATAACAAATATACAAAACAATAGTCATGAATGTTGTTTAAAATGGTGAAATAAACTTGTCTTTTTAGATTTTGTGTGAGGTAATGTTCTACTTTGATAGATTGCAAGTTATAGGCCAATTTGTGTTAATTTTGAAAAGTCAGTTTGATGTAATATTGTTTGTATTCAAAATAAAAAGTTTGTAGTGGTGCTGTAAGAATTGTTGGCTAGGGTCACCGTGAATATAATCAAGAAGGAAAGCTGTGTTCTTGTAAAACAACACCCCACATGAATCATGTACAACATACACGAGAGAAAAATAATCAAGCTCAGTGAACATTAATAAAATATTGTATTAACAATGATATACAAAAATCAACAATAGTATAAAGAAAGTTGCTTCCCTTTTTCCGTAATAAAAATGGTAAGTTTAGCTAATTAATGTTGAGTACAATATTGAATGTTATTTAATTACAAGTTCAATTGAAGTATTAGCTAAATAAAGAATAGTTCCACAGTGTTTTATCAGTGTAGAAAGATGTAATGTTCATGAGTGATATCAATAGGAATTAGTATGATTACTCGAATGAGTAATAATTAAGAATTAAAATGTCACAAGAATATGCGCCGTGCCGTATTCTCCAAGAATTGAACTGCTACTAGCTGTTGGCTAACAGTGAGAGGGTTTTTATAGTTACTCATAGGCTCCAGTGAGCTTGGCGCCAAAAATATAGAAAGATACTAAAATACGCGATTGGTCAGGAAATGGACCAATCCGTAATTTTAGAGAAAAATTCAAATTACGTGCGATGGCAAAATTGTCATATAATAAGTATCATATATTTATGAACCAATGACGTTAAAGAAAGCGGAGGTGTGGCACATGTAAGTGATCACCCCTAGTTCAAAGTTTGTAGAAAAAGCGTATGTGGATATGACTTACATTGTGTTTAACGTCTGAGTGCTTGCCCCTTCGTTTTTCCCGACGTGAGTTTAGTTTGCAATGAATGAAGGAAATAAACTGTGGTTACATTAAAAAGGATTTTTAACTTATATCTAAACATCAGTTTAAAGTTATTTTATGATGAGTGTCGTCAGGTAGCGTGTAGCTTTGTTGGCTGATTTTCCACACTCCGAGTTTCTTAATTGTTTGTAGTTTATTATAAGCAAGATAAGTCACGTGAATGGCCCCAAAAATGTTTTAAAATTTTGGCGTAACTCTACCTTTGATCAGGTCAAATTAAGGTCAGAAGTGGGGACGTATTCATCGACATGTCATGTGATATTCTTTAACCAATCAAATTACGTTAGTTGTGTAATTTAATTTGGAGCTAATGTTTTGTTGAAGTTTCGAGAACAATATAGGATCTGGAGCCTATAAAAGTAACAGAGACAACATCACTTGCAGACTACCAACAGCAGCAAGAACTAAAATGGATAGCACATGTAACACAAAGAGAAAATAATGAAGATGTCGGCGTTATGCATTACTTCAAACAAAAGGTTAGGAAGGAAACCCCCATCAATAGCGATACGAATCATATTTTCCAGAAACATTATTTTCAGAGAAAGAGTTTATGATTTTCAACCAAAAGTAGTACTTGGTGCTCCGTCAATGACAGCCTAATATTTTCTTCAGATATAAAAAATAATTCTTTTTAATTTTCTAACTTGATTTTTCAGTTAAATGAACCATTCCATGAAGTGAAGATTCGATTTAACGCTTTCGGTGAATATTTGTATAAATTTTAGTTTCATCATGTTTAGCTTTTATTACAATTCTAATGATCGCTTTTTAAAATAATCAACAATGCCGAGAATGGAAGGTAGTTAAAATAAGAGCGCTGTCAATGGAAAATCCCTCGTTTTGACACTGTGGTTTTTTTTCAGCACGAAGATCCATGTTTGCCAGTTTTTTTTTCCTACAAATTGCATTGCATTGGGTGAAGTAATTTTTTGGTAAGGAAACCGGGATGTAAAATTTATCGATCACAAATTTCATTAAAAGTGAAGAGGTTTTTTTGGACGTAAAAATGAAGCCTGTATTTCTAAGCGAGGACCATTGGTGCTCCGTCAATGAAAGCCTAATATTTTCTTGTAAGGAAAAAGGTTAATATTACTATTAATAGTTAGTTGTGTGTTACGTCAGACCATTAATAGTTAGTTGTGTGATACGTCAGACCATTCTTAATGGGGTAATGTCGAAAATTATTGAATGCATTAATCTTGTGATAATTGCCAAATATGAAGTACAAATGATTGAATATCTGTAAATTTGAAGTATTTCACAGAAATTTGAGATATTTAGCGTTGTAAGGGAAATAACTCTGTAAAATAATATCAGAGTTATTGCCCATACATATCAGTAGTCTCCCTTGTTCGTCCTCATCACCATCACCATCACCATCACCATCACCATCGTCGTCATAGTTATTATTATCATTATTAATATTATCATTAGTAGTGTTAGGAGTAGTATAATTAGTAGTTTTAACTTTTTAACCCATGAAAAATTCAGAGTTGTCCTATTTGAAATTTCTGATGAATCTTAATGAGTGAATAAGTTCATGGCGAGTTCTATGACAATATAAAATATTCATAGTAATCCCGTTATTATCGCTTCGTAAAAAATATTTGCGCTTAACAAACTTTAAAAAAATATTGCAATAATAACAATGAAATGAATGCTGGTCGTTATTTTAGGAAGGGGGTACAAATGAAAAGATTTGAAATTGAAAATTGCTTCCATTTCATTGAAACAGACGTTAAACACTTCTATCTTTCCTTCTTTGTTTCATTTTCTCATTGAAAATAAGTAGCATCTATGATATGACATTTGTCTTCCCACGCGAGCAAAATGGAATAATCCATTTTTATGAGGTATTAGCAGGAGACGTTAAACCATTCGTTCTTTCTTTCTTTCTTTCTTTCTTTCTTTCTTTCTTTCTTCCACTGAAACCAAGCAGCGTCTTTGATCAAAACGGAATAGTCCATTATTTATGAGGTATTAAATTAGCAGGAGACGTTAAACCATTCGTTCTTTCTTTCTTTCACTGAAACCAAGTAGCGTCTTTGATCAAAACGGAATAGTCCATTATTTATGAGGTATTAGCAGGAGACGTTAAATCTTTCTTTCTTTCTTTCTTTCTTTCTTTCTTTCACTGAAACCAAGTAGCGTCTTTGATCAAACGGAATAGTCCATTATTTATGAGGTTTTAGCAGAAGACGTTAAACCTTTCTTTCTTTCTTTCTTTCTTTCTTTCACTGAAACCAAGTAGCGTCTTTGATCAAAACGGAATAGTTCATTACTTATGAGGTGTTAGCAGGAGACACTAAATACTCCTATCTTTCTTTCGTTGAAACCAAGTAGCGTCTCTGATGTGTCTTGTCATTTTACGCGATCAGAACGGAATAGACCATTATATATGCGGTATTAGCACGGCGCAACGGTCGTGCGAACGAAGGTAGGAACAAGTAAAATTATTATATGATTATTATAATTATTATATTTTTCTCTTTACTGGAAACGTTACCCAGCATTTCGTGGCTCAAGCTTTTACCCCGTTTTCTTCACAGTGGTGCGCAGTCATTTCTTCGTTTGAGGTATTTGATAATGTCATATGATGGCTTCAGCAAAATTGTCGTAATGAAAGCATACCGACAGATTTTTATATTTTGTCCGTCTGTTATTTTATATTGTCCTCATCATCGTCATATCACGTTAAATATTGCTGCCACATATGGTCCAGTGCCTTGTGAAAATGGCAATATTAACGTCGGCAAACCAATTGTGATGAAAAAAAGAAAGAAAGACATTGTTTGACTCAACAAATACTTATATATTTACATTATTTGCATGTAAAGGATTGTCTTCATCTTTGTTTTTATTATTATGACAACGTTTCGGCCATTGTACCCACCAAACTTCATCAGTTGTTAAGTAGAATCAGGTAACCTATCTTCCGGTTCACACATGTCCTCGGTCTTTTGAACAGGAATAGAGATTTATCCCTTATTCCCTGTTTAGGATTGGGTTTCTGGTCCCTTCTAAAGTTTCCCCATTCTCTTTTACTCTAGCAGTCCCTTGCATGTTAGTGGCATTATCGCCTTGCTTGGGGTGAATTGATTAAAACAAGCCTTCGACCCGAACCCTTTATTTAATCTACGGGGATAAATTATTCTTATTCTGTTGACCATATCTAGGGGAGATAACTTGTCTTCTTATTTAGTTAGTCCTCAGTATGATGATAAACTACATCCGTCAGCAAGGCCTCTGATAGAGAGATTGAAGGTTTTGAGGAGCCTGCAAATACCTTTTAATTGCTGTTGTTTCCAGGTTCATCCCGAGTCGGGTGGTAGTACCTGTTAGGGTCATAGCTATAGGCAAATAGTAGACCCACAAACAAAACACTATGAAAGTCTAAAAATACATATTTATAGTAAAAATATCAGCAATACATCTTTATATAAAAATGACCAACAATATATATTTAGATTAAAATTATTTACCTGGAGATCCTTGAAAGGATCCAAAAAGGAATCAGTAATATTACTTGTCATGATTTGGTGGTTCGTCTTCAATTAATTGCCCACCATCATAAGGTTACCTATCTGTGCCTTATTTTATAAATACTTTCATGGGAATTGTTTGGATTAGCTCTTCATTATGGTACCTAGACTGTATGAATTTAAGCGCAATACAAGACCCGCGTTGAGATCTCATCATTAGACAGTTGAGCTGGCTAGATCTAGCCGTAAGTTCTATGTTAACAGTTTCTTTTCTCGTAGTTCTCGCTTGTGGAACTTCCTTCAGGTTTCATGCTTTCCAGCCAACTTTAATTTGCAAAAATTTAAATGAAATGTCAATCGCTATCTACTCTCCTCCTGATTTACTCTTTTCTCTTTCTCCTCATTACTAATGTTTCTATTTTTAATTCTTTCACACCCTGTAACCTAGTGGCTGTACTGCCTTGCCCTTTTCCTCTTTTCCTCTCTATTTCTCTCTCTCTCTTTATTTCTCTCTCTCTCTTTATTTCTCTCTCTCTTTATGTCTCTCTCTTTCTCTCTTATCTATCTATTAGGTTGGTGCAAAAATAATGTCGTTTTCTCACATATGTTACTATGTGAGAAAACGACATTATTTTTGCACCAACCTAATATCTATCTATCTATCTATCTATCTATCTATCTATCTATCTATCTATCTATCTATGTAAAGTGGTGGCAAGATTTCATCAAATACATTTGAGCTGGCTAGATGTAGCCTATAACTTTTATGCTAACAGTTTCTTATCCCGCACATCTCGCGTGTGGAAATACCCGCCCCCCCCAACAACAACCCGGTCGGATGCTTTCCAACCAGCTTTAATCTGCAAAAATTTAAATGTCAATCTCTATATACTCTCCTCCTGATTTACACTTTTCTCTTTCTCCTCATTTACTAATGTTTCTGTTTCTAATTCCTCCCACCCTGTAACCCCTTGCATGCTAGTTGCTTTATTGCCTTGCTTTGGGGGGGTGGGGATACAGTTAAAAAAAATCACTGGTTCCCGTACGATCACTGAAGTCAATCAACGTTAACCCTAGTCAGTTCCTAGATGGGCGGCCACTTAGGAATACCAGATGCTGTAAGCTTGGATGTGCGGGTGGTGTAATGGATAACGACTCGGAAATGAAGATCAGAGAAACGAGTTCTAATTCCAGTTCGGTTCAACACATAATGAGGAAAGAGGGTTATTTAATACCGACAAGATTCTTTTTCAAAAATGTATTGCTAGTAATATTTTTTCTTCAAAAATTCATTGCTGGTAATATTTTTTACAAAAATGTATTGCTGATATTAAAACCTAAATAGGTTTTAATACCAGCAATACATTTTTGTAAAACATATTACCAACACTTTCATCGTGTTTTGACGCCAGTTTTGGGATTAACTATTTGCCTATAGTTGGGACCATATCAGGTGCTACCATCCAGGGTCAAGTTAAACATGGGAGCATCATTAAGACGTGGTTACACGCTCCTCAGAAACTCCAGACGAGAGTATCTGTCTATATTTCTGAGATGAGCTATTATGTACATTATTTACATTATTCGGACTATTGTCATCTTTGTCGCCATCTTTATTACAACATTCCCGCCGTTGTACGCTGATGGGATCAGGTTGAGATCATAGACAAAGAACATAATTGAAAAATTCGTAAACTTAAGGAATCAGCACATATAGTAGACTACAAAAATCTCCTGAGCCGACCAAGCATAGAAATAAATACAATATGGGAACCAGTAATAAGGAGTGCCAGAGAAAAGCAATAACAACAACAAAATTTGCAATATGAGCTCTAGTAAAAACATGGTATGATAACAGCCAAAATTGCAATATGAGCACTGGTAAAAATGGCTGCTGAAGGCATTAGGTTTATAATACCCAGAAATTCACACACAGATGTTAGGACACATGGCACAGTGGATAAAGGCGTTAGTTAGATTCAGTGACAGGACCCAAAGAGTGTGAGTTCAATACCTGGTTAAGGCAGTGGAGAACTTGGAGAAGGGAATTAACAGAAGATAACTAATAACTGACGTCCATTAGACATGGCACGTGGAACTAGAACAGCCTACCCCAGCGAGCGAAATAAAGGGTTCAGTTCGACATCCCAACCACCTGAAGAACGGCCGAAACGTTGTAATAATAAAGATCAGGACAATAGTCTGAATAATGTAAATAGTGTCCTGATAAGAGGCTTTGCTATATTTATCCTCTTGCTCAGGACGTACATGTAAATGATGGGTGGTCCTTTTTAGTAGAAGTGAAAGGAAATAGAATTCATTTCAACAAGGAGATAATTTCTACGTGTTTTTTTTATAACTAGTAACTGATTAACAAAGAATGCACGTGAAAGACAGAAAACATTCAAAGTTATCAAGGCTCTTTTCTGTTAATTCCCCCTAAATAATGTAAAGTTACTTATCGCAAATATTAATTCACTCCAAGAAATTATAAATTTAAAATTAAAGATTGTTTCTTTTTTTGTTCCTAATTTTCATCAACAACTTTCCTGATGTTATCAGTTCTTAAATGGAGATCTTTGATGATGACATTACTATATAAGGTAAAATGGCCGCTGATCTCAAAAATGACCTACAATCCATTGTTAACTGGAGCAAGAAATGGCTTGTTAATTCTAAGGCCTCCAAAACGAAACATTTTTTAAATAGCTGTTCTACAGTGCCACCTAACGGTGTCTGGGCGAACCTGGCAACGTCAAGTGGGGGTAAACCAAACTGATATTATTCTTACTCGTATGGGCATGACATTCATACTCTTTACCTTTCTTAGCTCCCGGGAAAGGTCCTGTTTTTATTACCATTCTCATTATGAGCACGAATCCAACTTTTATCTAGGGCCATTGTTGTGGAACGTAATCCCCGTTTTAATAAAAGCAGTGGCAAACTTTATTTGCACATGTAAATGATGGGTGGTCATTGTTAGTAGAGGTGAAAGGAAACAGAATACATTTCAACAAAGCGGAAATTTCCATGTGTTTTTATAAAACTCTTAACTGATTAACAAAGTAAATACAAAAGAATACACGTGAAAGACAAAACATTAAAAGTTATCAAGGATCTTTTCTGCTAATTCACCGCAAATAATGTAAAGTTACTTATTGCAAATATTAATTCACTCCAAGAAATTTTAAATTTTGTTTGTTTTTTTTTTCATTAAATTTTTGATCCTTTTTTGAAATTATAAATTTTAAATCAAAGTTTGTTTAAATTTTGGACACTCTTTTGATATTTTAAATTTGTTCAGATTGCCTCGCAACAACTCCAATCCTCATAATGAAAAATTACGAAAAATCAGGGAGTTATTCACATTTTGTAAGTGTGGATAATATTTTCAAGGTAAATTACAATTAATTTTTTACAATTTAAAAAAAAAAAATCTGCTTTAGACTTGTTTATCGGAGTAAACGCGAATGCGGGCGCCACACTTAGAAATAGCGCTCCCGAGTCGTCCACATTTCGGCCGATCGCAAAGGTCAACCCAACCCGAGTGCAATAGGAGGGATTCCGTCTGGGAGAATTTAGTGTGAATTTTATTAAATATTAGACTACTAGTGGTCCGTTGGGTCACTGACTGTTCAGGTTACAAGACATTGAAGTTGATTTCAACATTCCATTGAAATGAAAGTTAAATTTTATTATGATTCAGTTAAATATTTCAATTCATTCATGTCACCATTGGTTTGGTTTATAAGTTCATGTTTAACGTTTTACTGATTGTTTACAGCATTTAACAGAAATAGAACTTCCGGGATAAACTTGAATTTTAAATCAGATTAACTTAAAAATATTTTTTAATATGTCAAAAATATTTTAAAATCATATTCACTTGAAAATATTTTTTAAAATATATTAAAAAATATTTTTTAAATATTTAAAATATTATTTGTTTAAAGAAATCTGAAATACAAATAATTACTCTACAAATAACAGAACGAAACAGCAAAGCGGGATTTCTTTGTGGCTGTTAAAAATATTTTATTAAAATATTGTCTGTTTGAAGAAAGTTAAAATAAAAATACTGTATAAAAAAACGTATTTTTAAATCTTATTCACTTAAAATATTTTTTAAATCAGGTGAACTTAAAAATATTTTTTAATATACCAAAAAAACATTTTACAATCATATTCACTTGAAAATATGTTTTTAAATATGTTAAAAAATATTTTTTAAATTTTGTTTGTTTAAAGAAAGCTGAAATATAAATAATTACTCTACAATCACCTGGACGAAACAGCAAAGCGGGATCTCTTTGTGTCTGTCTTTAACTTTAAAATATTTTAATTAAAAAATTGTCTGTTTGAAGAAAATTAAAATAAAAATACTTAATGTATAAACAACCCATAAATCATTATGCACCGGATGGACGCACCATACAAGCACACACGCAATCACAGACTTTTAGTATTATACAGATAAATTCTTTTTATTTTGGGGTGAATTAACAGAAAAGATCCGTTAACAATTGTGAATTATTTGCGAAATACATGTGTATGTGTGTGTGCGTGTGTGTATGTGTGCATGTGTGTGTGCGTGTGTGTGTGTGTGAAAGTTCCGTCTCTAAGGGGAAAGATATCCCAATGTTCAGGAACAGGGTCTCGGTTGGTGTTGTCACTACCGCTTGGAGAGAAAAGAGAAAGAAAACAGGAAGTGTCCCGCTTATATAGCTGTCTAACAGCGCCACCTAATAGCATGTTGGCGAAACCGAGTGGGGCTAAGCCACACACATATATATGTCATGTATAGCAGCCAAACCCGTTCAAAAATGTCTAAACTATTATCTATCTGAAACCGTTTTCTCAGTTCAGTCCTTAAAAATGGCTTCAGCATATCATTATAGACGTTTCATATACTATTATGATATACACTATTTACATTATTCGGACTATTGTCCTCATCTTTCTTGCCATATTTATCACAACGTTTCGGTCGTTGTACGCTCCGGCCTTCTACAGGTGGTTGGAATGTCGAACTGAACCCTTAGACTGTTCTAGTTCCACGTGCCATGTCTAATGGATGTCAGTTATCAGTTATCTCCTGTTAATTCCTCTCTCCAGCGAGCGAAATAAAGGGTTCATTTCGACATTCCAACCACCCGAAGAAGGCCGGAGCGTACAACAGCTGAAACGTTGTGATAAATATGGCGACAAAGATGAGGACGATAGCCCGAATAATGTAAATAGTGTACATAATACCTCATCTCAGAAATATAGATAGATACAGAAAGGCTGAAACGTTGTAATAAATATGGCGACAAAGATGAAGACAATAGTACGAATAATGTAAATAATGTACATAATACCTCATCTCAGAAATATAGACAAATACCGAAAGGCCGAAATGTTGTAATAAATATGGCGACAAAGATGAGGACAATAGTCCGAATAATGTAAATAATGTACATAATACCTCATCTCAGAAATATAGACAGATACTGAAAGGCCGAAACGTTGTAATAAATATGGCTACAAAGATGAGGACAATAGTCCGAATAATGTAAATAGTGTACATAATACCTCATCTCAGAAATATAGACGGATACTGAAGGGCCGAAACGTTGTAATAAATATGGCGACAAAGATGAGGACAATAGTCCGAATATTGTAAATAATGTACGTAATGCCTCATCTCAGAAATATAGATAGATATTACGATATAGTTCCTCACTGGGCGTCCAACACTTGCGCCAGACAATGCCGAGCTAAGTAAATATCGAAAAGCAATTTTCAAATCCAGAAGCTTAAGAAAACAATGAATAGGTTAAACTATTCGATTTTTACACGTTCCTTTCGTAATCGTCGATTTATTTTCCTGGGAGACTCCATCGTTTTTCTTTTGGCTGGGGTAGTTGGCCTCACAATCCCTTTCCCACATTTTTTTTTCCCAGTTAATTCTGTTATCAGAGCGTCCTATCGTTACCATTAGTTCTCCGGCTTCAGGCTAAAATAGCTTGGCCTAAAAAATAAAAAAATAAAACAGCTTGTTGGCCTTGTACGTTTCTCGCACAAATTCAATCGATGAAGTGTCTCCAATTTCGCATTTCACTAAAACACGGCAGACAAAGAGACGTCTTGTTCGGAAGTGGAGAAAGAAACGACCGTATTCGATAACGACGCGCAGCCTTCGCGGAACTAGCTAACATTCGCACAAACGCTCGCGTATGCACGCAGAGAACATTACCACGGTAATCCATCGATATTCGATTACCGTCAACAAATTTGGTTACAGAGAATAAACGGCAACTAAACGTAGCTTAAAACGACCAAGTCAATACATCTTCCATTGTTACACGTATTCCAACCTCACTGGTAGAAAGCACTTGCCTTTATTTAATGAGAGCATGTTCTGGGGACCCTGTTGGCCAGACCCCAATTATGATCTATCTGGAAGGGAAAGATAAATAAGTTTTTTTTCTATCATTACCTTCTTAATCCATCAGTATTCGATTACTGTCAATCAAGGGAAAACATTTACCGAAATGAACCTTAAAATGTTCAAGGTTTGTCCACCAAAAAGATATTTTTCAGCGCTAAATATATTTCCCTTCAGGAAAATGGGCTCTATTTTGCCTCTTACTGGATGACGTTTGTGTTTATTCAATATATATGATATGTAACAGGTCCCGTTGAGATTATTTGAATTTTCCGTTGTTTGTGTGAAAATGGCAAGATTAACGTCGGCAAATCAATAGTGACAAAAAGGAAAGAAAGAAGGAAAGAAAGAAAGAAAGAAAAAAGACAAATACTTATATATTTACATTATTTGCATGTAAAGGATTGTCTTCATCTTTGTTTTTATTATTATGACAACGTTTCGGCCATTGTACCCACCAAACTTCATCAGTTGTTAAGTAGAATCAGGTAGCCTATCTTCCGGTTCACACATGTCCTCGGTCTTTTGAACAGAAGTAGAAATTTATCCCTTATTCCCTGTTTAGGATTGGGTTTCTGGTTCCTTCTAAAGTTTCCCCATTCTCTTTTACTCTAGCAGTCCCTTGCATGTTAGTGGCATTATCGCCTTGCTTGAGGTGAATTGATTAAAACAAGCCTTTGACCCGAACCCTTTATTTAATCTACGGGGATAAATTATTCTTATTCTGTTGACCATATCTAGGGGAGATAACTTGTCTTCTTATTTAGTTAGTCCTGGGTATGACGATAAACTACATCCGTCATAGAGAGATTGAAGGTTTTGAGGAGCCTACAAACACCTTTTAATTGCTGTTGTTTCTAGGTTCATCCTGAACTGGGTAGTAGTACCTGTTAGGGCCATAGCTATGGGCAAACAGTGGACCCACAAACAAAACACTATGAAAGTCTAAAAAATACATTTTTATAGTAAAAATATCAGCAATACATTTTTGTATGAAAATGATCAACAGTACATTTTATCTGTAGCTGAAGTCATAAAATTGTGCTCAAAATATTTAGATTTTGGTATCAAATAACCCACAGAGGTTGATATGCCTCTAAAAATCAACCACACAACACGAAAGAACGATTTTAGGGCATTAATCCATATTATATCCGACAATTTCTTAAAAAAATCAAACAGTATTCCAAAATATAATTTCAAAGCTACAACATAAATCGCACCTATCACCGCCTCTAGTCTCCACAAACATGTATATGCAATAAGCTTAGTATCATCTACCATGTATTCAATTGCGAAAGCCGAATAACATATATTTTTATTACTTCAAAGCTCACAGGAAAATTAAATTTCAACATTAAATGAGCCATAAAGGAGTTGATATGCCGTTAAACAAATCAATCTTATTTAGTTTTGCTCATTTATTGCTTGCCCAGTTTTCCCTGAATCCAAGCACACACTGCCTGGCCCAAGGATTGAACTTACACTTGGTGAAAATTACAATGCCAAAAAGTTATGATTAAACTCTTTAATCCAGTGGTTCCCAACCGATTCTGAGACATGACCCACTTTGGTATTTCTAAAATTATGGTGACCCCCCCCCCCCCGGAATATCTAAGTCTTATATATTCAAAATTTTACTGGAGTCCACATGAAGGAATCTTAAAAGGACATTAACGTGGCCTTTAAACAAGCCTCCAAAGACCATGGCGTCTATGAAAGACAAAAATGAAAAAACAAAAAAACAAACAAAAAAAAAACAATTAAATATATATCGTTTCAAAACATAATACAGAACTGAAAGGCAGAAATATAAAATATTTGAATGAAATGTTATTCTGTAATATACATTGATCATTTTTGTTAAGGGGTCTACCCCTTTTTCATACAAGTGGACTCACCCAGTGTGTACTTGTACTGCTGCCGGTGAATACCCAGAGAGTGTGACAGTGATACAGAGTGAGAGTGAGAGTGAGAGTGAGAGTATGAGTGTGAGGTAACCGCTTTGTAGGAGTCACAGTTGCGAGCACGTAGACTCAGAAGGAAGTCATACTTCGATACTGAATTTCCCAGACTGTATATATATTATTATTGCTACTAACCGCATTTCTGGATCTACTAACCGTATTACCAATTGTATTATTACGTCAATACATTTATTTGCTATACAGTGTAACCCGGATATAAGATAGTTGTCGGGAGCGGAGAAGAAGTCTCTTATATCCGGGTTTTTCTTATATCCGAGTTTGGTCTATTATATATACATTAACACAGGCTCTAATTTGGGACCAGTGAAAATCTCTCTTATATCCGGGTTTCTCTTATATTCGGGTTACACTGTATTTCATTCCTGCGTTTGTCATTCATTTAAGACCGGATTTCATCCCGGAATCCCCAACAATTTTAATCATGAGATAATAATGTAAAATGAAATTTGAACTCATCCCAAAATGACTGTTAATGAGATCCTTGAGCGTCATGCCTGCTACAGAAAGATTTTATAGTAGACATCAGTTTAATCAGTTTACGCCTCAAGTCTCCTCGTTTAGTAATATCCAGTTGATTTCTTCAGTGACAAATCATTTACAGCACTAAAGCCACACATTCAGCAAAATATGAAGATGGAAATGGTCACAATAAATTTCTTGCAACGGTGGTTGAATTTGGGCATTTAATTACTGTCTCATCACAAAGCTATGCAATCGCTCCTTTTTATATTGAATAAAGTTTTAACTGATTCATCATTTTGCATCTCCAAGAGTTGTTCTTATACTGCATCGGAACATCAGAAATATCCACTAGCATTGGCTGCATCATCCATGTTGGAAAATCAATCTATTTTAGATCAGAAAGAAAGGTGCAAATCCTACGCATACCCGACAGAAATATTATCGTGCCCCACCAGTGGGGAATGCATCCCACGTTGGGAATCATTGCTTTAATCAATCAGGCTATTGTCCTGTATGATTTGCGAATTTGTAATACATTAAAAAAAAAAAAAAATTACCAGCTATATATTTTGAGAAAAAAATATTACCAGCAATAGATTTTTTGAAGAAAATTATTACAGCAATACAAATTGTCGGTATTAAGTAACTCATTGAGGTGTTGATATGCTGTAAAACCAAACAAACCGAACCAATATATATATATATATATATATATATATATATATATATATATATAGATAGATAGATAGATAGATAGATAGATAAAAAATATTACCAGCAATAGAAATTTTCGGCATTCAAAATAAAACAAATCAATAGATAGATAGATAGGTAGACAGATAGATAGATAAAAATATTACCAGCAATAGAAATTTTCGGCATTAAGTAACCCATTGAAGTGTTGATATGCCGTAAAACAAAATAAAACAAATCAATAGATAGATGGATAGATAGATAGGTAGATAGATAGATAGATAAAAAATATTACCAGCAGTAGAAATTTTCGTCATTAAGTAACCCATTGAAGTGTTGATATGCCGTAAAACAAAATAAAACAAATCAATAGATAGATGGATAGATAGATAGGTAGATAGATAGATAAAAAATATTACCAGCAGTAGAAATTTTCGGCATTAAGTAACCCATTGAGGTGTTGATATGCCGTAAAACTAAACAAAGCAAACAGAACCAAAACGGCGCAATGAGTTGCTATCTTGGAGGTTAGCATCAGCCATGCTGCTTACAGCTTGAAGTATTCCATGCACAATAGAATTGTGTATTCTTTGCACGAAGCTGTAACAATTTCTTGACTTTTCTCTTCGAGAAGTATGCATACAAACATAGCACTGTCTTTGGCTTGTTATGCTAGAATTATTTGCAGGCAATTGATTGATTGAATTGTTTTGACAGCTTATCAACCTTTTTGAGGTTATTTAATGCCGAAACATATTTTTTGGATTGTAAAATTTTTTTGAGATGATAATGATTTTTTCTAATACAAGTGTTACTATTTAATCCATAGCTGGGGGCAAACGAGGTGGATTCATGCCTTTCCCAAGGGTATTCGTGCGTAAGTGAATATAACGAACCCGAGTAGAATTGAAACTCGGCTTTCTGATTTCTAATCCCTAGCCGTTTTCCATTACACCACCCGCACATCCAAGTTTACAGGACCTGGTATTTTTTTTATTTTTTTTTTTTTTTTTTACTAATGTTCACAAGGCCCAAGCGCCACTCAAGTTAGAGGGTTACTGCATGGTGTATTAACGTATGAAAGGTCAAGAAGTGCAGTTCTTGGGAAAGATAATAGACTCTAGACTTGAAGAGGTCAACATTTAATTAGTGAATAACATTTCAGCGTTCAGTTAAAGAGATTTTAGAAATATAGTGTGTAAGTTGATTTTAGAAGGAGTCGGAAACAAAGATTAAACCTTCACTGCTATTAAAAAAAAACAAAAAAACTGGGGAGGATAGTGAACCGGGCGATAGGCGAACCTATCTACTCCTATTGGTAAAGGAAAAAAATATTTAGTGAATAAAATTTCATAGTTCAGGCAGAGACGTTGGGAGTATAGAATTGAAGTAGGCCTTAGAAGGAACCGGAAACCCAATCTTAAACAGGAAGCAAGGGATAAACCCCTGCTTCCGTTGAAAGACGAAACATCGCAAGCCTCTCGATATTCTATCACTATTTCCATGGAAAATGTTCAGGCGAAGTACAGTCTTCAGTCCCACCAGTTCTAACCGTCACGGCTAAGACCCGCCAAGCCAATTGCAGCGAACCACCCTCATTCTCTTCGTATTTCATTAGGGAGGAGTAAGTTCCACACGAGTTTCTAAAGTCTCCGCTTTCATAATTATCATCTGCTCTGTTCTCTGGATCTATATCTTCTTTGGAATTATCCACACGGATTACTAAATAATAAAAAAAAAAAAAAAATTATCATCTATCTACATCCACAGACAGACTGTTTTGCAGCTCATCAGTGTGGATAGTCATCCGATCGCTTCAAGAACGGAACCAGACTTATTAGGTATCAGTCGGAGATTCTAACCCCTAGGCTATCGACGCCCAATAGGGAGAAAGGTGAACTTTTGCGTATTTATTTTATCATAAACACATCAGTGACCTAGAGAACTCAATCCAGCTTGGAGAGACTTGCATTATCATCAGTAATATTGTCTGTTTACAAATTCGCGCTTTTCTCCCCACAGTGCTCGACCGAATTAATTATTTTTCGGGAGCTAATATCGTCATCCAGAGATTCCTCGGTCCGTCGATGAAGGACACAGGGGTGTCCGAAAATTCTGAACTTAAAACCGTTCTCTCCGTGCTTCATTTCTGTCATATTTCACGAACAGCTGCTTTGTGGAACCGACTCCCAAGAGGGTATTTTTTCGATTTAGAATTAATCGTTATATTCTCTGAAACTGTGTCTATTACTCTCTAATACTGTTATGATGTTGATTTGGGGTTAGTAGAAACAAACGCCAAATAACACGTAACAATAAAAGGGGTTTTAATAGGTTGGTAAAAAGGTACAGAAATCGCCTGAGTAGTCAATAACTAGGTCAGCCAAGAACTTCTCTGTCTCTCGGTCTGGTATTTATCAATCCACCCACGAGGACGGGATGTGGCACAAGGGCGGTTTAATGTGGGAATCCCCGAGCCCGTAGGCTCGGCCAAAAATATGGTCTTTCTGAATCCGCCTAGACGGGTTCAGGCCCTGTCAATCTCCCCGGACGAAACCTTGCCCTTCGGCAAAGCCTCGTCCGGATTCCCCTCTGCTAATGCAGAGAGTTCGACAGTCGCCGAGAGTCTGTCTCTTGGTCTCAGTATTTATTAGTCCACCCACGAGGACCAAATGTGGCACAAGGCCGGTTTAATGTGGGTATCCCCGAGCCCGTAGGCTCGGCCAAAAATATGGTCTTTCTGAACCCGCCTAGACGGGTTCAGGCCCTGTCAATCTCCCCGGACGAAACCTTGCCCTTCGGCAAAGCCTCGTCCGGATTCCCCTCTGCTAATGCAGAGAGTTCGACAGTCGCCGAGAGTCTGTCTCTCGGTCTCAGTATTTATTAGTCCACCCACGAAGACCAAATGTGGCACAAGGCCGGTTTAATGTGGGTATCCCCGAGCCCGTAGGCTCGGCCAAAAATATGGCCTTTCTGAACCCGCCTAGACAAGTTCAGGCCCTGTCAACCTCCACGGACGAAACCTTGCCTTTCGGCAAAGCCTCGTCCGGGTTCCCCTCTGCCAATGCAGAGGGTTCGACAGTTGCCGAGAGTCTGTCTCTCGGTCTCTCTCATGTCAATTGACATGCCACTATTAAAGTCTTTGTTCCCAGACGCAGATAAGTTCATCTTCAAGAGGGGGGGTAGGTTTCCGACACAACAAATACTTTACTTCGAGTGGCTCCCTGAAGAAATTTTAACAAAGGTAATATTTCATATTTTGGTTTACGTATAATGGTTTGTTCTCTGTACCTCTCCAGTAAACACCCGACTCCTTCTACTATCCTCTATCTTTAGAAGAACCGGATCAGAATAAAGATGCTAGATATGGATCTGGTTTATATTAGAGACAAAAAAGGGAGCTCTATGGGACCTCAAGCGCAACTCGTACATATGAACCATCGCTAATGATACTGGGAAAATGGTTGATTTCCTGCGCCATTCCAGTAAATACCTGCCTACCCCAGCTATTCTCTATCTTTACAAGAGCCAAATCAGGCCTAAAATGGAGTACCGTTACAGGAGCTGCCCACTCTTCACTTCCCAGTTTCGATAGAATCCAAAAGCATCTCCGTGTCTTTGTGGGTGATTAATTATTTTCCACCCTGCAACCCCTCTCTCACGGGCGGGGTGTGGCAAGCCTTTCATTGCTCTATCGTTACTTCCATGGAAAGTGCTCAGACCAACTACATTCTTTAGTTCCACCAGTTCTAACTTTCACGCCTAAGACCCGCCATGCCACGCCCATTGTAACGAACAACTCTCATCCTTTTCGTATTCCATTGGTGAGATGTAAGTTCCCCTTGAGTAGCTTCTTCCCATGAAAGTTTGCTTTGTGGAACCAATATTTATTCGGTTATATTTATATATTCGGTTCGAAATTCCAATCACGTGAAGAAGGCCGGAGCGTACAGCGACCGAAATGTTGTGAATGTGACAAGGAAGATGAGATTAACAGCCTGAATGATGTAAGTAATAAAAGACTAGTATTTACTTTTTTGGCTCACTTGGAGTAGATAAGTTTAATTATCGATCAGTTCACAACCTCCCCGATCTTTTGAATAGGGAGTCGTGGTGTATTACTTGTTTCCTGTTTAGGATTGCTTCCTTGTATTATTTTTCCTTCGCTTTCACATCCGGTAGCTCCTTGAGGATCGATGGTACTATCGCCTTGCTGGGGGTAGCCACTGTTACTCTGTAACTCTCTACGACGTGTGGTTCTTGGGTTTTGTCAAGGTTAAACGTCATTGTAAGCATCATTGTAAAAATATAGGGTTTATTATCCCTAGAATAAAAATGGTAGATATGGATCTGGTTTATATTAGAGACAAAAAAAAAAGGGATGCCTGTGGGACCTCAAGTAGAACAAAGTGGTTTAAAGGACTGGGAAGGAGAGTGAACTGGACGAGACCAAGTTCAACGTTGCTTAACCGATGATCTGACGAGAACCTGTGTTTCAAAGCCTATGTGCAGGATTCAGGAAATGACGCAACCCAATGAATACGATACTTGCCAATTAGCCATTTAGACTCGAATCAAAAATAAATGATGCCTGTACGGTTGGCAAAAGTTTAAATCATCTACAGATGATATCCGATCATTTTCAATGGAATATCAATTTTCCGCCGTTTAAGGGTTAACGCAATGCTTTTCCGTTAAGAGCAACGATAGAACAGCGTACAGTGGAAATTTAAAACCAAAATTCGATTAGTATCTGTGTCAAGCTTCGAATTTATTGATCAAAACATGTATATCCAACGTCAAATTGCTTGGGGAATAAAAAACTGAAGTGCGCATGCCTGTTCCATGGGAAAATTTCCCGAGATCATCCTTATCCACGCTCCGCTTTCTCTACGTCGATTAACGGTTAGGTCGGTTGTTTCGAGCGCCTCGTGAGGATCGAACTCACTACTCGCCAAGGAGCTGCTCTGTCTTTCCTTTCCAGTCTCGCTAGAGTCCAAGAGCGTGTCCGCATACTTGTGGCTGATAAATTATTTCCCACCCAATGCCCCTATCGCTATTTCCATGGAAAGTGTTTAGACGAAGTACAGTCTTCAGTTCCACCAGTTCTAACCGTCACGGCTAAGACCCGCCAAGCCACTTGCAGCAAACCACCCTCATTCTCTTCGTATTTCATTAGGGAGGAGTAAGTTCCACTCGAGCAGCTTCTTTTCAAGAACAGCTGCTTTGTGGAACCGATTCCCAAGGGGGTGTTTTCTCGATCGCTTCAATCTTAACCTGTTCAAGTATAGCATTAATCGTTATCTTCTCTGAAACTGTAATTATTACTCTCTAGTGCTCTACTTCGAGTGGCTCCCGGAAGAAATTTCAACAAAGGCGATATTTTATATTTTGGTTTACATATTTTGGTTTACATATAATGAGCTGACTAGTCTTCACTTGCCGGTGTCGATAGAACCCAAAAGCGTTTCCGCGTCCATGTCGGTGATGAATCATCCCTCTTCGCGTACAACCCCTTTCCTGCAAACGAAACATCAACAGCCTCTCGCGGGTCTATCGCTTTTTTACCGTGGAAAGTGTTCAGACGAGCGACATATCAACACTCACAGCTAAGACCCGACATGTCATCCTCATCCCCTTTGCATTCCATTGGTGAGAAGTAAGTTCCACTCGAGCAGCTTCTTTTCACGAACAGCTGCTTTGTGGAACCGACTCCTAAGAGAGTGCGTTGTCAACCTAGCATTAATGGTTATCTTCTCTGAAACTGTACTTCTTACTCTCTAATGCTCTACTTCGAGTGGCTCCCGGAAGAAATTTCAACAAAGGCGATATTTTATATTTTGGTTGATATATAATGTTTAATTCTCTGTATCTCTCCAGTAAGTACCTGGCACTTCCCGCTATTCCCTATCTTTAGAAGAGCCAAATCAGGCCGAAAATGGAGTCCCGTTGCCATATCTGGTGATTTTCTAAGTGTAGCTTGCTAACAATTACATCACGTCGAGGTGCTCCTGTTGTCATATATGGTGATTTTCTAAGTGTAGATTAGATATGGCATAAGGTTGAAAGTATGCGGCACCTTGTGAGGATTGAATTCAATACTGTTTAGTGATACAATCTTGTAAACCATTGTACCACATCGAGTTGCCCCTGTTGCCATATTTGGACAGGAGCTGACGAGTCTTCCCTTCCCAGTGTCGATAGAGTTCAAAAGCGATTCTGCGTCCTTGTGGGTGATGAATCATCCCTCCCCGCCTACAACCCCTTTCCTACAAATGAAACGTCAAAAGCATCTCGTTGGTCTATCGCTTTTTTCCCATGGAAACTGTTCAAACGAACGACATTCCGAGATTCCCAGCCAAGACCCGCCATGCCATATCATTTAGGTGACCGCTTTGAAGACAATATCTCAAAGACTCTCGCCGGTCATAAAACACGAAACACTTGTTCCTTTCTATGCGGATCTTACAATCAGAGCTTCACATGTTCAAACGACGGTGTTAGTAAATACATAAAGAATACTGAGGAGAGTTCTGGAATACTGAGGAGACTTTCTGCCACTTGATCTCCTTTGTAAACCACAAGTTATAATTGGTGTGAACACTTATTGAACGAAAAAAAGATAGCAGTATTCTAAAGATATGAAGAGAGGTACTGTCATGTAATCTCCAGTGGTAAGTGGATTTATTTTCATTGCAAAGATACAAATATAAAAAAAAACAAAAAACGGTGATTACAATAATTTTTTCAGTTTGTTTGGAGCAGCTGCGGATAATTCATTTTGACGTTTCAATTGCTTAAAACTGAGTTGAAAAGCAACTCAAAGGAAGATGGCGGATTGAGTAAAAAAGAACGCATGCGCAGTTTCCTGTCTAATAACTGACGAAAAGAAGATAAAAAATAACAGAGCAAACGTTAGCTTACATAAAGAACGTCTGACAATCGGCTGTTGTTCTGTGGTTTGGCAGCCGACATTAGAACGGCTTGAGATAACATGGACTTCGATTTGCACCCAATTCTCTGACAGATAACCATTATTTCACGTGGAAAAAAAAAGAGAAAAAAATGTTGGTTGTTTGCCAACTCGAAGCAACGCAAAATAATTCGTGCTGCAGTTGTAAAAAGACAATAAAAAATGTAGAACAAAGAAAAAATGGCCGCGTCTTTTGTATAGTAGTATCCGAAAATAGTTTATGTAAATTGACTTTGTGTTGTGTCGAAACAGCTTTAAAAGTCATTATGTATCAAAACCAACAAAGGATAAAAACGAAACAAAACATAAAATTAGCCACTTCCACGTAGTGCAATAATTAACACACATGTCTCGCTAGATTAATTATGACTGAGTAATACGATCCCTTCTGTTTGCTCCACATTTTCGGCCTTGTGCCACATCTAAGTTTTTTTTTTTTTTTTTTTTTTTAAGCATCGCGCCCCGAGCAAGGCATGAAGCCACTAGGATGCAGGGGGTTGCAGAAGATTTGGAGCAAGAGCAGATAGGAGTGATAGAAGAAAGGATGAAGGGAAGGATAGTGTGTAGATCAAGATAACTGGAGATGTCGATTGACATTACATTTGAATAGTTGGAGATCATAGCTATCAGGGAAACAGTAATTTGGAAGGGTGTTCCACAGGCGAGAGGTGCGAGGTATGAAGCTATTGGAGTAGAAGAGACGGCTACATTTAAAAGTTTCTACAGTGTAAGGGTGAGAGCGGGATGCCAGCCTCATAGGGCGCTTGAATTCATGGAGACTGGGAACCAGTGAAAGCAGCTCATCGGAGCAATTACCATGAAAGTATTTGTAGAAGAGACAGAGAGAGGCGACGGCGCGTCTGTGAGATAGTGGCTGCAGGCGAGACGCCAGATCAGGGCCAATCACATTACATATCCGTCTCTGGATCTTGTCAAGATCTCCGAGGTAAACAGAAGGTGCCCCAGACCATATATGGCAGCAATACTCCATGCAACGGCGAATGGTCGTTTTGTATATTTGAAGTATCGATTCAGGGGAGAAAAATTTCCTGGCGCGGCACAGAGAGCCAACTTTCCTCGCGGTGGACGATGCAATTGACTCAATGTATTTGTTCCATCTCAGGTCAGCAGTCAACGTTAGACCGAGCAGACGCAGGGAGTTGCTCTCAAGAAGTTGACTATCAGACATTCTAATGGGGGGCAGGTAAGGATCTCTATGGTGGTTAATGGAGAGTAGTTTAGTTTTTGAGGCGTTAAATTTGACCATCCAATTGTTGCCCCAGTTAACAACCGATTGGAGGTCCATTTCAAGACGCACAGCCAGGTTAGTTTTGACAGCGACACTAGATTTGTTTTTGAGGCAGGAGTAAATTGTAGTGTATGGTACGACTGAATAGTGAGCTCGATCCACACTGGGTGCCCCATACTTCCCTGCTTTGTGCCAGATCTAAGCTACGCTTAGAAAATCATTTTGCGAACATCGACGTGGTGTAATGGTTAGCGGGCTTGTCTCGTGATATCAATTACGACTGAATAGTGAGTTCGATTCTCACTGGGTGTCCCACACTTTCGGCCTCGTACCACATCTAAGCTATACGTAGAAAATTATTTGGGCACTTCGACGTGATATAATGTTTAGAAAACTTGTCTTGTTAGAACAATTACAATTGAGTAGTGAGTTCGATCCTCACTAGGTGCCCCATAATTTCGGCTTTGTAATACATGTACCCTTAGAAAATTATTTGGGAATTTTGACGTGGTGTAATAGTTAGCAAACTTGTCTTGCTAGGTCAATTACGACTGAGTAGTGGGTTCGATCCTCACTGGGTGCACCATATTTTCGGCCTTGTGCCACATCTAAGCTGTGCTTAGAAAAACATTGTAAGGCACGTCGACATAGTGTAATGGTTAGCAAACTTGTCTTGCTAGGTCAATTACGACTGAGTAGTGGGTTCGATCCTCAATAGGTGTGCCACATCTAAGCTACCCTTAAAAGATCATTTGGGAATTTCCAGGTAGTGTAATAGTTAGCAAACTTGTCTTGCTAGGTGAATTACGACTCAATAGTGAGTTCTATCCGCACTAGGTGCCCCATATTTTCCTGCTTTGTGCCACATCTAAGATACCCTTAGAAAATCATTTTGTGAATATCGACGTGGTGTTATGGTTAGCAAGCTTCGCTCGTGGTATCAATTACGACTGAATAGCGAGTTCGATCCTCACTAGGTGCCCCATACTTTCGGCCTTGTGCCACATCTAAGCTATGTTAAGTAAATTATCACATTTGGGAGCTTCGACGTGGAAGGATGGTTAGCATGTTTGTCTCGCTCTATCTGGGTGGTGAGCTTGATTCTCACTGGGTGCACCATATTTTCTGTCTGGTGCCACATTTTTGTTACGCTTAGTAAATCGTTACATTCTTTCGGCTGGGATGAAAGCGTAGTATCTGTTCCCTCTTTATTTGAAACGGGAGTAGGATTCCAACCCTCATGGCACAAAGAAAGGTGGGGTAGATGTACTATCAACGCCAGTGTGACTAGTCGCGGTGGGGTCTGCCATTTTTGTCCTTGGCTCATTTGCCTATGAAATACGTATGGGTACACCACGTTAAAAAGAACTTGTGTGGCACTTGCCTTATTGGGGGAGGCCAAAGAATTAGGCCACTTTGGCGTGGTGTAAACGTTAGCAAGCCTGACTTGCTTGTTCAATTACGACTGTATTGAATTCGAGCCTCACATCGTGCTCCATACTTGCTGCCTTGTGCCGCATCTACGCTTAGTAAATCACGCATTATTAAACCCATCGTTTTGCGGGTTTTACACTCTACATAAACTCGAGCCGTAGGCAATACCTCTCCCTTGGGAAGAGACGAGGGTTTATTGCTGACGCTTTACACCAAAGGGTAAGTGTGTAAGCAATTCCTGCCCCTGGACCCATGTACGCTTGGTCTCCCACTGTAAACTCGACTTTGTATCCCATTTTGTACGAAGTGGGCGTACAAATAAAAAAAAAACAAAAAAAAAAAACATGCAATTGGGCACTTCGTCGTAGTGTCATGGCTAACGAGCGTGCTCTATATTTGTGGCCTTGTGTCACGTCTAAGCTACGCTTAGTAAATGAATGTGCACATCGAAATTGGTGAAATGGTTACGATGCTAGAATAGTGAGTTTGTTCCTCACTGGGCGCTACATACGCTTACTAAATCAGCAATTAAACATCTTATTCTATGTTTTGTGTTCCTTTGGGACGTGAGCAATCATAGCTCTCCGCAACCTCCTCTGTTGTGCACAAGATCGTTAAATAAGGTCTTCCCTGCTTTTCTCTGTCTTCAACGTGTCCTGTGAGTGCTAAATTTTCCAATCCCTTCTTCCTCATTATGTGCCCTAGAAATTTCTCTAGTATCTGATTGTAAGTATAAGTGTCCTTTTTGTTATCGTTTTTCTTAAAACATCGTCGTTGCTCACATGTTTAGTACACGGTATTCTCAGCATCCTTCTATAGAACCACATCTCTGTAGCCTCAAGTCTCCTCTTCATCTGTGAGGATATTGTCCAGCATTCACTGCCATATAGGAGGATTGATATTACATAGCAGTTAAGCACTCTTTTCTTTGTATTCTCAGCATCCTTCTATAGAACCACATCTCTGTAGCCTCAAGTCTCCTCTTTATCTGTGAAGAGATTGTCCAGCATTCACTGCCATATAGGAGGATTGATATTACGTAACAGTTCTGGTGTCTTTATTTCTAAGGAAATTTTCCCGTTTCTTAATACTCTGCTTAGCTTTTAGAAGGCAACCTTTGCTGTCAATGCTACTTCAGATTTCGGTGTCGCATTTTCCCAAAACAAAAAACAACATAAAAAATCAGAAGAAATAGCTCTGCAATGATGTAAAATTATTGTTCTACAAATTTCCAGGAACATGAGTTATAATCTATTATACGTAATTTTTTTTTATTTAATCAACTCCGGACTTAGTTAATATCGGCGACTTGTTTGTGGGTTTTTGGAGCTTTCACCGAACGTGGATCACAACTCGATGTCTTTTTCGTCCCTAGTGGGGCGCATATATATATATATATATATATATATATATATATATATATATATATATATATAGTCTATGCAAAATTAGGTAATCTGTATGGGTAGACCCAAGGAAGATGATATCCAAAGCGATGTCTGTCCCACACCAAAGGAGCTTAAGGATAAAGAATTGAAATGGTATATCTAACTCACTCGTGTCTTCTCCCCCCACTCACTTCCCCACTTCGTTAATTTACATATGCTTAATACGGTCCGTCAAAAATGTGTAAATTTCTTTTCATTTTTTCATTTCAACATTTGGAAGTAATGTCTGATGATCCAGAACCCTTTAAAAGGGCTGTGGTGAAATAACTTATTACATGGAACCTTAAAGTGGTCTGTTTTTATTCAAATATATATATATATATATATATATATATATATATATATATATATATATATATATATATATATTCCTGCCATCCGTTTGTTCCTCACGTGTACATCCGGAGTTCAGCCGTATCGGCTAATTGTTTACATCTCGGGATCAGCCACTGAGGCGCGAATCTGCACCTGGTGGCTATGAGGACTATCTGGTTTTCTGATGCTCTGGTGTAGCACTAAGTATAAAATCAACCTTGATATCTCTTACAATACACACTGGGATCACCACAGGTCAATTTCTCTTAGAATATTTTTTATTGATATTAATTTTGATTCATTCAGTTTGCTATTTCCGTGTGTGAATCTCATACTATAGTGAGATTTGGCTATCATGTAATCTGACATAACGGTCATAAAATAACAAACTGAGAACTGCTATAAAAAGCAACAGAAATAATATGAAAGAAATAAAAAATAATCCTAATGAACGAGGGTAATGTCTCATACCAGAGTTTTGCACAATTTAACATTAAATATAAATGTGTGAAAAGGTTCTCAGCGCTTTCAATCGCTGTTTCAGAAAAGAGAGTTGGGAACTTTTACACAACACACACACACACACACACACACACACATATATATGTATATATATATATTTTTTTTGGAAGTGCTGTCTGATGATCCGGCGTCCTTTAATAGGGCTCTGGTGAAATAAATTATTATAATGGTTCCTTAAAGTGGTCTGTTTTTCTTTTAAATATTAGCTCTGGATTTACATTGAGCTCTCAGGATTTCATCCTCCTTGGGATTACCCATACGGATTACCAAGTTCTTCATAACTTAATTATATATATATATATATATATATATATATATAATTATGAAAGTGGAGATTTTAGAAACCCATGGTAATATTTTATTTTGCTAAACCGATACTTCGGTTTTGTCTCATCAGACCAAAATCAGTTTAAAAAAATAAATAGATTTAAAATTTTACGTATATGATTTTTTTCAGAATGTGGATTCTTGTATATAAGAATAGAAATGACCCGGATATTCAGCTATTGTGTGTTTCTTCACCTAATTTCCGTATCAAAAATTATTTTTGAAATTTTTTTTGTGTTGTGCGGGTTTGCAATCTTTCTGTCTCTTCTAAGAAGTTAAAAGGTATAACGAAGAAAAATACGAGCCTATGTTCGCTGTCCATAGTAAAACTGTCTGAAAATGCCTATCGTAGTTTTAATTCAGAGTTTTTCTTCTCCCAGACTGGTTGCAATCCAAGGCTATAGAACCTAGTCTGGGATACTATTTTACCCATAGCTGTCGGAGAAGTGATGGATTATTAGCCTGTAAGTGAATGTAATGAACCCAACTGAAATTCGAACTCTACTACCCTCCAATTACTAAGTCCGAAACGCAATCCATTACCGTTGTTCCTCCTGAAAACGAGTGCTTCTCTATAACACGACCCCACCTTTTCCTCTTTAAATACGGAAGTCATAAAGTTATTAATAATTGACAATACTTCATTTAAGAAAATCGCAGACGATTATACTTAAAAGTTGTTTAGCATCTATCAGAAAAAAATACGAGCCTATATTTGCAGCCAATAGGATTCGGGTGTTTGCATCTGGGAAAAAAAAAGGAACAAACAAAAAACAAAAACGGATATTTCCTTACGTGGTGATTACGAAGAGACGAACCGATTAATGTCGTTATTGACTGTTTCTTGAAAACAATAATGATACAGTTTGAAAGTGAGCGGACGGTTCATCAAAAGTTTGCCAACTTCGGCCCAGTTCGAAGCCAAAAGAAAGCGACATCACGCATGCGCAATCGTCTTCATTTTGATGGCAGAACCAAGACAAAAATTACAGCTTCGAAGCAGCTATGTCCGCAAATATTTAATTAGCCTTTGTTAGTAAATATGAGACCAGACTCTTCTTGACGTCTCTTCGATTCTTTTAATTGGGGAACACTATTTACTTCGCAATAAAAGGCGTGCGTGTGTATATCTGTGTGATAGAAGCGTCTGTCGCAGTGCCATGGTTAACATGCTCGTCTCGCAGACAAGTTCGATAGTGCAAGTTATTAGATTTCCACAAGTGCTCCAATATGGTTGGCGTTGTGGCAGACTAAGCTAACCTTAGTAAATAATATACTCGATAATTTAGAATGAAACCTAACGTAGCGCCCTGATTAAATTAAACATTTTAAATCTTTCGAAGATTGGCGCATCACGATCTTACTATCTGTTCTTGCACTAGAAATTATCTAAGATAAATAAATTTCAAGTGGCCAGTATTTCATATGTGGATATTAAAGGAAGAGAAGCCAATCATTTGGAAGACTGGCGCAACACAATCTTATTATCGTATTGCACTCTTCATTTGGCCATGTTCTATGCCTTAGACATTTCAAGCCGCCACGATTTTAAATAGGGATTTACAAGGAAGGCAAGCGAATATATCTTACAAGATTGGCGCATTATAATCTTACTATCTACTTGTATACCTATTTGGTCTTGTACCATGCTAATCTAATACATTTCTAGACACTAGTGGATTTAAAAGGAAGACATGTGAGCACAGCTTTAATGATTGGCGCAGTACACTCTTCCTCTCCACTTGCGCTCCCTATTCACCTTGTGCAATCATAAATTATCAGTAAATTACAAAATGTCACGATCTCGAATGCCGATTTTAAATGAAGAGTGACCAGCATTCTCTGGCAGATTGACGCACCACAATCTTAAACGCCTCTAGGACTTTTATTTGATCTCGTACCTTAATAATTTCAATTTAATACATTTCAAGAAACCAGCATTTCGAATATGAATTTAAAAGGAAGGCAAGCAGAGATGTTTAGAATATTGGCGCAAAACAATCTTACTATTTACTTGCATGGTTTTGTGCCACGGTAAACTAAGCTTAATAAGAGTATATAGTTTTTTTACGCTCATACACCACACTATAACCCTCTACCATTGAGTGGCTCTTGGGCCTTGTATTGGGTGAACATTAAAAAATAACAATATATATATATATATATATATTTGAGATAAGGTATTGTAACTATTTACATTGTTCGAACTGTTGTCTTCATCTCTGTTGTCATATTCACGACGTTTCGGCTGTTGTACCTTCCGGCCTTCTTCAGGACCTGTCTTTATTTCGGAGATGATGTATTGTAGCTATTTACACTATTTACATTGTACACTCCGGCGATAGGAATTTCGAGTCGATCCCTTTATTTCGTCCACCGGGATAGATTGTTCTAGTTCCATGTTCAATGCCTCTTCCGGATATCTCATTTATTTCCCTTTAGTAATTCGACTCTACAAGGTTTTGTTTAACTCTGCTGTGGCCAGGTATTGAACTCACAACTTTTTGGGTCAAGCGAGTGTGAATAGTGTCAATATTTCTAGATGTTAGTGGGTGCAAAAGAAAGACAGATTGGCGCAACACAATCTTAATATTCATTTGACCTATTCAAGTCTAGCGTTAGACGTCATCTTTCCTGCATAGCCCCAAGAACTTCACTTGTTGCACTTTCTTATGCTCATACAACGCCACACAGTAACCATCTACCTTGAGTGGCTCTTAGGCATTGCATTGAGTGAACATTAAAAAATAACAATAAAAAAATTAAAAATAATCTTGACCTCTAGGGTCAGTTGTTATCATTCCTGCATAGGCCATGAACTTTAATTCTTGCTCTTTCTTACGCTCATACAACGCCACAGGGTAACTATCTACCTTGTGTGGCTCTTAGGCCTTGTTTTGGGTAAAAATAAAAAATAAATATAATCTTGACCTCTAGCATAGATCCAAGAAATTTACTTGTTGCACTTTACAACGCTACACAGGAACTATTAGGTTGGTGCAAAAATAATGACGTAATAATGTCGTTTTTTGACGTATTTTTAACGTCAAAAAACGACATTATTACGTCATTATTTTTGCACCAACCTAATATCTACCTTGATATGGACATGAATATATATATATATATATATATATATATATATATATATATATATATATATATATATATATCGCCTGATGCCATTATAATGTAAGTTTAACAAATGTCAAGGCTCAAGTATTTTGATTCGATATTTACAAGGTGTGAAGGTCAATATATTTTTTAAGATTGGTGCAGCACAATCTTACTGCACTCGCTTGAATCTCTGGCTTCTGTTCTGTATGTGTTTATCGTTTTATTTGTTGTCTCTATGTTCATTTTTTTCTTCCTCTTAATTTTTTTTTTTACTTTTTCTCCTTTTATTTTATGAATTATATTCTTTAATTTACCTCAATTTTGTTCCTGTTTTTTTTTTTTTTTTACATTTCCTGGTTCTTGAAATCATTCCTCTCGATTAATTTACGAAATGGCGACGCTAATTAGCCGTATTCATTTGCCGCCCACCTCCAAACAAATGACAAAACGTGTTGCAAAGTCGATGTTTCCGCGTGGGGAATCGATACCCCCACCTAATAAGGCTCACAATTTGAGGTCGGTTCTTTCATCCTCGCCTTTTTTAAGTGTGTCTCAAAAAAAAAAAAAAAAAAAAAAAAGAAAAAAAGAAAAAACCCCATAAAGCCAGATTCCTCGATCTTTGCGACACTTTCATGGTAATTATTCGAATGAGCACTTCAATAGGGTACTTTATGAATTTAAGTTCTCTACTACAGGGTACCCCACAAAAAAAAAAAAACGGAAAATTTCAGATTTACTATATGATGAAAAAAATTGATTAACATATAAATAACTTAAAATATTTTATTATAGGAATAAACTAAAAAACTTAAATATAAATTTTTGTTGTTCAAGAATACTGCAAGTTTCAACTTTTCAACGCGAGGTGATAGTTCTCTTTAAGAAAGAACGTCCAACTTGGGGACTGAAAAAAATGCCAAATAATTTTACCAAAGTTCTTTAGTTTGAACGCCACATCTAATATTTGATTCTATTTTGAGCTACTAAATTCCTATCTTTGCTTTTGTTTCAAATAACTGTAAAAAATTCCAAGAATTAAATAAACAGTACCAAATTTCCTGTTTTTATTTTTATTTTTTGTATTAGTGGAGCACCCTATAGATAGTGATGGCATTTCTTTAGCAATAGAGAGGTTTTAATTCCCGAACACAGTCAGCACATTGTGTCCGTGTTCAGAATTAATATTATTAAGAGTTGGTTTCTTGTGTTGGTTTTTATTATTAAGGCTTCGATTATTTTTAAGCGTTTTCTGCTATTAGATGAGTGTTAGTGTTTTCTACGAGTATCTTGTCGTGTGGTCGACTTCCGCTTATGTTTAAATTTAAAGCCATCTGCGCAGTTCTTATACACTTTATGTCGCAAAAAAGAAATCACTTGTACGTATGCAAGAAAAATATAATGAAAAAAAAAAATTAACTAACATATAAACTTTTTAACCACTTGTTCCAAAATGCCGCAGTTATAAATTTACAACGCGAAGTGATTGTTCTCTTAAAGAAAGAACATTCAACTTGGGGACTGAAAAAAATGCCAAGTAATTTTGCCAGATTTCTTTAGTTTAAAACACCACGTCTAACATTTGATTTTTTGTTCCGTTTTAACCTACCAATTTCTATCTTTGCTTTTGTTCCAAGTAACTGTAACGAAAATTCCAACAATTAAATAAACTGTACCAACATTATTTATATTATTCGAACTGTTATCCTCATCTTCATTGCCATATTCACAACGTTTCGGTCGTTGTACGCTTCGGCCTCCTTCAGGTGTTTAGAAGTTCGCACTGAACACTTTATTTCGCCCACTGGGGTAGATTGATCTAGTTCCAGTTTGGATAATTATAAATATGTATATATAAATTTGTGTAAGACTTAACGGTATCAAACTCTCTTTGAGAACAAAGTATGCTTATCTTACCTTTTCTTTCAGCTATTCCGTTCCACCCGTGGAATAAGGCGGTGTTATATACTGGATAATGCCCATAATGGGGGAAATGTACACGAGAGATTAAACAGGATTGTGTATTTCCCTTTTTAAAACATCAATTCCCCCGAAGCAAGGCGACAATTCCACCAAGCTACTGGGAAAGAAAGAATAAAAATACTGTAAAAGAAAACAGAAACACAAACATTATCAGGAGACAAGGGATAAAACTCGATACCTGTTCAAAAGACAAGGGAGAAATACGAATAAAAAAAATTAATCGACTTGTTGAAATTAATTTGCTTACACCCGTCTTTTGAGAGAAAAATTAGTAAAAATACTTCATATAAAAAATTCACATAGCTTATTAAGTTTTATTACAACAAGGTGGAAACAAATAAGAGAAATAAGATGAAAGAAAGACGAATCAAAAATGAATAATAATGACAATGCTTCATGTAAGAAATTCAAACAACTTAAGACTATTACGTCTTATTACTACGAGGTGGAAACAAGCAAGAGAAATAAGATGAAAGGAAGACGAATCAAAAATGAATAATAATGGCAATGCTTCATCTAAGAAATTCAAACAATTTAAGACTATTACGTCTTATTACTACGAGGTGGAAACAAGCAAGAGAAATAAGATGAAAGAAAGACGAATCAAAAATTAATAATAATGACAATGCTTCATCTAAGAAATTCAAACAATTTAAGACTATTACGTCTTATTACTACGAGGTGGAAACAAGCAAGAGAAATAAGATGAAAGAAAGACGAATCAAAAATGAATAATAATGACAATGCTTCATCTAAGAAATTCAAACAACTTAAGACTATTACGTCTTATTACTACGAGGTGGAAACAAGCAAGAGAAATAAGATGAAAGAAAGACGAATCAAAAATGAATAATAATGGCAATGCTTTATCTAAGAAATTCAAACAATTTAAGACTATTACGTCTTATTACTACGAGGTGGAAACAAGCAAGAGAAATAAGATGAAACAAAGGCGAATCAAAAATTAATAATAATGACAAAGCTTCATCTAAGAAATTTAAACAATTTAAGACTATTACGTCTTATTACTACGAGGTGGAAACAAGAAAGAGAAATAAGATGAAAGAAAGACGAATCAAAAATTAATAATAATGACAAAGCTTCATCTAAGAAATTCAAACAATTTAAGACTATTACGTCTTATTACTACGAGGTGGAAACAAGCAAGAGAAATAAGATGAAAGAAAGACGAATCAAAAATGAATAATAATGACAATGCTTCATGTAAGAAATTCAAACAATTTAAGACTATTACGTCTTATTACTACGAGGTGGAAACAAGCAAGAGAAATAAGATGAAAGAAAGACGAATCAAAAATGAATAATAATGACAATGCTTCATCTAAGAAATTCAAACAATTTAAGACTATTACGTCTTATTACTACGAGGTGGAAACAAGCAAGAGAAATAAGATGAAAGAAAGACGAATCAAAAATGAATAATAATGACAATGCTTCATCTAAGAAATTCAAACAACTTAAGACTATTACGTCTTATTACTACGAGGTGGAAACAAGCAAGAGAAATAAGATGAAAGAAAGACGAATCAAAAATGAATAATAATGACAATGCTTCATCTAAGAAATTCAAACAACTGAAGACTATTACGTCTTATTACTACGAGGTGGAAACAAGCAAGAGAAATAAGATGAAAGAAAGACGAATCAAAAATGAATAATAATGACAATGCTTCATCTAAGAAATTCAAACAACTTAAGACTATTACGTCTTATTACTACGAGGTGGAAACAAGCAAGAGAAATAAGATGAAAGAAAGACGAATCAAAAATGAATAATAATGACAATGCTTCATGTAAGAAATTCAAACAATTTAAGACAATTACGTCTTATTACTACGAGGTGGAAACAAGCAAGAGAAATAAGATGAAAGAAAGACGAATCAAAAATGAATAATAATGACAATGCTTCATGTAAGAAATTCAAACAACTTAAGACTATTACGTCTTATTACTACGAGGTGGAAACAAGCAAGAGAAATAAGATGAAAGAAAGACGAATCAAAAATTAATAATAATGACAATGCTTCATCTAAGAAATTCAAACAATTTAAGACTATTACGTCTTATTACTACGAGTTGGAAACAAGCAAGAGAAATAAGATGAAAGAAAGACGAATCAAAAATGAATAATAATGACAATGCTTCATGTAAGAAATTCAAACAATTTAAGACTATTACGTCTTATTACTACGAGGTGGAAACAAGCAAGAGAAATAAGATGAAAGAAAGACGAATCAAAAATGAATAATAATGACAATGCTTCATGTAAGAAATTCAAACAATTTAAGACAATTACGTCTTATTACTACGAGGTGGAAACAAGCAAGAGAAATAAGATGAAAGAAAGACGAATCCAAAATGAATAATAATGACAATGCTTCATGTAAGAAATTCAAACAATTTAAGACTATTACGTCTTATTACTACGAGGTGGAAACAAGCAAGAGAAATAAGATGAAAGAAAGACGAATCCAAAATGAATAATAATGACAATGCTTCATCTAAGAAATTCAAACAATTTAAGACTATTACGTCTTATTACTACGAGGTGGAAACAAGCAAGAGAAATAAGATGAAAGAAAGACGAATCCAAAATGAATAATAATGACAATGCTTCATCTAAGAAATTCAAACAACTTAAGACTATTACGTCTTATTACTACGAGGTGGAAACAAGCAAGAGAAATAAGATGAAAGAAAGACGAATCAAAAATTAATAATAATGACAAAGCTTCATCTAAGAAATTCAAACAATTTAAGACTATTACGTCTTATTACTACGAGGTGGAAACAAGCAAGAGAAATAAGATGAAAGAAAGACGAATCAAAAATGAATAATAATGACAATGCTTCATGTAAGAAATTCAAACAATTTAAGACAATTACGTCTTATTACTACGAGGTGGAAACAAGCAAGAGAAATAAGATGAAAGAAAGACGAATCCAAAATGAATAATAATGACAATGCTTCATGTAAGAAATTCAAACAATTTAAGACTATTACGTCTTATTACTACGAGGTGGAAACAAGCAAGAGAAATAAGATGAAAGAAAGACGAATCAAAAATTAATAATAATGACAAAGCTTCATCTAAGAAATTCAAACAATTTAAGACTATTACGTCTTATTACTACGAGGTGGAAACAAGCAAGAGAAATAAGATGAAAGAAAGACGAATCCAAAATGAATAATAATGACAATGCTTCATGTAAGAAATTCAAACAATTTAAGACAATTACGTCTTATTACTACGAGGTGGAAACAAGCAAGAGAAATAAGATGAAAGAAAGACGAATCCAAAATGAATAATAATGACAATGCTTCATCTAAGAAATTCAAACAATTTAAGACTATTACGTCTTATTACTACGAGGTGGAAACAAGCAAGAGAAATAAGATGAAAGAAAGACGAATCAAAAATTAATAATAATGACAAAGCTTCATCTAAGAAATTCAAACAATTTAAGACTATTACGTCTTATTACTACGAGGTGGAAACAAGCAAGAGAAATAAGATGAAAGAAAGATGAATCAAAAATTAATAATAATGACAAAGCTTCATGTAAGAAATTCAAACAATTTAAGACAATTACGTCTTATTACTACGAGGTGGAAACAAGCAAGAGAAATAAGATGAAAGAAAGACGAATCCAAAATGAATAATAATGACAATGCTTCATGTAAGAAATTCAAACAATTTAAGACAATTACGTCTTATTACTACGAGGTGGAAACAAGCAAGAGAAATAAGATGAAAGAAAGACGAATCAAAAATTAATAATAATGACAATGCTTCATCTAAGAAATTCAAACAATTTAAGACTATTATGTCTTATTACTACGAGGTGGAAACAAGCAAGAGAAATAAGATGAAAGAAAGACGAATCAAAAATGAATAATAATGACAATGCTTCATCTAAGAAATTCAAACAATTTAAGACTATTACGTCTTATTACTACGAGGTGGAAACAAGCAAGAGAAATAAGATGAAAGAAAGACGAATCAAAAATTAATAATAATGACAATGCTTCATCTAAGAAATTCAAACAATTTAAGACTATTACGTCTTATTACTATGAGGTGGAAACAAGCAAGAGAAATAAGATGAAAGAAAGACGAATCAAAAATGAATAATAATGACAATACATCATCTAAGAAATTCAAACAATTTAAGACTATTACGTCTTATTACTACGAGGTGGAAACAAGCAAGAGAAATAAGATGAAAGAAAGACGAATCAAAAATTAATAATAATGACAATGCTTCATCTAAGAAATTCAAACAATTTAAGACTATTACGTCTTATTACTACGAGGTGGAAACAAGCAAGAGAAATAAGATGAAAGAAAGACGAATCAAAAATTAATAATAATGACAATGCTTCATCTAAGAAATTCAAACAATTTAAGACTATTACGTCTTATTACTACGAGGTGGAAACAAGCAAGAGAAATAAGATGAAAGAAAGACGAATCAAAAATGAATAATAATGACAAAGCTTCATCTAAGAAATTCAAACAATTTAAGACTATTACGTCTTATTACTACGAGGTGGAAACAAGCAAGAGAAATAAGATGAAAGAAAGACGAATCAAAAATGAATAATAATGACAATGCTTCATCTAAGAAATTCAAACAACTTAAGACTATTACGTCTTATTACTACGAGGTGGAAACAAGCAAGAGAAATAAGATGAAAGAAAGACGAATCAAAAATGAATAATAATGACAATGCTTCATCTAAGAAATTCAAACAACTGAAGACTATTACGTCTTATTACTACGAGGTGGAAACAAGCAAGAGAAATAAGATGAAAGAAAGACGAATCAAAAATGAATAATAATGACAATGCTTCATCTAAGAAATTCAAACAACTTAAGACTATTACGTCTTATTACTACGAGGTGGAAACAAGCAAGAGAAATAAGATGAAAGAAAGACGAATCAAAAATGAATAATAATGACAATGCTTCATGTAAGAAATTCAAACAATTTAAGACTATTACGTCTTATTACTACGAGGTGGAAACAAGCAAGAGAAATAAGATGAAAGAAAGACGAATCAAAAATTAATAATAATGACAATGCTTCATCTAAGAAATTCAAACAATTTAAGACTATTATGTCTTATTACTACGAGGTGGAAACAAGCAAGAGAAATAAGATGAAAGAAAGACGAATCCAAAATGAATAATAATGACAATGCTTCATCTAAGAAATTCAAACAATTTAAGACTATTACGTCTTATTACTACGAGGTGGAAACAAGCAAGAGAAATAAGATGAAAGAAAGACGAATCAAAAATTAATAATAATGACAATGCTTCATCTAAGAAATTCAAACAATTTAAGACTATTACGTCTTATTACTACGAGGTGGAAACAAGCAAGAGAAATAAGATGAAAGAAAGACGAATCAAAAATGAATAATAATGACAATGCTTCATCTAAGAAATTCAAACAACTTAAGACTATTACGTCTTATTACTACGAGGTGGAAACAAGCAAGAGAAATAAGATGAAAGAAAGACGAATCCAAAATGAATAATAATGACAATGCTTCATGTAAGAAATTCAAACAATTTAAGACTATTACGTCTTATTACTACGAGGTGGAAACAAGCAAGAGAAATAAGATGAAAGAAAGACGAATCAAAAATTAATAATAATGACAATGCTTCATCTAAGAAATTCAAACAATTTAAGACTATTATGTCTTATTACTACGAGGTGGAAACAAGCAAGAGAAATAAGATGAAAGAAAGACGAATCAAAAATGAATAATAATGACAATGCTTCATCTAAGAAATTCAAACAATTTAAGACTATTATGTCTTATTACTACGAGGTGGAAACAAGCAAGAGAAATAAGATGAAAGAAAGACGAATCAAAAATTAATAATAATGACAATGCTTCATCTAAGAAATTCAAACAATTTAAGACTATTACGTCTTATTACTACGAGGTGGAAACAAGCAAGAGAAATAAGATGAAAGAAAGACGAATCAAAAATGAATAATAATGACAATGCTTCATCTAAGAAATTCAAACAACTTAAGACTATTACGTCTTATTACTACGAGGTGGAAACAAGCAAGAGAAATAAGATGAAAGAAAGACGAATCCAAAATGAATAATAATGACAATGCTTCATGTAAGAAATTCAAACAATTTAAGACTATTACGTCTTATTACTACGAGGTGGAAACAAGCAAGAGAAATAAGATGAAAGAAAGACGAATCAAAAATTAATAATAATGACAATGCTTCATCTAAGAAATTCAAACAATTTAAGACTATTATGTCTTATTACTACGAGGTGGAAACAAGCAAGAGAAATAAGATGAAAGAAAGACGAATCAAAAATTAATAATAATGACAATGCTTCATCTAAGAAATTCAAACAATTTAAGACTATTATGTCTTATTACTACGAGGTGGAAACAAGCAAGAGAAATAAGATGAAAGAAAGACGAATCAAAAATTAATAATAATGACAATGCTTCATCTAAGAAATTCAAACAATTTAAGACTATTACGTCTTATTACTACGAGGTGGAAACAAGCAAGAGAAATAAGATGAAAGAAAGACTAATCAAAAATGAATAATAATGACAATGCTTCATGTAAGAAATTCAAACAACTTAAGACTATTACGTCTTATTACTACGAGGTGGAAACAAGCAAGAGAAATAAGATGAAAGAAAGACGAATCCAAAATGAATAATAATGACAATGCTTCATGTAAGAAATTCAAACAATTTAAGACTATTACGTCTTATTACTACGAGGTGGAAACAAGCAAGAGAAATAAGATGAAAGAAAGACGAATCAAAAATTAATAATAATGACAATGCTTCATCTAAGAAATTCAAACAATTTAAGACTATTATGTCTTATTACTACGAGGTGGAAACAAGCAAGAGAAATAAGATGAAAGAAAGACGAATCAAAAATTAATAATAATGACAATGCTTCATCTAAGAAATTCAAACAATTTAAGACTATTATGTCTTATTACTACGAGGTGGAAACAAGCAAGAGAAATAAGATGAAAGAAAGACGAATCAAAAATTAACAATAATGACAATGCTTCATCTAAGAAATTCAAACAATTTAAGACTATTATGTCTTATTACTACGAGGTGGAAACAAGCAAGAGAAATAAGATGAAAGAAAGACGAATCAAAAATTAATAATAATGACAATGCTTCATCTAAGAAATTCAAACAATTTAAGACTATTATGTCTTATTACTACGAGGTGGAAACAAGCAAGAGAAATAAGATGAAAGAAAGACGAATCAAAAATTAATAATAATGACAATGCTTCATCTAAGAAATTCAAACAATTTAAGACTATTATGTCTTATTACTACGAGGTGGAAACAAGCAAGAGAAATAAGATGAAAGAAAGACGAATCAAAAATTAATAATAATGACAATGCTTCATCTAAGAAATTCAAACAATTTAAGACTATTATGTCTTATTACTACGAGGTGGAAACAAGCAAGAGAAATAAGATGAAAGAAAGACGAATCAAAAATTAATAATAATGACAATGCTTCATCTAAGAAATTCAAACAATTTAAGACTATTATGTCTTATTACTACGAGGTGGAAACAAGCAAGAGAAATAAGATGAAAGAAAGACGAATCAAAAATTAATAATAATGACAATGCTTCATCTAAGAAATTCAAACAATTTAAGACTATTACGTCTTATTACTACGAGGTGGAAACAAGCAAGAGAAATAAGATGAAAGAAAGACGAATCAAAAATTAATAATAATGACAATGCTTCATCTAAGAAATTCAAACAATTTAAGACTATTATGTCTTATTACTACGACGTGGAAACAAGCAAGAGAAATAAGATGAAAGAAAGACGAATCAAAAATTAATAATAATGACAATGCTTCATCTAAGAAATTCAAACAATTTAAAACTATTATGTCTTATTACTACGAGGTGGAAACAAGCAAGAGAAATAAGATGAAAGAAAGACGAATCAAAAATTAATAATAATGACAATGCTTCATCTAAGAAATTCAAACAATTTAAGACTATTATGTCTTATTACTACGAGGTGGAAACAAGCAAGAGAAATAAGATGAAAGAAAGACGAATCAAAAATTAATAATAATGACAATGCTTCATCTAAGAAATTCAAACAATTTAAGACTATTACGTCTTATTACTACGAGGTGGAAACAAGCAAGAGAAATAAGATGAAAGAAAGACTAATCAAAAATGAATAATAATGACAATGCTTCATGTAAGAAATTCAAACAACTTAAGACTATTACGTCTTATTACTACGAGGTGGAAACAAGCAAGAGAAATAAGATGAAAGAAAGACGAATCCAAAATGAATAATAATGACAATGCTTCATGTAAGAAATTCAAACAATTTAAGACTATTACGTCTTATTACTACGAGGTGGAAACAAGCAAGAGAAATAAGATGAAAGAAAGACGAATCAAAAATTAATAATAATGACAATGCTTCATCTAAGAAATTCAAACAATTTAAGACTATTATGTCTTATTACTACGAGGTGGAAACAAGCAAGAGAAATAAGATGAAAGAAAGACGAATCAAAAATTAATAATAATGACAATGCTTCATCTAAGAAATTCAAACAATTTAAGACTATTATGTCTTATTACTACGAGGTGGAAACAAGCAAGAGAAATAAGATGAAAGAAAGACGAATCCAAAATTAATAATAATGACAATGCTTCATCTAAGAAATTCAAACAATTTAAGACTATTACGTCTTATTACTATGAGGTGGAAACAAGCAAGAGAAATAAGATGAAAGAAAGACGAATCAAAAATGAATAATAATGACAATACATCATCTAAGAAATTCAAACAATTTAAGACTATTACGTCTTATTACTACGAGGTGGAAACAAGCAAGAGAAATAAGATGAAAGAAAGACGAATCAAAAATTAATAATAATGACAATGCTTCATCTAAGAAATTCAAACAATTTAAGACTATTACGTCTTATTACTACGAGTTGGAAACAAGCAAGAGAAATAAGATGAAAGAAAGACGAATCAAAAATTAATAATAATGACAATGCTTCATCTAAGAAATTCAAACAATTTAAGACTATTACGTCTGATTACTACGAGGTGGAAACAAGCAAGAGAAATAAGATGAAAGAAAGACGAATCAAAAATGAATAATAATGACAAAGCTTCATCTAAGAAATTCAAACAATTTAAGACTATTACGTCTTATTACTACGAGTTGGAAACAAGCAAGAGAAATAAGATGAAAGAAAGACGAATCAAAAATGAATAATAATGACAATGCTTCATGTAAGAAATTCAAACAACTTAAGACTATTATGTCTTATTACTACGAGGTGGAAACAAGCAAGAGAAATAAGATGAAAGAAAGACGAATCAAAAATGAATAATAATGACAAAGCTTCATCTAAGAAATTCAAACAATTTAAGACTATTACGTCTTATTACTACGAGGTGGAAACAAGCAAGAGAAATAAGATGAAAGAAAGACGAATCAAAAATGAATAATAATGACAATGCTTCATCTAAGAAATTCAAACAATTTAAGACTATTACGTCTGATTACTACGAGGTGGAAACAAGCAAGAGAAATAAGACGAAAGAAAGACGAATCCAAAATGAATAATAATGACAATGCTTCATCTAAGAAATTCAAACAATTTAAGACTATTACGTCTTATTACTACGAGGTGGAAACAAGCAAGAGAAATAAGATGAAAGAAAGACGAATCAAAAATGAATAATAATGACAAAGCTTCATCTAAGAAATTCAAACAATTTAAGACTATTACGTCTTATTACTACGAGGTGGAAACAAGCAAGAGAAATAAGATGAAAGAAAGACGAATCAAAAATGAATAATAATGACAATGCTTCATCTAAGAAATTCAAACAACTTAAGACTATTATGTCTTATTACTACGAGGTGGAAACAAGCAAGAGAAATAAGATGAAAGAAAGACGAATCAAAAATGAATAATAATGACAATGCTTCATCTAAGAAATTCAAACAACTGAAGACTATTACGTCTTATTACTACGAGGTGGAAACAAGCAAGAGAATTAAGATGAAAGAAAGACGAATCAAAAATGAATAATAATGACAATGCTTCATCTAAGAAATTCAAACAACTTAAGACTATTACGTCTTATTACTACGAGGTGGAAACAAGCAAGAGAAATAAGATGAAAGAAAGACGAATCAAAAATGAATAATAATGACAATGCTTCATCTAAGAAATTCAAACAATTTAAGACTATTACGTCTTATTACTACGAGGTGGAAACAAGCAAGAGAAATAAGATGAAAGAAAGACGAATCAAAAATTAATAATAATGACAATGCTTCATCTAAGAAATTCAAACAATTTAAGACTATTACGTCTGATTACTACGAGGTGGAAACAAGCAAGAGAAATAAGATGAAAGAAAGACGAATCAAAAATGAATAATAATGACAATGCTTCATCTAAGAAATTCAAACAACTGAAGACTATTACGTCTTATTACTACGAGGTGGAAACAAGCAAGAGAAATAAGATGAAAGAAAGACGAATCAAAAATTAATAATAATGACAATGCTTCATCTAAGAAATTCAAACAATTTAAGACTATTACGTCTTATTACTACGAGGTGGAAACAAGCAAGAGAAATAAGATGAAAGAAAGACGAATCAAAAATGAATAATAATGACAATGCTTCATCTAAGAAATTCAAACAACTTAAGACTATTACGTCTTATTACTACGAGGTGGAAACAAGCAAGAGAAATAAGATGAAAGAAAGACGAATCAAAAATGAATAATAATGACAATGCTTCATCTAAGAAATTCAAACAATTTAAGACTATTACGTCTTATTACTACGAGGTGGAAACAAGCAAGAGAAATAAGATGAAAGAAAGACGAATCAAAAATTAATAATAATGACAATGCTTCATCTAAGAAATTCAAACAATTTAAGACTATTACGTCTTATTACTACGAGGTGGAAACAAGCAAGAGAAATAAGATGAAAGAAAGACGAATCAAAAATGAATAATAATGACAATGCTTCATCTAAGAAATTCAAACAACTGAAGACTATTACGTCTTATTACTACGAGGTGGAAACAAGCAAGAGAATTAAGATGAAAGAAAGACGAATCAAAAATGAATAATAATGACAATGCTTCATCTAAGAAATTCAAACAACTTAAGACTATTACGTCTTATTACGACGAGGTGGAAACAAGCAAGAGAAATAAGATGAAAGAAAGACGAATCAAAAATGAATAATAATGACAATGCTTCATGTAAGAAATTCAAACAATTTAAGACTATTACGTCTTATTACTACGAGGTGGAAACAAGCAAGAGAAATAAGATGAAAGAAAGACGAATCAAAAATTAATAATAATGACAATGCTTCATCTAAGAAATTCAAACAATTTAAGAGTATTACGTCTTATTACTACGAGGTGGAAACAAGCAAGAGAAATAAGATGAAAGAAAGACGAATCAAAAATTAATAATAATGACAATGCTTCATCTAAGAAATTCAAACAATTTAAGACTATTACGTCTTATTACTACGAGGTGGAAACAAGCAAGAGAAATAAGATGAAAGAAAGACGAATCAAAAATGAATAATAATGACAATGCTTCATCTAAGAAATTCAAACAACTTAAGACTATTACGTCTTATTACTACGAGGTGGAAACAAGCAAGAGAAATAAGATGAAAGAAAGACGAATCCAAAATGAATAATAATGACAATGCTTCATGTAAGAAATTCAAACAATTTAAGACTATTACGTCTTATTACTACGAGGTGGAAACAAGCAAGAGAAATAAGATGAAAGAAAGACGAATCAAAAATTAATAATAATGACAATGCTTCATCTAAGAAATTCAAACAATTTAAGACTATTATATCTTATTACTACGAGGTGGAAACAAGCAAGAGAAATAAGATGAAAGAAAGACGAATCAAAAATTAATAATAATGACAATGCTTCATCTAAGAAATTCAAACAATTTAAGACTATTACGTCTTATTACTACGAGGTGGAAACAAGCAAGAGAAATAAGATGAAAGAAAGACGAATCAAAAATTAATAATAATGACAATGCTTCATCTAAGAAATTCAAACAATTTAAGACTATTACGTCTTATTACTATGAGGTGGAAACAAGCAAGAGAAATAAGATGAAAGAAAGACGAATCAAAAATGAATAATAATGACAATACATCATCTAAGAAATTCAAACAATTTAAGACTATTACGTCTTATTACTACGAGGTGGAAAGAAGCAAGAGAAATAAGATGAAAGAAAGACGAATCAAAAATTAATAATAATGACAATGCTTCATCTAAGAAATTCAAACAATTTAAGACTATTACGTCTTATTACTACGAGGTGGAAACAAGCAAGAGAAATAAGATGAAAGAAAGACGAATCAAAAATTAATAATAATGACAATGCTTCATCTAAGAAATTCAAACAATTTAAGACTATTACGTCTTATTACTACGAGGTGGAAACAAGCAAGAGAAATAAGATGAAAGAAAGACGAATCCAAAATGAATAATAATGACAATGCTTCATCTAAGAAATTCAAACAATTTAAGACTATTACGTCTTATTACTAGGAGGTGGAAACAAGCAAGAGAAATAAGATGAAAGAAAGACGAATCCAAAATGAATAATAATGACAATGCTTCATCTAAGAAATTCAAACAATTTAAGACTATTACGTCTTATTACTACGAGGTGGAAACAAGCAAGAGAAATAAGATGAAAGAAAGACGAATCCAAAATGAATAATAATGACAATGCTTCATCTAAGAAATTCAAACAATTTAAGACTATTACGTCTTATTACTATGAGGTGGAAACAAGCAAGAGAAATAAGATGAAAGAAAGACGAATCAAAAATGAATAATAATGACAATGCTTCATGTAAGAAATTCAAACAACTTAAGACTATTACGTCTTATTACTACGAGGTGGAAACAAGCAAGAGAAATAAGATGAAAGGAAGACGAATCGAAAATGAATAATAATGGCAATGCTTCATCTAAGAAATTCAAACAATTTAAGACTATTACGTCTTATTACTACGAGGTGGAAACAAGCAAGAGAAATAAGATGAAAGAAAGACGAATCCAAAATGAATAATAATGACAATGCTTCATCTAAGAAATTGAAACAATTTAATACTATTACGTCTTATTACTATGAGGTGGAAACAAGCAAGAGAAATAAGATGAAAGAAAGACGAATCCAAAATGAATAATAATGACAATGCTTCATCTAAGAAATTCAAACAATTTAAGACTATTACGTCTTATTACTACGAGGTGGAAACAAGCAAGAGAAATAAGATGAAAGAAAGACGAATCCAAAATGAATAATAATGACAATGCTTCATCTAAGAAATTCAAACAATTTAAGACTATTACGTCTTATTACTATGAGGTGGAAACAAGCAAGAGAAATAAGATGAAAGAAAGACGAATCAAAAATGAATAATAATGACAATACTTCATCTAAGAAATTCAAACAATTTAAGACTATTACGTCTGATTACTACGAGGTGGAAACAAGCAAGAGAAATAAGATGAAAGAAAGACGAATCAAAAATGAATAATAATGACAATGCTTCATGTAAGAAATTCAAACAACTTAAGACTATTACGTCTTATTACTACGAGGTGGAAACAAGCAAGAGAAATAAGATGAAAGGAAGACGAATCAAAAATGAATAATAATGGCAATGCTTCATCTAAGAAATTCAAACAATTTAAGACTATTACGTCTTATTACTACGAGGTGGAAACAAGCAAGAGAAATAAGATGAAAGAAAGACGAATCAAAAATTAATAATAATGACAATGCTTCATCTAAGAAATTCAAACAATTTAAGACTATTACGTCTTATTACTACGAGGTGGAAACAAGCAAGAGAAATAAGATGAAAGAAAGACGAATCAAAAATTAATAATAATGACAATGCTTCATCTAAGAAATTCAAACAATTTAAGACTATTACGTCTTATTACTATGAGGTGGAAACAAGCAAGAGAAATAAGATGAAAGAAAGACGAATCAAAAATGAATAATAATGACAATACTTCATCTAAGAAATTTAAACAATTTAAGACTATTACGTCTTATTACTACGAGGTGGAAACAAGCAAGAGAAATAAGATGAAAGAAAGACGAATCAAAAATGAATAATAATGACAAAGCTTCATCTAAGAAATTCAAACAATTTAAGACTATTACGTCTTATTACTACGAGGTGGAAACAAGCAAGAGAAATAAGATGAAAGAAAGACGAATCAAAAATGAATAATAATGACAATGCTTCATGTAAGAAATTCAAACAATTCAAGACTATTACGTCTTATTACTACGAGGTGGAAACAAGCAAGAGAAATAAGATGAAAGAAAGACGAATCAAAAATGAATAATAATGACAAAGCTTCATCTAAGAAATTCAAACAATTTAAGACTATTACGTCTGATTACTACGAGGTGTAAACAAGCAAGAGAAATAAGATGAAAGAAAGACGAATCCAAAATGAATAATAATGACAATGCTTCATCTAAGATATTCAAACAATTTAAGACTATTACGTCTTATTACTACGAGGTGGAAACAAGCAAGAGAAATAAGATGAAAGAAAGACGAATCAAAAATTAATAATAATGACAATGCTTCATCTACGAAATTCAAACTACTTAAGAGTATTACGTCTTATTACTACTAGGTGGAAACAAGCAAGAGAAATAAGATGAAAGAAAGACGAATCAAAAATTAATAATAATGACAAAGCTTCATCTAAGAAATTCAAACAATTTAAGACTATTACGTCTTATTACTACGAGGTGGAAACAAGCAAGAGAAATAAGATGAAAGAAAGACGAATCCAAAATGAATAATAATGACAATGCTTCATCTAAGAAATTCAAACAATTTAAGACTATTACGTCTTATTACTACGAGGTGGAAACAAGCAAGAGAAATAAGATGAAAGAAAGACGAATCAAAAATGAATAATAATGACAATGCTTCATCTAAGAAATTCAAACAATTTAAGACTATTACGTCTTATTACTACGAGGTGGAAACAAGCAAGAGAAATAAGATGAAAGAAAGACGAATCAAAAATTAATAATAATGACAATGCTTCATCTACGAAATTCAAACAATTTAATACTATTACGTCTTATTACTACGAGGTGGAAACAAGCAAGAGAAATAAGATGAAAGAAAGACGAATCCAAAATGAATAATAATGACAATGCTTCATGTAAGAAATTCAAACAATTTAAGACTATTACGTCTTATTACTACGAGGTGGAAACAAGCAAGAGAAATAAGATGAAAGAAAGACGAATCCAAAATGAATAATAATGACAATGCTTCATCTAAGAAATTCAAACAATTTAAGACTATTACGTCTTATTACTACGAGGTGGAAACAAGCAAGAGAAATAAGATGAAAGAAAAACGAATCAAAAATTAATAATAATGACAATGCTTCATCTAAGAAATTCAAACAACTTAAGACTATTACGTCTTATTACTACGAGGTGGAAACAAGCAAGAGAAATAAGATGAAAGAAAGACGAATCCAAAATGAATAATAATGACAATGCTTCATCTAAGAAATTCAAACAATTTAAGACTATTACGTCTTATTACTACGAGGTGGAAACAAGCAAGAGAAATAAGATGAAAGAAAGACGAATCAAAAATGAATAATAATGACAATGCTTCATCTAAGAAATTCAAACAATTTAAGACTATTACGTCTTATTACTACGAGGTGGAAACAAGCAAGAGAAATAAGATGAAAGAAAGACGAATCAAAAATGAATAATAATGACAATGCTTCATCTAAGAAATTCAAACAATTTAAGACTATTACGTCTTATTACTACGAGGTGGAAACAAGCAAGAGAAATAAGATGAAAGAAAGACGAATCAAAAATGAATAATAATGACAATGCTTCATCTACGAAATTCAAACAATTTAAGACAATTACGTCTTATTACTACGAGGTGGAAACAAGCAAGAGAAATAAGATGAAAGAAAGACGAATCAAAAATGAATAATAATGACAATGCTTCATCTAAGAAATTCAAACAATTTAAGACTATTACGTCTTATTACTACGAGGTGGAAACAAGCAAGAGAAATAAGATGAAAGAAAGACGAATCCAAAATGAATAATAATGACAATGCTTCATGTAAGAAATTCAAACAATTTAAGACTATTACGTCTTATTACTACGAGGTGGAAACAAGCAAGAGAAATAAGATGAAAGAAAGACGAATCCAAAATGAATAATAATGACAATGCTTCATCTAAGAAATTCAAACAATTTAAGACTATTACGTCTTATTACTACGAGGTGGAAACAAGCAAGAGAAATAAGATGAAAGAAAGACGAATCAAAAATGAATAATAATGACAATGCTTCATCTACGAAATTCAAACAATTTAAGACTATTACGTCTTATTACTACGAGGTGGAAACAAGCAAGAGAAATAAGATGAAAGAAAGACGAATCAAAAATTAATAATAATGACAATGCTTCATCTACGAAATTCAAACAATTTAAGACTATTACGTCTTATTACTACGAGGTGGAAACAAGCAAGAGAAATAAGATGAAAGAAAGACGAATCAAAAATGAATAATAATGACAATACTTCATCTGAGAAATTCAAACAACTTAAGACTATTACGTCTGATTACTACGAGGTGGAAACAAGCAAGAGAAATAAGATGAAAGAAAGACGAATCAAAAATTAATAATAATGACAATGCTTCATCTACGAAATTCAAACAATTTAAGACTATTACGTCTTATTACTATGAGGTGGAAACAAGCAAGAGAAATAAGACGAAAGAAAGACGAATCCAAAATGAATAATAATGACAATGCTTCATGTAAGAAATTCAAACAATTTAAGACTATTACGTCTTATTACTACGAGGTGGAAACAAGCAAGAGAAATAAGATGAAAGAAAGACGAATCCAAAATGAATAATAATGACAATGCTTCATGTAAGAAATTCAAACAATTTAAGACTATTACGTCTTATTACTACGAGGTGGAAACAAGCAAGAGAAATAAGATGAAAGAAAGACGAATCCAAAATGAATAATAATGACAATGCTTCATCTAAGAAATTCAAACAATTTAAGACTATTACGTCTTATTACTACGAGGTGGAAACAAGCAAGAGAAATAAGATGAAAGAAAGACGAATCAAAAATGAATAATAATGACAATGCTTCATCTACGAAATTCAAACAATTTAAGACTATTACGTCTGATTACTACGAGGTGGAAACAAGCAAGAGAAATAAGATGAAAGAAAGACGAATCAAAAATGAATAATAATGACAATGCTTCATCTAAGAAATTCAAACAATTTAAGACTATTACGTCTTATTACTACGAGGTGGAAACAAGCAAGAGAAATAAGATGAAAGAAAGACGAATCAAAAATTAATAATAATGACAATGCTTCATCTACGAAATTCAAACAATTTAAGACTATTACGTCTTATTACTACGAGGTGGAAACAAGCAAGAGAAATAAGATGAAAGAAAGACGAATCCAAAATGAATAATAATGACAATGCTTCATGTAAGAAATTCAAACAATTTAAGACTATTACGTCTTATTACTACGAGGTGGAAACAAGCAAGAGAAATAAGATGAAAGAAAGACGAATCCAAAATGAATAATAATGACAATGCTTCATCTAAGAAATTCAAACAATTTAAGACTATTACGTCTTATTACTACGAGGTGGAAACAAGCAAGAGAAATAAGATGAAAGAAAGACGAATCAAAAATGAATAATAATGACAATGCTTCATGTAAGAAATTCAAACAATTTAAGACTATTACGTCTTATTACTACGAGGTGGAAACAAGCAAGAGAAATAAGATGAAAGAAAGACGAATCAAAAATGAATAATAATGACAATGCTTCATCTAAGAAATTCAAACAATTTAAGACTATTACGTCTTATTACTACGAGGTGGAAACAAGCAAGAGAAATAAGATGAAAGAAAGATGTATCAAAAAATTAATAATAATTACAACTTTCCCTTTAAGAAATGCGAATACTGTTTCTAGAAACCGTCTTTGGTGCACGAAGGTTTTCAGTTGTTGATTGTGCATCCTATGGTTACTTTTATAATCCTTTCACCGTGTCCAGACACCGTTCACACAAAATCCATTTGAACATCTCGTTATTGAATAATAGAAAGCCGCCAAATAGTCTGGCTTCGAGATTTAGTGTCTATTCTATATGATTATTCCTTCTTTGAATTCAAAACAAATTTTATTGGTGATAAAATATACAATGACCTTTTGTTTAGTTTTATGACACCGTCAGTTGTAATGGTGTTTCGTATGGGGAAATGTGTGTCAGTCTCAATTGTCGGCGTCGTTATCTCAATTCCAGGACCAAGGGACAAAACAATCGATTGGTAATTCTAAAAATTCGACAAAAATCGACATTGATTCCAGCTGGTACATTAAGCACAAAAATGGGTCTGTCACCAGAAAAGGCTTCTTTTTTTTTTTTACTTTTTCTCTCTCTACATGCCGTATTCATTTAGGACTTGGCGACCATGACTCTCCACAGTTTTCTACGTTTTATCGCTTTCAGCTATGCTTTTTGCGTTTAGGGTACAACTTTCTTTTTTTAGTGTTAGATGGGCCATCAGTTCGCTGGGATTTGCTAGGCCATCATTTGGGTATGTTATGTTTTTTTGCTTTGTATCCTGTACAGTCAGGAGCAAACTATGGTCCTTAGGCCCTATAGGAGTATTGTCATTTAACTGATAGACCTTTTTTAGTATATGTAATGTTCCTCATTATTATTATTATTATTATTATTATTATTATTATTCCATCACCATTTTCTCATTCCATTTTTCTTCTTTTACATATATATATATATATATATATATATATATATATATATATATATATATATCATGAAATACATAAGGAAACAACCTAAAGCATTGAATTAAGACAGAACAACTGGCCTGGGTTGATTCCCTTCTTTCTCTACTTCCATTAATCTCCCATTGACATATATATATGTATATATACATATATATATATATATATATATATATATATATATATATATATATATATATATAGAGAGAGAGAGAGAGAGAGAGAGAGAGAGATACATAGATAGATAGATAGTGTTGTAGATTCCGCGTGAAAATCGGTCTGCAATAAATGACAAACGCAAGTATTTAAGCTAAGAAACTAAATGTATTTACACAAAATACAAAAGGTAATGCTGTTAGTAAAATCCAGGAACGCCGGTTAGTATTAATCAAAGATCGCTATATACAGTCTCGAAGTAAACTTTCTTAGAGTTGTGCGTCCTTATAACTGACTTCTAACGTCAACTCAATCACAGTGTCTATATACTTTCCACTCTGTTACTCCACCCCGTTCCTCTACTCTCTTCCTCTCTTTTATCTCTGACTGCCTGTGGCTATTTAACGTCAGCAGGACGAGTCCATCTATATCAGAAAAGAGTGGACCCCATCACCCCACCACCTTAGATCCCTTTTTTGGGGGAGTTAATATTGTGTCCATTGTTTGTTGAAAAATTGCAGGAGCAACTTTTATTCCGAATGGTAGTCTGTTGAATTTATACAATCCCTTGTGCGTATTAATGCAAAGGATTCTTGAACTCTCTTCTTGTACTGGAATTTGTAGATAAGCCTCACTAAGATCTATTTTTGAAAATATCTTACCGCCGTTGAGCTTTGTAAATATCTCCTCTGGGCTCGGTAGTGGGTAATGGTGGTCTTTTACTGCCTTGTTGAGTCCCGTCGAAAAATCTGCGCATACGCGAATTTCTCCTGACTTCTTTTTTACGTAAACCACCGGCGCAGCCCACTCACTAAACTCTGTTTTAGATAAAATCCCAGTTTGTTCAAGTCTCTCCAATTCTTTGTCTATTTTTTCTATAGTAGCAAACGGTACATTTCGCTTCTTTCTGAAAATTGGTTGGACGTTTTCTTTTAATTCTATTTTGGCCTTAAATTTGTTGCATCGTCCCAACCCACTTGAAAATATCTCAGGAAATTGCTTGTATAATTCTTCCTTCAATTTTATGGCATCTGATGGTTCAACCTCTAACTTTTTGCAAAACGAGTTGATAGGTAGGTCCCAAACGTTGAATTTCTGCATCCAGTCGATACCTACTAAATTTTCAGTATCTTTCATGACGTATATCTTAAGTTTTTTTGTTTTGCCGTGAAATTTAACATTCACTATTATTTCTCCCTCAAATTTTATTCGTTTGCCTGTAACCGACTTGGCAATTTTTTGAGTGTGTAACATGGTAGGTCTGTTGAGTTTTTCCATGTCTGTAAGTTGATTATCGTGAGGTCGGAACCCGAATCTAGTTGTAATTTAATCTTTTTGTTTAAAATTTCCAGTTCTACATATTTCCTTACATTGGCGTTGTCCTCATTATTTATCCTTGTAACTCTTATTCTATTAGTATCTTTTCTATTTCTACACTGGGATGCCTTGTGGCCTTTTTTTTCCACATTCATGACAGTTTTTATATCTGAAGCGGCAATCCTTGTTCCAATGTAATCCTCCACATCGATAACATGCTGATGGAGGGGGCTTATATTTGTTTCGATATTCGTCATAATTTGTCCTGTATGTTGTATTTTTTCTCTTATCATAATATTTTATTTTTCTTTCCGGGGAGGGTGAGAATCTTTTTTCATTGTCGTAAAATTTTAGTTTTCTTTCCGGGGAGGGTGAAGAACGTAGACTTTTATTTGACTTACGTATATGAGAAACAGCTGATTCTTCAATGTCCATTGCGTATTTC
>OZ010594.1:18384822-18392322 GCA_963932145.1 Acanthosepion lycidas
TCTCCTTCTGCTTACATAAAGAAGGTTGCTGCAATTTAATACATACAGCTTCCAACTCTTGCAAATGGTGTTTGAGACGAGCCTTATGCAAAAGAGAGGATGAGTTCATAGAAAATTTTGAAGTGCATAGCTCATTCTCCAGAAGATGTCGTCCAATTGCAGATTCATGCGCAGATTGCGAAACACACGCACACACACACACACATATCAGCTACAGAGAACTTCCGGTTAATCAAAGCGCGAATTACTGCTTTTAGGTGAAATGTTTTTTAGTGGCTGAACGGTCATAGCACGTCAGGTTTAATGGTGATTCCGTACAGGATACATGTTCGATTCCTGTCTGATAACGTATATTTTCTACGGAATTTCTCGAACAATAAGGACAGTAAATGTAATTAATACTATTTAATCAAAGAATAAAGCATTTATTCAAATTATTATCTCCATAAAAATAACGTATAAACAGAAAATATATTTAACATCTGTCGTATTTAATGCATTTCATATATATATATATATATATATATATATATATATATATATATAATCTGTTTTGAACAATCAATTTATTTAGAAATTAAAAGAAACATACTGGGTTGTATTTTAATACTTTTTGTTTTATTATTTCAATTAGATTCCTCTACGAGTTTCGGCCAGGGCCGTCATCATCAGAAAAAAAAAATTCTGTTTGTTAGCAACAGGGAACTACAGGAATGACTTTCTGAAGAAAATGAACTTTATCTGTTTTTTTTTATCGTTAATTTTGGTCGATCCTTTTGCCTCATTTAAGTTATTTTTAAGATAAAGGCTGTGAAGATCCATGCGACTGAAAATTCCCTTGGTCATTTTGACAATTTTATTGGTTCCTGGGAAGGAGATGTGTTTGTGTTAAGTGCGTGTTATCATTTAGTTCTTCGGGAGTGTGTATGATGTGTGTAAGTGTATATATTAGTATGGGTGTATGTATAAGTGTGACACCTCAACACCTCCGCAAACATGTCTGTCTTGTGTGGGTAGGGCTTGATTTATGGGGTTATATATTAGTTAATTATATATTGAACAGTGATATATATATATATATATATATATATATATATATATATATATATATAGAGAGAGAGAGAGAGAGAGAGAGAGAGAGAGAGAGAACATTAAACTTTTTTTACTTTCCGACTGTCCTTCATTTTTTTAAATATTTTCATTTTAGTAATTTTATCTTGCATATAGACGAGGAAAATGACTTCAAACGGAAGAAGTTTTTTTTTTCCAGAGAACTGAGCCACCGAAACGGTTTCGACTCCAACACACCGTTATTGATTTGTTTGAATAAAAGATTATTGCCTTTTATATAGCGCGTCTAGATTTCTCTGAATTTCTTTCTTTTGTATGTTTCTCGTGAAAATGAGATGAACTTTCCCAGCATTCCAAGAACCGGATTTCCCGCCATTCGATCAGAAAGTGTTCAATTTCCGTAGATATTGCTGGTTTCTTGCTAGCTTTGCTACTCAAAATAAATAAATAAAAAATAAAAAAAAAACAAAAAAATAAATAAATAAAAAAATAATAAAAATAAATAAATAAAAATTAGAAAACTAAAAATAAATTAAAAACGAAAATTAAAAAACCCAAAGAAAACAGGCTGCTTTGTGATCAATTTGTAAAATGATTTGTAGAATAACCTCTCTCAAACAACAAAACATCGTCGCAAGAGAGTGGTGTCTTTTTGTTTGTTTATTCGGAGCTTTTGTTGTTGTCTATTTTTGAGTATTTTTCGTTGAACTTTTCAATTAATAGCTAGCAAATCCCAAGCGACATTAGCAAAATGCGTAATGGAAACACAGATAATTTTTTTATTACAACGAGAACGTTCTCGTCTGAAAATTTAAACAACAAATAAGCAGATATCACTTTGAATATAATTCTAGTTGTCAAAACGTCCATACAGAAAATAAACAGTGGCAAAATATGTTTTTTTTTAAACCCGGTCATGCAGTACGTGATAACCGTTAATATGATGAGACAAAGTGAAAAATTTTATTAACGACACGTTTCGCCGGAGAGCGTATGCTCTCTTTGACTTTCTCGGGTTAAAAGAGATAAAACTGTGTGGGAGAAAAAAATGACTTGGCAGCTCTGAGGATAAGTGGGTATCATAAATCAAATTAATTACCTCACCTTATCAACTAATTATTAGGTTGGTGCAAAAATAATGTCGTTTTCTCACATAGTAACATATGTGAGAAAACGACATTATTTTTTGCACCAACCTAATAATTTATGATCAACATTTATTAACGACACGTTTCGCCGGAGAGCGTATGCTCTCTTTGACTTTCTCGGGTTAAAAGAGATAAAACTGTGTGGGAGAAAAAATGAGTTGGCAGCTCTGAGGATAAGTGGGTATCATAAATCAAATTAATTACCTCACCTTATCAACTAATTATTAGGTTGGTGCAAAAATAATGTCGTTTTCTCACATAGTAACATATGTGAGAAAACGACATTATTTTTTGCACCAACCTAATAATTTATGATCAACATTTATACTCAGAGATCCCAAGGCATTTTCCTCACACATTTTCCTTTCTCTTTAATTTTAACCGAAAGAAACCAAAGAGAGCGTACGTTCTCTGGTGAAACGCGTCGTCGTCATTTTCATTTTTGTTTCGGATACAATTATACATCCTACAAACACACATGACTCCACTGATTCGCTAAAAAATGAGCGCGTCCTTGGTATGACGATAAACTACTTCCGCGTCCTGGGTATGACGATAAACGACATCCGCGTCCTGGGTATGACGATAAACTACGTCCAACAACAAGTCCTCAGAATGTTTTCCGAAAAATAATGTTGCCAGCTATACGTTTTTTGGAAAAAATAATGTTGCCCGCTATACGTTTTTTGGAAACAATAATGTTGCCAGCTATACGATTTTGGAAAAATAATGTTGCCAGCTATGTGTTTTTGAAACAATAATGTTGCCAGCTATGCGTTTTTGAAAAAATAATGTTGACAGCTATATATTTGATAGTACTGTATATTTAATATGTGTATAGGTATATGTGTATGTATGTATATGTATGTATATATATGTGTGTGTGTATGCATATATATATATATATATATATATATATATATATATATATATATATATATATATGTGTGTGTGTGTATACCTTAATTTGGCATTAAATGATCCACAGTGGTTGATATGCCATAAAACCCAACCAACCAACCTAAAAAATGAGCATACTACGACGAAAAAAATGCCACAAACATAATAAAAAGTAAGTTTAATTGTCAAAATCTTTATCATATTATTAAGAGGAAAGGCAAAAGGATTTTTTGACTTTTAAATTATATTTTTTGATCCTTTTCAGAACCTTCGAAATGTTGGTTAAAAATTTATTTTTCTTACACCAACGGGCAAACCAAAAGATTAGTATATAAAATTTTAGCGTCTTTTTTTGCGTTAAAAACACCTTGATTTGGAAATTCTTGCAAAAATCAAATAATTGTCGGGTTTTAATGTCAATTCCAGGATTGATGCACAAACTAGCAGGTATAATCCGTTTTCGAATGGGTGTTTCATTACTAGTAATTTTTGCCGTTCAATTGGAGCAGTTTAAATTTAAAGTCGGCCCACCTGAAAATCAATATTAATAACATTTGGATGCAACAGAGGCACATCCCTAAATAGGGGGAATTAACAATTTAAGTATGGGTTGGCCTATAAGAGGGCCGTTTTTGCGTTCCCAATCTTGCAAGGAAAGAACCTCTTCCATGGACCGTCATAACAAAAATATACGATAATTTTTATTCATAATATAATTCTTTTTTATAATTGTAATAATCTTTTGCGCTAGATTTTAACTCTCTAAATTGATTGTACGCTGTTCTTTTACAGACATTAAATCTTGCCTTTGATTTTTGCACAAAGTGTAAAAAATCTTTTTTTTTTCTATTTTTCACCTTCAAGGTTGTAATTTTTTCCAGACAATTTGGACTCAAAACCAGCAGTGAAGAATTATCTATCTAATTATAACAAAAAAAAAAAAAAAAAAAAAAAAATTAATCAAAATCAGATGAAAACTCTGGAAACGCATAAACAACATTCGATCACACACACACACACACACACACACACGAAAACAAACACCCGAACACGCACACACACACACGAACACGCACACACACGAACACGCTCACACACACACATACACACACATTTTGAGAAATATACATATAGATTACATTTTTAGGTTCTCTTCACAGATATGTTAATTAATTACAATTAATTATTATTTGGAATTATATTAATAATAATAATTATTATTATTTAAATAATTAATATAATTAATTATATAAATTTAACTGTATCGCAATAAATAATATTATTGTAATAATTTAAACTATTAATTTTTATTAAAGTTTTTATGAAAGATATATATCCAAGAACGGATAGTAAATAGCAAAACGAGAAGTAGTGGGGAGCCATTTTCGCCAGTAATTTGGCACTGAATCTATCAAACAAAAAAAAATTCATCGAAATCGGATGAAAACTGTGGAAACGCATAAACATCCGATCACATATACACACATACATACACATTTTGAGAATTATAGATATAGATAGTTGCAGAAAATATATTCCTCATTCCTGATGATTAAAGGGTCCTCTTTGGTAATTTTATGTCGATATCTTTCAGAATTATTTTCACAAATACGTGACGCAACCTGCATATACCCTGGAATGTAGTATTAGTTTTTTTCGGAAAATAATGTCCGATTTTAGAATGAACCTTTTAGTTATATTATTATAATAGTCGCACAATAAATACATACACAGACATACACGAAAACATTTTGAGAATTATGGATATATAGATGAATGAAATTATTTTAGAAATGTTTCTTTTTTTAGAAAAACTTCATAAAAAAACAGTTTTTACATCTGTTACCCCAAACTTACTTAATTTTATGAAATTTCGAGAAATTAATTTTTGTGAAGATTAATTTTTATATTAGCTATACACAAATTTAAATCAGTATCTGTCTATATTTTTGAGATGAGGTATTATGTACATTATTTACATTATTCAGACTATTGGCCTCATCTTTGACGCCATATTTATTACAACGTTTCGGCCTTTCAGTATCTGTCTATATCTCGGAGATGAGGTATTATGTACACTATTTACATTATTCGGACCATTGTCCTCATCTTTGTCACCATATTTATTACAACGTTTCGGCCTTTCAGTATCTGTCTATATTTTTGAGATGAGGTATTATGTACATTATTTACATTATTCGGACTATTGTCCTCATCTTTGTTGCCATATTTATTACAACGTTTCGGCCTTTCAGTATCTGTCTATATTTCTGAGATGAGGTATTATGTACATTATTTACATTATTCGGGCTATTGTCCTCATTTTGTCGCCATATTTATTACAACGTTTCGACCGTTGTACGTTCCGGCCTTCTTTAGTATCTGTATATATTTCTAAGATGAGGTATTATGTACATTATTTACATTATTCGGACTATTGTCCTCATCTTTGTCACCATATTTATTACAATGTTTCGACCGTTGTACGCTCCGGCCTTCTTCAGAGGGAAATTAACAAGAAGATAACTGATGAATGACATCCATTAATCCATTAAACATGGCAAGTGTAACTAGAACATTCTATCCCAGTGAGTGAAATAAGGGGTTCAGTTCGACATTCCAACCACCTGAAGAAGGCCGGAGCCTACAACGACCGAAACGTTGTGATAAATATGGCGACAAAGATGAGGACAATAGTCCGAATAATGTAAATAATGTAAATTTAAATCAATATTTTTCTGTAAAACAAGACCCCCATTTACCGAAAATCTCAGAATCATAAAATTAAAAAATGCATTAAACTAAGGCAGTATTTAATTTAAAAAATAATCAATTGCTTTTATGCATAAGATATATTATAGACGTTATTGCCTTAAGCATTTTTTTTTATTTTCGATGAATAATGAAATTTACAAGATTTGTTTTTATTTTTTTTTTTATAAATTAGAACAATTTATAAAGTTTTAAATCTTTTTAAAATTCTGTATTAATTTGTACGGTTTAAATGATATTGTTATATTGAAATGGAATGTCACACACACCCTATCGCCTATGTGTACTGACTATATCAGTAGCTATATATGGTGAGCACAGGATATACCTAGCGGCTTATCTCGAGACTTATTCTAGAGTTGGAGATTCGTCTCCGGCTGTGCTGGTCAAACTCTGTGCCTCCGGGCAGAGTCTCGTCTCGGAAAACAGCTACCCGACTCCGTTTTATACGGGGAATTTTTGTCCGAGTCTATGGGCTCGGATACCCAATATTAAATTCAGCCTTGTGCCACATCTGACCGCGTGGGGCGGTTGGTAGATATCCTTGCTTCGGGAATTACTAGCCTACCACCCGATTCCCTGTTTTTCAGTAGTGTATTCTCTTTTACAATAAACCTCTCTTGTTTGATCTACGCGCGTGTTGCTGTTCCTTCATCGGGTACCACCTTTGTTTGTAACCTTTTTAAAGATACAACATGTTATTAAGTAAAAACTATATTTACTAATCATAAATGGAAAAGCTTACTACTACTCAGCAACCACCAATATTTTAAAGAGAATTTTGAATTTTATTTTTTGTCTATAAACGTGCCGATTTTTGTATATACGGAGGGCCATCCACTACATTATCAAAAAATAAGAGCGATAACTGAACTAAATTTTAATTCAAATTAAAAATTGAAAAAAACATTGGATTACGAAAAATATTTTCCAAGACTTTGAAGGTTTCTGCGTAGTTAAAAATCATATAAAAACTAATTTTTACAGATATGTCCACCGTAGAAAAAATTAGATAAACCTCCATCTGTCAGTCAAGCTGTCAATGCCTTAAATAAACGAATGTAAAAAAATGCATTTCTACGATAAATAAACGTCTATCCCCGAATGTAAAAAATGCATTTCTACGATAAATAAACGTCTATCCCCGAATGTAAAAAATGCATTTCTACGATAAATAAACGTCTATCCCCGAATGTAAAAAATGCATTTCTACGATAAATAAACGTCTATCCCCGAATGTAAAAAATGCATTTCTACGATAAATAAACGTCTATCCCCGAATGTAAAAAATGCATTTCTACGATAAATAAACGTCTATCTCCGAATGTAAAAAATGCATTTCTACGATAAATAAACGTCTATCCCCGAATGTAAAAAATGCATTTCTACGATAAATAAACGTCTATCCCCGAATGTAAAAAATGCATTTCTACGATAAATAAACGTCTATCCCCGAATGTAAAAAATGCATTTCTACGATAAATAAACGTCTATCCCCGAATGTAAAAAATGCATTTCTACGATAAATAAACGTCTATCTCCGAATGTAAAAAATGCATTTCTACGATAAATAAACGTCTATCCCCGAATGTAAAAAATGCATTTCTAC
>OZ010594.1:18399822-18442322 GCA_963932145.1 Acanthosepion lycidas
ATATACACACTTTTCTCTTGCTGGAAGTATTATAACCTCTTCCATATATATATATATATATTTCTTGGTGCAAAAATAATGACGTAATAATGTCGTTTTTTGACGTTAAAAATACGTCAAAAACAACATTATTTTTGCACCAACCTAATATATATATATATATATATATATATATATATATATATATATATATATATATATATATATATATTAATGTTACAGCTATATTTTTATTTATATCTGAAATTTAATAATCTTCTAAACTCTGAAATTGTATTTACTATTTTTTCCTCAGTCGGAGTTGATATGTTCACTGATTATCCGGTCCAAACCCTCCCGGGTCCTTTGAACAGGAGTAGGGGTTTATCACGTGTTTCCTTTTTAGGATTGGGCTTCTGGTACAGTCTAATATCTTTTCATTCTCTTTTACTCCCAGCAGCCTTGCACCTTAGTGGTATTAGCGCCTTGCTTGGAGTGAATTGATTAACACACTAAAGAACACTATAAATCCAACAGCAAAAAGACTGACGATTATGGAAGTTATTTACAAAAGCAATCAGACATTAATAAAAAATATGGTACAAGTATTCCTCAATGAATAAGGAATAAAAAATGGATAGACGTAACTGTCGCATGTTATGATTTTCTGCGTTTTCATTCAAAGTGACACTTAAAGGAAAGTGAGCAACTTAAAACAATTTTCCCTTCATTTCGCTTTTTAGCAAACCAAGCACACACACACCCGAATGATGACTCATGTGAGTAGAAAGCTCAGACACCATGTTGATTTCATATATTTTTGATCTCAGCGGCAGCCATGTTTAACACAAACAAAAATTCAATACACACAAAATGCCCGTCCTTTTAAATAAAACTCGTTTAAAATAACAATTGCCGCATATATATATATATTATATATATATATATATATAATAATTTTTATATATATAAATAATTATATAATAATTATTATTATAAATAATTATATAATTATTATAATAATTATTAACGCATACTAACCCCCTCTCCCAGCATATTTAATACCACCATAAAAATAACCAATAAGGATTACAAACTGAAATTTCTACCAGTCACATCTACACAGTCATCAAAAAACTAAAAAAAACAAGGAAATAACCAGCTTTAATATAATAACAATAATGTTTTTTTTGTAAATTAAATATTAAAAATAAAAATGATAGCAATCTTCAACTATCATAATTTTACACAGAATACCTATTATCAGGATTTATACCAAAATAAATTAATACATATAACAAAATAAAATAAAACACCAACAACCACTTTTTAGTTCAAGGTACCACCACTATAACTACATTTATGGTTTTATCATTCTCCCGCCACTATTACTAATCACTTCTACCAATTTACAATAACTATTATCATTGTCTCCAATCCCTTACAACATTACTATCACATCACATCTACAATTATTAACATAAACTACCCTCTCGCCCAGCATATTAAATATTAAATATCACCATATAAAATAACCAATAAGAATTACAAACCGAAATTTCTACCTGTTACATATACACAGTCATAAAAAACAAACAAATAACCAGCTTTAAATATAACAAATAACCCCCCTTTTTTCAAAAATTTAAAAATAAATGTAAATAAAATTAATAATAATTTTTACCTATCATAATTTTACACAAACCCCACCACACCTATATACATACATGAGAGGAAATATTATTCAGTGGAAAAATAAAAAATGACATGTATACATTCACGAGACATTCACGAGAAAATTTCGCTACATTTCCAATCTTTGAATTTCAACATACAAATGCGTATGTATAGACACAACACCACCCGTATACATACATATGTCATATCCGAAACTGCCCACATATGTTTATATATGTATGAGTCCCGACTGACGACCAAGTATGTATGTGTCTGCGTACTTCATTGGGCGTATGAACATACATCGATGTTTGCGTTAGTACGATGACACCACGACGACGTTTCCCCACCACTTCCATAATAACACCAATACACGCAATTTACATAAGCCCAAAATTTAAAAAAAAATTAATCAGTTTGTCTGACGATCGCAAAAGCGTGAAACCCAGGGTCACAAAATCACATCAATCCAACCAAATATATATATATATATATATATATATATATATATATATATATATATATATATAATTTTTTATTACAATTACGATATAAAAATATTATTATTACTTTTAAATCTTGTTTCATTTCGAAATGTTTTTCGGATTTTTTTTAATATGTTTTTCGATATTATTTTATAATTTTTTCGATTTAAAAAAAAAAACTACTTTATGATTATTTTACATTTTAATTTTAAATTATGAATTTAAGATTCAAAATTTAAAATTTGAAACTTTAGATTTTAATATCTGTCTATATTTCTGAGATGAGGCATTATGTACATTATTTACATTATTCGGACTATTGTCCTCATCTTTGTCCCCATATGTATTACAACCTTTCGGCCTTTCAGTATCTGTTTATATTTCTGAGATGAGGTATTTTGTACATGATTTACATTATTCGGACTATTGTCCTCATCTTTGTCGCCATATTTATTACAACGTTTCGGCCTTTCAGTATCGCTCTATATTTCTGAGATGAGGTATTATGTACATTATTTACATTATTCGGACTATTATCCTCATCTTTGTCGCCATATTTTTTACAACGTTTCAGCCTTTCAGTATCTGTCTATATTTCTAAGATGAGGTATTATGTACATTATTTACATTATTCGGACTATTGTCCTCATCTTTGTCGCCATATTTTTTACAAAGTTTCAGCCTTTCAGTATCTGTCTATATTTCTGAGATGAGGTATTATGTACATTATTTACATTATTCGGACTATTGGCCTCATCTTTGTCGCCATATTTATTACAACGTTTCGGCCTTTCAGTATCTGTCTATATTTCTGAGATGAGGTATTATGTACATTATTCGGACTATTGTCCACATCTATGTCGCCATATTTATTACAAAGTTTCGGCCTTTCAGTATCGCTCTATATTTCTGAGATGAGGTATTATGTACATTATTTACATTATTCGGACTATTGTCCTTATCTTTGTCGCCATATTTATTACAACGTTTCGGCCTATCAGTATCGCTCTATATTTCTGAGATGAGGTATTATGTACATTATTTACATTATTCGGACTATTTTCCTCATCTTTGTCGCCATATATTTTACAACGTTTAGCCTTTCAGTATCTGTCTATATTTCTGAGATGAGGTATTTTGTACATTATTTACATTATTCGGACTATTGGCCTCATCTTTGTCGCCATATTTATTACAACGTTTCGGACTTTCAGTACGCTCTATATTTCTGAGATGAGGTATTATGTACATTATTTACATTATTCGGACTATTGTCCTCATCTTTGTCGCCATATTTTTTACAACGTTTCAGCCTTTCAGTATCTGTCTATATTTCTGAGATGAGGCATTATGTACATTATTTACATTATTCGGACTATTGTCCACATCTATGTCGCCATATTTATTACAAAGTTTCGGCCTTTCAGTATCGCTCTATATTTCTGAGATGAGGTATTATGTACATTATTTACATTATTCGGTCTATTGTCCTCATCTTTGTCGCCATATTTATTACAACGTTTCGGACTTTCAGTACGCTCTATATTTCTGAGATGAGGTATTATGTACATTATTTACATTATTCGGACTATTGTCCTCATCTTTGTCGCCATATTTTTTACAACGTTTCGGCCCTTCAGTATCTGTCTATATTTCTGAGATGAGGTATTATGTACATTATTTACATTATTCGGACTATTGTCCACATCTATGTCGTCATATTTATTGCAACGTTTCGGCCTTTCAGTATCTGTCTATATTTCTGAGATGAGGTAGAAAAGAAATAATAAAAACTATAATAATAAAATTTTAAATAAACAATTAAACTTAAATAAAAAATAATAGTGATTCCAAAACGAAAATTAATAATATTGATAATAAATTACGTAATTGCAGAAATCCCATAAATTGCCCATTACAAAATAAATGTCTTACTGAATCTATAGTTTACCAATGTACTATTTCATTTATTGCAAATCCAGATGTTAATAATTTTTATATTGGAAGCACAAAACCCCTTTTGAATTAAGATGGAAACAACATATTTTTCTTTCAACAACAATGGGTATCGTAACCGAACATCTCTCTCTAAATATTTTTGGTATTTAAAAGAAATCAATAAAACCACCACAGTAAAATGGAAATTATTAAAAAAAACGAGATTTTATTCGTCATTAAAAGACGCATGTCTTCTATGTCTACATGAAATGTTACATATTATTAAACTTCCTAAAAATAATGATTTATTAAGTCAAAGAAATGAACTAACTATTTTGTAGGCATTGCACAATGTTTGCATTAAAATACAGGTAATAAAATCTTTCATAAAAAAGTCTATATATCATAATTATATATCTATTATTGGATTACACATAATGGTACATATAATATTTACTTAATTCCTTGTCTTTTAATTTTAGAATGACAATGTCGAATTGAAGTATTGAACATAATAAGTATTGTATTTTAGATCAAAATAATTAATTATATAAAATGATTTAATAATACTAGAGGCCCCATCGTATGGTAATTTTCTCATGCACTCATGGACTCTCCCAGCTATAAATAGGAACAGGTACTGCCTTTTGGAGAGGGAAGTTTCTAGCAGTCATCTCTGACAGTCGGACCGAAAATTCTTGCTGTAACACTCTCGTTTGTATATGTATATATATGTGTGTGTCTGTTAATATATTTGTTTAACTCAATTCATTTTTTGTGTTTTTATTTCGGGCCCTAACAAGGCCACAACACCCCTTTAAGACAGCCCTAAAGTATATACAAAAATAGATCAAATAATGGTTCTCATTAGGGTTGCAGATTCGCTTCCTGTCGGAGAGCGCACATTTTTCAAAGAAATTTCTCGAATATTCAGGCCGGTAAATGTAATTACTACTGTTTAATAAAAAAGAGCGTTAACTTAAATAAATTGTATCTATTAAAATAACGTATAAACAGAAAATATATTAAATAATTGTTAGGCTTAATTCATTTTCATAATATATTGTCATTGTTTTCGTTAAGATATGTTTCGTGAGCAGAAAAATCGTCGAAGGTGTGTGTTTATAAACAGTAATTCGGACTTTGCTATATTTATTAATTTACATTTGGGCAGCAACCTTTTTTTTATACATGTTTCATTGAATATGACTGACAGGAAAAATTTAATTAACATTTATTTAGTTTTTTCAGCATTCTTCTATTTTTTGGTTTAGTTGGCATAAGGAACTACAAAAATTGTTCGTATCGTCCATTGTTCCAAGCGGTTTCGGCCATTTCTTTCGCCATTTTCAAGATCGTTTGAAATTCGTGAATTTATTTACTATTAAAATTTATTGTAATCGCGTTCCAACTCCACCCCCCTCATTCGTTATTATTAGGTTGGTGCAAAAATAATGACGTAATAATGTCGTTTTTTGACGTTAAAAAATGACATTATTACGTAATTATTTTTGCACCAAACTAATAATATTAATGTGTCTTGATTGTGTTTGTGTTTCGCCAACGATTACCTTTTGAAAAAGCGTTGGCCGTAAGGAGCCTAAACGTGTAATAATGACGTCTATTTTGTACAAGTGTGTATATATATATATATATATATATATATATATATATATAACGTCATCCACGGACAGACTGTTTCGCAGCTCATCAGTGTGGCTAGACATCCAGTTGCCTCTAGCTCGGATCGAAACCCGACTGAAGTGGTATTAGCCGGAGATTCTACCACTAAGCCGTTGGCGCACGGCAGTAAAGCAGGTGGATTTTTAGCGTATTTATTTTTAGAAACACGCCCAGTGACTGACAGTGACTCAATTCGCTATGCGAAGAGTCTCGCTATATATAAGCTATAATAGTCACTGTTTACAAACCCAAACCTACTCCCCCCCTCTCTCTCTCTCTATATATATATATATATATATATATATATATATATATATATATATATATATATATCGAACGATCATTAATGAGGTGCTGAAGTTTTTGTGATAATCCAATTTATCCAAAATTACGTAAGTATTGGATTTATCAGCTTTTCTGATGACGAGATTAGGGTTGTTTTCTTTTTTCATTCTTTAGCGGAAATTTTGAGTTTTGCTGGAATGTTCTTATTTCTATTACGTGGAATATGATTTTTTAGACCTTCTACCTTGAGAAGATCTTTGAGGTTTGGATGGTGGATTATTAATTTGTCCTTTTCCAGTTTACATAATGATTGGTGTAATATTTCAATTTTATTCTTCTTTGTGAGGAAGTCGAATTTAGACTGGAGATGGCAATTTGGCCCTAGATTTAGAAATTCCTTTTGATCATCCGTCAATATGTGACTGGATAGGTTTGTGTATTTATCACGGTTGTTGGGTAATAGAACCTTTCCTTGTTAAAAATTGCCCAACATCTTTGTAATTATCTGTCTATGTTTAATACAACAAAATACAGGGTGTTTCAAAAAGAATACGCCAAAATCATTGCGCTGTTTTATCAGGTCTATAGCCTTGTAGTGGACTCAATCAGTGGTTATTTGATAGAGTAGTTATCAAAGTTTGATTGGGTGTCAGTTTCACCGCTTCTGGTGCAGCTGAATTGTGGGAAGATCAATCAAAATCGCGACTCCTGAGCAGAAGGCGTTTTGCGTGCTTGAGTTCGCGAAAACAAACGCCATTGTCACAGTGCAAGCAGATTCGAATGACTTCATTTTTCAGTAAGATGGAGCACCACGCCATTGGCATCTCGGGGTTGGAGCTTATCTGAATTAAAACATGTCTCATGGATTGGGAGGAGAGGTGCTAAAGACCTTGCTCTCTGTGCTTGGCCTGCCAGATCCCCGGACCTCACTGTGTGTGACTTTTTCTTGTGGGGGGTTAGTTAAAGACCAAGTTTATGTTCCAGCACTTCCAGCAAGTATCGATGACTTGAAAGATCGAATAACAGCTGCAATCAACACGGTGGACCGTGACATGTTGAGGCGCGTTTGGGAGGAATTCTCATATCAGCTTGATGTCCACGCTGCCGGTGGTGGCCACATTGAGTACTTATAAAACATCAAATGAAACTTGAATGTATATACAACACATGTGTTCATGCTAGAGGTTTGTATTTTTTTTTCGTTATTGACACATCACGTGATGATTTTGGCGTATTCTTTTTGAAACACCCTGTATATATATATATATATATATATATATATATATATACACAGTGTAACCGGATATAAGAGAGTTGTCGGGACCGGAGAAGAAGTCTCTCATATCCGGGTTTCTCTTATATCCGGGTTTGGTCTATTTTGTTTAGGTAAGTATGGCTCTAATTTGGGACAACACAAAATCTCTCTTATATCCGGGTTTATCTTATATCAGGGTCTCTTATATCCGGGTTACACTATATATATATATATATATATATATATATATATATATATATATATTGATGCATATATATTGATGCATATTTGGGCAGCAACATTTCTTTCAAACATCTTATTAAATTAAATATGACAGATAAGGAAGATTTAATTAATTTTATTAAGTTTTTACAGAATTCTTACGTTTTTCCATCTTGTAGAAGTAAGGGAGTACAAATATTTTCCATAATTTTTATTTTTCCCAAGCGCTTTCGGCCACTTCTATAGACATTTTCAAAGGTGTTTTGTTTCTGGAGTTGTTATTTTTTACTCATGTTTTGACTATTACGTCGTAAATTATTTTTATGTTGTTTTGAATAGGAGAGTATATTCAGACGCTTCACGTGTTGCGAGCGGCTGGAATTCTCGGGAGCGTCTTTCTATTAAGAAAAGAATTAACACTTTATTTCCACTGTTATATAATGTGAGGTTGATAGTAGGAGAGAAATATATGATATATGGGGCCACTCTAATGGCAAGATGTTTCTGATAATATAATTTATATAGAATTCTTCTTAAAGGTTCTTGTAAATTATTAGTCGATAGATTTTTTTTTATAGCACTTTGGTCTGTTAGAGTTATCTATATATAATGGCAAACCGGAGTGCTATCATCGATGATGTAGCCTGTTCTCTGTTGATTCGAATCACTGATCTTTTTTCCTCCTTGGTGCACACTGCTAGCGAAGCGGCTATGTTTACACTGTAACAGCAGAAAGAAAACTGGCACGATCAATCTCAAAATTTGATCACGTGACCCCAATAGTACCAACTATAAACAACTTGCGTGAGCAGAAGGCAGTGTCACAAAGCGGAGAAATTTTGACATTGTCGTATATATATATATTGTCAGTGGTCAGGAATCGATGTAAGTGTTACTGACAGAATAAACATGACAAAGTCAAACATCTAATATAAAAATACATTGAATACATCAAAGAAAGTTTTTTCAGTGGCCAATAAGTAACGCAAGATTTATTGACAAAATAGTGTAATCAGATATTGCATAGATAAACATTTTTTCAACAAAAATGTATTGCAAATGACGAAAAAATATTGTCAGTGACTCTGGATTAATGCTAGCATTACTGACAGGATAGGCAATAATGCATAACATAAAACTTTACTATAGAAATGCAAATGAGAAAGAAAGGAATTGTTACTGGTCAGGAATTAATGCAAATGTTACTTATAGAATAGGTCTATTATATCTGTAAATACTTTCATGTTAAATGTCCTGGCGAACTCTTCTCTTGAGTCCGTAGACTACATGAATTTTAAGCTCCTTTCTAGCAAGGTCTCATCATTTTATAGTAAAAATAGCCAGATGTAACCGCAACTTCTATGCTAACAGTTCCTTCTCTTGTACTTCTCGCTTTTGGAACTATCTTCCAGCTTCTTGCTTTCCAGTCAAGCTTGAACTTCAAAAATTTAAATGCAATGTCAACTGTATCTATGTTTGTTTAGCGGCCTATCAACTCCTATATGGGTCATTTAATGCCGAAATTTAATTTTCTTGGGAGCATTAGTTATTTCTTTTAGAAAAATGTATTTCAGGTAATTATTTTGTTCACAAAAAATGCATTACTGGTAATTTATTATTATTATTATTATTATTATTATTATTATTATTATTATTATTATTATTTTAGTTTATTTTTTTTTCAAAGTGTATTGCAGGTAATTTTTTTTTTACTATAAAAATGTATTGCTGGTATTTTTACTATAAAAATGTTTATATTTTCATAGTTTTTTGACACCAATTTGGGGGTTAACTATTTGCCCATAGCTTGGACCTCACCCCGGATTAGGATGGACCTGGAAATAACAACAATTAAGAGGTGGTCCCACACTCCTCAAAACATCACGATCAGGGGCCTTGCAGCCGGATGTAGTTCATTGTCTTACCCAGGAAGGAAGAACATTTTAAAATTTGACTTAATGAGCAGTTAACGGTTACAGTTAAGCCACCTTGTCGACTATCTGCCTCCGAGCGGAGAGGAAACCAGACGAAGCTATGCGGAAGGACAGAGTCTTGTCTGGGGAGATAGACAGCTACCCGGCCCCATGCATACGGGGTCTACTGGCAATTTTTGGTTGATCCTACGTGTTCGGAACGCCTCACGTAAAAAATTAAGAATTTGACTAATTACTGGGAAATGTTGAGGCCATATGAAACGAGTATTAGTATATTCTAAGGACAACATTTGTTACTTCAATCCGTTGGCTTGTTATTCTATCACAAAATGGCCTTATGTGCTATACGCGATACACGCTTGGGTGATCATATCTCTCCACAACTTCCTCATATTGCTGGTATTAAAACCTATTTTTACACTTTCATAGTATTTTCGCCTCAGTTTGGATTTAACTACTTGTCCATAGCTGGGTCCCTGAGAGGTGCTACCACCTCGGGTCAGGATGGACCTGGGAGCAACAGTAATTAAGTGATGGTTTCAGGCTCCTCAAAACCTCACGATCAGATGACTTGCTGCCGGATGTAGTTTGTTGTCTTACCCAGGACGGAATGTCAATCGTTATTTTCTGTTCTGTTAAATTCTGTTCTTTTATTTTCCTTGCTCATTAATAATGTTCTTTTCTTATATCATTTCACATCCAGTATCCTCCTTACGCCTTAGTGGCTTTATTGCCTTGCTTGGCGTGAAAATATTAAAAAAATGTATTATAGATAAATATTTACTATCAAAATGGATTGCAAATGAGGAAGAATGGGATTGTCAGTGGTCAGGAATTCATGGCTGAACTGTTCGTGCTATTCACATGTATACTTTTGTATATCAGGGCAGTCCTGCGTTGATAGCGTCACACGCGATACTAATGAAACAATTAGTACGCAGCGCGAAATGTTTTCAGATGTAAATTTCGAGAAATCACATCGCAGTGGGTCGGCTCTAATGAGCAGTTAACGATTACAGTTAACCCAGCTTGTCGACTCTGCCTCCGGGCGGAGAAGAAAACCAGACGAGGCTATGCGGAAGGACAGAGTCTCATCTGGGGAGGTAGACAGTTACCTGGCCCGGTGCATACAGGGTTTACGGGCAATTTTTGGCCGATCCTACGTGTTCGGAACGTCCCACGTAAAAAACCGGCCCTGTGCCACATCATGCCTTGTTGGGGAGGTCTTGGGGTAAATATCGAGTCGGCTCTAATGATAATTGGAAGATACTGCGGGATGCATCACCATGGGACAATGGTTAACGCTTTGATTAGATCGTTAACCATTGTCCCATGGTGATGTACCACCATTATTACCGTACTCTAAAAATACCCCCTTCACTCGTGCAATCTAAAGTGAGCGTGTATATGGCCGAGGCATGTAATTCCTATCGATGTCTGAGATCAGCTTTCAAACCCTGGTAGAATTGAGGACGTTTTATGCTGATTTTCACGGCGAGCCCGCATACTGGATGATTACCTTTTTCCCATTTTATTGTTGTATGGCCTTGTGTCGTACTAAGCGGATTCTGGTAAATTGTCATAAAAAAAAAAAAATAAAAAAATTACGAAAAAGAAAAAGAAAAAATGTCTTTCATTTCACGCAGTACTATGAGATATAATTTATCTTCGTTGTTGCGCTGATCCTCCCCGACTCCCCCAGAAACGCTACTGATTAGCTTTCTCTTTTTACGGAATAGCGTTCCAAATGCGTCGTCACGATGATGGAGCGAACGAGATTTTGTTTTATTAGAAAAAAAAAAAAAAAAAGAAAGAAAGAAAATCAAATGAAAGACAGAAAGAAAAAGACCAATTTCAAATGATGCCCCTCCCCCCCCCAAAAAAAAAGACAACGAAAAAATAAAAACAAAAACAAACAAAATGAAAAATAATAAACAAAAAAAAAAGTAAAACAAAATAAAACAAAAATAAAAAAAACAAAAAATCACTTGTAGGATAATATTTCACTAGACTTGATTATTTCTACGTAGAAATTGGGTAGGTGCGTTGCGGTCGAAATATGGAGTGCGTCAACAGCATTGGCGTGCCTGTGATTAAATTCGAAGTCCATTCACATCGCTGAAGAAATACTTCACTCTAAAAGAAATTATTCTTACTTGGTAATTAAAAAAAAGTAACAGGCAGTAAACTAAATTAGCTTAATCTGTACTCGAAGAATTACCAAGAATCTAAACAAAGTCAAAATATGTATAAAACAGCATCTATCGAAAAGTGATGGTTAACGAGCTCATCTCGCAGCCCATTGACAAAGAGTCTTCATCTCGTTGATTGCTTTAATGTTTTTTGTTTGTTTGTTTTTGCTAAGATTATTCATTATTGGTTGCCACAATCTTAACAATATAAGATATGTAGATGACACAGTGTTGATAGCAGACACAGAAAAGAAACTACAAAATCTCCTTCAGAAGGTAGCGAAGGAAAGCGAGAAGAAAGGACTAAGTATAAAATACAAGAAGACCAGCAAAAGGATAAGCCCCAAATGCAAATTACAAGTCGGGGTTAATAAAATCAAGCAGGAACTAAAATGGGAAGTGTTCTGACAGATGACGGACCTGATATACTAAGATGTATTGGGATTGGCAAAGATGCCTTCGAAAAGCTAAGCAGAGTATTAAGAGACAGAGATTTTTTTTTGTTAGAAACAAAGAAAAGAGTACTGAACTGTTATGTGATACCTGTCTTCCTGTATAGCAGCGAATGCTGGGCAATCTCCTCACAGAGGAAGTGTCTTGAATCAACAGAAATATGGTTCTACAGAAGGATGCTGAAGATAACATGGAGAGAATGGAAACAAAAAAGAAACTTATACTTAACATCAGGAAAAGACAGTTGAAGTATCTGCAGAACGTAATAAGGAAGGAGGGCTTGGAAAATCTGATACTCGCATGGCAGATTGAAGGCAAGACGGACAGAGGAACACAATGCATAACCTTCCTGGCGAGCTTAAGTGAATGGATGACAGAGTTTAGGAGCGATAGATAAAAGACAAATCTACCATTCGCCCATGCATTGAATATTGCTGTCTCACCTGGTTCAGAGTTTCTGCTACGCATTTAGAGATCCTTCATAAAATTTTTAGGGCATATAATGAGGAAGGACGGCTTGGAAAACCTGATACTCACAGGACAGATTGAGAGAAAGAGGGACAAAGGAAAGTGGCGCGTAAAATACTTGATGAACTTGAGCAATTGGATGGCAGAATAGTGTTTAGGAGAAATAACAAAAATACAACACTTATTAAGGTTTACAAAGATCAGGAAGATGTGAAGGGCCATGATACGGCATATAAAAAAAGAAAAAAAAAACTAAATTTAGCAAATATCTCCAAATTAGCGCCAACCACGAAGTGAAGATAAAGCAGCCTCTTTTTTGGGTAATTGTCTGATAGAGATATATCAGAAATGGCTTTAATCTACTGGCCTTGGGCCAGGTGCTTACGCCTGCAAGCCCTTGCTCGTGTTCTCGATCCTTAATTATTGCTTCGATATATTGACCTTGTGCCAGGAGCATCTAAAAATAGCAAAGGTCAGCAGCATAATCTCGCTAGCCAGTTCGAACCATCACGATTGTCTTATTATATTGGCCTTGTGCCAGAATAATTTTAGATATATCAACAATTGACGGCAATCTCAAACTAACCTTTCAAGACACTTTTACTGAGTTCGATCTACAAATTGCGCTCTGTTACGACGTCCTCATGCCAAACTAAAGTTAGACAAAAGGGAAATCTATCTTAGATTACGCATTTCGTCCTCTGATAGACTTTTGTTCTTCATATTGTCATTCCAAATATATATATATATATATATATATATATATATATATATATATATATATATATATATAAGTTACTTATGGGTGTTGACTTTGATGTCCGATTTTATATTTACATACACTATTTTAATATATTAAATAATATTATTTTTAATCATTTTTATCTTTGTATATTTGCTCGCTTAATTTATATTTCAATAAGTGGTTAGCATTTGTGTAATGACACTTTCAGTCTTAAATATTTATTGGTTGTGGTATCCGATTATCTGGGTCAATGTCTGTGGATGTGTATGAATGTATTTATGGTTGTCTATGTGCATGGAAAGTGCATTCACTTTTAATTGTGTATGTATGTAGGTGTGTGTTGGTTTCACTCTCCCCCCCACTTCCTTTTTTTTTTTTTTTTTTTTTTCATGAACGACCGTGGAGATGTTCTCTGTCTCGTCTCTTTTTGTGTGTGTATATATATATATATATATATATATATATATATATATATATATATATATATATATATATATAAATATGTCTGGGTGCTTATATATTATAATCTGATTGCGTTTGTTTTACGCGTGAGTTTAGGACCCCATTCACACACTCTTAGGATTAAAATGTATACATTGTCAAAGAACCAGATATAAAATTAGCTAAAATAACTTCAATGAAGAAATAAATTGAATAACATATATATTTCTTCTTTTCTCCTCAGTAATTTTATAGTTGTAAACTTAATAGCGATTAAATTTTGATTTTGAAATTAGCAGTTTTTAATTTTAATATTAAATTTTATCATATAATTTAGTAATTATTGGTTGGAATAAATTCTTTTTTAATACTACCCATATTTTAAACATTTGAATACATATTATAACATGACTTCGTTGTCAAGCTTTTTGAATTTTCCTATACTTGTATTTTGATTGGTCCATCTAGCTTTTGTAACAACGTTTTCCCCTTGCGAAGAATTGTTAATTAATTTGAAACTTTTAAAACCATTTATTTTACATTCAACGTCATCACTTGATAAGACACCGAGGGTGTTGAAACAAAATGGCTATTTTTGTAGTGATTTTATAACATATTTATGTTATAAATATTTTTTTTAAAATAAATAATTATATATATATATATATATCCAAGTATATGATTGGTGTATACGGAATAAATTCCAATAACCAACAATTACTATTCTTAAAAGAGTGCTCAATACAGAGTAGAGCGAATATAATTATTTATTTAAAAATTATAACATAAATATGTTATAAAATCACTACAAAAATACTCATTTTGTTTCAACACCTCTGGTGTCTTATCAAGTGATGGTGTTGAATGTAGATTGTAGAATAAAGGTTTTAAAAGGTTCAAATTAATTAACCACCCCCTCGTAAGGGGAAACGCTGTTACATGAGCTGGAATGACCAATCAAAATACAATAATTATTTTGATTGGTCATTACAGCTCATAACCATAACCTGTTTTTAACCGTTATCTTCCCTTCCTATACACATAAAAGGCCTCCTAACGTAGCTCTTTACATCGAGTGTCTTCTGGGCCTTGTAAAGTGTAACCTTGCAGTAAAAAAAAAGTATTGCTATAATTTCTTGTAAAATATAGTGGAGTGGTTTCTCGTTGCCTTCTCCACGGTGTTGATTTCAATCATGCAATCATGGCTCTCCACAGTTTCCTTTTCTTCATTATCTTTGAATCATGCCACATCATGCCACTGACATAGCAGCAAACCATCCATATTCACTCTGTATTACGTCGATGAGAAGTAAGGTCCACTCGAACAGCTTCTTCCCACAATCCCCTGCTCAGTGGAACCGACTCCCAATAGGATGTTTCCCTGATCACTACCATATTAAACTGTTCAAAACTAGGATTAAGTGTTATATTACCCTCCCATCCGTATAAACTATCTCTTATGGAAACTTTCTAACTCGAGGGGATCCTGAGCCTTGTACAGGGTGAAGCTTACTGTAAAAAAAAAAATAAAAAAAAAAAATAAAGGAAGGAATTTAAGTTCAGTAGTTTCCCGGAGAACCGTGTAATCCGGTCGAAGCGCTTGCTAAATAAAGGTGTCCAACATGCTCTGTTTTTTTTTTCTCAGATGAGAACTTCGTTCAAAATCAAATAGTGAAAAGAAGGACAGGTGAAAAAAATGACAGATGAAAAGAAAGACAGGTGAAAAAAAATGACAGATAAAAAAAATGACAGATGAAAAGAATGACAGGTGAAAAAAAATGACAGATAAAAAAAAATGACAGATGAAAAGAATGACAGGTGAAAAAAATGACAGATGAAAAGAATGACAGGTGAAAAAAAATGACAGATGAAAAAAATGACAAATGAAAAGAATGACAGGTGAAAAAAAATGACAGATAAAAAAAATGACAGATGAAAAGAATGACAGGTGAAAAAAATGACAGATGAAAAGAATGACAGGTGAAAAAAAATGACAGATAAAAAAAATGACAGATGAAATGAATGACAGGTGAAAAAAAATGACAGATAAAAAAAATGACAGATGAAAAGAATGACAGGTGAAAAAAAATGACAGATAAAAAAAAATGACAGATGAAAAGAATGACAGGTGAAAAAAATGACAGATGAAAAGAATGACAGGTGAAAAAAAATGACAGATAAAAAAAATGACAGATGAAATGAATGACAGGTGAAAAAAAATGACAGATAAAAAAAAATGACGGATGAAAAGAATGACAGGTGAAAAAAATGACAGATGAAAAGAATGACAGGTGAAAAAAATGACAGATAAAAAAAATGACAGATGAAAAGAATGACAGGTGAAAAAAAAATGACAGATAAAAAAAAATGACGGATGAAAAGAATGACAGGTGAAAAAAAATGACAGATAAAAAAAATGACAAATGAAAAGAATGACAGGTGAAAAAAATGACAGATGAAAAGAATGACAGGTGAAAAAAATGACAGATAAAAAAAATGACAGATGAAAAGAATGACAGGTGAAAGAAAATGACAGATAAAAAAAAATGACGGATGAAAAGAATGACAGGTGAAAAAAAATGACAGATAAAAAAAATGACAAATGAAAAGAATGACAGGTGAAAAAAATGACAGATGAAAAGAATGACAGGTGAAAAAAAATGACAGATAAAAAAAATGACAAATGAAAAGAATGACAGGTGAAAAAAAATGACAGATAAAAAAAATGACAGATGAAAAGAATGACAGGTGAAAAAAATGACAGATGAAAAGAATGACAGGTGAAAAAAAATGACAGATAAAAAAAATGACAGATGAAAAGAATGACAGGTGAAAAAAAATGACAGATAAAAAAAATGACAGATGAAAAGAATGACAGATGAAAAGAAGGAATGACAGTTGCTTGTACGCCACGCTCACTGAAGCACCCGTTGTTATGCCCGGCAAATTCCTGTCGTCTTTGATAGTCTTGAGAGGTCATAAGAAATGAGGGTCATATCATGCCTCCCTATTTTTTCACACAAGGCATTAAGATCAATGCCACCGCTTACATCGAGAACCTGGATTAATGCTAGCATTACTGACAGGATAGGCAATAATGCATAACATAAAACTTTACTATAGAAATGCATTTCAAATGAGAAAGAAAGGGATTGTTAGGTCTATTATATCTGTAAATACTTTCATGTTAATTGTCTTGGCGAACTCTTCTCTTGAGTCCGTAGACTACATGAATTTTAAGCCCCTTACTAGCAAGGTCTCATCATTTTATAGTAAAAATAGCCAGATGTAACCGCAACTTCTATGCTAACAGTTTCTTCTCTTGCCATTCTCGCTTGTGGAACTATCTTCCAGCTTCTTGCTTTCCAGTCAAGCTTGATCTTCAAAAATTTAAATGCAATGTCAACTGTATCTATGTTTGTTTAGCGGCATATCAACTCCTATATGGGTCATTTAATGCCGAAATTTAATTTTCTTGGGAGCAGTAGTAATTTCTTTTAAAAAACTCCCGTCGTCTGTTATAGTCTTGGGATGTCATGAGAAATGAGGGTCATATCATGCCTCCCTATTTTTACCCACAAGGCATTAAGGGCAATGCCACCGCTTACATTGAGACCCTGGATTACTGACAGGATAAGTTATAATGCATAACAGATAATCCTTTACTATAGAAATTAAAGTCAATACCACCGTTTACATTAAGCCGGTAAGACTCAGGATTGGCTGGCAGAACAGTTTCACGATCATATTACCTCAAACTGTTTACTCTCTTCGTTGACTATTACGTGTGGGGCATCTTTGAAAGGGAGAGCAGCAAGCCTGTTCACATTACCAAGAACTGGCCGAGGACTATCCCCGAGGTACGGCAACTCACAGATAATAAATGGAAATTGTGGAGAGCTGTGATCACCTATGCCGTGAAGGAATATAATATTTAACTACTATACTATCTTTCCGAAGAAGTCATGGCAATTCACAGATAATAAATAAATGGAAGCTATGGAGAGCTGTGATTACTACGCCGTGAAGAGACACGGCATTTAATTACTACACTATTTTTCCGAAGAAATCATGGCAATTCACATATAGTAAATAAATGAAAGCTGTGGAGAGCCGTGACTGCCTATGTCATGGAGAGAAAAAAACATCTAACACTGTCTGTCCGAAGAAGTAAACAGATAATGAAGGAAATGAAATTGGTTTGATTAACTGACTCATTTTTTACGGTTTATCAACCCTTTGCAAGTTATTTAAAGCCAGAAAATATTTTTAAATTGTAAGAATTTTTTGGAGATAATAATTCTTTAGTGATACAAATCTTACTAATTAACCCATAGCTGGCGGAGAAGAGTTTACTTCATACATATCCCGATGATATTTGTGCGAAAGTGAATATAAGGAAACCAGCGAGAATTGGAACCCGGCTTTCCGATTAACAATTTCGAGCCATTATCCATTACACCACACGCACATCCATTATAATTGAGAATTCACGAAAAAACAAACTGCAGATAGATGTAATCACCTACGTCGCGAAGGAACATAACATTTAACTACTATAAGATCTTTCCAAAGAAGTCATTGTATCTCACAGATAATAACTAGAAATTGTGGAGAGCTGTGACTACCTACGTCGTGAATGAACATAGCATTTAACTACTACACTGTCTTTCCAAGGAAGTCATGGAAATACACAGATAATAAATAAATGAAAGTTGTGGAGAGCTGTGACCGCTTACGTCGTAAAGGAACATGCCATTTAACTACTATACTGTCTTTCAAAAGAAGTCAAGGAAATTCACAGATAAATAAATGGAAGCAGTGGAGAGCTGTGACCGCCTACGACATAAAGGAACATAGCATTTAACTACTATACTGTCTTTCAAAAGAAGTCAAGGAAATTCACAGATAATAAATAGAAATTGTGGAGAGCTGTGACCGTCTACGTCATGAAGGGATAACATTTAACTACTACACTGTCTTTCCAAAAAAGTCATGGAAATCCACAAATAAATTAATGGAAGCTGTGGAGAGATGTGACCGCTTACGTCGTGAAAGGACACACCATTTAACTACTATAATGTCTTTCCAAAGAAGTCATTGCAATTCACAGATAATAAATAAATGGAAGTTGTGAAGAGCTGTAACCGCTTACGCCGTGGAGAGACATAACATTTAACTACTATACTGTCATTCCAAAGAAGTCATACAATTCACAGTTAATGAATAAATGGAAGCTGTGGAGAGCCGTGATCGCCTATGTCGTAAAGGGACATAACATTTAACTACTATACTGTCTTTCCGAAGAAATCTTGGAAATCCACAGATAATAAATAAATAGAAGTTGTAGAGAGCTGTGACCGCTTATGTCATGAAGGGACATAACATTTAACTACTTTACTGTCTTTCCGAAGATGTCAGGGCCATTCATAGATAATACGGAAATGAAGCTGTGGAGAGCCATGACTGTGTACTTCCTTGAAGTGAACTGGTATTTATTTATGCTAGCCTTTCGTAATAAATCATAGCAGTTCACTGACAGTAAAGAGAAGGAATTTGTGGAGTGTCATGTTTGCCTATGTCCTGAAGAGACGTGACATTAAAGAAATGTTAAGAGATGAGGTTAGACAGAAGCTGTGAAGAGCCGTAATCACCCATGTGCTGAAAGCTGATGTCATATGATAGAAGTGAGTATTTGCGAAAGAAAATATAAAGGGTAGAAAAAAAAGGGCAAAAAAGCAGGACGCAGACGTAAAATCAGGGTCCGTTTTTCCACTTCATTCGCGAATGTGAGAATTCACGAGCACGTGACAAGCAAGTATCTGTGATCTGCGACTCTCTCCTGTTGTGTGTTGTTTGACCCGAGGTCATCATTTGCAAAACTAACTGCGCCCCTCGATTGCCGAAAGAACGATAAATGAAGCGATCTGCTCCTAATTGCTGGGCATAGAGCTAAATGTGGACAGTGTGTCCTTTGGTTTGGTTAAGAGCGTAAAAAAAAAAGCAAAAAAAAGTGAGACGCGGGCAACCGGAAGAAGAAAAGGTGATCCATTGCGCATGCACGAGAAAGCTTTCTTTTACGGCGGCAATTGAAATGTCAATATTTTCAGTTGGACGCTTAAAAACAATTGGGAACAAATCGGAAAGTGAGAGAACGGAAGAAAGAAAAAGGCTTTAAAGGAAGAGAATACTGTAGTCAGTAAAGCAGAACGGAAACTGTGAGAGACAAAGCATGGAGAGAGATGGTAACCAAAAAAGCTGGAAATAAGAGCGAGGGGGAGTAGAAATAAATAAAAAAGAAAAGAAAAGAAAAGAAAGAAAGAAAGAAAGGGAGACAATACAAAAAGAAAGAAAGAAAATGAGAGGGGACAGAAAGAAAGAAAGAAAGAAAGAAAGAAAGAAAGTGAAAGAAAGAAAAAAGGAAATAACGAAAAAAAAGAATGGAAGGGAAACAATACAGAAAGATAGTAAGTAAGAGGGAGAAAAAGAAAGAAAAAAGGGAGAAAAGAAAGAAAAAAGAGGAAAAGAAAGAAAGAAATAAAGAAAAAAAGAGAGACTACACATAAAAAGAAAGAAAGTGACAGGGAACACAAAGAAAGAAAGAAAGAACGAAAGAAAGAACGAAAGAAAGAAAGAAGGGGAAGGAGACAATACAGAAAGATAGTAAGTGAGAGGGGACAAAAAGAAAGAAATAAAAAAGAAAGGAAGAAAAAAAAGAGAGAAAAGAAAGCAAGCAAGCAAGAAATAAAATGAGAGTGACAGAAAGAAAAAAGAAAACAAGTAGGAAAGAAAGAAATAAAGAAAGAAGGTAAGGGAGGTAATACATAAAAAAGAAAGAAAGTGACAGGTGACAGAAAGAAAGAAAGAAAGAAAGCAAAAGAAAGAAAGAAAGCAAAAGAAAGAAAGAAAGAAAGAAAGAGGGGAAGGGATACAATACAGAAAGATAGTAAGCGAGTGGGGATAAAAAGAAAGAAAGAAAGAAAGAAGGGAAGGGAGACAATACATAAAAACGAAAGAAAGTGACAGGTGACAGAAAGAAAGAAAAAAACAAAGAAAGAAAGAAAGAAAGCAAAAGAAAGAAGGGAAGGGATACAATACAGAAAGATAGTAAGTGAGAGGGAACAAAAAGAAAGAAAGAAAAAAGAAAGGGTAAAATGAAAGAAAGAAAGAAAGAGAGAGAGAGAGAGAGAGAGAGAGAGAGAGAGAGAGAGAGAGAGAAAGAATGCTTCCCCTACTACTACAAACTTAATCTGTTCAAGTCTAGGGTCAACTGTTATTTTCCCAACACATCCTCATAAACTGTGCCTTTTACTCTGTAACCGTCTACCTCGAGTGGCTCTTGGGTCTTGTACAGGGTGAACATCATTGTAAATAAATAAATAAATCATACATCATGTACCTCGGTACGGAGAAATGGTTAATGAAGCCAGTTTGATTGATTATTACTGATTAGTGAGTTCGATCCTCACTGGCCGTCCCAGCCAAAAATTCGACATTAAGTCCAACAATGGACGACGTCGCAAGATCAATCAATCAGCTATTGTTACCCTTTAATTTGAACATGTACTGTAGCTAGCGAGGTGAAGGAAATATTAAACACCACAACGGCATACGAATTCGATAGAAAAGAGGAACTGATGAAGTAAAACGTTCTTGTAAATTTCCCAGTTGGCCATGGAAATGAAATCGAACTTTGAGTTTCTTAATTAGCAGTGTTTAAAATACAACCGATTTTTCATTTTTTTTTAAAGAACAAAATCACCTTAGATTGTATAACGCGCCGCAGCGACTGCAACTTTTCCAAAATGAATACTTGGTGGTTAATTTTGACATACCTGCCGGCATTTTTCATCAATTTCCCATTGCAAAAATGAGATTTCATCAAATCTGGAACGTATTTTAAATATAATTAATATTAATTAATCGGTAAACTATCAATTCTTTTTAATTAAATTAAAATAATTTTAATTTTCGCTTAATAAAAAGGAAATAAAATTAACAATTTTTCTCAAATCTTAAACAATTTCCAATTAGAATCGCATGACAATAAACAAATTGAATGCTATTTCAAATGCAAAATACTACACTCCTTAAAAATATTTGTTTTTAATTTTCATTAACAACCTTCCTGATGGCATCATCTCTTAACTTGGTATTTATGCTAATGACGTAACCATTTACTCCTGTCTTGATCGTAATCTGATCAGTTCTATAAGGTCAAATTGGTGGCTGATGTAAAAAATACCCATAGTCTGTTGTTAACTGGGGCAAAGGATGGCTTGTTAATTTTAACACCTCCAAAAGAAAACTGTTCTCTATTAATCTTAGACCCCCTTTCTGTCTAGTTGCTTTGAACGCTTTATGGGATTCAAGCTCTCCTCATCTCATCCATCCAGACATCATATATTCGGAGGGGGGTCATAGATTCTGTGGGTAACATGTGACCCTTACATCGGCCCTGATTACAAGAGCCACATCTCATCCATTCACCCAGGTATCATCGAACCAATGCGAACAATCCTTTCTTTAGCTGTATCGTATGTGCTACGCCAGGGCTACATACAATTTTTGAATTCAGAGTTTTTTTCCCCTAGACCGGTTGCCACACCAGGCTTATAGAACCTAGTCTATCCTGTTATTAACCCATAGCTGGTGGGAAAAGAAGAGGATCCATACCTTTCCCAAGGGTATTAGTACGTAAGTGAATGTAATAGTTTCGACTGGAATTCGAACTCGGCTCTCCGATTCCTCAATCCGTGCCTTCAGATCTTAAGTGAAACTGATAGAAACGATTTATTGTTAAAGATGCTGGAGGAATGATTTGTTCATTGTAAAGCTTCGGCAAGTAGCTGTCTCCCGCTAAACTCTATCATTACAAGCAGGACCGATGCGCAATAACCCGACCCTCTTCGCGAACGGGAGAGGGACCTGATTGGAGTCCCCGGTAAGTGCTTTGTGATCCGCGCTATCTTATCAGTATTTGCTTTTTTTCTGCTTAAATTAAACTTTAAAAAAAATCTTTACAGATTTTTGGGGTCTTTTTTTTCTCCTCCAAATCCGTGTATTTGTTTTGCCCATGCTAAGTCTCGAAAAAAAAAACAACAAAAAAAAAACACTATATAAAGATTCACTATTTTTTACATTTCAAGTTAGAAAGTCAAACTTTGGTTGCGTAATATTCCAAGCAAGGACGAATGATAGACTTATAAATGTGTAAGATACATTCCGGCGAAAAAAAATTATTTAAAACGATACAGGGAATCAAATTCCCTATCAATAAAATCAATGAAAAATATGTTTATTGTTGAGGGGTTCACCCCTTTTTACACAAATGGACTCACCCAGTATATACATATACTACGGCTACGTGAAGACCCGAGAGAGCGAGACCGAGTCGAGAGTGACAGAGTAAAAGGTTGTAGGTAACCGGAAGAGTGAGGGTGAGGTGACAGCATTGTAGGAGTCACAATGAGCGAGCACCTAACCTCAGTAAGAAGTCATGCAGCGATACTTCAATAACAAAGACTATATATATATATATTGCTACTAACCCGTATTCCTGGAACTACTAACCTGCTTTACCAGTTTGTATTATTACGTTAATACATTATTTTCATATATTAATTCCTGGCGTTTGTTATTTATTGGTACCGGATTTCATCCTGGAATCCACAACATTTATCTAACCATTTATTCAGGTCGAGAAGGATTATAAAAAAGAAACTGAACCAAACTGTTTTTATTTGCAATTTTCAAAGTACCTTCCCTCGGGATCAATGTACAATTGTAGCTGAGTGAAACACGCTTGCTGAGTTCGATATCAATTTCGTCAGATTTGGCAGTGATTTGAGCTCATAACCTCTGTAATATGCGATGGCTTTCAAGATAAATAAGGTATTTCACGAGCGCCTAAATAAAGAAATCATGAGGTGCAATGTTTCTTAATATAATGTTTTGGTTCTGAAGATGACAATAACATTTCAAGTTAGAAAGTCAAACTTTGGTTGCATAATATTCCAAGCAAGGACGAATGGTAGACTTATAAATGTGTAAAATACATTCTGGCGAGAAAAAATTGTCTAAAGCAACACAGGGAAGGAACCAAATTCCCAATCAATAAAATCAAAGACATGTTTATCTAACCATTTAATCAGGGCGAGAGGGATTTTAAAAAAGAAATTGAACAGAACTGTTTTTATTTACAATCTTTAAAGTCCCTTCCCAATATACACCTTTCGCTTCGTGTCAGAAGAAAAAGGGCAATAAGACACTCTTCTGGAGGCTCGTCTCGAAAAACACTATATAAAATTCCTTTTCTTATCCATAATGTTGATTCTGTTAAAATTATTCAAATCTTTAACAAGAAAAATCTAAAGTTGATGTTAAAAATTACCGTAAAACATTTTTGATTTATTTAAGATGGAATCATCTATTATGACATGTCTCTAATTTGTATTTAGATACAGTGTATTTATTTTCAATTTTTCTAGTTGAATTGTTCACCTATATTGCATATGATCCATTATTGTACATAATTAGCTTACAATAAAATTTGTATTTTATGTGAATACTACCTAATGACAATTTAGACGACAATTTATTCATCGCACCCTGTATTATGACAGGTCTCTAATTTTCTTTAGATACATCTTATTTATTTTCAATTTTTCTAGTTGAATTGTTCACCTAAAGGGCATCTGATCCATTACTGTACATAAGTAGGTTACAATAAAATTTGTATTTCATATGAATACTACATTTTGAAAATTGAGATGTAGGAACGTGGGGAGAGCGTATTATAGATTTGGGGAGGGGTATCATATATTCAGAGGGGTGTCATAGATTCTGTGGGTAACCCGAGAGCCTTACACCGGCCCTGGTTACAAGAGCCAGATCAAATCGAAAATGGAGTTTTGCTGGGCTGGAGTTGACCAGCTTGTCTTGATAGAGTTTTAAAACCATTTGCACAGCCTTGCAGACGATGAATTATCTTCCATCGTATAAACAATTGCCCCAGAAAGAAGTGAAGGCATGAATAATATTTCGGTTGAGGTCTTCACAAGTTAGGGATCACATACAACAGACTGATCGAGACTAAATCATGAAATCAGGAGCTGAACAAAATGGAATGACAAGCAATGATTTGTGTTTTCATTTAAACAGCACCTCCTCTTCTTTAAACGTCATCTGAGAATGAGGAATAGTATATCTTGTAGAAAGTTATCGTTGTAAATACCAATGAAATCCTATATTGGCGTAAGGGTATGTAGCTTTGGGGACTTTCTCCGAACGTGGATTTTCTTCCTGCAAGAATGTAACTCTGGGACACTATCATCCGGTTGTTACATTTTTTCTAAGCATTTCACCCCAAGCAAGGCGGGCGTGCCACTAGCACGCAAGGGGTTACAGAGAGTGAAAGTAAGAGAAAAAAAAGGGGTATTTGAGGAAAGGATAAAGAGAAGAACGGGTATCAAGATCAAGTCACCAGAAGATGTCGATAGACATTTCATTTTTGAAGATTATAGTTATCGGAGAAGCAAGTAAGAGGAAGGGAGTTCCACCGTCGGGAAGTGCGAGAGAAGAAGGTGTTGGAGTAGAAGAGACGGCTCCATTTAACCGTTTCGACATTGAAAGGGTGGGACCGAGATGTCAGCCTAGTAGCACGCTTAAATTCATGCTGTATGGCAACCAGTGAAAGTAGCTCGTCGGAGCAGTTGCCTTGAAAATACTTGTAGAAAAGACAGAGGGAAGCTACGGTATGTCTGTGAGAAGATGACTGTAGACGAGGTGCCACATTGCATATCAGTCACCAGACTTTGTTTAGGACCTCGAGACGAACAGCGAACGTGTGCACATTTTAATCGCAGCTGGGTTAACCACTTGTTTAAATTGCGGGAGCTGCCACTGACATACTGTGAGGCGCGAATTAGCACCGGGCGGCTAGGAATTTACCTTTCAGGTCAACCCGCTGATACACTCTCTCTTATGTTCTAACGTGACACAGCGTGCGAAGTCGAGTTTGTTATCATTTGGGGCGAGTCCAGCACATATTGTGGTTATTACAGATCAATTTCTATGAGAAGAAATGGTCACTATTGACAATAAATCATTTTTTAAACCATCTGCTATTTCCTGGTGCTAATAACATACCACAATTGCAATTGCTAATCTTAGCAAATGCCTTTTAAAGTAATTACTCTAGAGCGATGCTTAACAAGATAATATTGCAAACTAATTCCTCACTGTAGCTAGGTCGATTCTCACTGAATAGCTTAATGGTTATCAGCGTGAGACTGGAATACCGAGTTCAAATGCCTGCCGAGTATGTTGCGTTCACTTTCACACAAATACCCCTTTGAAAGGTATGAATCCATTTCTTGTCCTCTCAGCTATGGGTTCAATATAGACTTTCCACTTCGTGTCAGCTGAGAACGTTATCTCGAGAAGGCGCAATGAGTCACTTTCCTGGAGGTTAGCATCAGCCAGAATGATGGAAGTTAGAGAGACACCCGATTAAGTACGAAAGGATCTAGACGAGTGGAATAAATATCAAGTGAGTCTTCGTTTTAGTGGCTTTATCGCCTTCTTTCGGGAGAGGTGTTTTAAAAAAGTTGCCCTTCATTTGCCGAGGTATAATGTCGTTTAGAAAAAAACAAAACAAAAAACAACAAAATTATCGATAATTAAACATATTTTTTTTTTATTTTTCCGATGAAGATATGATTTATTCAGAGAATTAACAATCAATGTTTTTTATTTCAATTCCAGATCATAGTTTCTGTTCTGAAAGGTTTATCTTTAGTCCTATTTCTTGGAACACTTGGTAGTGGATGCCAATTTTCTGTTCAAGATCATTCTTATCCCAAATACGATTATCTATGCCGCCAACTATATCACCCCGCCCCGTTAATACATTAGCCTCGGGAGGTAAAACAGGATCGCTTCTCGCGGTTTAACTGTTTCGACAGTAAAACGGTGGGACCGAAATGCCAACCTAGTAGCACGATTAAATTCATGCAGTTGGGGTACCAGTGAAAGTAGCTTGTCATAGTTTATGTCAAGAAAATATTTATAGAAAAGACAGAGAGAAGCTATTACGTCGGTGAGAAAGTGACTGCCGTCAAAACCCATTAGAATAATGTGTATCGAACTTGTGAACAATAAAAATTTTTTTATTCAAAATGGGAAGAAAAAGGAGACTTATACTTGGAACCAAAAGGAAACAGCTGTACATTTTGGTTCCGTTGTTTTTGTTAAGCGACATATCAACACCTATATGGGTTATTTAATGCCAAAATTTAAATATTTTGTACTCAATTTTATTTTATTTTTTGAAGATAATAATGGCTTTAGTGATAAAAGTTTTACCAATTTACCCATAGATGGGGCGAGAAAAAATGGCTTCATGTATTTCCCAAGGATATTTGCACGTAAGTGAATATAACGAACCCAACTGGAATTGGAACACGGCTTTCCGATCTTCAATTCGGAGCCGTTATTTATTGCACCACCCGCACATCCAAGCCCTGGTATTCTCAAGCGGTTACTCATCTAGGCACTGAGCAAGGGACACAGCACATAGAAGAAGAATTATATTTATTATCGGGTTGATTTGTTTTTTACGGATTATCAACCTTTTACAAGTTACTTAAAGACAGAAAATATTTTAGATTATAAGAATCCTTTGGGGATAATCATGATTTCCAGACACAAGTCTTACTAATTAACCCTTAGCTAGGGGTGGGAGAAGAGTGAATTTGCACGTAAGTAGATATAACGATTCCAGCTAGAATTGGAACCCTACTCTCCGGTTAACAATTTCGAGCCATAATCCGTTACAGCACCCGCACACCCAAGCTTACAGCACCTGGAACCCACCTAGGTAATGACCAGGTTCGACGATGCTTAACTTCGGTGCTGAAAATTTTGAGTCAAATAATGAAGAAACGGTGTTTGGAGAATATGACACCAACAGGATACACTGAAAATAAACAAACAGAGGGAAAAATCAACTAACCTACCTTGCGTAGGTAGATGTCAGTTTAGGAAGGTGACAAATATTGCTTAGAGCTACCAAGGATAGGAAACTGTGGAGAGCCATAATTGTCTACGTGCTATAGGGACATCAGATCTTGTAAATGATTATCAGTCAAACATGTTTGTGCTCCATGACTGAACATTCCATTTCGCAAGGGCGGTCAAATATGGTCAATAGTTTCTTCCAATCTTACATATCTATAAGGTTACTATTCGACCATGCTTAGAATATTGCTGCTAAATAAGGTCTGGTGCCCTTGCTAAGTAACTTTTGCTTCTTGATAAGATCCAAAGAAGAATCAGCAATATTATTGGTCCTGATCTATAAAACTACCATTCGTCCGTGCTTAGAATATTGCTGCCACATATGGTCCGGTGCTCCTTCTATTTACCTTGAGTTCCTTGATAAGATCCAAAGAAGAATCAGCAATATTATTGGTTCTGATCTGGAGTCTCAGCTCCAGTCACTTGCCTACCGCTTTAAGGTTGCCACTCTGTGCCTTTTCTATAAATACTTTCATAGTAATTGTTCGGATGGGCTCTTCGCTATGGTACCAAGACTTTAAGTGCAGTACAAGACTGTTGTCGAGATCTTAACAATTTAGAATTGAACTGCTTAGATGCAACCGTAAATTCTATGCTAAGAGTTTATTTTCTTGCACTTCTTGCTTGTAAAAATCCCTTCCGACTCCATGCTTTCCAGCCAACTTTAATCTGCAAAAATTTAAATGCAATGTCAATCGCTATCTACCGTCCTTTTGATTTGATTACTCTTTCCTCTTCCCACTCATCATTAACGTTTCTGTTCCTAATTCTTCCACACCCTGTAACCCTTTGTGTCTTAGTGGCTTTATTGCCTTGCATAGAGTGATACCGATTAAAAAAATGTATGCGCCAGGTCATCACTGTGAATGCAATTAATTTTAATCAATGGCAGCATTTTTGACTTTCCGACCCATACCGGACGCGGAGGATGTTATTTCAAGTCGACCCCGGCTGCGGACTGGGTTAATTAACTTTGCAGGCCCCGTGCGAGACAGCACTCAACGACATGCTTAAATGTTTTAGGTGAGAATTCATTTTGAATCAAACTGCCGACTGTATTTAATCCTTCGACTGATTTGACAGACGAAAACATAAACCAATACAATATTTCATATTTATTTATTATCAAGGATCTAAATTTAAACGGAAAATAATTTAGTTGAGTTAAAAAACCTTACTATAAAGATGCCATGTATTCATCTTTATTGATATATGGCAGTTTTTACTCTATATTCAGACTATTGTCCTCATCTTGGATATAACGAACCCAACTGGAATTGGAACTCGGCTCTCCTATTAACTATTATTCATTATTCATTACACTAACCGCACACCACCTGGTATTCCCAAGCGGTCACCCAGGCACCAAACTCGACGTTGCTTAACCTCGGTAATAGTATGGAAACCGATGTTTCAACGTAAGCCTGCAGAAAATGATACGAAACAAAAATTTACATCGATCAGGTCTAACTTTGAAAAGCTTTACACTTTTTTTTTTGACTGCGCTTTCGTCGCTACATTTGACTTCACAGCTTTGTAAATCTTCTTTTATGTGCTGTATCTCTTCAGGACTTCATGGCTCTCCACTATTTCCTCTCCTTTTTAGCTCTTAACAAATTTTGTCTTTTTGCTATCTCTCCTAAACCCTATTCTGCCAAATATTTACAGAATCTCGTTTGGTAAGTTATGAACGTTTTCCTATGTCTCGCTGGTCCTCAATATGTACCGTGAGTGTCGAATTTTCCAAGCCCTCTTTCCTTATTATATGCCCTAAAAATTTCATCTGATGTTAAGAATATGTGTCCTTTTTGTTTCATTTTGCTTCAAAACTTCGTTGTTCCATTGCTACAAATCTCTTCCTCATCTTTGAGGAGATTGTCCAGCATTCACTGCCATATAGGAGGGCTAATATTACATAACAATTCAGTGTTTTTTCTTTGTTTCTAACGCTATTTTCCAGTTTCTTAATACTTTGCTTAGCGTTTAGAAGGCACCTTTGCTATCCCAATGCGCTTTTGGATTACAATGTCGTATTTTCCATCTTCTGTTTAAACGCTTCCTAGATATTTAATGATTAAACCTGGCTGCGCTAACAAAGTCAAACTAGCCGCTGCTCTCGAAAAGGACCCTCAATCATAAAATTGCTTGCAAATTTTAATGCCTTCAAAACTAAAACTAAATTGATCTCATTTAGCAATCACGGAGAAACTTCCCTGTCCACCACCAGCACGGGAGATCATCCCACTACTCCTTTTTGGCCTCACGTTTTCGACTGACTTGAGGTGAAACAACTACATTGAATCAATAGCTGCATCTATTGCAAGGAAGGCTGGGTCATTGTGTCGTGCAAGAAGGTTTTTTATTCTCGTCAGAGTCCATCTTACACACCTACAAATCTACTATTCGTCTATGCATGGAATACTGTTGCCATATCTGGTCTTGTGCTCCTGCTGTTCATCTCGAGATTCTGTACAAAATCCAAAGAAGGATCTGCAATGTAATCGATCCTGACCTGGCATCTCGATTTCAGTCATTTTCTCACAGACGTGACTTGGCTTCCCTCTGTCTTTTCTACAAATACTTTCATGGCAGCTGCTTTAACGATCTTTTTTCACTGGTGCCCTGACTACATGAATTTAAGCGTGCTACTAGATTGGCATTTAGGTCCCACCATTTTACTGTTGAAATAGTTAAATATAATCGCCACTTCTACTCCAACAGTTTCTTTTCTCGCACTTCCTGACTGTGGAACTCCCTTCCTCTTAGATGTTTTTCTGATAACTACACATTCTGTCTTTCATTTATTGGTGTTTAGTCCTTTCTTCTAGCTTTCTTTCACTACCTTCTGTAGGAGAATTTTCCTTTCTGTGTCTGTAATCAACACTGTGCCACCCGTATATTTTATGTTGTTAAGATTGTGTCCGCCAAATAAAGAATCCTGGTAGAACTTCTAATTCTATCAGAATCCCCTCCTCGTATAGGCTGAATAAGTCCGGCGATAAGACACATCCTTGTCTTATACCACTAAAATCCCTTTCACCCACCTCTTCCTTAATTCAAACAATGGCCTACTTGATTGAAGAATTGGTTAAAAAGAATATCTGGTACACTGGAAGTTCATTCCCTGGGTTTGCTAGTGATGAATGGTCGCATACTCTGCTTTGTATTTTTTACGGTTTATCAACCCTATGTGGGTTATTTAAAGCCGGATTTGAAGAGATTTCTTACAGTACCGGGTATTCTCAAGTGCCACCCCCCCATCTAAATACTGACGAGGATCAACACTGCTTAACTTCGGTGATCGAATCAGAACCGTTTTTTTTCAACGTGACTTGACCATAGGCTCGTTTCTATGAAATTATGTCAATATTAATATGGAATATTAAAGGAAGTAGAGAACCATAAATACCTATCTCCGAATTTTGAATCCTCATAAAAAATTGTGGCAATAAAATCCATCACCGATCACTCCCTTAATGGCCTCAAAAGTAGTTTGCTTACTAGTGCCGCCGGTTCAAGCCCTCTTAAAATCCCAGATTCCGAATGACGATTTTAGAAGCATACTAGCAGCATGACCCGGCGTTGCCCGTGCTTGATTCAAAAATCGTACGACTCATACAGCAATCGCTATCACTTGACTTAAAATATTTTTGCCCTTCCTTGCCTTTAAAGGAGTGCCCCCTTTGCCGTGCTGATGTTGCTACATGCCTTACTTCTTGCCTATCTCACACTGTGCATTTTTTCTAAGCTCTATACTAAACATTAAATCTGTTACGAAAAAAGAACTAAACAAAATGAACACAAAACGATCAGCTTCAAAAAAGGACTCGTAACTGGAAAAACCGAATGAAAAAAGAATGTTAACAACAAATACTTTTTCACACCCAACCCAGTTCTGCAGAATCAGAATGAATCTTGAGTTTAAGCAAGCGAATGAGCCAATTGGAGTAAAGTGTCATGCAGATTTAAATTTTTCCCACTTGTCACGAATGCAGCTATCGATTTTTTTTTGCATACTAGCATGCTAGTTAACATTCGTACCAGTCAGCTGTTGGCTCTCACGCTGGCCAATAGAATCTTCCTGCCTATTCGTGGCAGCCAGCTACAGGCTCTCACACTGGCCACTAGAAAATGTCCGCAAAGTAGATGAAAACTGCCGTAGAAGCATGAAAAAAATCGATTATTTCTCTTATCGAAGGGAGTTGGGAAATGCAAAGTCGGTCTTGGCCTTCCCGCTAACTTGGAGCATGTGCATGTAATTTTTGGTGCAAATCCGTCGAAAATTGCGACCGTGCATTCGTTACACACACACACACACACACACTCTATCTATCCTATCTATCTATCTATCTATCTATCTATCTATCTATCTATCTATCACAGTTTATTATCTATCTAAATATCTACCTCATTTTATTATCTATCTATCTCAGTTTGTTATGCATCTATATATCTATCTCAGTTTATTCTTTATCTATCTATCTATCTATCTATCTTCTTTTTTTTTTTTTAAGCATTGCTCCCCGAGCAAGGCATGAAGCCACTAGGATGCATGCAGGGGGGTTGCAGAAGATTTGGAGCAAGAGCAGATAGGAGTGATAGAAGAAGGCATGAAAGGAAGGATAGTGTGTAGATCAAGGTAACTGCAGATATCGATTGACATTACATTTGAATAGTTGGAGATCATAGCTATCAGGGAAACAGTAATTGGGAAGGGTGTTCCACAGGCGAGAGGTGCGAGGTATGAAGCTATTGGAGTAGAAGAGACGGCTACATTTAAAAGTTTCTACAGTGTAAGCGTGAGAGCAGGATGCCAGCCTCGTAGGGCGCTTGAATTCATGGAGTCTGGGAACCAGTGAAAGCAGCTCATCGGAACAATTATCATGAAAGTATTTGTAAAAAAGACAGAGAGAGGCGACGGCGCGTCTGTGAGAGAGTGACTGTAGACGAGACGCCAGATCAGGGCCAATCACATTACATATCCGTCTCTGGATCTTGTCAAGAACTCCGAGGTAAACAGAAGGTGCCCCAGACTATATATGGATCTATCTATCTATCTGTATGTCTCAGTTTGTCTATTTCAAAGAAAATTTGCTACTAGTTACTTTTGTAGGAAGAAACACTGCGGTTATTAATAAAAAGAATTGAAATTAATGCATGCAAGATTTCCCAACTCTAACATCACTCCTTCATAGTCAGCCTATGAACTTTTCAGTCCCCACTCGAATGTAATGAGCAACATCATTCTCCTTGGAATCTGCTTATAAAAAAAAAAAAAGAAAAGAAAAAAAAAAGAATCTTGTTTATTGTTATGTACCTGTTGTTTCAATGTTTTGCCAAAATTAGATTTCGATCGGAATGTCATCCATTGATGTTTTAAAACTCAATAAATTGTTGATCGGTATTTTCGTAATCTAATAATGGAAAATCATAATCGAATGATATTGTTTATTACTCGAATTAGATTTCCTTTCTGGCCAATCAAACGGAGCCTCGATCCCCCCACCTCTATCTCTACCCCATATACGGATAATCACATCAATCAACCAATCAGATTAATCAACCAATGAAACTTTGTAAATAGGTTCCCGCTCATTTTTTTGCCAAGGATTGTCCTGCCAAAATTCAATCATTTCTGGCATTTCATTATTGCTCGAATATTTTTTTAAATTAAATCCACCCCATGTAAGGCAGTAAAGCCGCTAAGACACAAGGGATTACTGACCGTGAAAGAATTAGGAAACAGAAACATTATTAAGGAGCGACAACAATACAAGACTAAGCAATAACCATGGAAATATTTATAGAAAAGGCAGAGGGAAGCTACGTTACGGCGGGTGGGAAAGAGACTGAAGCCGAGATGCCAGGTCAGGACCAATAATATTGCGGATTTTTCTTTGTATCTGAATGATCTGTTATTTTTAATCATTTCAACGAAGCAAGGCAATAAAGCCACAGAGACGGTAGGGGTTACTGGCTAGGAGAGAACAAGAGAAAAAAATCATTATTAACAATAGAGAACAATAAAAGAGCAAGAATTAAGAAGACAGATGATAACGATTGAAATTGCATTTACATTTTTGAAGCTCAAAGTTGGGTGGAAATCATGGATCCGGAAGCGTATGTTCCAGTACGATAGAAGAAAATGTTAGCATAGAACTTACGGCTACATCTAGACAGTTCCACTCTAAAATGATGAGATCTCGACGCCAGATTCTTTGGGCATCAGCTGAGGATGAAGATCGGAACGGATAGAAAGCGGTTGTTTTCGGCAGATTTCAGCGAGCTTTGTTCGCGTGAATCAAACTAACTTTGATTTTTCATTTTTTTAGTCCCCTAAAGACACAACGGGGCGGATTTCAGTCGGGCCCCATCCATGGTTAAGCTAGACTCCTTTTGTTCACCTAAGTTAATGTGAGAGATTGTCGATCCTGGCCTGTTCCCGGCACTCTATTTCGTTAAAGATTGTCAACAATCCTAACCTCCTCTGTTTGTTTGTTTTTTAGAATCCTTTTCGTCTTGACTGGATCAACCATTGATATTTTCACACACCGTGATTTATTTTGCCCCTTCCTGCTTTTAGCGAACGAGCTTTTTAGTTCTACTTATTGATGGGATATAGAGGCTGATCTTTTTTTTTCTGTGGCGTGGGCGGGTCTTACTAAAACAGTTTGTTTCTGTTTGAAAGACTTGGGATTCTTTTATTTTCGTTATTTTTGGTTTCATCCCCTCAATCTCTCATTTCATGATAAATTTTTATTTATTTTTGTATGAAAATTGAAAAAGTAAAAAAAGAAAAGAAGAAATTGAATATTTTACGAAATTTTAGTAGGTTTTAGTAAGATTCCTCTAAATATGTGGTATTGTGGTATATGTTGGGTTCAATGGACATGGATGGGTTTTTGTGACGAATGAGCAAATTGTAAAAATGAATAGGTTGTGAATTAGACTAGCTAGGTGTAGGACAGTGACGTCCGGCCTTTCCCATTTCTCTTTCGGTCTTGTGCCACAAAAATATCATCAGTTTCTATAGTGCATTAATGAACGGTAATCCATACTTTTTGTGGGGAGTGCATTTCTAATCCCAGATTTCGACCATGAGATTCAGAAACTAATTATTGTCCCCGGGGGTTGAGGATGGTCAGCTATTTTCAATTGAGGACGAGGTTTCTTGATTTTTTTAATCTTTGTTGTTTTGTTTGTGTATTGTTTGAAACTTTCAAATGAATTGTTAATGTTTAATGAGTTTCCTGCGTTATTCATAGTTGTTTTTAAAAAAAAGATTTAATCCTATTATTTGAGATGAATTGTTAAGTTTTAATTAAATCTCGAGATTATCTTAACCTTTGCTCTTTACTAAGCATTTTACCTGAGATTTTTAATAAATTGCTGGTAATCTTGAATCTTCGTCCGGCAAAAACAAAAACAAAACAAAAAAAAAACCAAAAAACAAAACAAGAAAAAAAAAAAAAAACAAGTGTCACACGAATAGTTTTTACCTTGACACCGCTATAATTTTAACTACCTTCACTCCTCGGTACTGTTTATTGTTTTAAAGGTATGGCACGTAGAATTAGAACAATCTATCCATGTGGACTAAATAAAAGTTTCGGTTTGAATTCCAACAAATATCACCTGAAGAAGGCCGGACTGTATAACAGCAGACACGTCGTGAATATGGCAATGAATATAATAGTCCGAAAAATGTAAATAGTGACTTCTTACTGATTCGTAACAATATTGATTTGTCGGTCTCACTATTTTCTGGAAATGCTTGCAACAATTCCTATCTGCTTCTCTTGACTGTAACAATAATAAGTTTAAATATTGCTTTCACACTAAGCCACCTGTGTGTTAGGCAAAGACGTTGAAGGCCGAGGAACAAGTTTCTTATCAATTTGTCTGGTGTTTTCTGTACTGTGCCTATCGGAGCCAGCCTCATTGGCGCCATTACCGTATGAATGCAATATTCCCTCTCCAACTTGTGAGGAATATTTGGCAAACTGACCACACAGCTAATCCCCCCACCCAAAAAAAAAAGAAAAAGAAAGAATAAAGGTAGACACTTATGTCTGTGGAGAGTGTTAAGAATTTAACATTTGACCAAAGCAACGAAGATTTGAGACAAGTATGAATTTTATTCTCGGATTACTAGTAGAGAACTTACGGAAATTGCCTAACAGAACCAATGCAAGGCCCGAGAGTTATTCAAGGTAGAGGATTACCTAAGGACGTGAACATTATGAGCGTAATGAAGATCCTTGGCTTAAAGAGGTTGGATTGGTCAGGGAAGCATCCACGCAGGAGTCTGTTTCAAAAAGTAGCTAAACGTAACTTCCTCATTGAAATTTGAATACGGCGAAGAAATGAGACTGATTCGACTCCTGCGATGTATTTTAGCGTATCCTAGCTGTAAATCTCTCTGCTGGATGAAGAATAGAGCTCATTTGAACATTTGCCAAAGCTGCGTTTGTGGGGAAAAACACTGCCGGTCTTGTAAACAATTCTGAATTTTGTCAAGGCTGGAGAGTAAGGATTGTGTAGCTCCGGCTAACATGTGGCAGCAATATTTTTTCATCTATATTTGCTTTAATCTGGTAAAGAAACAGCATGGCAGGATGGGGAAATGAGTCTGATTCGACACCTGGGATGTATTATAGCGTATCCTAGCTGTAAAGGTCTATACTGGATGAAGAATAGACCTCATTTAAAGATTTTCTTTAGAAATAGCATTAGAACAATTATAGACTTGCAAAGTTGCGTGTGTGGGAAATACACTGCCGGCCTTCTGAACTGGAGAGTAAAGATTGTGTAGCTCCGGCTAACATGTGCCAGCAATATATTATATATATATATTTTTGCTTTAATCATGTAAAGAAAAAAAATGGCAGGATGTATCATGTACTTTCTAGAGTGGAAAGAGTGAGCCGACCATTTCTCCATCCATCTTTAGCAGGAGATCATGCATATGAGTTCCACGTGGGGTCTGGAGTAGCCTGTCCGGGATTTCTATAGGTCTTGGGTAGAATCATGCCTTCATTCTAAAAACATCTGGTATTTTGTTCCCAAATTCTTGGAAATGTTTCAAGTGCGAATGGAGCTCTAAAACAGAAAGAGGTGTACATCCATCCCCTGAAAAAAAGAAAAAAAGAAAAAAAGAAAACGTAATTGGAAGAGCTATACTTTCATGTTAACTGACCATAACTAGCAATCGATTGATCAATAATGTGTTTCGAGTTCCAACATATTTTGAAGATCGCTGATCGTTAAACTAACAGACATTATGCATTGTGGATTTCTATAGCTGATATGTCCCGGAAAGGGATATATTTGTTCGAAGTAGCAAAGTGGTTGTTGACTACTGTAACCGGGTAAGACAATCTAGCAGGTAACCGTAATGGACTGGTCCTCGTCATAGTGGTAGGCAAAAGGCGTCGTCCCTGTACCTCCACATCAGTCTGTATTTATGGCTGACACCAGCCAATCATATTACTGCGAGGGGAACCCAGGTGTATGCATATTCATTACATTAATAGCCATACTATTTCTCTCCCTCTCTCACGCTTTTTTTATCCGAATTCTCTAAGAGTTAGAAATCAAGAAACCCAGAGTCGATAAGCATTGTCAACTTTATTATTCCGGCTTAATAAGAATTGCGCTAGACAACTATCGAATACTTTATTGGTAGAAGTTTTGCTCCCCTTAATATATTTTAAAATGGTATAGCTATTTTATTACTGGACTATCCGTTGTAGTTATGGAATCTTTTACAAAATAATCATTTCAATTGAAGGGAGCTGACCGGGAATTGGTAGAAATATAAAATGCCATTAAAATTTATAAGCACTTTAATAAGTTGTTGCTATATTCGTAATAAATGGAGATCTTCCCGAAGTTGTGGAATTTGTTTCTTAAGTACGTATGATGGTGTTGCCAACAAGTATTTTCTTGTATTGTAAAGGTGGACAAGAATATGTCTGTTAATCCATATCTATCTCTGTCTCTTTGTCTCTCTCACACATATTCTCTCTCTCTCTCTCTGTCTATATATATATATATATATATATATATATATATATATGATTTAAGAAACAACAAATATTTTATATATGGTGCTCAATATTAAAAAAATATTAAAATAATATTAAAAATAGAGAGTTAATGATATTATATGAAAAGATTACTTAACATTTAAATATCAATTTTATCCCGACTTCGAAGTTTCTTGGTAAAATTTCCAGTCTTCAGGGGTTGTGGTTCTAAACGATATTTCCATTTTTTTTTTTTAATTTTAAAAATTTTTCGGCGTCTTTTCCAATCCGCATTTTTACTTCGTTTTTTTTACACGTGCGTATTCATGAAAAAAAAAAATGAAAAACATAAAGAAAAGCAAAATGTGTACAAAACGGAGTCACTAGACCCTCAAGGACACATGCTCCAGTGGATAAAATCATTGGTATGATCCAGTGAATTGACCCAAAGAGTTGTGAGTTCGATATCTGACTGCAGTGGTGAAAAAAAACAAAACATGGAGAGTTGAGTTAAAGGGAGGTAAGTGTGACATCCGAAAGAGGCATGGTACGTAGAACTAGAACAACCTACGGAATAAAGGGTTCAGTTCGAAATTTCAATCACCTGAAGAAGGCCGGAGCGTACAAGGGCCGAAAAGTCGCGAATATGACAATAAAGATGAGGACAACAGTCCGAACAATGTAAATAGTGTAAGTAATCACAATACCTTAGCTCAGAAATATAGACAGCTTCTGAAGAAGGCTGGAGCGTACAACGGTCGAAAAGTCGCGAATAAGACAATAAAGATGAGGACAACAGTCCGAACAATGTAAATAGTGTAAGTAATCACAATACCTTAGCTCAGAAATATAGACAGCTTCTGAAGAAGGCTGGAGCGTACAACGGTCGAAAATTCGCGAATAAGACAATAAAAATGAGGACAACAGTCCAAACAATGTAAATAATGTAAATGATTTTTCAAACATTGTGTAACTATTTGATTCCTAGACTCATTTCGAGGAGTTTCGCTTCCTTCAGGAAACAGAGACAAAACTGACATTTGTGGGGCTTTTCGCCACGATTTCCACTTCGATGAAAAGATATCGAAAAACGTTAATGCAGTTATAACGCAAGGGAATTTGAATAGACTGAGACTTGAGGTTTCTGTGCTTAAATTGTCCCTAAACTTTCCAGATCTCATTGTTACATCCTCAATTATTTCCACAATTTCCTGGACAAAAAGTTATTTTCATAATCATGACGCCTTAGAGGAAGACTCCCAGGAAGCCATTCATTTCGAAAACAGGGTAACTGACGCAAAAGATACTGGAGAGTTCACTGAACACGAACATTTTGATATTTGCATCAAGTGCATAGGAAAAATGACATCTTCATCTTTTACATAGCATATATATTCAAGATTGGTTGATCATGGCCCACCAAAACATTCTTTCTTTAAATGTTACATTAAATAGATTACTTGTTGTTTTGTCATGCGTCGTTTGCACCCATTATATCTTGTGAGTATTAAAGTCTCCGGATCCTCTTTTCCCAATATACGTCTGAGAAATTTCAACTTCTTCGTTTGATTCTAAGTTAACGAGCAATCTTTGTTCCTGTTTTCCTTACATCTCCTTAAATCACATGCTCCACCCACGATATTCTCAGAACCCTTCTATAGAACCACATCTCTGTAGCCTCAAGTCTCCTCATCATCTGTGAGGAGATTGTCCAGCATTCACTGCCATATAGGAGGATTGATATTGCATAGCAGTTAAGCACTCTTTTCTTTGTATTCTCAGCATCCTTCTATAGAACCACATCTCTGTAGCCTCAAGTCTCCTCTTCATCTGTTAAGAGATTGTCCAGCAGTCACTGCCATATAGGAGGATTGATATTACATAGCAGTTAAGCACTCTTTTCTTTGTATTCTCAGCATCCTCCTATAGAACCATATCACTGTATCCTCAAGTTTCCTCTTCATCTGTGAGGATATTGTCCAGCATTCACTGCCATATAGGAGAATTGATATTACATAGGACCCTCCCCCGTGAATATTTTCTTTTGCATTAAATTAAATTTAAATTTGAACAAGTGAATGACTCCTATCCAAAATAAAGAATGAGAAAGCCAGAAGATGGCGGTCACATCAGCAAGATCATTCTGTTTAAATGGGGTCTCTGGGCGACAAATCACTACACTGAAATTTTTTTTCCCTTTGATTTAAACTAAATTTAAATTTGAACAAGGGAATCACTCTTATCTAAAAGATAGAAGGAGAAAGCCAGAAGATGGAGCTTACATCGGCAAATCATTGAGCAATATTGAAATTCATTATTTTTCTCCACAATTTGAAACAATGATTTTAAAATCATTCAACATTTTCTTACAAAAAAATGCGTGACAAGAAGCAAGGCACAGATAATTCGGTTAGTAGTGTAATAAAAGTTATGTGACGGATAGAAGATTCGTTCTTACTGTAGATGCTTTTAGGCCCAATAAGAAATTAACAACAATAACTAATAATAAAATAGAACAATGCTAACAATCGTCATATCACGAGTATCGTCACCCATTAAGGGCACCTCATATAATTCAGACTGATTCTGAATTTAGAATTTTGCTACTCCTTGGCTGGTTAACCCAGTTTTGTATTATCGCATATTAATCTCCGTCTGAACAAGTGGACTTATATCTTTCAAAGAGTGTTTGTGTGAAAATGAACGCAGCGAATTTGGCCAGAAATCGAACTCAGCACGTTGATTTCTCGTTTTGAGTCGCTAACAATAACATTGATCTCATATCTGCATTATAACAATATGATGTAAGAAAAGCTATGTAACTGTTTGAATTTTCATTCCTACCGTAGATCTTAGCAGCCTCAGGTATAAGAGCTTTTTTCTTTTTTGCTTATCAAGCCGAGTTTTCTGTTTCAACTTCTATTTGGTGTATGCAAATTGTCTGGGACAACGTTTCTTTCGCTTTCCGTCAGTTATTAACTTATTCGAGGGGTTGGTCGCGGATAACTGAAGCTTTGAAAAGTAAAACCGCAGTTAAGACGGTCCATTGTGGCTCGCTGCAGTGACCTTGATGTAGCAGTTCCTTAAACGCTTCATGTTTGCGTCTGCCGTGGAGCACCCCGAGGCGACGATAATTCGACAGGGAAACAAACAATCAACACGCCCGTCGGTTGGCAGTAGCGTCCAGTCAAATATTCATCAGCGTCTCACTTGCCAAGTCGACCTAATTGGGAATTAGTGGCTCTAATTAAATTAGAAGTTCAGCGCTTCTGATTGGAAATAAACACGTGATTGCCAAAAGCTTTATATCTTACCATATGAGGTTCGCACAAGAAGGGCGCATTCACATTAGAAGGCTATATTGGACACGATATCTGGGGCAAAAAAATCGAATTTACGCTTAGTAGTAACCAATGAAACATTCCTAAAGCTAAGCAGAGTACTAATAAATAAATAAAACACCTCTAGAAACAAGGAAAATAGTTCTAAACTGCTATGTGATATCTGTCCTGTATAGCAGTGCTTGCTGGACGATCTCCTCAAAGATGAAGAGGAGACTTGAAGCAAACGAGATGTGGTTCTACAGAAGGATGCTGAGGATACTATTGACCGAACATGTAAACAACGACTAAGTTTTAGAGAAAATGTAAACAAAAACGGAGACTAGTACTTAACGTCAGGAAGAGGCAGTTGAGGCTTCTAGAGTTGAAATTTAAATATCTGTGAAATGTTTTAACAGAAGACGGAAAGTGCAACACCCAGATCCGAAGAGGCATTGGGATAGCCAAGGAAGCATACCAAAAACTATAAAGAACACTAAGAAATGGGAAAACTTCGTTATAAACAAAGGAAATGAGTTCTAAACTGCTATGTGATATCTGTCCTTCTGTATGGCAGTGGTTGCTGGACGATCTCCTCAAAGATGAAGAGGAGACTTGAAGCAACAGAAATGTGGTTCTACAGAAGGATGCTGAGGATACCTTGGACCGAACATACTTAACATCAGAAGGACCACTCGCGGCAGAGGAATACGCTAAGGAATAGTTTATACGAACACATAACAGTTAATTCTAGATATGAAGAGGTTTAGATTGTAGTTTTCAGGGAAATATCCTCTTGGGAGTCGGTTCCATAGTGTCGTTAGAGTGGAACGTCTCACCGATGGAATACGGAGGGAATATGGGTTATTTGCTACAATGTAAGCGGCAAAACCAGGAAATGTAGTTTGTCGGAGCACTTTCTATGGAAGTGGCGATAGAGCACTGTAAGAGGAAGGTTGGACGGTGGAAAATAATTCGTCCCCCACAAGGAATCTGAAAAACCCTTTTGAAGTCTATCGAGACTGGAAAGAATCAGAATCTTAATCCATTTTCGGTCTTAGAAAGTAAGAGTTCAGCATGAGGAATCAGGTACTTACTGAAACGGTATCATTTGAGGTCAGGTTTGTATTCGAGGCCTAATATCCTCCCAATGCACAATGCCCTTCTCCAGGGAACATCCGTTCATCGTGACTGGCTGCAGTTCGCGGTCCGATCAGCGGTGATGATGTGTAACTATCAGGTTGGTGCAAAAATAATGTCGGTTTTTGACGTTAAAAAAAAACGTCAAAAACCGGCATTATTTTTGCACC